>CM029919.1:93877163-95077163 GCA_017639245.1 Myiopsitta monachus | reverse complement strand
ACCCTGGGACAGCGCCTCAGCACCGTCCCAGGGAAGAGCTTCTGCCTAAGAGCTCATCTCAGTCTCCCCTCTGGCAGTTAAAGCCATTCCCCTGTCCTGTCCCTACATCCCTTGGCCAAAGCCCCTCTCCAGGTTTCCTGCAGCCCCTTTAGGCACTGGAGCTGCTCTCAGGTCTCCCCTTCAGGAGCCTTCTCTTCTCCAGGCTGCCCCAGCCCAGCTCTCTCAGCCTGGCTCCAGAGCAGAGCTGCTCCAGCCCTCGCAGCAGCTCCATGGCCTCCTCTGGCCTCTCTCCATCAGCTCCACGTCCCTCTTGTGCTGCTGCCCCAGCGCTGGATCAGGACTGCGGGGGGGTCTCAATAAATACAATCAAATCATTTATTTAAAGTAAGCCCTAGAGCTCAAGTGATACAAATCAATGCCCATCCCTGAAATACAGAATGTGTCTTGTCAAAGCTAGAAGCTGCTTCTGGAATAAGACAATCTGTGTGTTGGAAAGGAAGATGAGGTTTAGGCTCTCCCTTCAGCAAACGCTCTGGGAGCTGTAGCATGCGGTATCATTGTTGAGGTACACCAGGGCTTGAGATCCCTCAACAAGGAAACCAATTTTCAGAAATTGTACTCAAACTATTGAGTATTTTATGCTCTAATATAGAAGAGAGACTTTAAAATTAATAGGGAAATACATGATTCCGAGCTGGGATTAAAAATGGTTTCAACTCAGGTTCATCAATACATAGAGTACTGAAAAAACCCCCCCAGGGCCACCAAAGAAGTTCTGAGATTGGTGCTGCTGTCAAATCACTGCAGAGTCAAGATGGTGCCAGGAAAATAAGCCCCAGAGGTTAATTTTAACGTCAGAGTCACTATTTAAGAGCCCTATGTAGAGAGAAAAGCCAACCGTGTCCTGGGCTGCATCCACAGGAGCGTGACCAGCGGGTCGAGGGAGGTGATCCTGCCCCTCTGCTCTGCTCTCCTGAGACCTCACTTGGAGTACTGTGTGCAGTTCTGGGGTCGTCAACATAGAAAGGACATAGAACTGTTGGAACAAGTGCAGAGGAGGCCACGGGGATGATCAGGGACTGGAGCACCTCCCGTATGGAGATAGGATGAGAAAGTTGGGGCTGTTGAGCCTGGAGAAGAGAAGGCTGCGTGGAGACCTCAGAGCAGCTTCCAGTGTCTGAAGGGGGCCTATAGGGATGCTGGGGAGGGACTCTTCATTAGGGACTGTAGGGATAGGACAAAGGGTGATGGGTTCAAACTGAAACAGGGGAGATTTAGGTTGGAGATAAGGAAGCTCTTCCCTGTGAGGGTGCTGAGGCGCTGTCCCAGGGTGCCCCGAGAAGCTGTGGCTGCCCCATCCCTGGCAGTGCTCAAGGCCAGGTTGGACACAGGGGCTTGGAGCTGCTCCAGTGGAAGGTGTCCCTGCCATGTGGCAGGGGTTGGAGCTGGATGAGCTTTAAGGTTCCTTCCAACCCAAACCACTCTGGGATTTTATGATAGGAAGCTGCTGCAAATGTGAAAGGTAACACGGGTGCTGATGCTGGACGATGCAGATGGAGAGTGGAGGAAAGGATGTCCTTCAAAACAACAAAATAATCCCACAATCCCAAATCAGGGCAGTTACAAAATCTGCCAAGTTTTTCTGGGAACATAAATCTATAATGTGGCTCTCACCTGAAACGAGGACCAGGCACACCGCAGGAGTCACCTTCTTTTCCTGGGGAGCAAAAAAGCTTAGGACAAGATGACCCACATCGATGGTCACAGTCCTGAAGCTTTCCAGTGGAGGACAAAAGGCTTTTGGCAAAACCCCTCTCAACAGAAACCAGGCAGGACTGATCCTAAGTGGAAATCAATGACAGAGAAGCACATCACAGAATCAATTGGGTTGGAAAAGCCCTTTAAGCTCATCCGGTCCAACCGTTCCTCAGCACTGCCAAGGCCACCACTCACCCATAGCACTGAGGGCCTTATCTCCACAGTGCGTGAGCACTCGCAGGGACGGTGACTCCAGCCCTGCCCTGGGCAGCAGTTCCAATGCCTGAGCACCCTTTGGGGCAGGAATTGTTCCTCAGCTCCATCTAACCCTGCCCTGGTGCAGCTTGAGGCCGCTTCCTCTTGGCCCATCCCTTGGGAGCATCCTTGGGAGCAGAGCGCAGCCCCCTCCTGGCTCCATCCTCCTCTCAGGCACTTGTAGGCAGCCATCAGGTCCCCCCTGAGCCTTCTCTTCTCCATCTGAACCCCCCCGGTCCCTCAGCCCTTCCCCATCACACTGTGCTCTAATGACTAGAATAAGAGGAATGAACAGTCAGTTGTGTCATTTCCTTTCTGCAGTAGAGAACCCACATGAGCCATGTAAGCTCATACAAATCACCTTCTCCACTTTGTTTGGGGTAACTTAGCAGAGATCTTGCTGAGGAAAAATAAGCTCATATGCATGCTCAGATGTAGGGTGCATCTGCATTAAGGTTCTCATCTCAATGGAATGCAGGGGATGGAGTGGGGAATGAAGTTAAAGGGAAGGCAAAGACATTAAACACATTGTGGTCCTGTGCTGTCAAAAAAGTCAACTGACAAATCCGTAAGAGCAGAGCTATATGAGGTGTTAGATCAAGTGAGATCTGGCCCCTAATTCCTTTCTTCCCACGTATGCCATCTGGAGTCTTCCAGGCAAAACACAAAGAAAGTCCTTATCAAGGGGAATTATTCATGGATAGTTGCCTTCCATCCCACAATCCCCACCTAAGCTCCAAGCAGAGCTCATCAATAGATCACATCCCTCCCCAGGCTGGCAGTTACTGTTTTGCCCGAGGAATTTATCCTTGGATCCAAGCTGTGCAAGGGGAAACTTTGGTATTACAGAGAGATGAAATATAAAAAGGACATGGAACTGTTGGAACAAGTCCCGAGGAGGCCACGAGGATGATCAGGGACTGGAGCACCTCCTGTATGAAGAAAGGATGAGAAGGTTGGGGCTGTTGAGCCTGGAGAAGAGAAGGCTGCGTGGAGACCTCAGAGCAGCCTTCCAGTGTCTGAAGGGGGCGTATAGGGATGCTGGGGAGGGACTCTTCATTAGGGACTGTAGGGATAGGACAAGGGGTGATGGGTTCAAACTGAAACAGGGGAAGTTTGGATTGGATATGAGGAAGTTCTTTCCTGTAAGGGTGGTGAGGCACTGGAATGGGTTGCCCAGGGAAGTTGTGAATGCTCCATCACTGGCGGTGTTCAAGGCCAGGCTGGACAGAGCCTTGGGTGCCATGGTTTAGTGGGAGGTGTCCCTGCCCATGGCAGGGGGTTGGAGCTGGATGATCTTAAGGTCCTTTCCAACCCTGACTATTCTACGATTCTATAGAGAGACAAAGGGATGCTGCAGCTTTTGGCATTGGCCTTTAGACAGTGACTACCTCGGAGCACAAAGAATGGGAGAAGGCACCACAGAAGCAAACTCACAAACTACCTACACCCAGTAGAACTAGGGTAAGTGTATTGGGGAGCAAATAGGAAAATACACTTGAATTAAACCCAGGTACAGGGAGGAACGGGCTGAGCCAGGAAGAGGCCTCAGCAAGAAGCAGGAGAGAGTTTCTGTGCCACACAAGTGCTTTGGAGAGAGATGAGAGGTTGCTCCAGGATCGGTTTATACTCATCCCATTAATGACCAAAACAGCACAGAGAAAGCACCTGCCCAAAATGATAATACAGATCCTTTTTTCTATGTGTAAAGTTACACATAGTGACATAATACAGATTTCTATGTGTAAAGTTACTCTCTTGAGAGCCACTTGCTATCCCAAAGGACTAGAGGAGAAGGAGTAAGAGGCAACGTTATATGTGTAAAGTTACACATAGACACATAATACATGAGACTTCTCTATGGGTAAAGTTACTCCCTTGAGAGCCTCTTGCTCTCCCAAAGGACTACAGGAAAAGGGGTAAGAGGCAAGGTTATTCTGCTTCACCCAATGCATTCAAACACCTGGTGATGATGAGAACAGCATCCAACAGACTTGGCTGGTGACAGTGACCTCTCCAAACCTCCCTCAGCCCCAAATTAAGAAACTCAGCAGTCATTTTATTTAAGATAAAAAAAAATCAGTATACAGCTGAACATGAGCCCAGTGTTTCCAACCAACCCCTCTCACAGGTCCGGGTTCCATGGTTTACAGACTATTGGACACCAAAGGAATCAGTAGCGTAAAGAAACCACTCTCATTTCCCCAGAAATTAATGTCTCCAAGACAGCAGCATCCGTGATCAGTTTGTTTTCCATTGGACTTGCACTAAGAACCAAGAGTTTTTCCACATCATTTTGCTGGCAAAGCTTATCTTTATCGTAGTAATTGGTCCGTTTGCTTTAGAACACAGGGCAAGGGTCCTCTAAGAAGCCTCGTAGTGCTGATAAAATAGAACCGGCTGACAATTCTTCTTGCGATTTACCTTCTAGGACATAGAAATGTTGTTGAGTTGAAACTAAAAGGGGAGGGAACTCCCAATTCACACAATTTGGCAAAAAGATTATCCATGAATTAGATACTCCAATGGCTGCAGGAAGCACACAGAGGCTTTTCCATCCTCCCTCAAAGGATCCAGCGGTGCTGAAGGAAGGATGTGTGTTCACACCCTCATTCCCCCTTTGGTTGTTGCACTCTTCATATCGCTGCTGCTTCCTTCCTTCCCTCCTCAAGTCCTCCAAAGCAGCCTCAGTGGGGTAACAGCAGCTTGGCAGAAGCAGGCAAAGTCCAGGCAGCGAAAGACTTCCTTTATTACACTAAGCATGGTCTAAGGCTCCACATGATTCTTACAAATAAACCCAGTAAGAACTATGGAAACAAACTGGCTTCGCTACATGTAGGTCAGGATCAGACGTTCTCAGATCTTCTCAACCATACAAAATACTCTTCCCCTCTCCCATCACAAGGATGGGAAGGCAGTTCACTCCTTAAGATGCCCCTGTTGGGTGCCCTCCCACATTCAGTGACGATACCACTGGCACCCTTCAGGGCAGATCAGTTTTAAGAACCCCCCTGTGAAGAAGGAGCAGAAAGGGAGTGGGGGCAGTAATTCAGTCTCTGAAATGAGCATCTCAGAGTCATTGACACGACGACTTGCGTTGACTCCATCACTTCAATGGTTGTTCTTGGCTGCCTCTTTAGCTGCAATAATCAGAGGAGTGAGGCTAGAGAGAGGCTTGGCAATTTTCAGGAACTGGTGCTAGGAGAAAGAATAAAGAGAAAGGGTTAAATCTGATCCAGACGTCTCGGGGCAATTCAAAGTATTGGTACTTAGACCCATGTGAGTTGATCAGCTTACTCTGACCTCTGAACAGCAGAAACCAAAGGGTCTTGATACCACCACAAACTTCTGGGCCCTGCCTGAAGTGATGGACAGATTTGCACCCAACACAAGCTGAACTCTCCAGTTTGTACGTGTTCAAAACCAACCAAAAGGCAGTGAATTCCCCTGGGGAATTATGAAGACTTGCAATACTCTATCTATTTTCCTTAGTGATACGATTTAGTGGTGGTCTCGGTAGTCCTGGGATAAATGTTGGACTTGATGATCTTAAGGTCTTTTCCAACCTAGCTGATTCTATGACTCAGGTTCTAAGATTCTATAGTGAAATACAGCGTAGAACAAAGGTGTACTAAAAAAACCCTGCTGGTTTCAAACACAAGGCACAGGGCTCCCTGCAGGAATCACGTCTCATTCCTCTCTTCCTTGTTATCACAGGTCTGGTAAACGCATTGCCTTAGTCTTTTATGGGTATTAGAATCCCAGACTGGTTTGGGTTGGAAGGGGGCTTAAAGCTCCTCCAGTTCCAACCCCTGCCACAGGCAGGGACACCTTCCACTGGAGCAGCTCCAAGCCCCTTTGTCCAACCTGGCCTTGAACACTGCCAGCGATGGGGCAGCCACAGCTTCTCTGGGCACCCTGTGCCAGCGCCTCAGCACCCTCACAGGGAAGAGCTTTCTTATATCCAACCTAAATCTCCCTGTTTCAGTTTGAACCCATTGCCCCTTCTCCTATTGCTACCATCCCTGAACTGTGCAAAGCAGCTGGAACTTCAGAGAGCAGCACAGAACCATTCAGTCTCCTACACAAGGTGCTCTGTTAAGTAAAACAATATTGATCATCACAACAGCTCTCAGAGCATGTAGGGCAAGCCCCCAGGCTGTTCTGAGAACAAAAAGCAACTCTATCCCACAGGACTTCTGAGCATCAACACCAAACAACCACCCAAGGCAACATGCTTCAAAGATGGAGGGGGAAAATAACATCAGAGACTACAGAATAGTTAAAACCAGGCTGAAATGTTACGGTCCAAGTGTTCTGCTCCAAGGAACGGAACGTTACCGCTCTCTGGTATTTTGGGGGTGGAAAGTCCAGTAGAAAAAGCCATCTTTCAGCTACTGCCACTCTGACAATGATTAATGCTTCATTACAGCCTCAGAAGGCAGCAACACACCCAAAACTGAATGCACCAAATTAGTTGAAAGGAAGGAAAACAAAAATGGGAACTGTCTCACAGCGGAGGTCTGGGTGCCCCGGATCACAGATCCATTTTACAAAGAGCTGCATTTTCCACCCCCAGAGCAAATTTGACAGAAGGAACACATGAACCACTCCTCACATCCATGGCAGCAAGAAGCCGGGCAGCTTGGCCCTCCTCTTTCACCAGGAGTTCAGACTAAAGACACCAGGTTTTCAGCGAAGTAACTGATGATAGGATGATGGGGATGCCCAGGGAAGCTGTGGCTGCCCCATCCCTGGCAGTGTTCAAGGCCAGGTTGGACACAGGGGCTTGGAGTACCCTGCTCTAGTGGAAGGTGTCCATGGCTCTAGAAGCGGGTTGGAACTGGAGGAGCTTTAACGTCCTTTCCAGCCCAAACCCATTCTGTGGTTAAGATACCTCGCACGCTTTGTTCCATCACCTCTTTATGGAGTAGTGTCTGGCAAAATGTGGTAACACCAAACTGCCCCAGGTAATGCAAGCTATGAATAATTCAAAGAGCTTCATGAGCCCTCCACCAGGAGGGAGACAACCAGAGCATCTGATAGCTTGAAGCCCTCCTGCTGTGCAAATCAGAACAGCACATGTCCAGATCATGACAACAAATCATGTCCAGATCATGACAACACATACAGATGTCGTGGCCAGCTGTGTGAAGAAGCCATAGGATTTAAAGGGCTCAGCACCTGGGAGGCCTGGGGCACAGCTATTACTGCATAGAGCAGGTTTCCTTAGCTCTGCTGATGCAGTATTTCAGACCCCAAACAAGATCTTGCCATAAGGCTGGCCTCACTCAGCTGTCCCTGTCCATGGCATGGGGTTGGAACTGGATGATCTTCAGGTCCTTTCCAACTCAAACCGTTCTATGATTCTGTGGTTGCTGGATTACGGTGATTCCTGCTCCCCATCACCTACCTGCAGCAGCTCTTTGGCAGAACCTCTCTTTTCCACATCCATTTCAAGACAACGATTTAAGAAGTCTCTGAAGATGGGTGAAAGCTTCTCTGGGTTCTGCAGTTCTGGAGTCCCATTAGTGGCAATGAGATACAGGGCCTAAAGCAAAAACAAGCACCAAAGAAACAGGAGGTTATGAAGGTCAGATTCTATCTCTGGATTACAGAGACACCCATTTCTCCTCTGTCTCTGTTCAATGGAGAGGAAGAAAACCCCACCTTATCAGGGTGACTAATCAATGCTTCAGTTTCAGCAAACAGAATAGCTGCCAGCCCTATTTTAACATGGATGGGATCCAATCCTTTATTGTTTTACCCTCCTAATCTGGGTTTGGATCCTGCAGTCCTCTCAAGGGATTAGGAGGACAAAACCAACATTCCAGGCTGTGTTTATATAGGGAAGTTAACTGGCATGCCTCTACCAGCGCTAGACTCCTGCAATAACTATATCCTCATGGGAAAGTACCCCTGAATAAATAGGGTTATTTTCCTCTCAGTACTTTGCCCTAGTGCACAAGGCCTAAAACTTCACTATGATGAAGATGCAATTGATTCCTCACAATAGACATCCAGCAGATCATCAAGCAGCTTTGAACATCCTTCAGAAACAAGTAGCTTTGCTACAGTTTGGGACTGAAGCATTGACACACACCCCCCGCTCTGAGAATGAAAGGACTCAGAGTTTCATCCAGTTCTGGATTTCATGCAAGAAATCTCCTGGATGGATTTTCCAAAGGAATAGGAATCAGTCAGAGACTTGTTAATACATAGCCCCTTTGAGCACATCACTCAGCACATCCCATGGGAGCAGGCTGATAGCCTGGGAATTGGCACAAGTTGAGTTAAACGAGGCCAAAGTACTGTTACACAGCCACCTTCCTCCAATTCAATACCCAGTTCCCTTCCTTTGGCTCTTTGCTGCTGCTCTTCTCTCCTCAAAATCAGTTCCAGAGCAAGAGATGGAGACAAAAGTTAAACAGAATCTTTCTAGGTCCTGTGCGGCTGAGGGAGAAGCCATAAACCTGGCTTGTATTAAGAGCAGTTACATCCTAACAAACTGACAGCATCACCCCTTTCATTATAAACTAAACAAGGGAAAGACATCAGGAGGCTTAAGCCCTGCCAAAGGTGTATTAATCTTGTAGCTTTATCTGGGACATGCAAGGAGGAACAGTCAGCAGGAAGAAAAGCTCCATTTATAGAACAGTAATATCATATTCCTGAACTTAAGGGCAACTCTTCCCTACCGAGTGCACAGGGATTCAAGAAGTCAGCTGCTTTGGTGCCATCAGGTACTCTTTCTGCCTCTATCAGCATCTCCAGTAAGTGGGAAATGATGAGTGCGCATGACCTAACTCATCAGAGCTGACCAGAGGGTCTGCGCAGGAAGAACCCACACCTCTGCTACCCAGAGCAAACCATGGCTTATAACTAAAACTGTCTCCATCTTCTCACCATGGCATGCAAGGAGGTACAGGGCTGGAGGACTCACTTAGCAGGCTTAGCAAAGACTTGAGGATCAAAGATACTCGCTTACTCTTAGGGGGTTCTCATTGAGGTAGGGGGGCTCTCCTTCGATCATCTCGATGGCCATTATCCCCAGCGACCAGATATCCACTTTGGGCCCATACGCTTTCCGTGTCACCACTTCAGGTGCCATCCAGTACGGCGTCCCCACCATGGTGCTGCGTTTGCTCTGCTCAGGAGTGATCTGGGCACAGAACCCGAAATCAGCTGGAAAATAAGGGGGGGGGGGGAAGGGGAGGAAGAAACAGACACAAAAGTCAGCAAGTTCCTCCAAAACAATGCTTACAGATGCTAGAGCTGTGGCACACGTTACCCTGCTGCAACTGTGAGAGGAGGGGAGGTTTTGTGCAGGGCCTGGAGCACAGTGTGATGGGGAAGGGCTGAGGGACCTGGGGGGTTCAGATGGAGAAGAGAAGGCTGAGGGGGGACCTGATGGCTCCCTACAACTGCCTGAGAGGAGGATGGAGCCAGGAGGGGGCTGCGCTCTGCTCCCAAGGATGCTCCCAAGGGATGGGCCAAGACGAACCGGCCTCAAGCTGCACCAGGGCAGGTTTAGATGGAGCTGAGGAACAATTCCTGCCCCAGAGGGTGCTCAGGCATTGGAACTGCTGCCCAGGGCAGGGCTGCAGTCACCGTCCCTGCGAGTGCTCACACCCCGTGGAGATGAGGCCTCAGTGCCATGGGTCAGTGGTGGCCTTGGCAGTGCTGAGGAACGGTTGGACCGGATGAGCTTAAAGGGCTTTTCCAACCCAGATTCTATGATTCTAATACAGAAAATGGTGTTAAGAGGTAGGGTTTTAAATCCGACTCAGCAAGGCCATGAGGATCACAGACTTGTCTATGTGGATGATGGAGATTAGGAAACAACTCTAAGGTGCTGAGACACTTGACTGTGCTTGCAGCATTATGCAGCTCTAACACACTATGTAATATACGGCTTAAAGACTGTTTCTGGGTATGTTAAAAAAGAAATTAATGTACAGTCTGACCTAGGTACATCCCCCAGCCCACATGCTGCGTTGCCTGGGGGTATTTGTTGACACTTGACCAGAGAAGCTGTGGCTGCCTCATCCCTGGCAGTGTCCAAGGCCAGGTTGGACACAGGGGCTTGGAGCTGCTCCAGTGGGAAGTGACCA
The DNA here is from genome assembly GCA_017639245.1 of Myiopsitta monachus. NCBI lineage: Eukaryota > Metazoa > Chordata > Aves > Psittaciformes > Psittacidae > Myiopsitta > Myiopsitta monachus. The sequence goes on along the minus strand of CM029919.1, from coordinate 95,067,036 downwards.
TGGGCAGTGTGGCAGGGGTTGGAACTGAGTGAGCTTTAAGGTCCCTTCTAACCCAAACCACTCTAGGATTCTATGATATTTGCAGTCCCAAGGATAGCACCTCCCCAGTAGATGCATCATCCCTCAAACAGGATTTGCTTTACAGAGCAAACAGTGTTCAAAACAAATTTAAAGTACCTAAATTTATATTGATTACTGTCCTTGAGCAGACAGAAAGATGAGGAGCCCTCACACAGAGATTGCTGGGTCCTATCTCCTACTTGTATTTGACTTACCAAGAGAAAACTTCTGTTCTTGTGAGCCCAGCAGAATGCACACAGCGAGAGGCACTGCGCATCCTGACCCCCTGTGGCACCGCGGCTCTAATTTTAGGCAGCATGACGAAAATTATCCTGACCCCTCCCTGAGGTTTCATCAGCGGTAACAACCAGGGAAGGTACATATGGCTCATGAAGAGAGGAAATGTCCAACAGAGCCAACAAGCAGCTCAGGTCCAGAAGGTTACTGTACCATATCCACTGGGACTTAGTTCTCTAAAGGACAGCCCAGTACTGCAGAGCGTGCTCAAAGAAGTTGTTCCGTAACAACTAACTACATAACTCCTGGGGTTGTTTGTGGGAGCAATCCCAGGCACAGCTCCAGGTTGGGCAGGGAAGAGATTCAGAGCAGCCCTGCGGAGAAGGACTTGGGGGTGTTGGTCCATGAGAAAATGAACATGAGGCGGCTGCAGTGTGCGCTTGAGCCCAGAAACCAACCGTATCCTGGGCTGCATCCAAAGCAGTGTGACCAGCAGGTCGAGGGAGGTGATCCTGCCCCTCTACTCTGCTCTGTGAGACCTCCCTTGGAGTACTGTGTGCAGTTCTGGGGTCCTCAGCATCAAAAGGACATGGAACTGTTGGAACAAGTCCAGAGGAGGCCATGAGGATGATCAGGGACTGCAGCACCTCCCGTATGGAGATAGGCTGAGAAAGTTGGGGCTGTTCAGCCTGGAGAAGAGAAGGCTGCGTGGAGACCTCAGAGCAGCTTCCAGTGTCTGAAGGGGGCCTATAGGGATGCTGGGGAGGGACTCTTCATTAGGGACTGCAGTGATAGTACAAGGGGTAATGGGTTCAAAATGAAACAGGGGAAGTTTAGATTGGATATAAGGCAGAGGCTCTTCCCTGTGAGGGTGCTGAGGCACTGGCCCAGGGTGCCCCGAGAAGCTGTGGCTGCTCCATCGCTGGCAGTTGTTCAAGGCCAGGTTGGAGAGAGCCTTGGGAGCCATGGTTTAGTGGGAGGTGTCCCTGCCCATGGCAGGAGGTTGGAACTGAAGGTCTTAAGGTCCTTTCCAACCCTGACGATTCTGTGATTCCATAAGAACAGAGTACTTTGGCCCTGACCTTCACAAGAAGTGACTGTACCAAAGTACAGCTTTAGTCTAAAAAGCAATTATGTGCAAAAAATCCCCACCTTCTTACTCAGCATATCTGCACTGTGTGAATTTTGAGTCATATCTGCTGTCAGTGCTGACGAAAATAGATGTATTTATGCCTGTTGGGTGCCAGCCAACAGAACTGAGAGGAGGAGAAAAGGAGCACAGTTCTGTTAAAGCTAGAGGTGGAAGATAATCAGTCACTGTTTTCCAGCCTTATCTCTGCATGAGCAAGGATAAGAACAACAGCCACGTTAGCACCCCAGGGGCAGAATTGTCTCAAGGTCTTCATGAGTGGTGATAACACTAGGAGGAAACAATGTTTAGAGGTCAGTCTGGGTTGGAGTTGGAAGATGAAGTGTTTTCAAGTTACACAGTTTTCAATTCACCCCTTTCTAGACTGGAGTAGCACGAAAATACAGTTATCTTAGTCCACAAAACCAGATGGACAAACCCCAAATCTCATTTTGAGTCTGGTATCCATTCACAAGGATTCATGACTGCCAATCTCCATTGAAACCAATGCCACAAAATACCTACAGGAGCATCTCCGCAGCCCCTTCACCACCACATCAAGCATCTCAAACACCCATCTCCCTAAGAGACCTGTCTCAGAACAGATAACAGACTTGGGTTGACAACTCGAGTCATCACCAGTGATATTCCCTACATACTTAGTTTGACAGAGCCGTCCATTCCCAGCAGGATGTTGTCACTCTTGATGTCTCTGTGAATAACTTGGTTTGAATGGAGGAATTCCAGAGCTTGGAGACACTGAAAAAAACCCAAAATGAAACATAAAATAATTGAGATACTCTTACTGTGCATGAAATCATTCACCAGTCACAATTAGCCAACTAATGGTCTAACAACATGCATTTTGAGTAGCAAGGGGCTTAGCGTCTTAGAGACTTATACACTCAGTGTGTGCGAGGCCATAGAGAGATATCCCACTGGGATTAGCAGGTCATAGGAGGACAAGTTAGTCCCAAAAGTCCTGAAGAACAGGCATAAATGAATCCTAGAGGGTTCTAAGCCCAATTTGCACTCTAGTCCTCCCTCTATGATAAAATGTATTAGGCTTGCATTAGGACTGTGTGCTGCAACCTCCTGGATGAAACCCACCCTCTGAAAGGATGATGAATTACAGGAGCTATTGCAATGACTGTTGCATTACAGGAGCTGGAGACAGCTATTCCCATGGATGCAGTGACAGCTCATGGAAAGCCCACATCCCCTTCCCAGTCGTGGCCCCCTCCAAGCACAAGTGCTGCTTTACCTCTCGGCACACGGCTGCGATCTGTCCTTCGTCCATGCAAGTCTCAGTCACAACATCTGTTAGGGAGCCTCCTGCCAAGTACTCCATGACCACCCAGAGCTCTTCTCCTACAAGGTAACTGAAGAGCCAAACCCAGGTTTTAAAATCAGCGAGTATGAGCATGCCACCATTTACCCAGCCAGAACACACTGGGGTTTAAAGCTTAGAAGCACAGAGAAACCACAAGGCTTGGGTAGTGCATTTAACAGTACTGGAGCATCAAGTACTCGTGGGACTTTCTGTACTGGGACAATCTGATCACAACCTGAATGAGCAGAGAGAAGGGTGAATGCAGAAAGTCAAGAAGAGAGGTAATGGGAGAGCAGGCTACAAGTTTCCTGGCCATAAAATTGGAGCCAGGCTGAGAGAGCTGGGCTGGGGCAGCCTGGAGAAGAGAAGGCTCCTGAAGGGGAGACCTGAGAGCAGCTCCAGTGCCTAAAGGGGCTGCAGGAGAGCTGGAGAGGGGCTCTGATAGAGGCCAGGGAAGAACTTCTTCCTAATGTTTAATCTCACTCTCCCCTCTGACAGTTTAAAGCCATTCCCCCTTGTCCTGTCCCTACAGAACAGGCAGAATGGGCCTCATCACTCCTGCGTTCCTCCAGGCTGACCATGCTGTTAGCAAGCTGGAATCTTTCTGCAGCCAAAAGGGATTGAGCAAGCCAAGAACCACACTGTGAACCAAAGCTGTGCCATGAGCAGTCAAAGGCATGTGCCAAGACCCAGGCACCTCAATAATTGATCAAGTTGACACAACATGCAGGGAGGGGGAACTAAGCGTGGTGCCTGCAAGCTGCTGCCAAGCAAATGTCGTTTCACAAGACTCGGTGATGCCGGCTCAGGGATGTTTTCACTCTCTTGCTGCAGCAGAGGCCACTTTTAGTCACTGAGCTGTCTGTCAGTGCTGGCGTGACTCAAAACCACCCTCTCAGCAGTTCTGGTGACGCCACCAGGAAGCCCATACACCTACATGCTGCTCCCCATGTGCTGTCAGGCACAGCACGGTGTTGCACCTCGGCATCCACAGCTTCCAAATCAAGGCTGGCAGTAAAAACAAGCTGACAAAAGGCTTTGAGGGAAGAGGAGGTGGTCTACGGCTTTCTCTTCATCCATCCGCAAGAGCAGGTAGTGTCTACTCCTGTAAGGTGCTCCTAGGCTGAGATGCCTTAGGAAGGTGTCCACCAAGCCCTTCCTATCACACACACCAGTCACTCGTAATCCTTTCTTATTGATCAACTCAATGAAATATGGTTTTCCCCAGAGGCACAAGATCATTCCTTATTTCTACACCAGCAACATGCAAACATAAGTCAGCCTGGAAAGAAAACAGTGTTTTCTGTTGCATGACTGTTGTATACCTTCAGCTTTATTCCCTGACCTTATACAGCCCTAGCTGAGTTCGGGGTTGGGGTGAAGGCAGCAGTGGCTACCACTTAAAGTAGAGCATTTGTGGGGTTTATTGGGTTAAGGATTCCTGCAAGAAGGAAGAAACAAAAAGCAGCGGATTGCTTTGAGTGACACTGGGGATCTGCTGCCTGTGGTTAGAAGCAGGACTCTGAGGGCCTCCTTCATGCAATAGAAACTGACACCTCCACAAAGGAAATCAGCATAAACGGCTGCTCGCCTGCCCAGGAAAACTGGTGTCACACTCTTCAGAGCCAGATGCTTCTAAATTCAGCTCCTCAGTACAGCTGAATTAGGCCATGTCACTATCGTAAATGTCACAACACACCTTCGTGCCACACTGGCTGCTTACACTGCAGCAGAAATGATCTCTTTACCACGAGCAAGTGGGGCAAGCAAATGAGAGAATAAAGCACAGGAAACCCTGGCATAAGGACAGCAGCTGAGGCAAAGAGAAGCAAGAGAGATGGTTTATGCCAATGACGCTCTTGCAGCCCCATTAGGGACCTAGAAGGGGAGACAATGTCAAGAACAGGTGCTGCAACATCCTTCCTTGTGCTTCCTTCTGCAATGGCAATAGGCAGAAGCCAGTAAGCAGCATTCAAATAGCAGCTTAATTCAGCACCCAGGAAGCAAACAGGCACAATAGGGAGGACCAAGCTCCCCAGCAACAGGATCCTGGCATAATGGGCACAGGAATCCCCCTGTTCATCCTAGCTGCCACTCTGTCCAATTGCAGCGCTCAAAGAACAGCTAATCCCTCTGAAAAAGACTAGGGAGAGAAAGTGGAGGGCAAAAGCAGCAGCTTTTGTTGCTGGAAGTTTGAACAAGAGAGCAGAATGAGCAGCTACCCTGCAGCTGGGATGTGCCAGCCAGACAAGGCAAGTGCATGTACTCAGCCATGCTCTCCCTAATGGGAAGAGCACATCTCTCAAACAGCTTTGCCAAAACAAAGCCTCTAATCAGGCAGGAGAAATAAACAGTTTTAGCTCTGATGCAATTCATTCTGCTTGGGAGACCCCTCTGCAGTCCTGATCCAGCTCTGGGGCAGCAGCACAAGAGGGACGTGGAGCTGCTGGAGCGAGGCCAGAGGAGGCCATGGAGCTGCTGCGAGGGCTGGAGCAGCTCTGCTCTGGAGCCAGGCTGAGAGAGCTGGGCTGGGGCAGCCTGGAGAAGAGAAGGCTCCTGAAGGGGAGACCTGAGAGCAGCTCCAGTGCCTAAAGGGGCTGCAGGAAAGCTGGAGAGGGGCTTTGGGCAAGGGATGTAGGGACAGGCCAAGGGCAATGGCTTTAAGCTGCCAGAGGGGAGACTGAGATGAGCTCTTAGGAAAGTTGGAACTGGATGAGTTCAGCCCTTCCAATCCAAACCATGCTGTAATTTTATGCTGTACTGGGGACAGAAGCAAGCCTTTTGACATCGCTTTTAGTGGAACTAGCATGGATCTGAGAGGTCTCCTGATCACGGTCCCAAACCGTTCTGTGATTCCATAATTCCTAACTCTTCTTTACCATTTGTTTCATCTTACACAGGTAATCTCCTTTCTGAAAGAAGACAGTCTCTGCCCAGCATCACTTCCCTGCACACACACCCTTCCCCACAATTTCAGGAGTAGACTTTCCACCCCTCCTGCAAAGCCTCTCTTCACCACCATGCACAGGACACAACTGATGCTGCAGTGCACAAGAAATAACCTTTTTGGCTAAGACATTAGAAGTCTGTTAAAGAAATCTGTTAAAAGCAACAGCTGATAAGATTTTGATGTACACGCAGAGCAAGCAAATGTGCAAATACTCTCTCAGATTCCCAAAAGAGATTCTAGGTCACATCTCTCCATTGCATCTCAAAAAGAGCTGCCAAGCTTGCAGCTCACCCCATGCAGGCTCTCTTTACCCTAAAATGAGCAAATCTGTAGTTCATCAGGACCGTGATTTTCTAATGCTGACTGAAAACCCTGCAGCAGCCCCACTGGAATTAGCGATCTCTGTAACATAAGGTGAAAGGCACAGGCTTGACATAATGCACCAAGGCTTGTTGATAATGGCTTTAACCTGACAGAGGGGAGACTGAGATGAGATCTTAGGCAGAAGTTCTTCCCTACGAAGGTGGCAATGCTCTCAGGTTGCCCAGAGGAGCATATTGCTAATGCTTTTGCTGCCAGCATCTCTAAAGAGAGCCTAAATACTCCATGAGAACTGACTCAGATACCTGTTTCTCTTAGGATATGGAGAGAGATCACCCGGCCACCCCAGCACTGCCACGTGCATTAAGCAATGCAAGGTTGTCATGTACCAGCCTTAAGCTGAGACAGCATCACTCAAGACAGCGACAAGGCAGGGATCGCAAGCCCCTTTGTGAACACTTCAAACCATGACTTACCTGTCCAAGTAGTTGACAATGTTGGGGTTTTTGTTTTCCCTCATCACAAGGATTTCATTAATAATCAGCTCTTTTTTGGGCTGCTGCTGCAGATTCATCTGTTTGATTGCAACCTGCAGTGAAGAAAGACCAAATACAGCATTATTATAGGAGTCCCCTCGAAACCTGCCCATATCAGCGTTGATTATTTTAGTCCCAAACACTTTGCCCATCATGGGTTCCTCAGCCATTTAGTAAGTGAATTCCTGCAGCCAGTTCATTTCCACACATGATGGAAGATCCTTAGAGCCAAAAAGGACGAGGGGAATTAAAACTTTCATGCTGGACCTCTATGTCACATCTGGATGGCCACCTCCACCTACAGCTTCTTGATAACAAGAGAGAGATCTCCTACTTTAATATGGATTGGTGTGTCAGAATCCTTTTATTTCCCAAAGGATTCCTGTTAATTTTAGTTTGGATTGGAAGTTTCTGGAAGTTTTTTGGTGGTTTTTCTGCTTCCATGCGCATTTCTGCTTCTAGAACTCTACAGCAGGGCAGCCACGCATGGCGGGTGTAAATAACACTAGGCCGAGTTAGTAGTTTGTGCACTAGTAGTTTAGTACTTTGAGGTGGTGAATCTGTTTCTTTCTCTCGCGGCAAGACCTGGGGGAAAGAAGCACCAGTGTTTAGATAAAAAGCTGAGAAGAACTGAATTAGACTCCCTTCATTCCAATCAAAACTGAAGGACAATAGGATGGATGTGTCTATTGTAGCCCTTTGGCTTAGTAGCTTTCTGCCTGCTTCAGGGTATCTATTCTGCATGTATAGCTGCAGAAAGTAGGAGGGGTTTAACAGCACGTTTTAACTCTTATGTTCCACTCTGTCATGACAGCACCTGGCTCTCAGACAACCTTCAAATCAATAAGACTACTCAGCACGGCAGGAGGCAGAAAAGGAGAGGGAAGGCATTGGATGAAGATGAAGGAAGACCAGAGCGATGCTAAGGATGCTTCAGAGAGGCTCCTGTACTTCCTCACTCCCATTCAGAGGTAGTCACTGAAGGGCTCCAGAAAGAAGGCAGAAAACCATCAAAGGAGTTTCCCCTCTTCCTGTGAAATTCCTCATTGCTTCCAACTAACTGCAATGCTCTTCCCTCAGGGGCTGCAATTAAACTGTCTGAATTCTTCAGGAACTGGAAAAGGGGGTGAAGGAGCTTCAGCAAAAGCACAGTTATGACATTTACTGTGCGTGACCCTGATGCTGTACAAATGCAAAGCAGACACGCTTTGCTGCAGACTTCCATAAATATATCTGGAATAATGCATACACTTTCCTCTTTAAAAGTCCTCCATCTAGCATTAATGATTTCCACAGATGCTGCGTATCCCTCACTACTTTATTATGCATGCATCCAACATGCAGGGCACTTTTCAATATGCAGAAGGGGCAGAAAACCATAGAAAGACATTCCTTGTCTCTCAACTCAAGGGCAGAAAGCAAGTGGGCAAAGGGTGGGAGAGGAACTATTTCTACGTAAGTCAACTACTGTAAGTGTAGGAAGCAAAGGAGCAGAGAGCATATAAAGAGTTTAAGTGGGGACAGGCAGGAATCTTGGGGACAAAGAGAGGAACTACCCAGTCTGAACATTTGCTTTTAGCCTTTGTGGTCACAGAAAGCTTCTTTATAAACATGAAATGATTCAGGAACCAACACTTGGAAAATCCTGCTTTCCCAGGTCTCTGCCTCGTAGATACTTCATTAAACATACAAAGCCATAAAGCCCTGACAGAACATCTTTGTCTTGTAGCATCAACTTGAACTGTTAGCACACAACCCAAACTCCACTGCTGTGGTAGCCTGGCAGCACTTACCTCCTGCCCTGTAGCTACATCCATTGCTGTGTAAACTGTACCTGAGGCTCTAAATCAGAGAGAAAAGAAAGAAACAAACACTCATTAGTGCCTCATAGCAAGACCGAGAGCCCAAACCATGCCCCTTCCCACTTATCTCTTTGACGTGCTCTCACTCCCATTCCTTTTCATGCAATAATTCCAATAGTAAATAACATCTGAAATAGCTCTGAGCCAAGGCTGCTGTTGGAGCAGAAGCCAAAGAACTTATGGGGAGCACAGCTCCTACCAAGGGACACTGTGGTCACCTGAACCTTTGCCGCTAAGCCAGCAACGTAGCACGGCTTGTAGGACCCTGAGCTGATCCCATTTAAGCTGGCACGGCCCCAGCTTGCAGACTGCCCAACGTGATTACCGAGCAACCAGGATCAGCTAAAGCAAACAAAATGAGGCATTTGTAGTGAGGGAAATGGGAGTCTGAGTCTCAGCACAGGGAGCCGACAGCAGATCTCAGTGATCTGCGCTGATTTGCTTCACTATAACTGCTCTTACAACCCCTGCTTTGTCCTAACCCTGCTAAGAGGGTACAAGACCCATGGTCAAAGAGAGTTGACTCAGAAGATCATCTTGCACACTGAAAATAAGCAGTTCCTTCCCTGCTTGCAGCTATATTTAGCAACCTGATCATCTAATGACATGTTTTCTTCTATTAAAACACAACCACACACACAAAAAAAACCCCAAACAGTCCCTGTGACTCAAGACTTTGCCAGGAAAGGCAGAAAAGCTGTGGAACCCCCCCAAAAGAGCCAAAAACACAAAAGAAAGCAAAAACGCCCCAATCAAACAGAATCAACTCTCCAAAGCATCATCAACAGCTTGCACAGCGAACTCACTTAGCCTGGTTTCAGTAGTTCCTTCTTAGCATAAGGAAAGGTATAGGAGAGAAGAGGAGGATGTACTAACCCTTGTCCAATCTTCTCAAAACATGTGTACTTCTTTTTCGGGTCACCCACACTCACAATACTTCCTGCAAAAGAAAAGAAGAGGATTTTATAAGGACTTTGCTGTACAGCTTTAAGAACCAGCTGTACTTTAAGAGCAGCCCCATAGAATCATAGAATCGTTAGGGTTGGAAAGGACCTTAAGATCACCCAGTTCCAACCCCTGCCATGGGCAGGGACACCTCCCACTAAACCATGGCACCCAAGGCTCCGTTCAAAGCCACAGTGGGCTCTGCTGAGCACTGTGAACCACTCATCAGGAATCCAGAGGCACATAAACACCAGGGAAGTCTTCAGTTATTTATGCACAGACATTAGCTGCAGCATTCCCATCTCACAGGTATTTCCCTTCTGAAATGGAGGAATACAGATATTAAAGCCCATTAAATCTTCACTGGTAGCTGATCACTGCAAACTGCTAGGCACAGAATGGGGATACATGGCCCTCATGCATGTAAATACAATTATTATTTGGGCCTATGGGGATGCTGGGGAGGGACTCTCCATTTGGGACTGTATCGAGAGGAAAAGGGGTAACGGCTTCAAACCGAAACACAGAAGTTTAGATTGGATATGAGGAAGAAGTTCTTTACTGTGAGGGTGGTGAGGCACTGGAATGGGTTGCCCAGGGAAGTTGTGAATGCTCCATTGCTGGCAGTGTTCAAAGCCAGGTTGGACAGAGCCTTGGGTGCCATGGTTTAGTGTGAGGTGTCTCTGCCCATGGCAGGGGGTTGGAACTGGGTGATCTTAAGGTCCTTTCCAACCCAAAACATTCCATGATTCTATGACATTCTGTTTCCAATCTGAAGCTTTGGAGGTGGGTGTATTCCCCTTAAAAGTGGTAACTGCATGCCAGGAATAACAGATCTGCATCCCTGATCTAGTTCCAGGGATGGGGCAGCCACAGCTTCTCTGGGCACCCTGGGCCAGTGCCTCAGCACCCTCACAGGGAAGAGCTTCTGCCTCAGAGCTCACGTCAATCTCCCCTCTGGGAGGTTAAAGCCATTCCCCTTGACCTGTCCTTACATCCCTTGTCCAAAGCCCCTCTCCAGCTTTCCTGGAGCTCCTTTAGGCACTGGAGCTGCTCTAAGGTCTCTCCTTAAGAAGCCTTCTCTTCTCCAGGCTGAACCAGCCCAGCTCTCTCAGCTTGATGCGCCAGGGACCTGCAAATAACATGGTGAGCTGCCAAGGGGTGAATTGGAGAAGCTGTCAAAAGGAGCATCACTGCAGCTCAACACTCCCTGCAAACATTAACTGATATTCACAACACCCCTGAGGCAGGCAGGAATCACACCCTTTCTAGGCTGAAGAAATCAGAGCCAACAACTCCCCAGAGCTCAGCTGGGAGCAAGTCTCCTCTCTCAGCACCCGGGTGGCTAATAGGATCAAGGGATGCTGAGCTGCATCTCAGCTGCTGTTTGCAAGTCACCCAAGCTGCCAACATATGGTGCAGCTTTCCAAGGGATCTAGGGCTGAGCCTAACCAGATGTATATTGGCAAAGAAAGTGCTCGTGGTCATCAGGCCAAGAAATGCAGTAGCAAGCAGAGTAAGAGCAGGCTATTTTCAGACACCGCTGGAGAGCAGCCAAACCTACAGGGTTTAGGGCAGACAGAGGTAAAGGAAGGGAATATGGCCCATGTTTGGAAAGGAGTGAGAGAAGAGCAATCTGGCTGTATAAACCAACTGTACAATTAGGGAAGCAATGCTGTCTGCCCTAAGGACAAGAATTCCTGGGCAAATATTCATAAACTCTCCATCAGAGCCTGACACAGGCTACAAGTACAGACTGTGAGACAGGGAAATGCTTCCCCAGGGCAGTGACAGGACAGAATGCTGCAGTGACAAGAGGCAGTTCCTAGTCTTGAACCTCTTTAATGCCCTCATCCCTCAAATGGGGTAGTGCTGCCTACCTTCCAAAGAGCCAGGCGAGGATTCAGTAATGCTTGCACCAATGCTGTGATAATGCTAAGAGATTTATCAGCTTCCTTTTAACCTTTGTACATCTTCAGTATGTGTAAACATATATGTGCGTTATGATTTTAATCATTTTAGTTACAAGTCAAACCAAAAGATGTAAAGGTTGCTTGTCTGCACAAGTACACTACTGCCCTCAGTGGAAAACCACAAGTTGACTACAGGATTAAAACCTCATTGCATATTTCTGACCGGCCCATACCTAGAAGCTGACACTTAACAGCAACACTGAACTTCACACACACATGTATATCTACAGTGAAATCCCTCAATCATAGAATCATAGAATAGTCAGGGTTGGAAAGGACCTTAAGCTCATCCAGTTTCAACCCCCCTGCCATGGGCAGGGACACCTCCCACTAAACCATGGCACCCAAGGCTATGTCCAACCCGGCTTTGAACACTGCCAGCAATGGAGCATTCACAGCTTCCCTGGGAAACCCATTCCGGTGCCTCACCACCCTTACAGGAAAGAATTTCTTCCTCATATCCAATCTAAACTTCCCCTGTTTCAGTTTGAACCCATTACCCCATGTCCTATCCCTACAGTCCCTAATGAAGAGTCCCTCCCCAGCATCCCTATAGGCCCCCTTCAGATACTGGAAGGCTGCTCTGAGGTCTCCACGCAGCCTTCTCTTCTCCAGGCTGAACAGCCCCAACTTTCTCAGCCTATCTCCATACAGGAGGTGCTCCAGTCCCTGATCATCCTCGTGGCCTCCTCTGGACTTGTTCCAACAGTTCCATGTCCTCAATGCTAAAGAATCACCAGGTCAGCATCGAACGCCACTTGCTGGAGCAAGGAGGGTGTCACGAATTACATCTACCTCCCAACACTCCTAAGAGCAGCACTTGCACTTCTCTTCCTTACAGAACTGAGTGCATTTGTATTAGGATTGCACTTTTTCTCCTGCCTTAGTCCCTGCTTGTCCTACCTGGTCACAAAAATGGCTTGAATCCTTAATGGTACATTGGTCCTGATCGTGAAGTCTCTACTTAGAAACACTGGGTGTGAGTTTTGCAATAGGTCCAGTTAACATGCCATCAATTCAATTGAAGCTTTATTTAGAGGAATGAGGTACTCAGATGCTGTTTTACTTTTAAGTTATACCCTCAGATTAAATTCTCCTTCATCTAGCTTCATAAAACACTGACCTTCAGGGGTATACCCTCAACCCAGGAGATCAGCCCGACCATAGGGGTGCTAACGCAATTAACATCAACTGACAAGCAAGGCATGGCTGTAATTAATACAGGATTAGTAGTTCAAAGGATTAGAAATGCTCTACCCTAAGAGAAACTGGCCCAGGCTGAGGATAGCAATCAACTGCACAGAAGAGCTGGTTCAGCTGTTGTATATGCTACAGCATAACCCCAAAATACCAGGCAGCACTCGAACTGAAGGCAGACACTGGTAAAGACACTAAGACAGAGAAACACAATGGATTTGTCTTAAAAACCACCACTGATTTGGGTGCCCACACAATGCTAAGGCACTTAAGAATAACCGAGTGCCTTTATACCATGGTATTGTGGAAGGTGAACATAGGGATGCATTTTCTCTCCATCTTTCAGACACTTTATGTCTAACACTGCAATATCCACACTCCAGAGCTGCAGAATATCTGGAGGAGCAAACTCAGACCTCATAATTAAGTCCCTGGGGGCTTCAGTTGGTATCACAGGTGCTCAGCTTACATTTATGCTCCCTCCTTACATCTGCCCCCAGTTTTGGCACGCAGTCACAAGGCAACGTCATCAGTAAAGGATCTCAAAATGGGACTGTCAAAACATTGCAGCTTATGGAAGTTCTGAGAAACCAACACAGCAGGGCCTGGAATTTAAAGAAAGGCACATACTTAATTTTTCCAAGATCTCCTCATCTGACATTTTTGGCTTTTTCTTTTGTTTCTCCATGTTCCTGACCAGCGCGTCGGGTGCCGCTGTGCTGTTTTCCGAGGGAGAAGAAATAGGAGAGGTGGCCACATCTCTGGTAGGAGGAGGCAGAGGGTCTATCACAGAGCGGGTGTAGATCTAGTATTGTTGAGAGAAACATGTTAAAAGAAGATTTAAACACTTCTATTCATATTGCTCTTGCTGCTGGCAGGGCTGCATTTCTATAGCTACCTGGTTAAGAAGTAAGCAAGGACTCTCTTGTCCCCCCAAGTAGGTGATAAAACAAAGGTGCTGAGCCAGAAAGAATGGCTCCAACCTCCTCCCTCCTGCTCCCAAGAAGGGCTCAGCACCATGCCATGAAGCACGGATGAGGGAACACAGTCAGGACACATCTCTGACTGCAGCGGTGGGGGCTGAAGGAAGAATTGCTGCTCACAGATTTCGTGTGTTCAGGTCGCGGAGCTATCACGGGGGGTGGAGCTGCATCATCTTCATCATCTTCATCTTCAGACACTGAGGGCACTGCAGGGGTCTCGGAGACAGCCTTCACATTCTGCATGCGGTCACACAAGCAGCAAATAGGAAAAAGAAACCCTTAACTGCTTGAATTTGCATTAGCATCTTCATGTGTTCTCTACAAGTTGGGAGGTTGAGTTATCAGGTTTGGGATTGTGACTGAGAACTAAGTCATGAGAGATTCTGGAAGCAGAATCTGGTAAAATCTTTTCAAATCCCTTTTCAAATTGCTTTTTACAAGAAAATTTTATTAAAAGCATGAAAAAATAAATCATTGCTTTAAGTTTTATAGGTGGTTTAAAACATTATCTGCTTTTTTTTTTTTTTGCAATGCTGTGATTAGAAATGAAAGTCACTTTTAACCTTCTAAATTTGAAGCTGGATTTGAAGTTCATGGCATCTTTACACTATCGACATCTCAAAATATACTTGGTGAGATCCTCAACCCACTAGACCATTTCTGCTCATCCATCACCAGTTCCCTAAGAGTGGCAGGGCAAAAGAGTGCTTAAAATTAAGTTCTCTGTGTAAGAGGGGTAAAGCAACAGTATTTCACTGAGCCTGTAATACTTGGAGTCACCAACACCCTGATATATCATTGCTAAAGTGCGCCTGACATAACACGAAAAGCTTTGCCTCTTAAAAGCAACAAGAAAACCAACCTATTTCCTGAATACCACAGAACGGTTTGGGATGGAAAGGACCTTAAAGCTCATTCAGTTACAACCCTGCCACGGGCAGGGACACCTTCAACTGGAGCAGCTCCAAGCCCCGGGGTCCAACCTGGCCTTGAGCACTGCCAGGGATAGGGCAGCCACAGCTTCTCTGGGCACCCTGGGCCAGCGCCTCAGCACCCTCCCAAGGAAGAGCTTCTGCCTAAGAGCTCATCTCAGCCTCCCCTCTGGCAGTTAAAGCCATTCCCCTTGGCCTGTCCCTACATCCCTTGTCCAAAGCCCCTCTCCAGCTTTCCTGGAGCCCCCTGTAAAGCTTATCCAGTGTCTTTCAAACCCAATCTTAGCAGATTGGCAACTACAGCTTTTTTTTAGGATTTACTTTAAAATCCGACAGCCTCAGCTATTCCAAACTCCTGAGGATTGATGTACAATGACACATAACAACGAACAACAGCAGAAAGCTCTCCTTTTCCATTCATAAGAGAGTCCTAAATGGTCAGATCCAAACATGCTGCCTGCTGCAAGGGAGCAGAACCAGTCAACTCCAGACAGTGGCATGGCAGTGAGGAAACAAGAGGTGAGGGAACTGTGGGGGTTTATGACTCATCTTAACTGATGAAGTTTGGTTTCTTCCATCTCACAGGCATCTAGAGAAACGTATTGTGTCTAACAAAGCAAACAGGAGTGGTGCCTGCCCTGGTACAGACAGAGTAAAGGTCGAGCAGAGAGGAGGAGAAACCTTTTATTTCCTGTTCTGCTGGAGGTTAGTTTGGTTAATCAACAGTAATCAGCATTAGTTATGGTCAATCAGATACTGTGGGTTAGTAATTAATTGGGTTTTCTATCAGAGATATTTATAGAGACATATAAAACCTGACACAGAGTGGCTGTCAAATTCTAGCTACAGGAGCAGGTTGACTTCTATGGAAACACAACTATTTCTATTCATTCATTCCCTAATTTCTATTCATTATTCACTAATAAAAGCTACTTCTGCTTACTTGGTTCTCTGCCAGTTGTTGAAAAAGCTGCAAGGAGCAAGCCTTGGTTGAAAAACATGTATTCACTATACAAATGTACATAGCTCAGATTTTAAAACACTAAGCAAAGTAGAAGTTTACATGTAGTTAACTACTTTAGGCAAGGTTCTAATCCCCAAACTTGAGACAGAATGTGAACATCAGCCTTACCAATGTATTTGATGAATTGTAATCCTCTGTTGATTTATCTGAAAGAGATGGTAAAGCCATTGCAAATGAGTTGTAATGCAGTAGCAGTGGGGAGAGGAGAAAAGGACAAGCTCTCTTTGGAAGAGACAGGAAAAAAGGCTGCTCTGAAACCTCAGCATTACCTTCAGATTCCCAGAACAAGCTGACACCCGGCAGGTATGGGAATAGAGGATAAAAAAAATGGGAATAGAGGGTAAAAAACTCTACAGATGAAGGCAGGAGCCCCAAATCCCAGCTGCAGGAGGGTGAAACTTCCCAGAGCAACACCTGAATGCACACTGCCTCCATCCATACACGCAAAACCTTTCCAATGGGCTAAATCACCAGCAGAGGCACTGCAGCTAGCCTGAGATCTGCAAGATGCTCACTCAGCCACCTCAACGTCCTGGAACAGAATTAGAGGAACGCACGAGTCGACTGACGGGCTTCTTGTTTGACTATTCACACACATACGGGGAAGACCTTTTATCCCTGCCTGGAGCCTTCTTAATTAATACCAGTTCTGGTGACATGGCTCTATCCTCTTGAAAGAGCCACAGCAGGGCTTAATATAAAGGGGATGAGTTAGAATTGAAAGAGAAAAGGAATGATGGGTGGAGATGCTCTCCAGTGGGCAGGCAATGCATACAAAGAAGGCACAAAACCTTGGCAGCTCTGATTTTTAGAGGAATCCAGCCAGCAATAAACAAGCACTTGGCAGCTGAAGAGTATTCCTCAGTCACGGCTCACGGGAGCAAAGAGACCCTCAGCCCAAGCATGCATGAAGCAACATCCACACACAATGCTGGGAAAGTGGAACTGGTGCAAAATGTAGCTGCCTATTTGTCTGGGGATCAGTGGGAACACAATGCCACCACTCTGGGATCTGCCTTCCAGCTGGAAGCCTCGGAAAACCTGTGTGGTTTGGGGATTTGGCCAGTTGACTGACCCCTGTTTTGCAGCTATGTTAGGCATCAGGATCAACAAAACAACGTGTTGAAGGAAGAAGGAGGCTTGAGCAGCCACAGAATCTCACCCACATCTTCCTTGATAAGACAGATGTGCTTGTTGATTAAAGGAAGGAAACACCACATACAGTGACTAATGCAAAGCTGGACAATGCAGCCATATGAGACAATCAGCATGTACCTGTGAAACTCATGTACTTCTGGCTGTTGGAGATCTTCTTGGAATTGTAAAACTCCAACACATCCAGCACTGCCTGAGGGTTCTTCTTCTGCTCCGACTTGGTGATGTTGGAAGTCTGCAGCAAACGCGCCCACTGCTCTGGCATTCCCTGTGGGGAGATTGATGGACCTTGTTAGCTCATAGTGACCGATGTGGTTCACAGCACAGATACCCACTAGAGTTCTACTACACCTACACTGTGCTGAGGGAAACGTGGAGAAAGAAGGAGAAGGAGGAAAAGGAGGAGAAGGAGGAGAAGGAGGAGAAGGAGGAGAAGGAGGAGAAGGAGGAGAAGGAGGAGAAGGAGGAGAAGGAGAGGAGTTACAAGTCACACGTTCCTTACACAGACATGCAAACACAACTCTGCGCACAAGGCTGTGGGCAAGTCCCAGGCACTTTGAAGACCAAAACTCAAAACCCAGAAAGGAACAGACCCAAATGCTGCAGTTCAGGAAGAGCATGAAGCCCCAGAAGCCCCCAAACCTTTATGCACATACTAAACGCATAGATTTACGTGTATCTAAGGAAGTCTATAGAACATACACTGTGTAGCACCTAGCACAATGGACATGCAACATTCATTTGGGTCTTCTTGTAGCACTAGAGTTCATTGATAATACTGGTGTGGTGCCTATTGTAACCAGAGCTGGGAATGCAGAGATGTTAACTTCACACATGAAGCTCAGAATTTCATTACAGAGACATCATTTCAGCCAGAAAACAAACACGTCTCATGTACAACCAGACTTGTGTGCTTCATCACCAGTGAGAATAAGTCTGTACAGATGAATTGGCAAGTGACCGGCATAAGGTTACCCTCCCTGTTCAAAAGGATGCTGGATGCACCACTTGGGTACATCTAGGTTAAACTGGGCAAGTCTAGAGGCTGACATGGAAAACACAACTGTACACACGAATGAGCTGAGGAGAGCAAAGTCCCTGAGAAGAAGCATATTAAAGCCAGGTAAAACCAGCTTGCTCACAAACAACTGCTGCTGCTATAAAACACTATTTCATAATGAAATTAGAAGAATAAGATGATGAAATACAACTCTGTGGTCATAGTATTTTTCTTGTCAATAAAACCAGCTATAAAAGCATATGACATTGCCTTAGGACAGCACACAAGTTTTGTAATCAGCAGTTAGACATGGCTGTGTGTCTCCTAATGGCGGGACTCTCAGAACCCTGCCTGGTGGACACAGACTATGCTGTCAAACTAATCCAGCTCTGTAAGAGGAAGGGAAGTGAAGGGAGGAGAGATATACCACGTTTTGCTGTCCACATGAGCCAACACAACAGGAAAGGCAAAGTTTGCTGGCAGCCTGGGCTCCTGGGGTGTGCCAAGTTTGACAAACAGTCTCTCAGCAGGAATTAGTGGGTAACCTCTGCAGATGTGTTTCAAAGGAGATCAAACTACACGATGGTAATAGCCTTTCCAGCATCACTGTATGAAAGATTAATGGCTCCTCCCAGCAATAAGCCAAACCACAGAGTTCTCTTTCCCTCCAGATTCACTTACTGTGAATTCTCCCGTGACTGCATCAAACCCCACATGAATCGTGTGTTCAAAGTCTGAAGGGAGGGAGATCTCGGGCCGCTCCTTCTCCTTCTTTTTATTAGCTGGAAGACACAACAAGAACAAGCCATAAGTCCAGCAAGAATTAAAACCTTCTCAATAGCTTCCAATTCACCAACCCAACCACCCCCCTGTTTGCTAGTCATAAGATTTGATTTGGGGCAGACAAGCAGCCGAGTTTAAGAACTTTGTCACCTCACTTCAGAGCAGCCACAGCAAATGGACAACAAAAATCAAAGTTCTGAGACACAAAACAAGAGGTTTTTTAATGCAAAGTTCTGCATCCAAACGAGCATGAGCAGCAGGTCGAGGGAGGTGATCCTGCCCCTCTGCTCTGCTCTCCTGAGACCTCACTTGCAGTATTGTGTGCAGTTCTGGTGTCCTCAACATCAAAAGGACATGGAAATGTTGGAACAAGTCCAGAGGAGGCCACGAGGATGATCAGGGACTGGAGCACCTCCCGTATGAAGATAGGATGAGAACATTGGAGCAGTTCAGCCTGGAGAAGAGAAGGCTGCGTGGAGACCTCAGAGCAGCCTTCCAGTATCTGAATGGGGTCTATAGGGATGCTGGGGAGGGACTCTTCATTAGGGACTGTAGTGATAGGACAAGGGGTAATGGGTTCAAACTGAAACAGGGGAAGTTCATGTTAGATCTAAGGAAGAAGCTCTTTCCTGTGAGGGTGCTGAGGCGCTGGCACAGGGTGCCCAGAGAAGTGGTGAATGCCCCATCCCTGGTGACGTTCAAGGCCAGGTTGGACAGAGCCTTGAATGACATGGTTTAGTGTGAGGTGTCTGTGCCTATGGCAGGGGGTTGGAACTGGATGAGCTTAAGGTCCTTTCCAACCCAAACCATTCTATGATTCTATGAATTAACACAGGACACAGCATTAGACAAGGAAACTGTACTTTGAGTACACATCCAGTACCAAGCAGCTGGGCTAGGCTGAACAGCACAAGTGCTATTTACCTAAAACATGCACTCAAACTTCCACAGGTCAGAGTCAATAGCACTACAGTGACGTAAGTGGAAGCCATGCAGTTTGAGCGCATTTTTTGATATGCTGTCTAAAGCTACTTTAAGAAACAAAAATATTACGCGCTGTTAAATATATACTCACCTCATGATAAGACAGGGGCAAAATTAACTACAAACACTGCTTTATAATTGATTCCTTCAACCTGCTTCTTATGAAGAACCCCAAATATAACACGTCTCTGCTACAAATCTTCTATGAGCAAAGGCAGTTATATTTTCCAGCTCACAAAATTACCTAAATGTGGTTTCAATAAGAAGCTTTGAAGATGCAGAGCAAGACGGCAGAATGTGCCAGGTGAGGAGCAGAAGTCAGCAAAGAAACAGGAAAGGCAGATGCACCCCACGCATTTTAAAGTCAGGTCTACAAATGAGATTATCATTATGCCTTGGATTAAGTTCATCCATAGAATCATAGAACGGTTTGGGTTGGAAAGGACCTTAAGATCATCCAGTTCCAGCCCCTGCCAATGGGCAAGTAAAGGAGATTCACCACGTATTAAGGACCCCACTTCCCTTTTCATAGTTACTGTGTTCAAGATCTTGAGAAGAGATTGAGGAAGAGCCACGTTCTGCATGGATTTGCTGCTGCTTGCAGTTACAAAATGAGCAGAGCCAGGAGAAGTGACTGAACCACTTCTGCTTCCCAGCTGCTACCTTTTTTAGTGCAAGCCAAACAGGATTTGTTTCGCGGCTGACATTCCTCAGTGCATTTTTGGCAGCAGGAATGCCAAAGCCCAGGTATGTCGGGAGCCTCTGAGGCTAACACTCAATATTGCACTTATTTAAGGCACTGCTGGTGGTGACTTGTGTAGAGATGGTGAGGGCTCACCCCAAAGGACTGAATCATAGAATCCCAGCCTGGTTTGGGTTGGAAGGGACCTTAAAGCTCATCCAGTTCCAACCCCCTGCCACGGGCAGGGACTACCCTCCACTAGAGCAGCTTGCTCCAAGCCCCTGTGTCCAACCTTGCTTTGAACACTGCCATGGATGGGGCATCCCGCTTCCTTCAGCTCCAGCTCTGGCACTTTTCTGTGTGTCATTCCTGTTGCACGGAGTAATTTTGGAGACAGAACAGGATCAGATGCTCCATGTGGGACATGAAGATGGAACAGATTGTTTTCAATCCCCCTTTCAAACAAATGGGATGGGGGAAGCTGAATCACAGAAAAGCAGTGGAGTTGGCAAGGAGAAGGAGAAGAGAAAACTGCCAGGCTGGAGGAGCCATCACGGAGCGGGAACTAGAAGGAGACAGAGCAGCTGCTGGTTAGCAGACGGTGAGCATCTGCAGCACAGAGCCCTGCCAAAAATGGGACAAGCAGCTGCATCCAGCAGGTACACAGAAAAAGATGCATGTACTAGCGATGGATGGGAGGCAAGAGGAAAAGAGATGCAGAGAGAGCCGTCAGAGGCACCACTATGCTATAGCCCTGTCTACAGGATCAACCCATTCCTGCATGCTAATGATTAAGGTGTCAGCTCAGCCAAGAAGCCCATCATTCAGGTGAGGAAGAAGAGGGAACCTGTACTAGCACTGCTATACAGGAGTGCTGCATGGATAATGCACAGCCACATGTGGTCCAGAATAACTGCCACGGTAGGTTTGAATGTATCCCTAAAAAAGCTTAAGGGCATGAAGGTGCTATCCAGAAATCAATACACGTTGGTGTTTTCTATTTCTACATACATGAATGTAGAAATACATTCAGAGCTCCTGCCACACACCCAAATGCCAATAAACCTCCCTGCAACCAACTGTGCCAGTATCTGTTGAACCAGGAAATCGAAATCACTGCTGACTGCTAATTTATCCCAAGCAGGAGACGACGGCCTGAGTGAGCCTCAGCTACACAAAGCAATAACAACAGTTCTGGAGGGGCTGATTAAATAACGTCATGGCCTTTGTCAGTCCAGCTCTGCTTATGTTCAACACATACACTGCAGGATAGAAGCAGGAAGAGATTCTTCTGTGTTTGGAGAGGGACTTCTTACAAGGGCCTGTAGGGACAGGCCAAGGGGAATGGCTTTAATCTGCCAGAGGGCAGACTGAGATGAGCTCTTAGGCAGAAGTTCTTCCATAGCTAAATGGAAGCGCAGCAAACATGTCTGAGCCCAGGAATTCAGCTCCTATGTGCCCTTTAACCAGAGCTCTGACCATGCACAGGGGCAGCACAATGGAAAAGACACTTTCCAAAGAGCCTTCAGCCAGAATTACCTTCTTGACTCAGCAACCTATAGCAGATGCCCTCAGGATGTCCCCAGTTGTTGGCCTCCCCTTTGATCTGGGCCCACAGCAGGTCTGTTGCCTGGTTCCACAGCAGGACTCCATGCATTTGAGCTGCACCTTTGCATACAGCACAACCCCTTCACCATTGTTCCCACACAGCCTTCATAAAGTGCCTGCTCCAGTAGTGTTTCCTGACCAAAGAGCTACCACTTGTCCAAAGGATCGACAGCATCAACTTCAGCAGCTCTCAGGCTACAGCATAAAAGCCAACATCCATCTTCACCAGCCGAATTAACCACAGAGCATTTCAGTTCTTCACAGGCTCTTTGCAACCCCAGCAGAGGTTAAACCCAAATCACTGTTTCCCTGGGGAAAGATCCAAAGGTCATGGGCTTGCCCCAGTTACATTCCTCTTACTGAATGGAAACCAACTCCCCTTTGAGTCAGGCCAAACTAACACATAGCACCCAAATTATTTCAGGCATAAACGAAAAGGTGTCTGAAAACCTGGGAATTGCATTAACGTTTAAGCAGCAGAAGGCACTGGGAATTCAGTTGTCATCATGAGACTGGAAGAAGCTTTCATAAGATGAAAACCAACCCCATCTGAAGCGAAGGTGACAGCGTTCGGGGTATTTTTTGCTCAACAGGAATTAGAGGACAGGCGCAATCGCTCTCATTGGGGCAGGTGTATTGTAACAGAAGGCTCTGCTGAGCTTGGCTAAACAAAACGCTCTCATATCTCGAAGCATCTGCCACGTTGGCCAATCTTCAGCAAACGCAGGCATCTTCAGTGGCAGTCTGTGCTGATTTTACCCAAACCGTTCGCTTCTGCAGCTCTCTTCTCCAATCCAATTCAAATGAGTGCTTTGGGTTCTATTTCTCCTACTCTTTCATAAATCTCAAGGTAATCATAGAATCGCAGAATGGTTTCGGGTTGGAAAGGACCTTAGGATCATCCAGTTCCAACCCCCCTGCCATGGGCAGGGACACCTGACACTAAACCATGGTACGCAAGGCTCTGTCCAACCTGGCCTTGAACACTGCCAGAGATGGGGCATTCACCACTTCTCTGGGCACCCTGTGTCAGCACCTCAGCACCCTCACAGTAAAGAACTTCTTCCTTATCTCCAACCCGAACTTCCCTTGTTTCAGTTTTAACACGCTACCCCTGTCCCTATCACCACAGTCCCTGATGCAGAGTCCCTCCCCAGCATCCCTATAGGCCCCCTTCAGACACTGGCAGCTGCTCTGAGGTCTCCACACAGCCTTCTCTTCTCCAGGCTGAACAGCCCCAACTTGCTCAGCCTATCTTCATACAGGAGATGCTCCCACCCCCTTAGTTGTCTGGAACTGCTGAGCTTAGAAATTTAAGGACCCCAGTCCTTTAAGTAGGCCAACACAAAAATCCTGCAGCTTTTTAGGATTAATACTCCTAAGGCCAAGTTCTACCAAGATCTGGCAAACATTTAACATTGAGTTCATGGGTTTCTGGATTGCAGATTCAAACAATCCAAAGTTGCCAAAGGTACAGGCTGAGAAAGCTGGGTCTAAGTTGGATATAAGGAAGAACCTGGAAGGGTGCTGAGGCGCTGGCACAGGGTGCCCAGAGAAGCTGTGGCTGCCCCATCCCTGCAGTGCTCAAGGCCAGACTTGGACAGAGCCTTGGGTGACATGGTCTAGTGTGAGGTGTCCCTGCCTGTGGCAGAGGGTTGGAACCTGGACGATCTTAGGGTCCTTTCCAATCCAAACCATTTCTATGGTTCTATGACTGCTGCAGTATTTTGCAGAATATGAACCTACATCTTCGTTTATTTAAAGTAGTGACACCAATTTGTCTTTTCACTCATAAAAATGAAGGAAGCAACCTTCTTCCTGAAGCCCAGGAAGATAAAGATACGCAGTCTGGACTTCAGTTACCCTCTGTCCAGATACCTTTGCAATGCAGAATCTACAAAAAGCTGATGTAATTAGAAACTCAAAAATAGGTCAGATATAAAAAGGAGTCAGCAGGAATTAGGAGATGGAGTTTTATTTTCTTTACATCCCTTCAAAAGATTCATGTGAGGGGTTTTTTAAATACCCTGATCTTAAAAATAAGAGTTTCACGTACGGTTCACAGCTCCTCTCTCCATTCCCATCTGTTACAGTCCCTCTAACACCAGCAAATTTCTTCAGCTCACAAGAAATGTGCAAGAATCTGCAGTAATGGGTTATTCTTCACAGCAAGCAGGCAATGCCTGCCCCAAACACTCAACAGCAAATGACCATGGAGTGACATATGACAGGCCTAGCAGGAGATGGCCTGTTGGTCACGCTTAACTCATGTTACTTTGCTGTTTAAAACAGCAAAACAAGCGAGAGACCTCCCACTGCTCCCCATCAAAGGGTTTGCCAATACCAGATTTAATTGACCTGTTTGTAATTGGTACAAAAGAGATGATTTTAAAGACCACTCTCCAAGTTAGGCTGGGAAGTGGCAGCGCTCGTCCCAGTTTTCAAGGACACTGTTCTCATAATTTAAGGAGAAGAGGAAAAAACAAGAAATTAAAAGAGAAACCCAAAACAGAGTAAGTGGGATGGGTTAAATGTGGCAGGGTTAATCATAATTAAATAGACTGAGAAAGCCTGTTCAGCCTGGGGAAAAGAAGCTGCATGGAGACCTCAGAGCAGCTTCCAGTATCTGAAGGGGGCTGCAAGGATGGTGGAGAGGGACTCTGCATCAGGGACTGGAGCGATAGGACAAGGGGTGATAGGTTCAAACTGAAACAGGGGAAGTTCAGGTTGGAGATAAGGCAGAAGCTCTTCCCTGGGAGGGTGCTGAGGCGCTGGCACAGGGTGTCCCAGAGAAGCTGTGGCCTGCCCCATCCCTGGCAGTGTTGAAGGCCAGGTTGGACACAGGGGCTTGGAGCTGCTCCAGTGGAAGATGTCCCTGCCCATGGCAGGGGTTGGAACTGGATGATCTTAAGATCCTTTCCAACCCTAACTACTCTGTGATCCTATGATCATTGAAACCAGATCTACAGACAGCACCTTATGAACCCCAAAATGACCAAGACAGTTCTACAAGAAACAAACATGCATATTCTAACACCTAAACCATCACTAAGCATCAGGTGCTCAACTAAGGTCATTCAAAGCAACATTCAAACAGAAGGTTTAGAAGAAGAGACAAAATACTGTACTTTTATCTCCTGGTAAAATAGATCGGTAAAATCGGTCCTTCCTTTTCTTCTCCTCCGGGTTGGGAGGCAAAGGTTTGGAGCCATGGTTTAGAGTCCCAGGATCTTTGCTTCCCGATCCAATCATAGTGCTGGTATTTCTCATTGGAGGAGCAGGTGGCTTGTCTTCTGTTTCAACTCCATTGTTCGACATCTTCAGTCGGGGAGGCCGTTACTAGGAAGAGGAAAAAGAGAAGAAACAAGCTTGATTTGTTGCTTTATAAACTAGAACCACACACTGTCAAATGAACCACAATAGGTATTCGTGGACCAACCTGTAAGCTCATATTAACACAGACATGGTGGCTTGAATTCACCATCATCACTGCCAGGGATGGGGCAGCCACAGCTTCTCGGGGCACCCTGTGACAGCGCCTCAGCACCCTCACAGGGAAGAGCTTCTGCCTAAGAGCTCACCTCAGTCTCCCCTCTGGCAGTTAAAGCCATTCCCCTGTCCTGTCCCTACATCCCTTGGCCAAAGCCCCTCTCCAGCTTTCCTGCAGCCCCTTTAGGCACTGGAGCTGCTCTCAGGTCTCCCCTTCAGGAGCCTTCTCTTCTCCAGGCTGCCCCAGCCCAGCTCTCTCAGCCTGGCTCCAGAGCAGAGCTGCTCCAGCCCTCGCAGCAGCTCCATGGCCTCCTCTGGCCTCGCTCCAGCAGCTCCACGTCCCTCTTGTGCTGCTGCCCCAGAGCTGGATCAGCACTGCAGGGGGGGCACTCTCCAGAGCAGAGTTGAGGGGGAGAATCCCCTCCCTTGACCTGCTGGTCCCAGAGCTGTACCCACATCCTCTCCATGTCACAGCCCTGGCTGGTCCCAAGCCATGTCCAGCCTTCCCGTGGCAGCAGCAAGCTCCAGGCACAATCCAAACCACCAGGAAGTTGACTGCATTTTGTTCTTGTTTGGAAGGGTCAAACAAAACTAGATCCCCAACACACACACAAATCCTTGAGTAAATAATCCCTGCTGCGTGGATTTAGAGACGGAAGCTTTGGAGCAGGGTAACGGGTTTATTCTGCAACAGCTAGCTTGTTCCACCCAAATGAGATCAGCGCTGCTCCAGATATAGCCTGGTTACAGCCAGGTCCTTCTGGAAGCTGGAATTTGTCTGTGTTGTGTTCTCAAAAGAAAGCTGGGAGTTAAGTGCAGGACAAAGAGCAAAGCAGGAACAGCGCCTGTTTGGGTGGGAAAAGCAGTTCAGCTGCTTCACGAATGTCACAAGCACACAGGAAGATGTTTTGCTCAGGGCGAATTATTGGGTAGCAGAAAGTCAAAAGAGGCTTTGCTCTCTGGAAGTGCAGTTACAGAGCTGAGATCACTGCTGGCTTCCACGGAGCTGCTCTTCCACTAGGATGGACTCAGAGGAACAACACAGTCCAGATCGATCTCACAACCATACCATGGCCCTATGACCACACACCACCCAGCCAGCTTTAAAAGTCTTCTCTGGCAAAGCTAGTGATGCTGAGCATCACTGAGATGATTAAGCCCCAGGGCACACGCTGCTCTGGCAGCTGTGGGGCAGCTAAGAAAGGCAAATGCTGCCCACAGAAGGCACTCTGCAGCAACACGGAATAATGGAGTGGTTTGGACTGGATGGGATCTTAAAGGAGGACCTCGCAGCATCTCTGTGGCCTCTTCTGGACTCACTCCAACAGCTCCACGTCCCTCTGGTGTTGATGCAGGACTCTATGTTAGACCTCACTTAAAGCAGCGATGCCCAAGCTGTTGCCTGCCAAGCCATGGCTGGTCTGCAGCTCTACCTTCTCCTACACTTGCTTGGTTCCTGGTATCTTCAAGCTTGTTCTGATATAGGAGGGCTGGCAGCACTGCACAGCCCTTAATGCTCTAGATAAGCTTTCACACACAAGGAGCTTTCCAAGACGTTAGACCCCAGCCCCGCTTCTTCCCAACACAACTGTGCAATGGGATTTTCTATCACTAGCATTTGGAGCAGTGATTTCAACGGTGGGACAGATTTGGCATTTGGGAGGAGTGGGGGAATTAGATGCGCATTTGTCTGGGTGTGTTCTAGGCGCGTGCCCTGGGCATCTCCCATCCTCATGCCATTCTCCAGGGTAAAAGAGAGCAGAACCAAGTGACAGCTGAAGTGCCAGCCATGAAGCTGGTGCAAACAACTCCTCTCTCTGTCCCAGTGGTGGAAAACAGTCTAAACTAAAGCCCAACTGGTAAATACCTTGTGCAACATGAAGATATCGAGGCCTCGCTGATGGGCTTTGCACATCCCCGTGTCAGTGGTTGGTACTGAACTGGCACAGCTAAAGCATCAAAGCACAACATAAGCAGTCAGTGCCATATAAAAGCTTCAGTCTTTGCATTAATGTTTATTTAACCATGAGAAAGCAAATTGCTGGGAGGGTGCTGGGAATATGTTGCAAATAGGGAAACAGAAGGAAAATGAGTGTTAGCAGCTCTGTGCCTGCCAAACAGCCTTCCCTAAAGGAGCAGGCACCACATTTGCTGCTGTAACACCCTGGCTTACCCTCACAGGGGGTTGGATAATGGTGCACTGAGATTCCCGCACTGGCCAGATTTCCTGGAGCTGCAGATGGTGGGATACAGCCTCGTTGCTGGGTCCTGAGCCCACCAAGCAGAGAGGTGAGAACCAGCGCTTGCTACCTCCTGTCCAAGGCATGGGACTAAACAGAGGCCAGTGTAAGGAATACTGTACTGGGCAATGGGTTCAACATCAGACCAAAGGGAGATACAAGGAAGAGAATAGAACAGCACGTGGCTCCAGGCTGGAGAAAGAAAAGTGAGAAGAAGAAACCCCTGCCCAGATTCCAGGCAGAGGCTGGCTTAGTGCTGAGGGAAGGAAAAAGAACAGAAGCGCACAAAAAGGGCATGAAAACATAAGAAAAACCTTCCGGGTGTCAAACATCCTCACTCTCAATTCCATCCATGCCAAACCCCAGGGACATCTGCTCCTCAGTATAAGAGGGTTGTTCAAAAGCCCTCTGTCAGAAAGGGTAGAGCACAAGTGAATTACTGTTTCACCGCAGGGCTAGAAGCACCGGCAGTACAAGCTCTTGTTTCTTACCTTATTCCCCGAATGAGCAAGTAACTGGGGAGAAGTTGCACAGTTTAACACACAATATGGGTTTACACCTACCTGAAAACTGCAGCTTTCATACGGGCAAAGCCTACAGTACACCCTCTCCTTTCGTCTCCATCGCTCAAGCTCAAACCTTTCCCCTCACCACTTAAATGTGTGACGTTACAAGAGCTATTTAGTCTGTTTGGGGATGGGGGATGAGAGAAATCCTTCAACCCACCAAATTAAGAGACTGGTCCCACAGATGTTATCCCTGTAACAGCAGCATTATCCTAGAGGGTTCCCAAAAGCCTTTTCCCACTACATATTTAAAGGGAAAACTACGAACCTGCTTACATGAGTCCTCGTACTGTGATGCAGACACAGACCAGCCCCAAACTCAACACTGTTGTACTTTAACCTTTTGTTGTCTTTAGTGTATGTGGATGCAACCCTGTTCTGACAGAATTAGATCCACCTCTCCAGGTCTTTACAGCAGAGCTGAGAGCATGAAGCATGGAGCCATAGCGAGTGGTGCTCATCCCTCTCATGCTAGCCTAGCTGACTGCCCAGATTCCTTTTGCTCCAAAATAAACTCCTGCCAATTCACATGGAATGAGGTTTGAAACACCCCTCTTGGGCAGACCCTGCTCAAATTCAGAGCACAAGGCAATTGCTTCGCCAGCCAGCACAACAGCAGTGCTGCACCACTGAAGTGGGTCGCTCTGCTTGATCCATCCTAAGGGAATGCAAAGTGTCACCACCTTGAGTTCCTCCCTTCTTCACACCAGCACAAACCTGCTTTGGGAAATTCATCTTTGGTCTCCTCAGTATGATTAAGTGAACAGGGGAAGCAATAAAACAGCACATGAACTTTTCAACCAGTCAGATGAGGGAATACATCTTAGCTGCAGACACAATCACTCTCAACTACTACACCTATTAAGACACCAGCACTCAAAGCAAACCCCACAGGCATCACTGGGAAGGGGCAGCCATCACCATAGAATCCCAGACTGGTTTGGGTTGGAAGGGAGCTTAAAGCTCATCCAGTTCCAACCCCTGCCATGGGCAGGGACACCTTCCACTGGAGCAGCTCCAAGCCTCTGTGTCCAACCTGGTCTTGAACACTGCCAGGGATGGGGCAGGCACAGCTTCTCCGGACAACCTGTAGGATGTAGGACTATGATATACTAATGATGTACTAATGTAGTGTACTGAAGTAGGATGTAGGACTATGATGTACTAATGATGTACTAATGTAGTGTACGAAGTAGGATGTAGGACTATGATGTACTAATGATGTACTAATGTAGTGTATGAAGTAGGATGTAGGACTATGATATACTAATGATGTACTAATGTAGTGTATGAAGTAGGATGTAGGACTATGATATACTAATGATGTACTAACGTAGTGTATGAAGTAGGATGTAGGACTATGATATACTAATGATGCACTAATGTAGTGTATGAAGTAGGATGTAGGACTATGATATACTAATGATGCACTAATGTAGTGTATGAAGTAGGATGTAGGACTATGATATACTAATGATGTACTAACGTAGTGTATGAAGTAGGATGTAGGACTATGATGTACTAATGATGTACTAACGTAGTGTATGAAGTAGGATGTAGGACTATGATATACTAATGATGTACTAACGTAGTGTATGAAGTAGGATGTAGGACTATGATATACTAATGATGTACTAATGTAGTGTATGAAGTAGGATGTAGGACTATGATATACTAATGATGTACTAACGTAGTGTATGAAGTAGGATGTAGGACTATGATATACTAATGATGTACTAATGTAGTGTATGAAGTAGGATGTAGGACTATGATATACTAATGATGTACTAATGTAGTGTACGAAGTAGGATGTAGGACTATGATGTACTAATGATGTAGGGTGATAGTTTCTGCAGCCATTTGGGAGCACTGGAAGTTCCAGTTGTTTCAGCACCCAGAACTTACGACAAGTTTTATTACATACAGTAAACCATGACGGCCATAACTCAAGTTACAGGGGCCTTCAAATGCTCCCTGCCCTTTCTCAGCTTTTGAAGCCCATTAGCTGAAGAGCAGACCTGACAAACTCTCCTTTCACACCTACAGAACTCTTCTGCAGACAGGAAGGAGCGACAGACAACCACACACAAACGGACAAGAGACACAGGAAACCACTTGGCAGCTCAAGATGGAACAAGAGGAGGTGCTGAACAGAAGGTGGCAACCACAGGTGCCAACAGCAGCATTCAAGAGCTCAGAGGACACAGATGTGAGATCTGCATTCAGCAGCTATGGCTCCAAACCATGCCGGTTGTACTTACAACTGCCATCAAAGCAAGCTGCTCTAGTGGAAGGTGTCCCTGCCCAGGGCAGGGGCTGGAACTGGATGAGCTTTAAGGTCCTTTCCAACCCAAACCAGTGACTCTATGATTCTATGCACCCATAGTTTTCCTGTAATACAGGCACAGGCTCCTCAGCAGATCTAGCAGAGCGAGACCCCAGCATACACGGAGCCTTCCAGCACTGCTATGTAACACACACACATACACGAAAGCAAAAGAGCAAAGATCCTCCCTTTATATCATTTTTCCTTCTAGAGAACCACATCACTTCAAACCTGATCCTCCACACTGAACTTCTATCAAGCCGGTTGTGTTTTCTTTGCATTCCTTAGCAAGACAGGCAGATGAGTGATTGCTGGAACAGAAAGCAATTAAAAAGTCAGAGAGGAGCATGAAAACCTCCACTACAGTAGATGCCATAAAGATAACTATGTCCAACGCATACTAATCACAGGAGTCAGCACAAAACCTCATAAAAGAGCCCTCTATAACTCACGCAGCCTGGCAAGACAGTGGCTGTGAGTTACTCACTACAACTTACAGATGAATAAACTATGTTAAACAAGAGCGTTCAGCAACTGCTTCTCCCTCTCTGCCTACTACCAGAAGGAAGTCTCACGTTCCTCCAAGAGGATCTATTTCTCTTGTTGCCAGGGTGAGGAAAGGGTGTTTTGCCCACAGAAACAACAGACTGGGGGAGGCTTGACCTTTAATTGAGCTGATCCTGATCAGAACAAGCGTTTCACCTCTGCACCCTTCAACCCCATGGTGAGACGCTGCTGGTGCACACATACACACAGCTAAAACCTTCCTCCTCCTCACAGCCGTGGGAAGGTGCATGGGCTGGCCCCTGCTCACACACACATGGAAAGCAGCAGATTCTCTCCCCTGTGAAACACTTCCATCCAAATCCCAGCAGAAAACAAAGGGCAGAGTTTTCCAGCTGGGTTTCCATACAGGATGAAAAGACTCTCATTTGGTTTAGTTTATTACTTTGAGATGAAGTCTCACACTGAAGGAAGAACACCCCCCCACCACCACCATGTTCCACCTGAACATGTCCTTTCCCTCCACAGGCAGCAGATGGGATCTAGGACACATGCTGTCACAGGAAAGGGCAGCAGCAACACACTCCCCCTGAGGGAGGACAGGCGGGTTGTCACATTTAGAGGTGATGAAAAAACCCCAGGAACCAGCATTTAGCTGCTTCCCAGCCCCTTACTGCACATCCCAGAGCCCTGCCAGCACGTCAGTGAACCCAAATGAAGTCAAGGGCCATCAATGCATCAGCACAGACCCAGCGTTTACATGTGAATTAAAACACCCTCCAGGTTTCCCTAAAGTTCCAATGAAGACTTAGAAACCAGCAGGGTTTGCTCTTAAGAATCTACCTGCAGGAGCCCTGCAGGTGCTGCCAACACAGAGATGCAAATGAAATTGCTCAATCAAATGAAACAATAAATACCTAACAATAAGGACTCGTTTAGAAGAGGATGTCTCCACTTGCTGCAGTCAGAGCAAGTGGGTGTCAGGAGGGGAAAGGACAAGTTCTCACGGCAGATGGCCAGCTACTAGTTGCAGTCTTGCTCCACTGCCAGCATTATTTCCATAGCTCTTAGACATAAAGGATGGCTGACCAGTTACAACCAACAGGAATGCTGGAGGGCTCCATGGGCTTGGAATCTTAAAGGGCAAAAGACTGGAGGGTCCTTTTAAAATAAGCTTTTAACTCAACCTCAGCTGCTTGGGGTGGGATTCCCCAGTCTGTATTGTGCAGGAGGACATGGACCATCACCACATGCGGATGACTTCATAGAATCCCACACTGGTTTGGGCTGGAAGGGACCTTAAAGCTCATCCAGTTCCAACCCCTGCCATGGGCAGGGACACCTTCCACTGGAGCAGCTCCAAGCCCCTGTGTCCAACCTGGCCTTGAGCACTGCCAGGGATGGGGCAGCCACAGCTTCTCTGGGCACCCTGTGCCAGCGCCTCAGCACCCTCTCAGGGAAGAGCTTCTGCCTAAGAGCTCATCTCAGTCTCCCCTCTGGCAGTTAAAGCCATTCCCCTTGGCCTGTCCCTACAGACCCTTGGCCAAAGTCCCTCTCCAGGTTTCTTGTTGGTCCCCTTTAGGTACTGGAAGACTTCTGTGTAGGAGAGCTGCAAAATCTCTCCCTGGGCAGATATACGTGTGCTAACCCATTGTACCACACAGATACACTTCTAAAGAAGAACAGACTAATTATAACCGCTTAACTCCTAGCAACAGAGCTCTCCTTTCACTCAAGGAAGCTTCCATATGTTTTGTTCTAAATAATCAAGCCCAGTTTGTCCAGTGTGGGTCCATGCACGATTGCGGTGACAGTAACACAGACACACTGTGGGTTTTGGGATCACTGAAACAGGTCAAACCCTTTCCATCAGATTAGGCTTGGATCCAAACCTGTAGAGAGGCAACTCCAGCTTCAACTGCTGTGTTTCAACTTAGCTTTGGCTGTTTCACAAGTAAGTGGCAGTGCCAAACGATAACTGTTCCGCAATCAAGATGTGATGATCTTAGAAGTCATTTCCAACCTGGTTGATTCTATGATCCAGGTTCTGTGATTCTATGATATGCCAGCCATGCCCAAGTACCTGGAGGACACAATGAACTCAAGGTTAAGCTTTGGATCTGCTGCATCCCTGGGCAGCATCCTGCTCATTTGGACTGAGCACTTACCACAGTCTAACAGCGCTTTTAAACAGCCCCAGAGAAATACACTGCATCCATAATTAAACCAAGCAAACCCAAGCTGAGACAGAAGGAACCAGGAGTATTGTTTTTAAAAGCTCTCAGCCCACAAATCATCCTCCTTACTTCCTCCCCTCCAAAGTGCTGCCTCCCCTCCTCCAGCTACATGCCTGAACAAGCACATCCCCTGTTGCAGATGTCAGCACTGAGCCGAGCAGCCTTGGCTCCAGCTCATAGGAAGGCAGGACCGAGTCAAAGGAGAGACTGGAATCGGAGCGTGCTAAGCAGGGTGGGAAAAATAAAGGCCTCTTATGTTAAAGCAGAACCCAAAGCTATATAAGCAGTTTTCCTGGAGGAAATGTGTGTTCCAGAGGAAATGACTAGATGCAGCATAAAGAAAATATATTAACCCAGAGGGTTAAACACCCCCCTGCTGCCCTGCACAGAAGTTACTTGGCTCCAAGTCCAAGCTGCAGATTAACAGCAGCCAAATCATTCATCGTTTTTCCATTGAAAAGTTTCCAATCCAGAAGATGAACATCGAGCACAGGGCTCAGAATTAAGCCCCTCTGTCCCCTAATGTGGGTAATTCATAGTAAAACCTACTCACTTTTTAAACACACATAGGTATTGGTAAAAACTGCACTTCGTTGAATGCACTTTTGCCATTTAAAAAGCAATAGGGGTAAGAAATCATAGAATTGTAGAAGAGTCAGGGTTGGAAAGGACCTTAAGATCATCAAATTCCAACCCCCCCTGCCATGGGCAGGGACACCTCACACTAAACCATGGCACCCAAGGCTCTGTCCAACCCGGCCTTGAACACTGCCAGCGATGGAGCAGCCACAGCTTCTCTGGGCACCCTGGGCCAGTGCCTCAGCACCCTCACAGGGAAGAGCCTCTGCCTTATATCCAATCTAAACTTCCCCTGTTTCAGTTTGAACCCATTACCCCTTGTCCTATCACTACAGTCCCTAATGAAGAGCCCCTCCCCAGCATCCCTATAGGCCCCATTCAGGTACTGGAAGGCTGCTCTGAGGTCTCCACGCAGCCTTCTCTTCTCCAGGCTGAACAGCCCCAACTTTCTCAGCCTATCTTCATACAGGAGGTGCTGCAGTCCCTGATCATCCTCGTGGCCCTCCTCTGGACTTGTTCCAACACTTCCATGTCCTTTTGATGTTGAGGACCCCAGAACTGCACACAATACTGCAAGCGAGGTCTCACAGAGCAGAGCAGAGGGGTAGGATCACCTCCCTCGACCTGCTGGTCACGCTGCTTTGGATGCAGCCCAGGATACAGTTGTGTCAGAAAACACTGTCAGGTCAAGGAACAACATCCCATATGCACAAAGGACATAGTAGTGCATTGGTTGCAGAAGACCATAGCATGAAAGTTTGCATTAAGCTGTAAAAGCTGAGGTTTTCTAAGGAGGAGACAAACCTGCAAAGAGGAAACCAATGTTCTTCAGAACCAAACGTATTCAGCTCCTTCCTCGCTGAGAAACTAAAGATGACAAGATGACAACAGCAGCATGGTTAGAGGGTGAAGCCATCCAAGAACCTCAATTAGACTGAGAGGGAGATGCCCCAACAGCTCAGTGCTAATTGGAAATGCAAATAGTTTATCAGCAGAGCGTGGCTCCTGTGTGTAGCTCCATTGTGCTCAGTGCAGCTAATGACAGTAGGAAGCCCTGTGCTCCCTGGTATTTAGGTAATGACTGCAAAAGCTGTCACATTCCCTTAATTGCTAGCCAGGATTTTCCTCCTGGCAGCAGTGTTCAATGAAAGGATTGCTCCAGTCTCACGTTGCTTCATTGAAGTTTTGGTTCTTCTTCAAAGCTGGGCAAGGAGGAAGAATGAATAATTCTCCCAAGGCAGACTGTGCTCTGCATCAAACATGAGCTCAGTGTAGACAAACTGAATTAAGAGACAAGGAAAGCAAGGTCAGACACCCAGAACTGAAGGAGCTAATTTAGCATCAGTAATGACAAACAATATGAGAACTATACATAAACCTGCTTCACGTTTGCCACGAATACTCCTTCAATTATGATACATGTAATGTTCTAAAAGCAGTTCATTTAACAAGCAAAATGAAACAGCCGAAGGGGAGCTTTGGGTTTCCGCCTAATTGAGCTTTCACAGTAGAGTCTTCTTTGCTCTTGGAGCATCAGCTCCACGTTTATCATTCCATGCCATCTAAGAAAACACTCTATTGTACCTATTTCATAACTTCAGTATGAGCAGAAGTAACCGTGGTGAGTACATTATGACAATGTCTCATAGAATCACAGGGTGGTCTGGGTTGGAAGGGACCTTAAAGGGAAGAACTTCTGCCTAAGATCTCATCTCCATCTCCGCTCTTTCACACATTCCTAGACTTCCTTCCTTGTACTAGATGGACTGCAGAGCATTCACCAGTCCATTAAGAATCATCATCATTTAAATTAATGAGGAGTTTGGCTTTAGGAGCTACCATCAGGCCTTTTAGCACATCATTTACTCAGATCCCAATCATACTTACTGTATGCCAGTAGGGAAATGGAAGCTCTATAGGATTGGTCCAAAGGAACTGCTGTTTCTGCAGTATATTATGACACAACTCTACATTAGCACTCAGATAAAGTCTATGAGCCAAGTGAACTATTTTTACTCCATTGAATAAAGGGAAATATAAGAACATCACTTCTTATGGCAGCAGGCCCACTTTAAGGCACGGTGTAATTAGGGGTAGGAGTTAATAACAGAACCAGGATTAATAGGCAAGGTTTTCCTCAGCACCTTTGTGCAAGCCTTTCTGGGGCATGGATACTCTTATCCCGTGTTCCTCCTACAACCACCTAAGCAGCTTTAAGTGGGATGTGTGGATCTTCACTGTTACCTATTTAAAACTCATTCCTTCTCATGAAGGAGCAACATTGGCTATGGCTGCAAAACCCAATCCAGTGGAAATGGATCAAGCTCCTAGCACAGCCCTGTCAGCATCTGCAGCAAGTGACTTGTTCCTTCCAATCCAATTCCCAGGGGATGAGCATCTACATCATAAAATTAGCAACAACATCTACTGCAGATTCAGCACAACTTGGATTGCACTGACGGATGGATTGCCAGCGTGCATGTTTTATTCATCTCAGGGATGCTCTGTCAGGCTGGTTACATCTGCCCTCTGTAGTTAAAATGCTAAAAGTCATTTTAGGATGAGTGCTAGCAGCCAAAAGTCACTTGGTTTCCAAAATGAAGATATCAACCAAAACCTGATGTTCTGGGAAGCTGTAGGAATCAAGGCATTTTGTTCAGTACCATGTTCCCTCCCATTGCTGTAAGTCACCTTGCTCAAGCCCCACAGCTACTTCCCACTAAGGTCACCAGCATGTGAATTAGCATCCCTATGAGAGCACAGCGTGCAGCAGAACAGGGTGTTTCTTGATCATCCTTGATTCCTGATCATCCTCAAGTCCAATAATGAAGATTCAAAGGCGTTCACTACGAGCACACTCTCATAGAGGTTCCTGCTGCCTACCCAAAAACCCCAAAGCTTCCTCAGTGTTCAGGCACTCAAACCAATTCTCATTTCAGCATTCACCCCAGGTTACCTGGCCACAGTCCCTCTATCGCAAATCCAAGAGTGTAAAATGAGATAGTTTAAATACCATAGCTAACACGCTATAATTTCACCCCTCACCTTTACAGTAACAGCTCTGTTCGCTATAAAACTCAGACACAAACAAGGCAGTCACTTTTGGAACCGCTATTTCACAGCCCACAGGAACTCTCAGTGCTGGTCCCTGAGCATACCAAGAGGAATGAATGGAGCTGCACTTCCCAAGCCCAGAGCACAGCAGAGGGTCAGGATCCCCCCCTGAGCTGCTGCTCACGCTCTGGGGGTGCAGCCCAGCACACGGAGGGGCTCTGGGCTCAAGCACACACTGAAGCCGGGTCATGGGGAGCTTCTCCTCACCCAACACCCCGAGTCCTTCTCCTCAGGCTGCTCCATCTGCTCTCCCCCAGCTGTGTTTGTGCTGGGACTGCCCCGACCCAGGGGCAGGACCTTACTCTTGGCCTTGTTGAACTCCATGAGGTTTGTAGGGTCCCACCTTTCTTTCTAGTTATCTCCTCTCAGCTGAGATTTCCTCTGTTCCTGGTTATCCTCATACATGGCATTTGCAGGAACTGATTCACAGCCTCCCAAAAAACACACGTTTGGCTGCATTTATTTGCAAGAAAAGTCACTTCAGGATGGAAATAACTTCTTTTTCTGTGAACACTCTTCAATACAGATCTAGCTTTATCTGAGGAGCTTAAATATTCTACTTCAACAAAAGGCTCAAAGTTTTATCAGTCTCTGTTGCTCTATTAGAGTATTATAAATCACATAATCAAACTCGTGGCCTGCCATTGTACTAGGTCCCTTTTACCTCTAAAAATCGAAGTTGGATTTGAGCCCAATATATATTCTTTACATTTTGGTTCAGTTTACATCTCCACATTTCCCCTGAGGGGAACCCCCAATACAATTAAAATGCAATTCAAAATCTGCTTTCTTTCTGTCAAAGCTGAATCGAGATACCTCAAACAGAAGAGGTCTCCTATCCCAAATCACAACCTTTTGACATGGGCTCTCAACAAGCAGCCTCAGAAAATCAGCCCGCAAGTGATTTTGTATCCTCTTAGTACCTTATGTTATGAGCAAACAGCTTCTATCCCAGATCTGAGGCGATGCATTACCTCCAGCCCCTGCTCCGCTGGCTCCTAACCTTCTCCCCCCAAAGGAGCATCTGTATTCTGCATAGTCCCTGGGAGATTCATTAACTGCTCCTTCCTTAAAGGCTGAAATCATTGGCATTTTGCTCAGACTACATGTCGGAAGCATTCAAAAGACCTGTCAGGACACAGAAATGAATAAATACAGAAACCATCAATTCATCACTCTCTCTGTCAAACCATCGCAGGTAAAGAGATAGACCTAAGTTTTGCCTAATGTCCTTAAAGACCATTCTCTATCTTGCATTCCTGTATATCGTTTCCATAGCATTTCACACTCTCTTTTAATATCAGTGCCCTCAGAGGGAAAGGATGAATTAGAATATAGGCATCTCTAGCTTAGGAGGCAATTAGACCAATAACAACAAAGCAGAGCTGAATGCATGCTCAAAATAACCAAGTTAGAATCCTATTTTAATTAAAAATCACTCACATAATCCTATTATCTCAAGGCATGGATCCAATCCAGCACATCACTTCTTAATCTTTTAGCCCCACCCCCAGAAAGTGATTAAAAACCCACTGTAAACTACCAGAATGGTCCTTGCTGTAGATCAGGTTCCTCTCGCAAGTGGAGAGTGCAGGGAGATAGAGAACTGCATGCTCTGATGTTAGTCAGGCATATGCCAAACAGCTTAAACAAAGAAACTAAAGGCAAAACAATAAAAGAAACATATCTCAAGCCAATAAATGGCTTTCTCACTGCCTGCAAACACCGCCTTAAAGGCACCTCTTATTTCCTTGTATTTCCACGCTTCGCCTCCTCTGTCAAGAAGAAGCAAGAGCCTCTTCTATAGCTGCACAAATTACATGATTTGGGGGTAAAAAGGGGAAAAGAGATATTTCAAATTCACCTTTCATTTTTGGATTTGCTCTCACATGCCCTGTGGGGCCCTGCTGCATAACAAGCATGTTATCTATAAGAGACAGCAGCAGGACAAGCCGGCGCTGCTGTCAGAGCTATCCATCTCTGTGAATGGGGGTCCAAAGGGAGATGGCAGGAGCAGAGCAGAGCGAGAGTATGTATCACCATAGAGAGTGTGAATGTATAAATGTATGTACACAATATACATACATCTACACATGTGTGTATGTAATTTGCACCACACAAGTAACTCCCTTGGTTTGTTTACTCCCAGACAGTGATTATGCATCACATGAGCAATTATAAAACTATATAATTAGCCTCAAGTGATACGAAGTATGAAAAAAAAGAGGCTGTGAAAAGCACAATAGAGAGCTCCGAGTTAATGGAATTCGGTATTACGCACTGCCCAGTTACTTCCCACCAGTTACCCCCTGCTCCACTATGGGGAGACCACCCCCCCGCAGTCCTGATCCAGCTCTGGGGCAACAGCACCAGAGGGACGTGGAGCTGCTGGAGCAAGGCCAGAGGAGGCCATGGAGCTGCTGAAGGGCTGGAGCAGCTCTCCTCTGGAGCCAGGCTGAGAGAGCTGGGCTGGGGCAGCCTGGAGAAGAGAAGGCTCCTGAAGGGGAGACCTCAGAGCAGCTCCAGTGCCTAAAGGGGCTGCAGGAGAGCTGGAGAGGGGCTTTGGCCAAGGGATGTAGGGACAGGCCAAGGGGAATGGCTTTAACTGCCAGAGGGGAGACTGAGATGAGCTCTTAGGCAGAAGCTCTTCCCTGGGAGGGTGCTGAGGCACTGGCCCAGGGTGCCCAGAGAAGCTGTGGCTGCCCCATCCCTGGCAGTGTTCAAGGCCAGGTTGGACACAGGGGCTTGGAGCTGCTCCAGTGGAAGGTGTCCCTGCCCGTGGCAGGGGGTGGGAACTGAATAAGCTTTAAAGTCCCTTCCAACCCAAACCAGTCTGGGATTCTATGAACCAACCCCTATCTTTGATTTGTTCATGGTGTTCATTTAAATAAAAGCAGCTACCTCTAGGAACAACGACTGAAAGAATATTTTTGCTTCTAGCGCATGAGTCTGGTTTAGCAGAATATTGAGTTTATTTGACTCTGCACTAGCATGTGAGCTGTTTGCCCCTTCAAGATTTCAAAACAAACAAATCAGTTAGGCTTTAATCTAGAAAGTGAAGAGATTCATTTAGAGATTACAGACCCCTAAACCAAAGCCTTTAATGTCCCTCCCAACCCAAACCATTCTGTGATTCAAATGTATGGCAAGAGCACCTCCAAAGACTGACTCATGCTGCCATGTAAGCATGAAGCTGACAGAAGAGGTGATATTTTGATTGAACCTTTTCTATACCATTAGCGCTTGCACTCATCACAACAGCAGCCCTGGCTCTGATGGGAGGGCTGAACACAAGTGCCACAGCTGTCAAATACATTCAAACACTTAAGAGTTTGCCATTTTGGGGCCAGAACCACAATCCACGAAGCCAGACACATGGGCCTGCAGCTTTTCTGGGGCAGAATGCTTCAGAAAGCCAGTACAGCTGACAACAGACATCACAAAACAAAGCTGTCTGCCTGTTTCTGAGAGGGATTTAAACAGCAGGTGAGTGGGGCTGGGCTGTGGGATGTGCCCCTTCTTTATTTCAGCTATTTAGATGCAAATTGGTCCCCTTTCCTCCCCCTTTCAACACCATCTGTTAGCCCAGAGGTTCAGACTGTGCCTATGCGGTAGGTTTTGGGGGATGGGGATATAGATAAAGCATGGAGAGTATCTCAGTTGATGCCCCTGTTTCCTCTAGGGCACAGTTTAGGGAAAGAGAAAATATCCCTTTGTAATATTATTCAATTCCAGTAGGATTTTCCTCTCATTCTGCTGCACTTTTCCTACTCACCCGCTGGATTTCCTACCCTAGAAAGCATTCCTTGTCCAGCTTTTGGCCAACAAGCAGCAATTATGTAGTGATGATTGCAGCAGGTTGCTACGGTGTTAGCACAGGGCATGAGCCGGCATTGCAGGAAGTATCAGAGATTCAAGAAATTAAAGTCTTAGGTAATAATGATGAAGTCCTTCACTACAAGGTGCAGTAGTCAATGTTCTTTTAGTGCTAGGGAAGCTACCTCATCACCTCACCTCTGCCTGACTTTCCCAATGAACAGCAGCGTGCTCTCAAGAAGTGTTGAGATATTTGATTCATTAAACACATCACCCAAGGCTCTGGATTCTTCCCAAGGGAAGGATTATGGGTGATGACACAGAGTACACAGTACACTTACAGGAAGTTCGGAGATGATGGAGGATTGGAAGAGGTGATGGATGTGCTGCTACTCGCGGCGATACGGACGGGCTGGAGAAATTGGGCAACATCAACCTCGTGAACAAAGGCAAATGCAAAGCCATGATGCTCATGAGGAATAATCCCAGGGATCAGCATAGAATGGGAGCCAACTGGCACAAAAGGAGCTACACAGAGAACTGACTGGTGGGCATCAAGTTGACTATAAGCCACCGGAGTGCCTTTGCAGCAAAGGTCAACAGCATTTAGGCTCCATTAAGAAAGACACTGCTGTTAGGTAAAGGGAGAGCATCCTTCCCCTCTGCTCCGGGTGGTGAGGCACATCTGGAGTGCTGGACCAAGTTCTCGCCTCCCCAGTACAAGAGAGACATAGGTATACTGGTGAGAGGCCAGTAAAGGGCCACAGAGATCGGTTAAGGCACTAAAGCATCTGATGTACAATGAGAGGCCAAGAGGGCAGAAGGAAAAGCTCGGTGGGGGGCTTATCAAGGTGCATAAATACCTGACGGAGGTGTAAAGATGAAACCAGGCTCCTCTTGGTGGTATCCAGCAACAGGACAAGACGCAATAGGCACAAACTGAAACACAGGAAATTCCATTTCAATGTGAGAAGGAAGGAGGAAGAA
Organism: Myiopsitta monachus; assembly: GCA_017639245.1. Taxonomy (NCBI): domain Eukaryota; kingdom Metazoa; phylum Chordata; class Aves; order Psittaciformes; family Psittacidae; genus Myiopsitta; species Myiopsitta monachus. The sequence goes on along the minus strand of CM029919.1, from coordinate 95,025,484 downwards.
AAATGCAAAACAAAACTAAAAGGTTGTTCCCTAAGGGAGGAACCAAACCACAGAACATGGAGTTTCCATCCTTGGGGATGCTCAGAATGACACTGGACAGTGGCCCTGACCAAACTGTTCCAGCTGCCATCCACTTTAAGGAGGGGTTGGACTCAATTATCCATGGAGATTCCTGCCAACCTCACCAATCCTGCAATTACAAGGCACAAAAAATGGAAGGCAGGCCCTAAAGGAGAGAGACACAACGTCATCGCAACTACTTATCTGAAGCAAGTGTTTCAGTCAACTGCACCCAAGGCCCCAGTTTAGCGATGAAGACAAACGAAAAGAGGTGGTAAGTGATAACCTTGAGTAGAAAAGGAGTTGGAAGAGCTGGGATCAGTGATCCAACAGCCTCATTTTGAGTTTTAATGTGTGGAGTACAGGCCCGGTACTTGGGAGATGCAAGCTCTCCTCCCAGGCCTCGCACAGACCTCTTGTGATGTTGGCAGCACTGAGCAGGGAGAAAAGTGTGAGTAGTGTCTGCTCTGCTCTCCTCCAATCAATCACCTCTTTAAAGGAAAGGCAATTCAGGCAGTCAAGGAGCGCATACAGCATGAATAAAACCCTTCCCAGGTGCTCCTGCAGCTTCAGTTATCTCAAGAAACACATTCTCAGTTAAAAAGTAAAGGGGAAAAGAGAACTAGATATGCAATCCTGACGGGAAACTCAACAGCAGAGGGTAAAGGGGACACTAGAGGGATGTGAAAACTCTTCCTTCCCCTTGGAGCGCAGATGATGGGACAGAAGAGCCCTCCCCAGCTTGGACTACGAACAGGCAGAGACCCCCAAAGGGGAGGCAGAGGAGGAAGAAAAGGCTTCAAAGCTTCAACTACAGCTGAACCTTACGCTGCCCTTGCACAACACCCAAGGCTGGCACCAAGATGGGCTCAGGCAGACTTCAATGATGATGCTCCACTGAGGTGAAGGGAAGGAGCTTTTACTTCAGCTCTTACTCCTCTTACATCCCTGCCACACCAGGTTTGCACCACAATGTTTTATAAAGGCTTTGGAGCTGCCTTCTTCTTTACTGTTGGGATATTGGTTTGGGGTTTGAGCGTTGCCAACGCAAAAACGTTTCCCACTTTCTTGCAGACAGAAAAGGTCAGAACAATGTATGATGGGTGACATCAGGAACTTCAGGTACCTAGTTCCAAACTACTAACTTCTAAAACACACGTAATTGAGCATCTGACTGGAAAGCAATATTCTAACCAAAGTTGCAGCATTCTATAGGAACATTTCCCTACAAAAGAAGATTAAAATCATTTTGGAGCAAGTCAAACTAAGCACACGTGCTGCTGAAGAGACAAGAGAGATTCCAGTTTCAAAGCAGTGCTTAGCTGTCAAACGACAGTAAAACTGCCACAGATCAGTAGGCTGTGCTTGCATTTTACCCTTAACCTAGGCATGTTTTGAGATGATGCAAATGCAGAAGAAATGAAGAAAAAGCAGCCAAAGAAGTGCCACAGTTGTCATGTTTATGAGTTGCATTCTCCGGACAGGAAATCATTGGAGCAAGAAAAGCCTTTGCGCCCTCCACAAACCCTTCAGATCATAATCACATATTTAAAATATTGCCTCCTTAAATGATGCACATTAAAAGCCATCGGTAATTCTCTGACATACTATTGAAAACCAAACACCAACACGAAATAGCAATTTACTGCATGCAAGTCCATTAAACTATCACTTCCAGTGTAATAAACAGCAGCCACACAGACAGCACTGTCACACTGAGCAGAAAACCCAGGAAATTCCTCATCCCTGGCCCTGGGAGTTTGAGTCACAGAATCCCAGACTGCTTTGGGTTGGAAGGGACCTTAAAGCCCATCCAGCTCCAACCCCTGCATGGGCAGGGACACCTTCCACTGGAGCAGCTCCAAGCCCCTGTGTCCAACCTGGCCATGAACACTGCCAGGGATGGGGCAGCCACAGCTTCTCTGGGCACCCTGGGACAGTGCCTCAGCACCCTCCCAGGGAAGAGCTTCTGCCTCAGAGCTCATCTCAGTCTCCCCTCTGGCAGCTTAAAGCCATTCCCCTTGGCCTGTCCCTACAGGCGCTTGGCCAAAGCCCCTCTCCATCTTTCCTGCAGCCCCTTTAGGCACTGGAGCTGCTCTGAGGGCTCCCCTTCAGGAGCCTTCTCTTCTTCGGGCTGAAGTTTATCCGTTCCCGCCCGGAGCAGGGCTTTCCCCTCCAGACAGACAGCAACATCTCAGCTAACACAGGAATTGTCCTATAATTATCACACAGGATTTATAGTCAACAAAACACAAGGGACATCTAACTTCAAAAGCTTTTCCGAAGGCAAAAGCAGCAGAAAACTTTTCAAATGATGACTGTGAAAGGACAAAGGGGGAAGACTGTGCATGTGTACTGGTCACTGGCAGCTGTGCCGGAGGCTGGTCATGGGAGACCAGGGCTCACAGGCCACACCAGGTCAGTTTTATTTTCACTGAGGGAGTTCAGTCGATAACCTCTCAGAAGAGCCCCAAATGAGGAGGTAGGTTGGCAAAACAGGCCCAGACACCCAACTGGCTCCAGAGACTAAACCAAAGCTTGGTTCTCTGAAGCCTTCTCTTTTACCTTCCACTTCCAGAGTCAGTTTTGGGATGGCAGCAGTTCTTCTCCCCCAGATGGAAACCCACCGAGAGCAAACCAGATATCACAGCTTCCTAACAACTCCATAGACCATGGTGGCAGAGCGTGCTGCTCACGTGTGAGCGTTCAGGGCATCCACAGCATCATCCTGGGATCAGAGCAGAGCCACAGGTGGATGTTCTCCGGGGGTATTTTAGGAGAAGAGAATCAAACTGCCCCACAACGTCACTTCCAAGTTTCAGTCTAATGTTACAGCGATTTGCTTGACATGTTTTATTTCATAGGACAGAGTGGTGGAGTCTTATTAATGTGTCCACATCCCCTAATGCAGCATTCATATCATAAAGGGATGGGATTCCTTCTCCTTCAAGTTCCACTACTGATAACAGAAAGCATTGCAAATTCTTTGTGCAGCCTGGAAAAGAGATTTGGAGAGACTGAGTTTAAGGCAGGCAGTGAGAAAGATGCAAAGCAGGAATCCTCAAGAGACCTACGTGCTCCCCAGATCCACAGAGTTTGTCCTCCTCCAGAAGCCCATTCAGAAAACCAGCTTACAAGATACTTGCTGAGGATGTGGTGGCTGCATTACCTGATGCTTTCAATTCCTGCATCCCATCCAGAGCCACATCCTCTGGGGAACAAGGCTTCCTTGCCTCCAACCGCACAGTATTTGACAGAGGTCACATTTGGACCCCTTTTGAAAACACTGCCCAGAAAGATGTGCAAGATGAGCACGTTTCTGTGCTCCTGTCACCATAATCCACCCGACTCTTTGCCAGTGCAACTCTGCTTCCAAACCTTGCAAGGATCTCGCAGCACCACAGAGAACGCACTCAGATGAGCCGAGGGCATCAATATGCATTCGGACCATCTGTTCAACCCACAAGGCATCCACTGTCAGAAGATCTATAAAGGCTGGGGAAGCATCATAGGATCACAGACTGGTTTGGGTTGGAAGGGACCTTAGAGTTTGTCCAGTTCCAAGAATGTCTTCCTTATCACTAACCTAAATCTTCCCTGTTTAAGTTTGAACCCATTCCCCTTGGCCTGCCCCTACATCCCTTGGCCAAAGCCCCTCTCCATCTTTCCTGCAGCCCCTTTAGGCACTGGAGCTGCTCTCAGGTCTCCCCTTCAGGAGCCTTCTCTTCTCCAGGCTGCCCCAGCCCAGCTCTCTCAGCCTGGCTCCAGAGCAGAGCTGCTCCAGCCCTCGCAGCAGCTCCATGGCCTCCTCTGGCCTCTCTCCAACAGCTCCACGTCCCTCTTGTGCTGCTGCCCCAGAGCTGGATCAGGACTGCAGGGGGGTCTCACAGAGCGCAGCAGAGGGTCAGGATCCCCTCCCTGAGCTGCTGCTCACGCTCTGGGGGTGCAGCCCAGCACACGGGGGGGTTCTGGGCTCAAGCGCACACTGAAGCCGGGTCATGGGGAGCTTCTCCTCACCCAGCACCCCGAGCCCTTCTCCTCAGGCTGCTCTCACTCATTTCCCTGCCCAACCTGTAGCTGTGTCTGGAACTGCAACACACGTTCAAGCACAGCCCCAGTTTCCGCTACAAATGAAAGCCTTCAGCACAGCACTTTATGCCCTGAAAGCCACACAGAGCCTTGAGTCACTCACTGGGTCCCGATCCAGCTGATTCTAAGAATCTGCATGCAAGTTGCTTACCCTGAAATTAACCTACTGCCTTGCGAAGTGCTGCTTAATTTAGGAGAATGATTACTTCCAGCACCTGCTGCTCGTCTCACGGCCCAGCTTCTCCCAAACGAATGCTAAGGCTTCTAAAACTATTTACAGCAGGAATTAAGGAAAGAACTAAAAATAAGAGCGCTAAAAGTGGAACAGAACCATCAGCTGGCTCGGCAGCCCCAGCTGAAACTCTCATTTCCAAAGCAAATAGCAGGAGTTAAGGCTGGCCGAGCTGAAATCACAGCCAGTCCTCGCGGCAGACTTGTATCCTCAGCCAGGCATAACAGAGAACCATAGAGTGGTTTGGGTTGGAAATGACCTTAAGATCATCCAGTTCCAACCCCCTGTCATGGGGGTTGACACTAGACCATGTCACCTGAGGCTCTGTCCAACCTGGTCTTGAACATTGCCAGAGATGGAACATACACCCCAGGTTACACACACTAAGCTGTGCACGTGCAGGACAACATCACCTCAGGAGAAGCTCCACACAGCAGGAAAACCTTTGCAACAGAGGTCTCCTGGCTTTAAGGGCACAGTAAAGAGAAGCTGTGGCTGCTCCATCCATGGCAGTGTTCAAGACCAGGTTGGACGCGGCTGTGAAGACCTGAAGGTGTGCAGGCATCAAGAAGAACCCTTGCCATGGTTTCAACAGGCAGTGCAAACCTTAACTACTGAATGCATGGGTTTGTTCTGGTTTATTTCCAGGGGAAGGAAGAGCTCAGGATTAAACATGGAACCCTCCACACACAGGTCTGTCTCAGAGAAGGGCTGGACCACTTGCTTCTATGCACAGAGGTTGGGAGCAATTCAAATCTGGGGCTTTATTTCTATTCCTAATCCAAACAGAGGTTACTTGTAACAACTCAGCTGGGATGTTAAGTCCTTCATGTTCCCTTTTGCAGCTTGAGAACATGTAACAGGCTATGCCTGCTTTCTCCCCTGACCCGTATATATCAACCTATCAAAGCTGCAAACGGCCTATACAGAAAGGCTTGCTTTTCAGGAGGTGGAACAAAGAGCATGACATTCCTGTCTGTGTGCAACAAAACCAGTTTGAACAAGGTTTCAAAGGTCACCATTGTTACAGTCTCGCAGAGCTAGAAGCACCCAGTTGCAATTCAGGCCTCACAGCTCATCTCTTCAAGCCCAAAAGCTTGGCTAAGTCTGCAGGTCTTTTGAGGATGCTAAAGTGTACAAAAGGGGCTCACCTCCAGACACAGGCTGAAGCCAAGGAAAACAGAGTAAAACTCAAAGTACTGAGGTTTAGGGGATCTGTATGGGCAAAATCTTCCTTCACCCATCACTTTAGAGCTGAGCAAAACGGAGAGCATCACTTTATATTGTTCCTTAGGATGCTCTTATTTCTTTGCTTATGGCTTATATTCATAGAATCCCAGAGTGGTTTGGGTTGGAAGGGACCTTAAAGCTCATCCAGTTCCAACCCCTGCCACGGGCAGGGACACCTTCCACTGGAGCAGCTCCAAGCCCCTGTGTCCAACCTGGCCTTGAGCACTGCCAGGGATGGGGCAGCCACAGCTTCTCTGGGCACCCTCACAGTGAATTGAAGCACCTTCTGATCTGTGCAGCTTTCAGAGAGAAGCAACTGTCTGCTCTTCCTCTGCACAATGAATTAGCAAATGCTTGGAATAAAGAAATAGCCTGAAATGGTTTTGGAAGGGAAAAAGAGCCAGGGTTTCTGCAGGAAAGGGTAATACTCCCCCCACACAAACCCAACTCTTTCTGCCTACACCAGAGGCTCATAAAGTTCCAGGCTCTTTTTTTTCCTCAATGTCAAGGAATTCACAGCAAACCATCCCTCCATAAAACTGTGTGCAGCGACAAAACGTTACTAATGAGGGTGAAACAACTTCTGATGGGTAACACGAAATACCTGAGAGCGCACAACAGCTTCGCTACCTTGTGCATATACAGAGGACATGGTTCAAGTGAGGTGAGAAAGGTCACACGAGTTTAGAGCTGAGAAGAAACACCATGCGGGTTTCCAGACTTCGGCTCTGGTTCTGGGTTCTCTGTTTCCACCCTCCACACTGCCGGGTCCTGGGGAGCTTAAAGCCATGCTCACTTCAGCTGCTGTAAACAAGCAGCAGATGCTACGGAGAAGCCAGGTTTGACTCATGAAATTCATTAGCATCTTCACAGAGTTTGTGGTTTGGTTTTCATATTTCTCTTTGTGCACAGTAAGAGTCGATTTTATTTACATGCTCTGCTGCCAGTACAGTTTTACCACCTTTATCACTTCTTCTCAGAATCCCAGACTGGTCTGGGTTGAAGGGACCTTAAAGCTCATCCAGTTCCAGCCCCTGCCATGGGCAGGGACACCTTCCACTGGAGCAGCTCCAAGCCCCTGTGTCCAACCTGGCCTTGGACACTGCCAGGGATGGGGCAGCCAAAGCTTCATCTTCTTAAGAGATAATAGAACCAATTAAACAAAACACCCCTTGGATCTTCCCTCCTTAATTGCACAGAAACATTTTACTCAGCTGCTCCCTGAGGTTTTATAACCCAGAGAAAACTTCAGTTTGATGGCATTTTCAAAAGCAAACCAAGAAACACACATCCACTGCTAAATGGTTTGGTTGTGACTTACAGTGTGATTTGTTTTCATTCTCAGAGTCAGAGACCCACCATGACCCAATCCCACTGGCATTGCCACTACATCTGAAGCAACTCGACTGGATGGTGAGGATTTTGTTGGCAACAGGCACCCCTCTTCCAAGGAGATGGGTGAACAGAGTGTAGCAAAGTAATATCCTGACACTGGGCATAGTGGAAGAAGTTATCTGAGCCAGCATCAAGCCGTGGCTGAAAGGGCCTGGGAGCAGATTCACATCCCATTCACCTCTTCATCAGGGACTGTAGCGATAGGACAAGGGGTGATGGGTTCAAACTGAAACAGGGGAAGTTCAGGCTGGAGATAAGGAAGTAGTTCTTTACTGTGAGGGTGCTGAGGCGCTGGCACAGGGTGCCCAGAGAAGCTGTGGCTGCCCCATCCCTGGCAGTGCTCAAGGCCAGGTTGGACACAGGGGCTTGGAGCAACCTGCTCTGGTGGAAGGTGTCCCTGCCTGTGGCAGGGGATTGGAGCTGGAGGAGCATTAAGGTTCCTTCCAACCCAAACCATTCTATGATTCTATTCCCACTACATGAACAACAACCACAGGCAGAGCTGCAGCCTCCACCCCTGTATCTGCCCAAAACCCCAAATCAGTAGCCCCAGAACAAAGCCACGAAGAGGCAATCCCTCAGCATTGGTTCACCCTCTGGATGTCAGCCAGCCTGGAGCAAGTCCCACAGGTAGAGAGCACCTAAGAGAGACTGGAATCAGGCCTCTCATCGGTGAGGCAACCAATGACTCTTCACCAGTCCCTCAGGGCTGTTTTCACTCTCCCATGAGAACCTGGGATACAGTCATGCAAAACAGATTCCTCACCCTTAATTAAAATGAGGTTCACATGCACACCCTGCTGAAGGCAGCATGAAAAGAATCACTTCTGTGAGGGAGAAGTCAGTTATAATCAAAGCAACCAAGCACCTGAGCATGCACACAGGGGAGTGTCCAACACCCGCCAGCAACAGGGATAATCACTTCCTCTGGAAACCTGCAGAAGAGACCCCTGGGGAAAGGGCAGGTCATGCAGACTGTCCTGCAAAGGGATTCGCCCCGCATGAAGAAGCAGTACAGAGCCCATCACCAAATTCCACTTATTCTGAGGCCACAAGGACCAGTTCTTCTCCATGGCACAAGCAGGCTCTTCCACTGAATCCCAGACTGGTTTGTGCTGGAAGGGACCTTAAAGCTCATCCAGTTCCAACCCCTGCCATGGGCAGGGACACCCTCCACTGGAGCAGCTCCAAGCCCCTGGGTCCAACCTGGCCTTGAGCACTGCCAGGGATGGGGCAGCCACAGCTTCTCTGGGCACCCTGTGCCAGTGCCTCAGCACCCTACCAGGGAAGAGCTTCTGCCTCAGAGCTCATCTCAGTCTCCCCTCTGGCAGTTAAAGCCATTCCCCTGTCCTGTCCCTACATCCCTTGGCCAAAGCCCCTCTCCACATTTCCTGGAGCTCCTTTCCCTGCTCTCCTCACACCAACCCGCTCCCCGCACTGCTGGTTCCCATCCTTCCCTTCCTCGTTTAGTTTTTAGACACCACAAAGAGATGGATAAGATTAAACTGTGTCACCATGGCAGCCAGCTCCACTTTAACTAACACCGGGTTGGGATCCAAGCACTAACAGTGCAAGTTTGGCCCTGCAGCTATCGTGGCCTGAAGCGGGGTTTCAGTCTGGGTTCCTCTCGACCTGGCCCCAATGGAAAGTAACTCCGGGTGCAATGTGATGGCGCTGACAGGCAGCAGGTCCGACCGGATACACATTGAAATGGTTCCCCCTGACTGAAGTACGGAGGCAGGCACCTTCCTTGCTGTCACCCAGAGCGCTTCTGTTCCTCGCCAGCACACCCCTGTAACACCCAAGCTCACTGCTCCTTTCAGATGGGGCTGTGTGAAACCACCTGCCTGCACAGGCGCTTGCAGAGCAGACACTCAACCAGTTCCCCTCTTCCCCACCCTCCGTTCCGTGGCGCTGATACCCTTCAGAAGCCCACAGACAGGCCTGCCCTCCTCGGTTAATAGGGCAACACAAGCATAGAGCTCTTTTATCTCCCTTCTGCGTCAACCCCCCAGCCCCAAAGGCAGTTCTGTTGCTTTCCTCCTATTTCCCCGTTTATCCACTGCAGAGCAACAAGGATCAGAGGCAGCAACCCCGCTAATCCCCCCAGCCCTCAACCCCTCGCACCAAAGAGCGGCAGCGGAGCCAATTGTCAAAGATATTTCAGAGGTTTCAAAAATACCTTTCCACCTTAGGTGCCAAATCCCAGCAGTTTCCGAGGGAAGCAAGCTCCCACGTGCTCGCTGGATTCCCACTAGAAGCCTACCCACATCTTTCAGCACGTAACCACATGAAACACTCCTTTTGTTCTCCAGGTTAGGCTCTCCCAAGTGCTGTTAAGACAGTCCCTGACTGTTCCCACTGGAACCCATGGGCTACAGAGAGAGTTATGGCCCCAGGTTAGGGGGAAAAAAAAGGGGAAGAAGGAAAATAAACCTACGGCTTTGGTTTGTTACTTCATGCCCAGCAGATAGTACTGAATACCTGCTGCATGGGTCCTGACGACATGAAAGGATCTCATCTTGTTCTCATCTTGGCTATGAATTTGGAAGCACAAATGCCACACAAGTCTTTCTGTACGTATTCCAGGTTGTTCAGAGATAAAGCAACGTGATGTTATATAGAGGGGCTTTGGCCAAGGGCTGTAGGGACAGGCCAAGGGGAATGGCTTTAACTGCCAGAGGGGAGACTGAGATGAGCTCTTAGGCAGAAGCTCTTCCCCCTGAGGGTGCTGAGGTGCTGGCACAGGGTGCCCAGAGAAGCTGTGGCTGCCCCATCCTTGGCAGTGCTCAAGGCCAGGTTGGACACAGGGGCTTGGAGCTGCTCCAGTGGAAGGTGTCCCTGTCCATAGCCGGGGTTGGGACTGGAGGGGCTTTAAGGTCCCTTCCAACCCAAACCAGTCTGGGATTCTATGATATTCTGCCAAGACGGAAGTAGTTCCAGAAGAGTCAGAATCCATCTTGGACCAAGGACTTCCAGATAAGGAGCATAAGCAGGTCCAGCAGGAGCTGACTGGGCAGATGCTAGAGGCTCACAGAACCTTGGGAGCGAGGAAGGTAAGAACATAATAACCAAACTAAAACACTCTACGCGGCAGGTACCACAATGCCAGACAGATCTTTCAGGAGTAAAAAGGTACTTACTTGTGAGCTAATCCTGAGCAGCCACCAGATGTCTTCCAGTCCTCCCACCCAGGTTCCAATCTTACCAACAGCTCTCGGATCTTTAATACTACACCATTCACTCCAACTGCCCTGTTAAGGTTTCTACCAGGTCAGCTCCCAGCCAAGTGCTGAAAGGGAGAAGCACCCTTGCCTTTGGATGGCTGCGTGCCACAATGAGCTCAGCTGTGCCAAGCTTCATCCCCTGATCCTCCAAAACACCCCAAGTGAGGCGCATGCTCCCGGCAGGTAAAGGGAGAACCCTCCCATCCTTTCATCACACATTCAGTCTCCAAGAAAATGCAAGTTCCGAATCATACTTTTAATAACAATTTTGAGCTGACCACATCAAAAGGAAAAGAGCTGCCAAGAGCCACATCCCTGCTTTATAGTCTTGTGATGGTTTGGGGATGGGATGGATGGATGGGACTGGTTTGGGGGAAGAAAGCAAAACATCAAGTTCTCATCTGTTAGCTGAGGAGAATGCAAAGTCAACCGCAGGCTCTTTCCATCCAAATTTGTAGCTAGTTGATGAGGAATGAAGGATCAGAGCCCTGCCAGAGAGGTCAAACAGGCTTGACGTTGAAACTAGCACAGGTTATGCTTTATACAGAAGCCTTTCACTGCTCTCCCTGTTATAACTAAAACAACACTCACAAGAGCTCCACCACTGAAAGGAAGTATGTGAATTCATGAGACAGGAAGACAGACCACAGAGATCCCGCATGCTCATCCTGCTGGATTTCTGAGGATTTACCTATAGCTGCAGGAAGTGTAGATGGAACAGAGCCTCCTGTCTTCAAAAGCAAACCCAACCACACCGCACGTCGGATGAGATCACCTTGTTGAAGTCACTGCTCCTCCATAGTGAGCCAAAAGAAGAGGGTGGGATGCAGAGAGCAACTGAACACAATCAGGTACACAAGGCATCTTCTGTAATGCTCAACTTAAGCCTTGATGACAGAAGCAGGTCTGATGTTAAGAGCAGAAAGCCACTTGCTGCTCAGGTGAGCTTCTAATCTCCATGCCCATCACCTCCTGAACTGCACACTTATGCATTTAATGCTGCCACATGTCAGCATGTGATGAAAGGGTTTAGAAGCAAGCAGAAGAAGCCCACACAAGCCCTGCTGGTGGCATTTGGGCTAGGTCCCAGGATGAGTAAGTATTGGATCAGGAGGCAGGAAGGGCTCTTGCAGGACGTACCTAGTTTGGGAGAGGACTGGCTCTTAAAAAAGCAAAGAGCATCTGAAATAAAGCTGCTGATGTGAATTCAACAGAAAACAAACCCGGGATGCTGATGATCCCCCGGGGAGCTGCAGGAGGCCAAGGAAATCAAGCTGAGATCATTTCAACATTGGCATTTGTTTAAAGTAGCCAATACTTTTAAAAGGAGACACTGCACACACAACATTTTTGGTTGGACCAAGTAAATGACTAAATTCTCATAACTGTGGCCAGCTCATCCCTTGAGTCTTTTGCAACTCAAGGACTCATTTAGAGACACACAGAACAAATGAAAAGCTGGCTACAAGGAAAGGGTATTGAGATTTCTGATCATTTCACCTCCCCTTGCTGCCTTCTCCCACCCTGTCCCCCCACATCCCCTCTTCTTCACCACAAGTAAACTGGAGGCAAGTCAGGCAGGGGGGAACTGTTAATATGAGTTGGCAGGATGCTGTTTCAGCAAGTAGAACTTTGATGTGAAAGCCAGAAGTCTGACTATGACAGCGCAGTGAGTCACTTGATGACAAGTTGTTGAGGTATTTAGATCCTGGGTTTGAACTCCAACAGCTGACACTGCTTTGCCTCGTCTAACTGAAGGATGTGCCTTTATTGAACCTAGAATTCAAACACCGCCTGTGACCGTCTGCCTCCATTTACAGACAGCCTACACAGAAGGATGCACTGATTTACAGTGCTTGGGCTCTACTTTCTGCCTTTCAGGAGAGTGCTGAAAGAACCTTTTTGCTTTTTCTTCTTGAAGAACAGGCTGCTTTTGGCCTTCCCAGTCCTACCCACACCTCCTCTGTACTGGGCATTGATGATGCTGCCCCTCAAATCCTGGGTTCAGTTCTGCCCTTCACTACGAGAGAGACATTGAGGTGCTGGAGCAGGGCCAGAGAAGGGCAATGGAGCTGGTGCAGGGCCTGGAGCACAGTGTGATATGGAAGGGCTGAGGGACCTGGGGGGTTCAGATGGATAAGAGAAGGCTCAGGGGGGACCTGATGGTTGCCTACAACTGCCTGAGAGGAGGATGGAGCCAGGAGGCGGCTGCGCTCTGCTCCCAAGGATGCTCCCAAGGGATGGGCCAAGAGGAAGCGGCCTCAAGCTGCACCAGGGCAGGTTTAGATGGAGCTGAGGAACAGTTCCTGCCCCAGAGGGTGCTCAGCATTGGAACTGCTGCCCAGGGCAGGGCTGCAGTCACCGTCCCTGCGAGTGTTCACACCCTGTGGAGACGAGGCCTCAGTGCCAGGGGTCAGTGGTGGTCTTGGCAGTGCTGGAGAACAGTTGGACCTGATGAGCTTAAAGGGCTTTTCCAACCTGGTTGGTTCCGTGATTCTATGGCTCCCTAACATGGAAAGAGAGACAGGAACTGGTCTGACTCATCTGCAGCTTCAACAAGGTGAAGCGTCAGCTTAATTCGGTTCATACTCCTCAAAATCAGGTTTAGGAACATAAGGAAGGGATTGAAGGAGGCCTGGAAAAGTCCTAGTCCCGCTCTTCCAGACTGTTCTGGCACTGGCCCGATGGTGGATGAGGCTCCTGCTGCTGTGAATTTGGTACAGCCTCTTTCATCATTCTCTCTGCTACCAAAGGACTCAAAACCATGTAGAAGAATTTAGAAGCCAGACAAATGTAAGAGACTGCAATTTTCAGCAGACACCTCATTACCGAGGCATAGAAGCTGATGCAAGACCAAGAAATATGATGAGCCAGAAATGAAAGGACAGATTCTTTTGTAATAGATGAACATAAGGGTGGCGCTTGTCACTGGTGCTGCAGTTCCCTCCCCTCACAACTTCTCTGCTTTTCTGTAAGGGAAGATTTCACTGATTTGGGTTCGTTTAGTTATAATGTTAATGTCAGTGTGAAGATGCAGTCAACACCCTCACTTCCCCCCCAAAAAGGAGGAACTCGAGGCTCAAACCAAAGCCTCTGGGTGCTTAAATCTCATTCTTTAAGACTTCAAGGCACACACGGATCAAATTCTGACATTTCTCTCTACAGATGAGAGTGGGAGAAGTCTCTTTTACATGACACAGATTTCTGCACAGCTCTCACATCTCCACAATCTTGGAGCTGAACAGAAAGCATCAAACACCATACCACCCCCCCATAACACACATGCTTTTCCCCAAAGAACCACACCAATTCCTTGGATTATCAGGAAGAGGATGAGTTTGAGGAAGAGCTACATGGCATTAGCACCACTCATTTCCAGGCTGCTCCTTGGAGTTTAGCTCCCAAAGCTTATCCAGTACTCCCAACGTTGTTCTGATTGCTCCCAAGTGGGACTGAAGATGAGTACAATGGCAGGGCAAAGTAGGGGTGTCAACTACAAGCTTGTGGTTAATGTCAGGTGGTGAAACAGAAGAGGGCAATGTCCTGGGCAGAGTGGCAAGAGAATTCTATCAACCTTCCATGGAAAAACGAGTTAGGAGTGAGCACATCCATGAACTGAGCAGCAAGAGGGGAGACTTCCATTAGATATAAGGAAGAAGTTCTCCCCTGTGTGGGTGCTGAGGCGCTGGCACAGGGTGCCCAGAGAAGCTGTGGCTGCCCCATCCCTGGCAGTGCTCAAGGCCAGGTTGGACACAGGGCTTGGAGGAAGCTGCTCTAGTGGAAGGTGTCCGTGCCTGTGGAAGGCGGTTGGAACTGGATGGACTCTAAGATCCCTTCCAACTCAAACCAGTCTGGGATTCTATGATCTTCATTTTATATCTTTATCTTCCACCAGCCTCTCTCCTGCATGGACACTGAGTATTCCTGGAGCAATATCTCATTTCAGCACGAAGTGCCATCAGTCAAGTAGCTCAAACCCTCTCAAGCAAATCCTGTATTAAAGGCATTATTTAACAAATTACAGTACTTATTAAAGCAGAGAGATTCACATTGGAAATCCAGCTCTAAATCACTTAAGGTTCCACAAGGCAATTAGATCTATAGCCTGAAAATCACGTTTCTATATTACAAAGGCCATAGAGATATTTCTAAAGTAGGAAAAATGGGAAGCTTTTCCTTTCCATGAACCAATGTTCCCTTTCACAAACTTATTCCTTCACTCCTGAGCTTGAACCAAAGGTTTTGCTCTCGATGTGCTTTGTTCTGAAACAGGTTTTGTCTGATTTACTAAGAACTAGGTACTAAGAAGGAGTGTGAGCAGCAGGTCGAAGGAGGTGATCCTACCCCTCTGCTCTGCTCTCCTGAGACCTCACTTGGAGTACTGTGTGCAGTTCTGGGGTCCTCAACATCAAAAGGACATGGAACTGTTGGAACAAGTGCAGAGGAGGCCACAAGGATGATCAGGGACTGGAGCACCTCCTGTATGAAGATAGGATGAGAAAGTTGGGGCTGTTCAGCCTGGAGAAGGGAAGACTGCATGGAGACCTCAGAGCAGCTTCCAGTATCTGAAGGGGGCCTATAGGGATGCTGGGGAGGGGCTCTTCATTAGGGACTGTAGTGACAGGACAAGGGGTAACGGGTTCAAACTGAAACAGGGGAAGTTTAGATTGGATATGAGGAAGAAATTCTTTACTGTAAGGGTGGTGAGGCACTGGAATGGGTTGCCCAGGGAAGCTGTGAATGCTCCATCGCTGGTGGTGTTCAAGGCCGGGTTGGACAGAGCCTTGGGTGGCATGGTTTAGTGGGAGGTGTCCCTGCCCATGGCAAGGGGTTGGAACTGGATGATCTTAAGGTCCTTTAAAACCCTGACTATTCTATGATTCTATAACTAGCCAGAATAGGAGCATCTGCCTTTTCACATTTGACCCCAACTACAATGACATTAGTCCAGTTATACACTAATTTGGATGACACTCAGTCAAAGCAACATTTTAGCACATTATACTATGACTGGGTCTTCCAGGCTGTCAAAACCAATGCTGTACTGAATCGAACACTTGGGATCCACTAAGAGTTAACATACTCTGTGGTTCGTAACAGAAAATGACATTCAGATTTGTCTGGAATGAGCTATTCCTGAAAGGATAAGACAGATAAATGGTTCTATTTCCAGCACAAGTGCAAAATGTAATGGGAGTTTTCTAATTGAGTGTCTAATTAATTTTAATGAGCTAATCAATATTGCATTTCAAATCCTGATGTGGCCGTTGGTAAATTCCTTTCTGGGCTGGGCACTCCCTGGTCCCTGCAGCTGCCACCTGACTGTTAAATCCACCTTGTATTATGAAGGGACACCAGAGTTCAGGCTCAGGTGAGCAGTTGAATGAACTAGAAAAGGAAAGGATACATCATGAGCCTGGCCTCATTTGGGTTTTATGTACCCTATCATAGAATCATAGAATGCTTTGGGTTGGAAAGGACCTTAAGATTGAACACAGTAACTATGAAAAGGGAAGTGGAGTCCTAAATATGCGGCGAATCTCCTTTTCCTGCCCATTGCAGGGGCTGGAACTGGATGATCTTAAGGTCCTTTCCAACCCAAACCATTCTATGACTCTATGGATGAACTTCATCCAAGGCATAATGATAATCTCATTTGTAGACCTGATTTTAGAATGTGTGGGGTGCATCTGCTTTGATTTATTGCCTTTCCTGTTTCATAGAATCATAGAACAATCAGGGTTGGAAAGGACCTTAAGATCATCCAGCTCCAACCCCCCTGCCATGGGCAGGGACACCTCACACTAAACCATGCCACCCAAGGCTCTGTCCAACCTGGCCTTGAACACCGCCAGAGACGGAGCATTCACAACTTCCCTGGGCAACCCATTCCAGTGCCTCAGCACCCTTACAGTAAAGAGTTTCTTCCTCATATCCAATCTAAACTTCCCATGTTTAAGTTTGAACCCGTTACCCCTTGTCCTGTCACTACAGTCCCTAATGAAAAGTCCCTCCCCAGCATCCCTATAGGCCCCCTTCAGATACTGGAAGCTGCTCTGAGGTCTCCATGCAGTCTTCCCTTCTCCAGGCTGAACAGCCCCAACTTTCTCAGCCTGTCTTCATACACACTGGGGTTACAGAGCTCAGGAATAAGCTCAAACACACCCTGCACCTTACACAGGGGTTAGCATCATACCTGGAGCTGAAACAAACCCAGCTTCAGTATAGATGGGATTGGGAAAGGGGGGTTAGAATATTCCTCCCTTCTGCTGCTGAAGGAAATCAGCTTTTCCTTCATCCCAAACAAGCCTGAACTCTGGAGGCACACGCATTCTATGCTCAGCTGTGACTTCCAGCCTCTCCAAAGCACGACTGAGATAGGACATTCTTGAAACACCTACTAAAGGCAAAGAAGAGACGCAACCTGGTACAAAGCCTTTAAGTTGAATTCATTGTCGAAACTGCATAATGTTCGCTCACAGCGATTAAACCCAAGTGCTACAAAAGGAACCCCTTCTCTTGCTACAGAGGAGTTTGGGCTAAGTGGCGAAGCCACAAATATCTTAAGATCAGCAGAGAATGTGCATTTGGGAATATGTAGGTACACAAAATAATCTATATTGGAAAAGCTTTATGCTAAAGAAGTGATAAGGTATGCCACATTACACTGAGCTTCTATATGTGAATGAGGAGAAAACCCACATGAAACAAGCCATCAGTTCAAACTAAACTATTTCTCACTCCAGCTTTAAGCTGCCAAAGGGGAGACTGAGATGAGCTCTGAGGCAGAAGCTCTTCCCTGGGAGGGTGCTGAGGCGCTGGCCCAGGGTGCCCAGAGAAGCTGTGGCTGCCCCATCCCTGGCAGTGCTCAAGGCCAGGTTGGACACAGGGGCTTGGAGCTGCTCGAGTGGAAGGTGTCCCTGCCCGTGGCAGGGGTTGGAACTGGATGGGCTTTAAGGTCCCTTTCACCCCAAACCAGTCTGGGGTTCTATGAAGAGCAATAATTTTCCTCCCCATTCTCCATTTACATTACAGGTATGGACTGACTATGGAAAAAGAAGAGGAGAAGAAAGGCAGGAAACAAGACTTCGGGCCCCACTTGACTTCCTTGTAGTCCCACAGTTACCCAGGAGAAGGAGGTGTTTCAGCAGGGCATCCTGTACTTCCAGGCTGTCACAGTATATTACGCACGTTGCCTCTCCCATGGTAATTGGGATCACAAAGGGCCACTGCAGGAGAAATGGTTTCATTTCACAAAGTACATTCGGTTACTATTTCTGCAGCCTTCTGAGCTGGCCTGGTTCTTTCAAATCAGGGCCTTTCTTCTATACCAGTAACTTGTTTTTCTCTTCCTTTTTCTAAACCTAAGGTGATAAAAGGATGCCTATGTGCCACCACATTACTTGACCAATTCTAGACAGGAAGGAGGGAATAGAGTGACTTTAAAGCAGTTATATCAGCTTAAGAGTGAAGGAAGCCACCTATACAGGAGGTCCAAAGAGCACAGCCTGCAAGAAGGAAAGAAATCATGGAAGGAAAGTTACTGTTTAACCTGCATCTCAGACTAGATGTGAGAGATAGAGAAAGGCCATCGTCAAATATACGTCTGGAATCAGGAACTTGTGGGTTACCAGTTTAAACAGATACTCCAGAGCCCCAACAATTCACCAGGGGTGTATTAGTACATAAAGCAGAACAGAAAACTTCCACTTTTTCTTCAAATTCCCCTGGAAATGCACTTAATCAGATCACTCTTTAGTTTCCCCTTCCCTCAACCCCTACAAATAAGTGCTAAAATGAAGGGAACTGGTGCAAGCTGTGCTACTAAAGGGGCTGCAAGAAACCTGGAGAGCGGCTTTGGACAAGGGCCTGCAGGGACAGGCCAAGGGGAATGGCTTTAAGCTGCCAGAGGGGAGGCTGAGATGAGCTCTTAGGCAGAAGCTCTGCCCTGGGAGGGTGCTGAGGCCCTGGCCCAGGGTGCCCAGAGAAGCTGTGGCTGCCCCATCCCTGGCAGTGCTCAAGGCCAGGTTGGACACAGGGGCTTGGAGCTGCTCTGGTGGAAGGTGTCCCTGCCCATGGCAGGGCTTGGAACTGGATGAGCTTTAAGGTCCCTTCCAGCACAAGCCATGGGATTCTAGGATTTGGTTGCAATGCTGCCTGCCTGCATCCCTACAGCAAGAAGAATAAGTGAAGCTCCTCTCAGGTACCTGCTGCCACACACAAGCACACTGCATGGGGGATAGAGGAAATCAGGGTGGCTACAAAGAGGAATCAGCAATCTTAGATTGCAACTTTCTGACCTATATTAAAACGCCTACTGAAGGGCTCCACGTACCACATCCTAAAACGGCTTTTACCTCCCTCCTGATCACACTGAGAGCCTGGGGAGGCTTGTTCAGCTCTGAGCATCCATGTTTGCAAGAGTGAACGCCCTCAAGGGCTCTGGAACTGTGACAATCACCCCACCACCATGTACTGCAAAGGAGAGAACATGGGAGAACCCAAACACTCCTGCCTAAAGCTCTGAGGGTATAACTCAGGAGGGACAGGAGTAAAATCTTCCTCTCCAGCACAAAGGAGCAGTCATTGAGTGTTACCCCTCACAGCCACATGTGCCATGCATTCCTCTCCCAAATTTAGGAATTTCAAGCCTAAACATAACTTTGAGTAAATCCTGGTTAGCATGAGCAGCATCAGATGGTTTTAAGCTATTCATTCCTAAAGAGCATCACATGCTTTATGCTCAGACGGGAAGAACTGATCACGGTGACTTATGAGCCGCATGAGTGAGCATCTGCTGACAGTCCAAGCTCTGCTGCCACTGAAGGGAAAGGACCAGCCATTCCCATCCCTGGGAACAGGGCTGCAAAGAGGTTCCTCCCAGGTGGGAACCATGCAAGTGCTGAACAAGAGTCACACGCTACACAAACTAGTTTCTCTGTAAGAGCAAGCCCTCAGCATCAAGCAGAACATGCCCACATCCTCCCAACTCTTACACAGGCCAAGACATCAGGCTGAGACATGAGTTCAGCTCCTTCAATACCTTAAAGGGGCTTCAAGAAACCTGGAGAGGGGCTTTGGCCAAGGGCTGTAGGGACAGGCCAAGGGGGATGGCTTTAACTGCCAGAGGGGAGACTGAGATGAGCTCTTAGGCAGAAGCTCTTCCCTGGGAGGGTGCTGAGGCGCTGGCACAGGGTGCCCAGAGAAGCTGTGGCTGCCCCATCCCTGGCAGTGCTCAAGGCCAGGTTGGACACAGGGGCCTGGAGCTGCTCCAGCGGAAGGTGTCCCTGCCCGTGGCAGGGGTTGGAGCTGGAGGAGCTTTAAGGTCCCTTCCAACACAAACCAGTCTGGGATCCTATGATGGTTCTTTCACTATACAACCCTTGCACGCAATATTCTTTCACCTTCCCGTAGAGGAAAACACCAACAAAAGATATTCTTTTACCTGTCAAAGGGCTAACCACTGACTAAAGGAGTGCAACTTCTGGTTTTAGTTGCCTGGTTTCAGTCCATCTCTTGCACCTCCTCACGACGAGCGGTCACATCCTTCACAAAGCCTGCTTGCTTCTGCTGTCTGCCGTGGACAGGATGAGCTGTAAAACCTGAGCGCTTTCAGGATGGAGCTCTGGGTCATGTCTGTAGTTTGCTGCTGAGAAAAGCCCATTGCAGCCCTCGGTGCTTGGGCAGACTCTGATGAATAGAAGGGAACTGGAGCATAACAACTAACTTCTGAAATGACAAAGCTTCCCGCATGGAGGAAGTGGCACAGGTGCACAGAAGGGAAAAGAAGGCAAGAAGCAGCAGTGCAGCTCACTCATTCAATAAGTAACACAGAACCCAAACCCTACTTAGCGAAGTAGGTGAAATTCATGCACTGGTAGTCAAAGCCGAGGGAAAAGGTCTGCACAGACCTGGAAAAGGCTACACAGGAACCAGCAGTAATCAAACAGTTCTTTGACTTCTTGGGCGAGAAGAGAGTCTCATCCAGAGGGAGCAATGCGGGGACACAATAAACAAGAAAAGTATTTCCACTTGTGCAAGTCCCACGGGACCTGGCACACATTTCTTCCAATATCCCCGTGCTGCATGGAAACGCATGGACAAAAGCTTACATTTCAGAGAATAGGTTTGGGTTGGAAGGGACCTTAAAGCCCCTCCAGCTCCAACCCCTGCCATGGGCAGGGACACCTTCCACTGGAGCAGCTCCAAGCCCCTGTGTCCAGCCTGGCCTTGAGCATTGCCAGGGATGGGGCAGCCACAGCTTCTCTGGGCACCCTGGGACAGCGCCTCAGCACCCTCCCAGGGAAGAGCTTCTGCCTAAGAGCTCATCTCAGCCTCCCCTCTGGCAGCTTAAAGCCATTCCCTCCCCTTTCTTTTCTGAGCAACCTCCAGAGCACACAATATTCCCTACAACCAGTCAAGGCATTCCCGCTGTCACGCTACAGGAGCGCTTTCCTCTTCAATTTTATTTCCAGCTTTCATTTCCAAGTCAATGAACAGCAGTTATATCACCTCATTTGAAGCAGCTGGGCCCTCCCCACAGGGCTCAGAATGGCTGAATACCCACCCAGCTTATCCAGCCTCAAACTCCAGCTTTGTTCTCCAGTACAGCCAAGAACAAATTCCATCCCGTGGCACAAGACAGGGGCAATCTATGGTTAAACACATGCAGTATTCAGACACATTTAGATTCTCACTGTACCTTCTGTTCTCTGCGCAGAGCTTCACTTTGCTGACTTACCCACAGAAAACATGCAGGGAAAAGCAATTTCTATGCAACCAGCAGACACACACACCCGAAGAGGAGTTTTTCCAGCTTCACCCTAATAAGTGAGTGGATTAACACACGGAGAGGTGCTGGAGCAGCAGGCAGGAAGATGCTCCGGCGTAATGTGTGCAACACCAGGAAACTCCAGGTAAGGAGAAGGGGGAGGTAGCTCAGGGAGAGGCATCCATGAGGCACCGTACAAGGAGTAAGTGCAAGCAAAGAGAACAAACCCTCTTCCGTCTGTGCCTGGCACAGCCATTTCACCCAGTGCAATACCTGCTTTCACTTCGTAAAGCCTGGCTCGCTAAGCTTTTACAGCTGTTCTTAAACACACATATGTATCTATATACCACGTTCAATCAGCCCACAAAGCACATGGCTTACAGCCCATAACAGGTCCTCAGCAACGAGCCAGGTTTTGGCATCTATTTATAAATCCTGCTCCTGGAGAACTCCTGGAGTTAATGTCGGACTGAGGATTGAGTAATGTTCAGCGGGAGCCGGCGCACCACGACACACACACACGGATGGAGCCGGCTCTCCCGAATGTGAAGCTCTCTGGATAACAAAAGCAGCAGGAACAGGGATGGGAGGCACGGGGGAGCTGCGGATCGGGGCATTTCCATGCAGGGTGGAGGAGAGAAGCGCTGCTGCCCCGGAGGGCTCGTCCTGGGGGTGCTGCCTCTCCCTCGGGCTCCCACTGAGGAGCACCCAGAGGTGCCACCATCTCACGATGGCCCCTCAATGCTGCCCCCGGCTGAAGCCCCTGCTTTTGGGGCTGGGCTAGAGAGCTCCTGAGCTCGCTCCCAATCTGAATTATCCCACGATCCCAAGTTCAGCTTTCCTTTTAAGTACTTTCCTAGCCAAAAGCCACGGCTTCATCCACACACACGGGCGAGGGGGGTTCAGAAACATCCCATCCCTTCGCACCAGCCACACAAAGCCCGGGGCTGCATCACCCCATCGCCCAGCAAGGGTCCAGCTCCTTAACCCTTTGTGTTTGCCCGCAGCACCCGCTCCTCCAGCCGAAGGCAGCGCGGGGTGCGCAGCAGAAACTATGGGCTGAGCCCCGATTCTCACCCCAACCTCTGCTCCGGGACCCCAAAACCGCGGTTAAAGATAACTCCCTTTGTTAAATGAATGAGCAGGGAGGGGGGAGGCAGGAGGGAGCCAGCCTCAGAAACCCCATCCGATAAGAGAAGGAGGTGAAAAAGGGATGAAAAGAAGCAGCAAACCCCCAGCAGCTCGACCCCTGCGCAAACTTCCCGGCTCCACAACAACAAGCGACGAGGAAATCCCCTTTCCCCGGCCCGGCGGGACTCACCTTCCGCCCGCCGCAAGGTGCTGCCCGGCTCCCCAGCACCGCCTCCCTTCTCCTTCCCTTTCCCTTCCCTCCCCTCTTCTCCTCTCCCCGCCTTGCCGCAGCCATTGGCTCCGGGAGGCCGCCCCGCCGCCGCCAAGGTGGGCACCGGGGCGCGGTGGGGCGGGATCGGGGAAGGGGCAGCATCGGACGCGGATACGGGATGGAAAGTTTTAGAGGGATGTGGTACCTTCTCGGCGCAGCAGATCCGGGCTTCGGGGCTTGTCCCGCCGCTGTGGTTGCCCCGGGGAGCCCGCACCTCGGTAGAGTGAAGGAAGGAAGGGAAGGCAAAGCGTTTGCGGCTCACGCCATCACGGGAAGGCACGAGGCGGGGAGAGGACCACCGGCGATCACGCCCTTGGCTGCCGCTCTATGCCGTGAGCCGTCCCGCCCTGTGCGATCGCAGAGCCGGCTCCGCTGAGGGCTGGGCGATCCCCAAAGGCAGGAGCCAACCCTGGCGCTGCCCTGCTGCCGAGCTGCGCAGGCCGAGGGGCTGTGCTGCGGAGCGGTGCGGGTGTCGGCGCTCCCCGCGATCCAACGCTTGCTGGGAACTTGTCGGCCCACTCACGGGAGTTCGGGCGCAGTGCTCGTGCTCGGAGGAGAGAAAGAGAGGAGAGATTTGGTTGAATTCGAATGGGAAGAAGCGCCTGCCATGTGAGGGAAGGTGTCTGCCGGTGGCTGGGGCTGGATGAGCTTTAAGGTGCCTTCAACAGAAACCAGTCCGTGATTCTGGGATGATGCAGCTGCACCGCTGACAAGAGCAGAGCATGAGGTTGTGGACGTGGAGCATGCTGTCTCGAAGTGACGCATTAGGTAAAACCAGGTAGATAGAGACAAAAGAGACACAAATAACACAGGTCACCACCCCAGAGCTGCTTTTAGACCCAGCGTGTAGCCCATGCAGGACAGATGAAGGCAGCGCTGCCACAGTCCTCCCTTCCCCCTTGTCCCAGCATTTATCAGTTCCTGTGCTAAGTTTGTTTGGGAGCTGAAGCAGCAGAACAACGAACACTGCAAAAATAAACCCATGGAGGAAGTGAGAATGTGAGTGTGGGACTGGCAGGGGGAGCAGGCTGCAAGGGGGCTGATTCCAGCCAGTGCAACCTGCTGGGGAATTGCACACTGGCAATTACCTCCCCCTGATGGCTGTATTTAACATTGGATTTAGAACCACACAGACGGATTACCTGAGCTCCCTGGAGTGTGGCCTGTCCGTTGTCTGTCATCTGGTGGCAGCAGGAAGGTGCTCATGTCGATGCAAGGCAGTGGATCAGCCACTTTGCCTTGAATATGGCCCCAATCGGCCTTTGGAGAAACATGGATGAGTCCTGATAATATAAAAAATAAACCCTTGAAGCCAGGTGAGGGATTGGTCCAAATACTCATAAACATGCTTTGTTTGATAAGATATTTTACCAAACGCATTCATTCAACCACATGGATAACAGCTGGCTGAGGTAATTGCAATGGTTGACCAAAGGCCTGATCCATACACAGTGAGTGCATTGATGCACCAGCCCTGCTACAGCTGTACTTGTATGTGCAGTGTGAGCAGCAGGTCAGGGGGGGATTCTGCCCCCCTACTCTGCTCTGGGGAGACCCTTCCTGCAGTCCTGATCCAGCTCTGGGGCAGCAGCACAAGAGGGACGTGGAGCTCTTGGAGAGAGCCCAGAGGAGGCCATGGAGCTGCTGCGAGGGCTGGAGCAGCTCTGCTCTGGAGCCAGGCCGAGAGAGCTGGGCTGGGGCAGCCTGGAGAAGAGAAGACTCCTGAAGGGGAGACCTGAGAGCAGCTCCAGTGCCTAAAGGGGCTGCAGGAAACCTGGAGAGGGGCTTTGGCCAAGGGCTGTAGGGACAGGACAGGGGAATGGCTTTAACTGCCAGAGGGGAGACTGAGATGAGCTCTGAGGCAGAAGCTCTTCCCTGGGAGGGTGCTGAGGCGCTGTCCCAGGGTGCCCAGAGAAGCTGTGGCTGCCCCATCCCTGGCAGTGCTCAAGGCCAGGTTGGACCCAGGGGCTTGGAGCTGCTCCAGTGGAAGGTGTCCCACCCGTGGCAGGGGTTGGAGCTGGAGGAGCTTTGAGGTCCCTTCCAACTCAAACTGTGCATTGATTCTATGATTCTATGTATAAAGCAGCATGAAACATCCAGGACTTTAATTATAATTGCTTCTAAAGCTGCTTGAAGCTGAGGAAAGACTGTGTACACACAGATTAACTGGGTTCAGAAATTGCTTCAATTAAAGCTTTGTATATTCACTGCCAAGGGATCTCACCAGAACATTCACAACTGCATTACATTTCGTTATTATCCTACTCTGTAGTAACTTGGAGCCACAAAGGCATCTCCTGAAGGGATATTCTGGGAATACAATACTTACAGTTTGCTGAAACTACCCAAATTTCAAGACTCCTTTGTCTGAAATATTGCTGGATGTTTCAGGAGAGATTCCCAAACAAAAGGAGGAAAAGGCATTAGGGATGTCCATGAACATCATCAGAAAGGGATAGAGAGCTACCACTGCAAACCACAGTCTGGTACTTGAAAGAGGAATGAGCGAGATGTAGAATCACAGATCACAGACTGCTTTGGATAGGAAGGGACCTTAAAGACCATCTAGTTCCAAACCCCTGCCATGCCCCTTTTCCAGTATGGGATGAAAAGAGGATTTCTTACTCCTCCAAAGGGTCTCTTGTGCTCTGTGGGAAGAAGCCTGGCACCAGGCCCCGGTCTCAAAGACCACCTCTGTTGCACAATCGATTTGACAGTGATCATGTCAGAACCACAGTTTCCTCCCCATCAGACATCCAGCACAAGGAGCAGTCCAGATTCCTTCTCTGTCAGCAGTACCCGTATCAATAGTTCTTACCCTCCTGAGCCACTCCCTGCACTGCACCAGCACAGCTATTTATGCAGAAAGAACCCAGGGACTGGTCTACATAAGATTTGTCCTGGGTCTTTCTTCAGCCAGATCAAATTGCCGCGTGTCTTGGCTGATACAATGCAGAGGGAACACAGAAAGTGAATTTGAGAGGGTGAAATCACAGAAGGTAAATCTCAGCTGAGGGACATAACTCGTTACGACATACCAGCTTAGCCACCTGCAATCATCCATCCACTCCTTTCATCTCCTCCAGCAATTACAGACAAATTGGCCTCAGCCTACAAAGAAGAAACCAGAGTTCATGAATGACTTCAACATTAATTGTCTCCAAGTCCTTTAGTAGTCAGGCAAGGAGTGGAAAAAGAGAAACAGGAAAGGACTCCTATAGTCATACAATACACAATCCCAATGCTCCTCAGCCAGAGATCTCCCTGTGAAGATGTGGAAGCAGCAGGCACCAGCAAGCAAAGCTGAAGGTGACGGTGGGTCAGCATTTTACTGCCTGGAGGTTTCTCACCCGGTAAATCAGAAGTCAGTCCAGCAAACTAATGTTGTTTGTGTGGTGTGAAGCCATGGAGAAGACAATGATTCATCACTGCCCTACTTACGGCAGAAGCTTGCACAGCTCTGCAAAGTATTCCTAAAACATTCCCACATCAGAACCGTGGCCTTTTCATTCCGTTTTGTCCAGAGAAAACAAGAGACTAAAGTTGCAAGGAGAGCGTTTCTGGACACAGACCTGGGACGCACGAATACGTGTTTTCGCTACGCAAACACACAGAAGCAGGTCAGCCACAATCTTTCATTTCCTCAGTAAGACTGAGGGTGTTCTAGTGCCAGAAAAGCAAAATAACAGAAGGGCCAGAACACCTGAGTGGTGGAGAGCAGCATCTGGCTCCTATCGTACATATCCTGATGTTAGATGGTGCGTGAGACCCATCGCAAAAGAAGCTAGGATCTAGCAGCAAAATGCTTGCAAGCTGCACATTGCATCTGTTGCGTATTTAACATGGGTGTGCACTGCCTACCATAGTGGAGAAGGGTGTGCTAAGTCCCCGGAGAGAAGCTTTGGCCAAGGGCCTGTAGGGACAGGCCAAGGGGAATGGCTTTAACTGCCAGAGGGGAGACTGAGATGAGCTCTTAGGCAGAAGCTCTTCCCTGGGAGGGTGCTGAGGCACTGGCACAGGGTGCCCAGAGAAGCTGTGGCTGCCCCATCCCTGGCAGTGTTCAAGGCCAGGTTGGACACAGGGGCTTGGAGCTGCTCCAGTGGAAGGTGTCCCTGCCCATGGCAGGGGTTGGAAGCTGGATGAGCTTTAAGGGCCCTTCCAAACCATTCTATGATTCTATGGTTTCTCTGCCTAGAATGAGTTCAATACAGGGGTAAGAACCTGTATTTAGCAAAGCCGGCTCTGGGTTTGTTTGATTTGAGCACCGTGTGAAGTTAAGAATCCACTATAGGCATTACCATTTGTAAGGATTTGGCTCTATCCAGTTGTTTCATTCTAGATAAATGGGTAGAGCATCATACCGGACACATTCCCTGTTGCTTCTTGGTCCTCCATTTCTGGATCAAAGGCTCAAAGTAGACTCAGGATCTGTCTGGTTCATGTATAACAGTAATTACAACCTGGTACATGTTTTTGATGCTTCAAACCCAAATCATTCAGCTTCTCCTTAAGGGTTACATTCCTATTGGTTAAGTTACCCTATAGCGGATTGAAAACTCAGAGCAATCTTCATGCCATTCCAATTTTAAAACATCTCTTACTGCTTCACTGAAGCCCTGGAATCTGGCAGAGCCTCTGGTGATGAATTCACTTCTACATTCCAGGTCTCCTTTAGCCAGGAAATTGCAGGGAGACAGCTAAGAGCACTGAGAGCTTTGGGGAGCAGTGAGTACAAGGGAAGCCACAAGTGACTGTTTGATTCTGGAAGCCTTGTGTATCTCTGGAAGTCATAAAATACAGATGGGTAATGGCTTAACAGTGAGGTCAGTCTTTGATTCATTGGTTAACAGCTGAATCTAAGCACATACAGCCCAGTTTTGAGGCATGCTGCTAATTTAAGCTTAAGAAGATGGATCCTGCACTGTAATTCCCTATGGAGCTGTACTGGATCCTGGGTTTGACTCAGATTTTGGATGTTTTCTCACTGATCTGAAGAGTTTTGTTTCTTGAAAAGATACAACTGGCACAGTTAACCTTAGCTCAAAAACATATTCAAATGCCATAAGCTTCTTTTTGAGGGGGTACGGAGCATAAGCGTCAAACACATTGGGTCAGCCACTGGAGCTATGTGAATTCACACCAGGACCTGAGCACTTGCGTTTTAATCCTCCATTGTGCAAGAGAGGAGCACCAGGACAGAAAGGTCTGCTTTCAGATAGTAAAACCAGTATTGATGCGCTCCAAAAGCAGGCATGAAAATAGAGGCAGAATTTCCTCTTTTAATGCCCTAACTACACTTCCCTGTATGAGAACTTCCCTCTGCCTGCAGCCCAGAAAGCCCCTCTCCATCCCTGCCCCTATTCCCCAGCTTTCTTGAAACATGTAGCCCCACTTCCTCCCATTTCCCCTTCCCTCCATCCCCCCAACCTTACTTCATTATTCCCTTCATTTTCCAAAGTCCTTTCCCAATCCTACCAGCTAAGACAAGGATACACATACAGTCTAGATGCTCCTTTAGTGATCAGTGCTCAGCCTTGACTGGAAGTCATGGCAGCAACTCTGCTTTGTAAAACACAGGCAGTGTTTCATGGCAGTGCTGCAGACAAAGGAGGCAGCCAGGGAGAGCTGGAGGGGCACCACTAAGAGATGAGGGGGGGAAAGGGGGAGGTGATAAACGCTGCTTATTCACTTGGGCCTTTGAAGCATGAAGGAGCATGCTGACAGTGCAGGAAGTGTGGAGAACAGCATGGTAAAGGCAGGCAAACATCTCAAGCACATGAGAACGTATCTCCAGACTGCAGAATACCTGCAGAATCACAGCACACAAGTGATGGTTGCTGGTTCCTGCCTGGCTGCTGGTATAGGGAAGTGGTTCTGGCCTGTGGTATGGTGTGGCAGAGTCTTCTTGGAGCTGTTTAGGTCACTAATCCTGGCCTCAGGTAGCAACAGAAGTTCTGGGCTGCCCCAGAACTGTGATTTTAATCTCTCTTCAATGCAGGGAATTCAGATAAAGACTAACTCACTGTTAGCCAGAATGTCAGTTTGCTGCCCAGAGCAGTGCTTCCACCAGAGCACGTTGTGTCAGGTTTTCTTTCCAACATTCAGCTTGCAGAGATGTGATGGTTTTATATCACACAGATGATAGAATCAGAATCCCTTTTCATTTTCTTCTATTTCACTAGAGACCTACGATGAGATAAATCCTTGCCTGGGAGCAAGTGGAAGAACACAGTAGAAGCGGATTTACATGTAACTTGAAGTCAACAACTGCAGAAACAGCAAGAACTCCAGAACAACGCTTCTGAATGTGAAATGAATCCAAATTATCCCAAACTGTGTCATTTTTAACGTGTCCTTTTACCTATGAGTGGGAAGAGAGAACAGAAAGCTGTAAGATCAAGGCAACAAGGGAGATGAGACTGAAAGTGTGGTAAACCAGACTGCAGTAAACTTCCCTTTCATCAGGGACTGCCCAAGTTTAATGGGCTCCCTTATAAAGAAAATAATAATAAAAAAGAATTCAAAAGTCAATTAGCTTTTCCTCTCTTTATTGATTTTTAAAGTATGGCTCTGGAGAGCTTCCACTTCCAGTGTCAGGGTTAAGAGCAACCAACTAGGCAATGCAAGAGTCTGAATGAGACATCAGACAGGGACTGCTAATCCAGGGCTATTTATTACTCAGAACCTAACAAAAGCAGCTCCTTTCCCTGCATAGAAGTCTTGGCTGCACTGGAGGACACGGAAACAGAGGAGGGTGAACTCAAAAGAGATTGTAAGAGTACAGCAAAGTTAGATTCTCCTGCTGGTTTTGCTGAGCTTATTCAAACAGAATGAGCCTGAGGAGCTGACCCTGTTCTGACTGAAGCCAGGGGCAGATCTGTGACAGGTTTCAAAGGGAACAAAACCAGGTCTTCAGTCCCAGCACCTCTGCCAGCTTCTGTTTCACACCCTGCCAAAATGTCAGAGCTTGAATCACTTCAGTAGCTTGAGCCGTTTAAAACCGGGCTGAACGAAACCCTGGAGAACGAACTGCAGGGAGAAATCTTCCCTGTTCGTTCCCTTATCGCTGCTCTTCTGCCTCACTGGGCTGCATGAATAGCAGCCCAAAACTGCACAGCACTGACAGACACGGGGTCTCTGGGTGCTTCAGATGCTTTACAAGCAAGCTGTGAAAATAGGAAACGACCACCCTTCACTCCTGCCTGGTTGCGCTGTGTCCAAGGTGGACTAAGTGAATTATAACACAGATATGATAGAGCAGCTGGAAAACCTATACTGAATTTGGGATAGTTCATGCAGCTTCAAATATCGATCCAGTTAAATCCTCTTAAAGTGCAAAGGGAAGGTTTTCAGCAACATAAGGTGCCCAGAGAAGCTGCGGCTGCCCCATCCCTGGCAGTGTTCAAGGCCAGGTTGGACACAGGGGCTTGGAGCTGCTCCAGTGGAAGGTGTCCCTGCTCATGGCAGGGGTTGGAACTGGATGAGCTTTAAGGTCCCTTCCAACCCCAACCATTCTGTGATTGACCCAGAGCATGCAAAGTGTCATAAACCAAGCAAGGTTCTAATTATTAACTCATCAAAAAGCTGGAGAGATGGAGAACCCGTGTTGCCAGGTGAAAAGCAGCTTTGCTGCTTAATTCAATAGAGGGAGCTGTAAAAGCTCAGAGGCAGTTTGGCTGAGGACAGTGACACTGGTAATTCAATTATACTGGTTGGTCACACTAAAACCAAAGTTGCACTGGAGATATAGATCACTGTGAGGCTGCCGAGAGAGCTGGCCCTGCAGAATTCCTTTGATATGATGTACATCTCAGTGCTGTCCAAATCGTTGATGAGTCACGGATGGTTCTGCAGGACACAGGAAATCTTCATAAATTATAGTTGCAGAATCCTTTCCAATTGCTTCCTTGCATGTACCTGCAGGAACTGCAACAAAACAACATAAATCCCCTTGAGCTTCGTCACCAGGCCGCCTTAGCATAAGATCATAGACTGGTTTGGGTTAAAGGGACTTTAAAGCTCATCCAGTTCCATAGGCAGGGACACCTTCCACTACAGCAGGTTGCTCAAGGTCCCCTGAGGAATATAAAGGAGCAAAGACTGAAGTTCTTCTGTGACAGAACCAAGAACACTGAAGAGTTGTGAGCTGAGGTTTCAGGAACATGGCATCCTCACACTTTACATTGCTGTCAAGCTGCCTCTGGAATCAGAGGAACATCAAGTCGCACTGGTTGTAACCGGTGATAATACCTGTGATAAGGTTTCTGTGCTGAACTCACCATCTTGTCTGGGTTTGTTTTAATAGGGCTGGCTCCTTGGGTTTCCTTTTTGCCACATTTTCTGGGATACACAGAGATTCTCATCAAATTATTCAGTGCTTCCCAAGTAATTAACTGCATCAGCAGAAATTAATCACCAAGCCATGCTGTGAGCAGGTACTGCAGATGGGGAAGATGAGGTAAGAGCTCAGGCAGCAGCCTCAGGCTGTGCAGCAAAGCTACTGCAATTTGCTGCCTGAATACAGGCATTCCTGTCTCCAGGTCTGTTCCCAGACTAGCTCAGCCCTTTAAACCGCCTCTGAACGCTCCCAACTACAGCAAATACAAACCTGCTGGAACAGAGCTCACTCAATGCAGCCATTCGGACACCTAAACTCCAGCAGGCAGGGAAGCAGCAGTATCACCCCGTGCCTCAGATTCCGACCCCTGCCCAAAGGCTTTGCGTTCGCAGAGAGCAGCCTTGCGATACAACACGAAACTGAAACTTCCCCTCTGTCGTTGGCGGCCTTTACCCCACCCAGACAGGAAGATGGCAGTGGGTGTATGGAGCAGAAGGGCCTAGAGCTGTAAGGTAAATTGTTTCCAAAGAACAGAAAGGGAGCCAAGAGCTGATGTGTTTGAAACAGTCTGGGAAAGCTACTTGTGCACAGGGGCTGGGAACATGAGCTCTGGGATGGACAATGCTCTGTACTTGCACACAGCGGTTGGGAACGTGAGCTCTGGGATGGACAATGCTCTGTTGTGAAACCTGTGTATTTATTTGGTGCACATGTGCCTCGATTGCTGGGAAGAGTACATGTAACAAAACCAGATTGAAGAGGACCTTGCTGAAGGACTTGGTTTTCCCCTTTAAGTTTTGAGCCTTTACAACACAATGAAGCTCTCAGTTCTTTACACTTCACAGGGGAGGAGGTACAAAGAGCTGCTTAATCTCTTTCAGTTCAGCTCTTGCATTCTCATGGGTATCCAGTTGCAAGGTATCTGTATCAGGCTTTGATCCCCGAAGCAAAGCGCATCCAACTGGAAGCTCCTGTTTTAACATGCAGCTTCAGGACCCACCAGGTAGCACGAGCATGTGAGGGATGCTGTG
Source organism: Myiopsitta monachus (assembly GCA_017639245.1). Taxonomy (NCBI): domain Eukaryota; kingdom Metazoa; phylum Chordata; class Aves; order Psittaciformes; family Psittacidae; genus Myiopsitta; species Myiopsitta monachus. The sequence continues at coordinate 94,993,709 of CM029919.1, read as the reverse complement.
CTTAAATCCATCTGACGTTGGCAGAGGAGCAGTATCACAAAACCCAGCAGGACCCAGGCTGGTGATGAATGCCGAGTAAGCACTTTCACAGTGCCAGGCTGATCTTAAATGCTGATGTTTGCAATCTAGAAGGAAGCGAGCTCTACAAGCAAAGCAGCACGGAAGAGTTGAATGCTCCCTGATTGGCTCTCCACGGAATTATTTCACTTGCTTCTAAAAGAAACTAGCTTGCAGTTCAAGTGTTAGATCGGTTGTTTCATTGCAAGCTGCAATTCAAGTAGCAGATGTAAAGCATGGAATGGTCTGGGTTAGAAGGGACCTTAAAGCTTATCCAGTTCCAAACCCCTGCCACGGGCAGGGACACCTTCCACTGGAGCAGGTTGCTCAAGAAGGGACATGACTGTATAACTGGCTACAGGAGGGGCTAAGGAATGGTGAAACCAGGCAATATTAGGGATTCAGATTCATTTCTCCCATTATTGTCAGGCTCAAATGCAAACAGGAACAGAAAATGCATCTACAGTGAAGGTAAGGCATTACCACCTGTACGCTAAATTAGTTGAATCTGGGGAATTCGAATGCTAAATGTGGCTCTGTCACTTAGCAACATCTGCATCAGCTCAAGATGTTTCCGTTCCCCAGCTGTAAACTGCCACCTCAGGCCGGGGCTCCCATCCCTCCAGCAAAGTCAGCAGAAGAGAACGTATGCCTACATTTTGCTCCTCTCCAACATCCAGTGTCTTCACTCCGATGCATTCTTTATCAACTCTCTACCAGCCTGCCTGTGTTGTCAGGTAGAAGCCTCAGCATGTCTTCATTCTGACAGCTCTGAGGCAGTAACACACCCAAGTGACACGAGAAGCCAGTTGCATCTTCAGCTGCCACAGCAATACTCACCAGAGCGTGCCCATCAATGCCTCAAGTTAGGATGAAGGTAGAACTGTGAATAAGGATGAAACAGGCCAAGATGCTGAAGGGCTGGAGCAGCTCTGCTCTGGAGCCAGGCTGAGAGAGCTGGGCTGGGGCAGCCTGGAGAAGAGAAGGCTCCTGAAGGGGAGACCTGAGAGCAGCTCCAGTGCCTAAAGGGGCTGCAGGAAAGATGGAGAGGGGCTTTAGGCCAAGGGATATAGGGACAGGCCAAGGGGAATGGCTTTAACTGCCAGAGGGGAGACTGAGATGAGCTCTTAGGCAGAAGCTCTTCCCTGTGAGGGTGCTGAGGCGCTGTCCCAGGGTGCCCAGAGAAGCTGTGGCTGCCCCATCCCTGGCAGTGCTCAAGGCCAGGTTGGACACAGGGGCTTGGAGCTGCTCCAGTGGAAGGTGTCCCTGCACCTGGCAGGGGTTGGAGCTGGATGAGCTTTAAGGTCCCTTCCAACCCAAACCAGTCTGGGATTCTGCTGATGTAGTGCAGTACAAAATAGAAGCTTAAAAAAAGAGGTGACGAACTGTTTGCATCCTATGCCCTGTCAGAACATAAATGGCTATGAAGGATACTGAGCAGATGAGCATCAGGCCCACGCAGCTTATTCAGTCTTTTTCCTGAGTATATTTATGGTGCCTGTTTGTTACAGAGATTACTCATGGATTTGTGAGGTCGGATGCCTTTCCTCCACTGGTACACAAGGATGTGCTGCTCCCAGTGGAAATAAACAGAAAAGAACTCCTGCTTTCTTCAGCTGGGAAGTGTGTGTCTGTGTGTCTGCGTGTGTGTCACACCAGGGCTCTGAGTCCCAGCCTGGCAAACTAGCAGAGAAACATGTAAGTTGGAAATTCTTACTCATGGTTAGTGTTCTGGTGATGCTGCCAAGCCATGGCCTTGCCACTGGGGGTACTGATAAAAGCACTGAATGGAAACTTGACCTTGGTCTGTACAATACACAGGGTTCAGGTAGGCTTTATCAGCATTACAATGACTCTGTGGCCTTGGTTCAGTGCATGTTTTGTCTGCTTAGTGTTTTATATCTGAAACGCATCAGCCAGAGTTTGTGGCATCCCTTGTGTCTATGAAGTGCATCCACAGGGTGAGAGCAGAAAGGCTGATTTCTGTATTCTTCTGTCTATGAAGAGAGACAACACAATGAAACCCCACTAGAACTCAATCCCACAGTTGATGTTACTGACAAAGATGTTGAACAGTGCCAGTCCCAATACTAATCCCTGAGGAACACCACTCGTCACTGGTCTCCACTTGGATATCGAGCCATTGAGACCAGTGACAGTCTCTATATGTCCATATATAGAATTGGACCTATTAAAAAACCCCACCTTCAGAGTATATGCTACTGTAGTCACACTATATATAGTATATATTTTATATACAAGCAATATATATACTCTCTATATATTCAGTAGTAAGTTCTCTTAAGCTTTTGTTAGCCTGTGTAGGAACTGCACGTGGTTCCTTCCTACTACAGGAAGCAACTGAATTTCAGGAGCTAAATTTCCTTTAGTCCTTATGCATAATAATGAACCGTGGAACAGATTTGTGGGGAAACATGAACGAGAAGCAAACAGGATGCTGGTATTAAACCGATTCAGATCGGATTGCAGCGGCTCTTGCTTCTCCTTGTTTTCTTCCCCAGGCCCTGGATGTGATGACTAAGAGGATCACACAAACAGCAGCAGGTTGTCAGGCCCACTTAGTGAGGAAAAAGAAATTCCAATGCATAAACTTCAGTTCCTTAAAGAAACAAATCAGCTCAGGAAGCAACAACCCCAATCCTCAGAAGCTGTATAGGAAGCTCTCTGCTCCCCCCTTTTTGAGCCTCCTAGTTTTGTGGGCGTTTTTAGCAGCAGAGTTATGTGCAGGTGTTCAGGGTGAGCAGAAACGCAGCTGAATTCCTGCTTTGTATGGTGTAAGGAATGCTTCTAGCACATTCCAGCTACTGAACAAGCCTCCTGCCTGCCCAGTCAGTGTCAAAGGAAAATAGCTGCTGTTTTCTCTAACTAAACAGTGTTGAACTGCTGCCAAAACTTCCTTCTCTTCCCAGACTGACCCTTTCATTTCTGATTTCCCATCCTACCTGTCCTGTTCTTCACCCACTCCTAAGGCTGGGAGCAGCCCACCTGGTCCAAACAAGGAGCCCAGATATTCCATCTCCTTCCAGGAGCATTTTTCCAAGCACATTTAGATACTGGCATACAAATCAGATGGATAAAACCAAGGCTGACACAGAGATTTCCCTTTTAGCTCTACTCTGCAAACCGAGCTGACCACGTCTTGGTCTACTTCATATAATACTGAAAATTGACCTTTTGTAAGCTTAGAAGCACTATATAAGAATAAGCACAGCCCTTAGCAGTAGTCCATGTCAAGCCATCAGTCACTTCATCCTACCATAGACTAGTGTACCCAATCCCAAGAGGGCTCAGAACACACAGTGATGACACCCTGACATCTGCTGATCACTGACCCAAGTGGAGCTTGGCAAACCCAGGATATGGGTCCCCCCCTTTGCTGTTTACTGCATGTTTTCCATGAGTCTTCCCTCCCCAACCTATTGGTTTGATGTAGATAATGTGGCACAAAATCAGTTTAATGGGTGGATGGGATGTAATCCTGCTCCAGCTCAGGTAAGTGGGGAAATTTGAACTCACTTCTTTATGTCACCATTCTGGCCATAATCCTCATTTTTGCCTATTTGACTCAGTTTGCTTTGTGGCAACACACCAACTACTTCACTGAAGTCTCAAGAGATCGAATCATAGAATTAACTAGGTTGGAAAAGACCATCAAGTCCAAAGATCCTAGTTTTCTTGTCAAAAAGCAGTTATTTTACACGATAAACATGTGTCCTTGATCTGATAGTATTTTCCTTCACTCCTTTTGCCTTTTACCTCCTCTCCACTTGCCTCTATATTCTCCAGATCTCTTGCAAAGCCTCCACTTCCACCAAGGCCAGACTAATGGGTCCGGAGGTTTAGTGGCGAAGCTGCAGTTTGCTGTTCCTCTGTAGTACAGCCAACAAAGAACCAGCACACTCGAGACCTGTACTCCATAGAGACTTGGGGTTTCCTATAAAGTAAGTTGCCTTTTTGCTTGCAATGGAACCCCACAGAAAGCATTCTCTAGCAGTGAAGTCACAGCGTCAAAGCGTGGTTTACACTTTGACTGCAAGAGAACAGTTTTGCTGCCTGTGCCCACAGCTTGTGCTTGCTGCGGTGTCACCTTCTGTGGCAGAGAGGGGACATCATTAGGAACATCACTTTATATCACCAAGTAACCATTTGAAGTGTGATCACCGGTACTTACTGCAGATCAAAAGAAGCAGCTGATGAAAACAAGTTTGTCTGAGCACATGAGATGACTTTTCTTGTTGCTTCAACTGGAATGGAAAGTTTTGAGCCCACAGTTCATCCACACGCCTGCAAACCGGGCCAAATCCTCCTGTCAGTCACAAGTTTGCCACAAGCGTTAGACCAGAGTCGTTCCAGGTGTAACTCTACAGCTTTCCACACATAAGTTCCTTCAAAATATGAATCAGCTCAACATGCAACCCCAACCCTCAAAAACTCTACGAGAACTTCTCCTTTCCCTCCTTAACCTGCTGTTAACAACAATGTACTGTTGTATTTTTTTGCTTTTAACAAAGTTTTTATCCAGGCTTTCTAAAAACTTCAGTGGACATCATAACCTCCCTGTATTTATACCATCACAGAGTAGTTCGGGTTGGAAGGGAGCTTAAAGCTCCTCCAGTTCCAACCCCTGCCAGGTGCAGGGACACCTTCCACTGGAGCAGCTCCAAGCCCCTGTGTCCAACCTGGCCTTGAGCACTGCCAGGGATGGGGCAGCCACAGCTTCTCTGGGCACCCTGGGACAGCACCTCAGCACCCTCCCAGGGAAGAGCTTCTGCCTAAGAGCTCATCTCAGTCTCCCCTCTGGCAATTAAAGCCATTCCCCTTGGCCTGTCCCTACATCCCTTGTCCAAAGCCCCTCTCCAGGTTTCCTGCAGCCCCTTTAGGCACTGGAGCTGCTCTCAGGTCTCCCCTTCAGGAGCCTTCTCTTCTCCAGGCTGCCCCAGCCCAGCTCTCTCAGCCTGGCTCCAGAGCAGAGCTGCTCCAGCCCTCGCAGCAGCTCCATGGCCTCCTCTGGCCTCGCTCCAGCAGCTCCACGTCCCTCTTGTGCTGCTGCCCCAGAGCTGGATCAGGACTGCAGGGGGCGTCTCCCCAGAGCACAGCAGAGGGTCAGGATCCCCTCCCTGAGCTGCTGCTCACACTCCTTTTGATGCAGTGTATTAAACACACCAAATAAGCTTAAAGAAGTGGGAGTCAGAGCTGCCAAACACTGCGCTGACTTTGAAGAGCTGCACCTGGAGGCCTGCGGGCAGCTGGAGCAGAACCAGTGCTGGCATCCACATGGAATGAGCTTCTCTGACGGGCTCCTGCCCTGTGAAAGCCCTGGTCTCCCAGCTCCCTCAGAGGGGACTGCAGCATGAAGAACAAGACAGCCAGACTGTCCTTGACCTCCTGCCTGCCTGAGCTGGTGAGCGATGATCACTCAGGCATTCTCGGGGAAGACGACCGTAGCTGCTTCATGTGTGACAAAACCAAGCAGCTTATCTAATACTGTAAGAACTGCAGAGAAGACAGAAACTTCCATGGTCGCTTCTGCATGTCCAAATCACGCTGAGCTCTGCGGGAAGGAGAAGAATGGATGTCTTCAAAACCACAAGCATTTACAACAAAACACTACTGCAATCTATTGTCTGTTAACAGCTCTCTGTTAGCTGCAGCATAGAGCTGGGGAGTTCTGACATGCACCAGCATTTGGGATTTGAAAAGGTTTCATATTATAGATTATTCCGGACCATCTTCATCACCACAGAATAGTGCTAAGGTGGTAACAAAGGATAGCAGAAATGGGACAAAGATAACATGTCTCTCGTTCTGGAAAGCACACAGTCTAAATAGACAAGACAGGGACTGCACCCTGCTATTCATGTTCCCAAAACAAAGTTCATGCAGCTCAGGTTTCCAAATGAAGTCCAAGTCAGCAGGAACTGAAAAGTCTGAGCTTCTGACAATGTGTTGTGACTGCAAAGCCTCAGAACACTTGCCCAGGGCTTCCAGGCTCTACCTCCATCCAAATAATACAGCACATTCATTACAGGCACAAAAAGGATGCTAAAAGAACACTAATGAAATTAGAAAATCTAAGCACTGGAAGGCTGTGAAGCTGCACCACTTTCAGTAATGCTCTTTGCTTATGCACCTTATAATGGGGTTTTAATGTCTGAGTTGGAGCTGGTTTTGCACAGCCTCATTTGGTTCACAGAAAGAACACCACTCACTCAAGGGGAGAATGGTATCACTTGTGTCCCAAATTTAGGTAGCCTGAGCCTTAAGCAAACTGAATCTCCTTTTGAAATCCACATCTCACCATGATGAAGGTGCCAGGATGTGGCACTAATCCACCCTTTAAAGCCACAGCAGCTCAATTCCTTTTTATCTCCTTATTTCATGCATGTTGCAAAGCGCTATTCACAGTAAGATGAAGACAAAAAATATTATTCTATAGCTTTCTAGTTTTCCATCATTTTAGAACCTCAGCATTCCTTTCTTGCTTTTGTAATACCCTAGAAGGGGAGGGAAGTGATCTCTGCAGTCCTACAGGCAACAGCCCTTGCTCAGTCTCAGTTTCTCACTTCCCATACATCCTGTCATTCCCATTTTGTCTGTCCAATATCTCTGTCCCCACGCACACCAAACTGTTTAGGTCTAAGTGTCTCTACTCCCCCTCAGCTGATCCAACACCTTCATAAGGCCAGTCCTAGTTCTCTGTTCGTGTCCCCTTTCTCCCACCACCTTCTCATCCAGTCTCTGTCACTCTCCCACCCACTGTTTTATGCTACTGTTGAAGCTCAGCACACCTCCCCTCAACATGGGAAGCGAGATTCTTTATTCAAGTGCTCTGGCTTGGCCCAGTTTAGGTCAGCTTTTAGAGGCACAGCCACATCGTCCATCCTCTCGCCAAAGTGAAAAGCACAAAAAAGAACTTCTAAGATGTTTTAAAACTGAAAACCAATCCATTCTTCTCTTTTCATACTGGGAAATGACTGAACAGCTCAGACTGAAATGACAGGGGGAAGTGAGGATGAGTCAGGCCAAAACGGACCTTTGGCTGACAAACATTAGTGTCGATCAAAGCTACATAGGTAGCCTCAAACAGAGGCCCCACGACAACTGGTTAAAGGAAAGTCATTATTAGTATTGCAAATTATGCTTTTCAATGGTCTCCTTATGAGCTGAGATTACCCTGGTGAGATACCAGGCCATGCAAAGTTACAGTCTGCTGACTCTTGACATCAGGATATTACATTCATCTCAGGCTGTAAACTCTGAAAGGAGGAATTGGGTTTTCACCTGCTTGTGCTGAATCCTCCCCCAAGGGGATCCATGCAGCTAATGAATATGTTTTACATATGTTTTGAATGCATTGCATCCTTTAGCTGCCTTTTCTGTTGTTCTCCACACTCTCATTTCATCAGAACCTGCAGGATTCATTCTCCATTTAATATTACAAGTCTAGTTCCTTGGGTCAAGTCTGTATCTCAGAATCTGAAGCATTTAAGATCCTTGTTACTGGTGGCTTGCCAGGTTGAGATTGGGAACTGGTCTGGAGCAGGCACTTTTGCAAACACTGATGCAGAGTCCTATAGAACCAAGGTCTCATGTAAGCCTGAGCTCATAAAATAAAAGCTCATACTCAGTCTTGTTAATGTAGATATACCTATGAAAGAAAAGATGCATCCTTCTCCCTTTGCTGACCTTCAGAACTGCAGGGGGGGGTCTCACAGAGCGCAGCAGAGGGTCAGGATCCCCTCCCTGAGCCGCTGCTCACGCTCTGGGGGTGCAGCCCAGCACACGGGAGGGGTTCTGGGCTCAAGCGCACACTGAAGCCGGGTCATGGGGAGCTTCTCCTCACCCAGCACCCCGAGTCCTTCTCCTCATGGCTGCTCTCAATCCATTTCCCACCTGTCTTTGCCTCCCCTGTTGGTTGGAGGTTGTTAGATTTCAGCACAGAAAAGTATTACTGACAGTAACTGAGACCATGCATTTTTTTAGCTGTGATTCTAGGAACAAAACTGATAACATGTCTGGCAAGAAAGCCTTGTATCATGAATTCGTGTTCTCTGCTACTGGAATCATGGGAATCAAAGCTTAAACTAAATGTGTTTGAGTTTTTGCTTAGCAATCTTCTCCTACTTAGCATTTTACACTCACATCTTTCCATTTGTTCTTGTGTCTACATTGTCTTTCACATTAAACAGGTCATCTCTCTGTGGAGCATTGGACTGATCCATGTATTCTGAAAGTGCAGCCAGAGATGTTTTAAGACTCAGCTGTATCCTGGGCTGCATCCAAAGGAGCGTGACCAGCAGGTCAAAGGAGATGATCCTGCCCCTGTCTGCTCTTGTGAGACCTCACTTGCAGTATTGGGTGCAGTTCTGGTGTCCTCAACATCAAAAGGACATGGAACTGTTGGAACAAGTCCAGAGGAGGCCACGAGGATGATCAGGGACTGGAGCACCTCCTGTATGAAGATAGGCTGAGAAAGTTGGGGCTGTTGAGCCTGGAGAAGAGAAGGCTGCGTGGAGAGCTCAGAGCAGCTTCCAATATCTGAAGGGGGCTATAGGGATGCTGGGGAGGGACTCTTCATTAGGGACTGTAGTGATAGAACAAGGGGTAACGGGTTCAAACTGAAACGGGGGAAGTTTGGATTGGACAGGAGGAAGAAATTCTTTACTGTGAGGGTGCTGAGGCACTGGCACAGGGTGCTCAGAGAAGTGGTAAATGCTCCATCCCTGGCAGTGTTCAAGACCAGGCTGGACAGAGCCTTGGGTGCCACGGTCTAGCGCGAGGAGACCCTGCCCATGGCAGGGGGTCGGAACTGGATGATCTTAAGGTCCATTCGAACCCAAACCAGTCTGTGACTCTATGATTCTATGTCATGCAGTGCTTCCTATATGATGTTCCAGTCCTCCTTTGGTTTGATATGGTTTTCCAGTTTCATGTCACCAGTAAATTTTATCAGCAGATTCTCTCTTGCCTGAAAATCAGCCCTGAACATATTGTTCATTTCTTGTTTTCGTGTTTTGTTTGTGTTGTCTTACTGGTCTCTGGCTTCATTCTACACTCCTGACAAGCCAGGAACCACACAGATGTAATCAGAACAACACGTGTGTTTAAGCAGCACAGTTGTGATTGCTCCTGTCACTTTTCCCAGTGAAGATTTTCCATCCCCTTTTAAACTGCCATAGTTCAGTGTTGCTTGGCCACTGGGCAGCCTGGGAACTGGTGATGTTATTCTTCAGTGATATTCCAACTAAATTGAAACCATCTCATTTGTTTGGTTCAGCAATGTCACCCACTGAGAACATAAACCTTGTTTATGTTCCTAAATCCATGTTTCCCCGAACTATGAAAAGCCCTTTCAGTCACACACTGAATTGTGTTCTGAAATCCTGAGGGTAGAAATGGGAGAAGGTGGGAGAAAAGGAGTGTTTAGAACTGAAGTTTCTCTCCTGGGAAACTAATGGCATTGCAGCAATGGTGCTGGCTGAATGTGACCCCAAACCAAGCTTTGTTTAAAGGTGACATAAGGAAGTTCAGGCTTCAGAGACTTTAACACGGCACCTCTGGTCAGACTAAAACTCACGCAAAGGTAGACACAGAATAACTGAGAGGTGGCAGCTTGACACACAAGTTCAAAGATTTGGTGGCTCAATGCTCTCCTTCAAGTTACCTCCTTACCTGTCTTGAAGGATGATGCTAACGTCTTGCTGAGGAAAGAAATTCCCTTGATGCTCAGTGCCCTCATCTCGCCCAGATGCAAACTTGCAAAGCTCCAGTTCATTCAGCTTGGGCTCAACACGTCCACACAGCGAAGATGTTGTCCTTGCCTTGGGCCAAAACTAAGCAAGCAGAAGCAGCTGAAGGGAAAGAAGAACCAACCAAATCACACCCAGTCAGCAGAGCACAGCTTGTGTGTTCTCTATACACGGGCCACCACAGGTCTCAGGTTTATCAATAGCTTCAAGTGACTGGAGGAGCATCTGGGGAGGTCCATACTTTACCTTGACCTTGTGATCATGGTACAGACGTGGGAGTGCAGAGGCCTAGATGCTGCTCCACATAACCCACAACCTTCCTGTCCCCTCAAATGAGGCATTTAACTCTCTGTTCCTTTACTGCCCAGTAAAATGAGTCATTTTTTACTGCATGTTGTACCAGTGCTGTGAAACACACTTGTAATGTTCATGTAATATTCCAAGCTCACTGTTATCGCTGTTACTGGGGTCACAGATTCCACCTGAGATCCGACTGCACAACACCCAACAGTGATGATCCAGACATCTATGTGTGAACAGTGGAATTTGACAAACAGAAGGATGCAGACAAGCAGAGCAGGCATCAAACCACAACCACAACACAGATTATCAGGCAAAAAGGATTAGACTGCACCTCTCTTGACTAACATAGATGCTTTGCTACTAGATTACCTCATATCTCACAGCTAAATTATGACTACTATATAGAAGATTACACAACACTTCTTCTGACACTGGAAAATATATATTAAAGCATAAAACATAAGCAAACAGAAGATGTGGTAATCCCCCATGGAAAAAGTACTGTATGTGCTTGAGTGAAATGAAAGAAGCACAGGTGTGTTAATAAAGCCCTAATCTTGTTCAATTTCCAAAGCAGTCCTGGGAATGTGATGATAAACAGGCATGAGATGCCTCCTAGAAGCAACAGCTTCGCTAACATAAACTTCTGCCACAGGGAGCCATGCACCCAAGTTGATCTTCCTAACACTGAAGTTTTCCTCTGCTTCAGCTTCACAGCATCAGAAGCATCCAATGAACAAAGGCACCTCAACAGGGACTCCAGCAAAGATGAGCTTACAAAGAGCTCTCTTGGAAGGAAACCACAAAGGACTCAGCCATGGTACAGAACATGGAAACATAAACCCAGGTGTAAATCTGAGTCATGCTCCTTTTCCTCAGTTCTGCAAGCTCTTTGGCATCAGAAGCAGACAGCAGCAGAGCCAGCTAGAAGTTGTGATCATTCCCTGTCTTACCTGTTTCTTCCCTCACCTTTGGTCAAGCTTGCTGCTGCTGCAGCTCTCTGATCCAGACCTTTCTTCTCTTCAAATCTTTCATCACCTGCTCATAAGGAAAAGCAGAGCTCCCCTGTGCTTTCTGAACTACTGCTATTGTGTTTCGAGGCTACAAGCAACATGGAGTCATTACCACTAACAATTGGGAGCAGCAGAACAAGTGAACTCACTTCTTTCCCACAAGGAAGTTCCTAGCACATTTGCTAACATACCTTTGCTGATAAAGCTTTCATGCTTGTCAAGTAAATGCCATGTCTGACAGCAGGTTCAGCAGGGCACCTGGTGCTGACAGCAGGGAGATGATTTATACTGCAACACACAGCTTACCTACAATGAAACTTGAATTCCAGAACTGCTTCACCCGAGCCAAACCCGAGCAAGTGCAAAAGGAGACACTACTAGTACAAACTCTCCTGCTCACACGGTGAAGGCCACTCACAACCCACATCTGTGAAGGACAAAGTCAAAAGTGAATACGAACCAGGCTGAAGATGTTTTCACAGAGCTGAAGTGTTTTGCTAGAAGCAAAAGCAGGGTGCTAAAAGCCTGTGGAGTTCCAGGCTCTAACTCAGCTGGCAACACGCAAACACATATTTAAATAGATGGTAGTGCTATGTGAGATAACACAGTCCCTCTTAACCTTCTTTCTGGCCTTGAAACTGGATTTGTACAAGTTTGCTGGTTTGGAGACTGTTGTTCTAAATACACTTGAAAAGCAGACAGTTCACCTCAGGGCATTAGAATCATAGAAACAGCTGGGTTGGAAAAGCCCTTCAAGCTCACCCAGCCCAACCTTTACCCCAGCTCTGCCAAGGCCATCACTAACCCCTGGCACTGAGGGCCTCACCTCCACGGTGTGTGAGCACTCGCAGGGACGGTGACTGCAGCCCTGCCCTGGGCAGCAGTTCCAATGCTGAGCACCCTCTGGGGCAGGAATTGTTCCTCAGCTCCATCTAAACCTGCCCTGGTGCAGCTTGAGGCCGCTTCCTCTTGGCCCATCCCTTGTTCCTTGGGAGCAGAGCGCAGCCCCCTCCTGGCTCCATCCTCCTCTCAGGCAGTTGTAGGGAGCCATCAGGTCCCCCCTCAGCCTTTTCTTCTACTGGCTTTTTAGCATTTACAATTCTTGGAAATATGGATCTAAGTTACCTTTTCTACTTAAGAAATGTATAAGCAGCTAAAAAGCCCTGAGCACTGATTGTAAGGACATCTTTACACTTCCATGAGGTATAACTTCTACTTAATGTTAAAATATCATTTCAAACCGACGGTGCCCTTGCAGGAGTAGTAAGCTACTTGAGAGGAAACAGAAAAGGGCACTGCAGAATTACTCAGAAACATACCTGAATCAGGGAATTACAGAATGGTTTGGGTTGGAAGGGACCTTAAAGCTCATCTAGTTCCAATACGCCTGCCATGGGTTGGAGCTGGATGAGCTTTAAGGAACTAGATAATCTTTAAGGTCCCTTCCAACCCAAACCATCCTGTGATTCTATAATCTCCCTCTAGTTACTGCTGCCTAAACCCAACAGTGTTTGCAAATCCCAGTTTTCAGGCTGGGCCTAATCGCTATCATTACACCCACACTGGTAAATTAAACAAGTCTGGGACCAGTCTCTGCCCCTGGGGCCAACTGGCACAGGATGTCTAACATCAATTCCATGAAAGTCAGAAGAAGTCATTAAAAACACACAATCTGCCCACTGGGGACGGCAGGATGTATCCCCCAAACCGTGCCCTGGAGTATTTTGGGAAGCTGCTCATTGGCCCAGGCTAAAACCATGGAAGGATTAATGAGAATCAGTAGAAACAACCGAGCTCCAGTGCTCAGGAACATCCCTGATGCTGTTTAGCTTGCTGGCATCAGCAAATATAAGGAACATGGACATTTTCATGCTCCGAGCTGTGCTAATACCCTCACCGGATCCTTAAAGCAACAGTCTGCACATGCAGGGGCACTTCTTGCGCTAATATTAAGGGCTTTTTGATCCATCATCCAAAAAGCTCACACGTGTAGTGAGCAATTCCCCAGTGTCATCATTCCTGGCTCTTTCCTATCATCCACACACCGGGATCCACAGCGGTCTGGGCGCAGCAGAGCTTCCGAGTGCCCTCTAGTGCAAAGCCTGGCACCATCCTTCAACCTAAGTGAAGAGCTGCCAGGAAGGGGAAACATCTTCTTAAGCCTCCACAGCCCCTTGCAAAGAAAGGCTGTGCTTGAGCTTGCCAGGGCCTGTGCTGAACGAGGCTTTTCTGTTCGGAGGCGCTCAGAGTCCTTTTAGTGTCTGTAGCTAATCGATTTAAAGAGAAGCTTTCAATGTCAGCGCAAAGCTACTTAATTTGGGGGAAACCCAACTAAACCACAGCAGGGAAAACAGGAGCGCATGAACTCCCTGAGACAGATTCAACTCCTCTGCAATTGTTCATCAACATTAAAGTGGTTGAAAGCGTTTGCCAGCACCTTCCAGCACGATAATGCCCAACTGCACCCCTGCAAAACCCATCCAAGAATTCTTGGCACGTTGCACCCACCGAATGACTCAGCCTGCTGCAGGAAAAGGAAGTAGATCAGGGAATTTTTGGAAGGAAGGGGGCTGAAGCCATACACAGGGCTAAGAACAGTTAACTGCGTAACTGCTGTGGAAAAAGCAGGAAATATGAGGGCTTGGGCAGAGAAGGAAAGCAGGAATATACACAAATAGGAAGGGAAATACAAGTGCTGATATGCATGGAAGGGAAAATGGGTGGAAAGGATGTGGAAGGACTCTGAAATGAGGGGGAAAAGAAAGTGGGGGCATCAGAGAAAAGGTAAACTGTGTCCTGGCACTGAGCAGGCAGGCGAACAGGGGAATCTGGTACGTGGAAGGGACAACCTGGAATGAGAGCTGCAAGAAGAAGAAACTGCTGAGCCCAACTTATTCAGTTTCAAGAAACTGAATGCAAAATGGGTTTTAGAAGACATTCCAGGCTTTAACATTCAGTTTTACAAGTTACACATTTAAGGGCTTGCACTGATGTAGAAAACCTATCGGCGGCAGAACACAACGCTGCCCTAGCATCCCGGCAGCAGCAGTTGTTTGGAATGACACTACCCTCTGGTGGTCAAATCCACGGTTGTAGGTACACCGGGAAGGCGAAATACTTGGAGCTGGCCGTACAGGTAACTGGGGTTTGTTTGACCCTTTATTCATGGCATCGGTACCAACTACACTTAAAAAATACAATCATTTCCAGCTCACACTTCAGTGTTGCACCTTGAGAGCGTGCCTTGAGGTGGCACATCCACCCTATTAGTCTGCTTTGAAATGACACATTGATGACTGGTCGTAAGCAACTGTCTGAGGTGCAAAAGCAGGCTGGCAATAATTCTTGTGTTCTCTGGCAACCTGCAAGAAGAGGAAGAACACATATGGCTGTGCTTCACTATGTAACACCACACTGAATTCCCATATTATAGAATCATAGAATGGTTTGGGTTGGAAAGGACCTCAAGATCATCCAGCTCCAACCCCCTGCCATGGGCAGGGACACCTCACACTAAACCATGGCACCCAAGGCTCTGTCCGACCTGGCCTTGAACACCGCCAGCGATGGAGCATTCACAACGTCCTTTGGCAACTTCATCAGGTTGGCATCAGCCCACCTCACAAGTGTGTCAAGGTCCCTCTGGATGGCATTCCTTCCCTCCAGTGTATCAACCCAACCACACAGCTTGGGGTCATCGGCGAACTTGCTGAGGGCACACTCAATCCCACTGTCCATGTCACCCACAAAGATGTTGAACAAGAGTGGTCCCAACACCCATCCCTGAGGGACACCACTCGTTCCTGGTCTCCAGCTGGACACTGAGCCATTGACCACAACTCTTTGCGTGCGGCCATCCAGCCAGTTCTTTATCCACCGAGTGGATATCCACCTATCAAATTGATGTCTCTCCAACTTAGAGACAAGGATGTTGTGTGGGACAGTGTCCCAAACCAAGCATAAAGCTATTACCAGCAATCCTCTGCCTTATCTCTCTGGAAAATAAACTCTTCTGAATTGCCAGTCACTTTTTGTGTATGGAGGCTGATAGACCAATAGTCTCTAGATGCCACTTTAATGCAAGTACCTAAGGAAAACTACAACAGCCCTTGTAGGAAAGGGAAACAGAAGGTGATTTCTCCAGCTTAGTGCTGACCACATCCATAATTACGTGCATTGTCACCAGGGAATTCAAAACAGGGCAGATAAAGCTGTGGCAAGAGAGAAAATAACCAAAACAGGAGAGGACTCTGCATATACATATTAGAGCCAGGTTTCTTATTCTGGTCCTTACTCCCGATAGGACATGGCTTAATTCCATCCAAAATCTTCAATACATGAATCATGTAACTGTTCTTCCATAGTATGGTTACAGAACATCCTTGCTGAGAAAAGCATTTGCTTCAATTCAGGGGTTCCATGAAGGTGCTTCGGGACTTCCATAACGACTTCACACCATCAAGTCTATTGCCTTGCCTCAGCCCCGTTTCTTGACGTCTAATCTTGTATAAACAAAAAAGCCAAACATGAATGACTGCCATTTTCTCCGTCCCTATTTTTACATTATCATTATTTAACTGCTGGGTTTAACCCCTCCCGGTGAAAACATCCCTGTTTCTCACAGCCTAATGATCCTCTCAGAAGCTGGGCTTCCCCAACACTCTTTTGTTCCCAAACTTACCAAGACCAGAGGCACTGCTGGTTCTACATTCATATGGTCATAGAACCCAGACTGGTTTGGGTTGGAAGGCACCTTAAAGCTCATCCAGCTCCAACCCCTGCCACGGGCAGGAACACCTTCCACTGGAGCAGCTCCAAGACCCTGTGTCCAACCTGGCCTTGGGCACTGCCACAGTTTCTCGGGGCAGCCACAGCTTCTCTGGGCACCCTGTGCCAGCGCCTCAGCACCCTCCCAGGGAAGAGCTTCTGCCTCAGAGCTCATCTCAGTCTCCCCTCTGGCAGCTTAAAGCCATTCCCCTTGGCCTATTAATTACTCATTAATGCGAATTAACGCACACAGCGCCCCTCAGCGCCTCTGTCCCTCGCGCCAGAACAAACCGACACTCAGTACCCCCCCCCCGCCATTTCGTGCTCCGCGCATGCGCACTCTGTCCGCCCTCCCGCTCGCTGCCCGCGGGCCCGGCTGAGGAGGAGGCGGTGTCGCCGCCGCCGCTTCGCCTCTGCCCGCTGAGGGGACGGAGGTCCCTCTGGAACCGCTGCCGGCGGGGGGGCCGTGCCACCGGCTCCACTGAGGGGTTGCGGCTCCACTCCGGTTCCCCCGGCAGCGGGGACCCTCCTTCATCTTCTCCGCTCTCCGGCTGGCTGAGGGGAGCTCGCCCGCCCCACCGCTGAGGGAGAGCGGAGCCCACTTCGTCCCTCCCCACGCTGCTGTAGCACCGCCAAGAGAGACCTTTCTCCTCCCAAGCGCTTCCCAGGAGGGGACGGGTTCCTGCCTTCCCCCCTGTGCAGCCGGGCTCCCTGCCCTTTGCTCCTGTCAAGCGGCGGGTGAGTCAGGCGCCTCGCAGGCTCCGAGCAGGTGGGGACAGAAGCTGGCAAGGGAAAGGGTGGGCATTTTCCCTCCCTCCTCCTGCTTTCTTCCTCTCCGTAGGTGGTGGGGCTGGAGCGGGGTGAACCCCTCCGTCCTGTCAGCCTCTCGCCATGGCTGTCGGTGGGGCTGAGATCTCGCTCCTGCTCATGACCGGCATCGTGGTGGCCGTGGGGCTGTGCAAGAGACTGATCCGCCGCCGGCTGTACTTAAACCACCGCCTTTCCACTCTCCTCATGGAGCTGTTGAGCACCTTCCAGATCTGTGCCTGCACTAACGAGCTCTGCTTGCTCGGCAACGTGGAGCCGAAGCCTCACGTCGGCCTCAGTCTCACCTATGGCTTTACCGTCCTGCACGGCCTGACTCTGACCGGCAGCACATGCAATCCCTGCGGCACTCTGCAGGCCATGTGGAGCCGTGGGATACGGCTCAAGATGGGTGGACTCAAGATCGCCGCTCAGTTCCTGGCAGCGGTGCTTGCCAGGGTGTTTACCCGTTGTACCTGGAGCCTGGGGGTAGCAGAGTCCCATTATGGAGCGCTTGCACAGGGCTGCAGCAACCCCATGCAGACCACAGTGATGCAGGCGTTCTGCATAGAACTGCTCTTTTCTGCCGTTTTCCAGCTGACCTTGCTGCGAGCCGAAAGAGTTAGTCCCAAATACAGAGTGCACCTGATGGCTCTTCTCATCACCATGCTCGTGTATGCAGGTTAGTCTTTGTTTTTCTCTGTTCTTGCAGTGAAATTGTAACAGAAGGAGGGCGGTTTATTCACTTGAAAGTGTTAAGATGTAAAAGTATTGTCCTTACACTGCAAAAAATGCATCAAGGAGAGACTTTGGTCGAACATATGCAGAGTTCATCTGGAGTCGATGTAGAGTTTCCCTGATTTAGATTCCAGGCAGGTGTGAATGAGTTTTGAATTTAAAATAAGTGTCAAATGCATGAAGAAAGGTTTTCACACAAGACTGTTAAAACAGCTTAGTGAATGATCGTTTCATAACCCGACTTGATGCAACGTGAGAGATTTCAGACACTGCTTTGATTTCCAAGTGGCATTGCGAAAGGAAAACAATGCTGATGGTGCAACAGCAGGGTACACACCGGTGGTATGGCATAAGTTCTGCATTTAAATAATGCGTAATTCATAGCAGTGCAGTTTATTTAACTGTGTTAAATCCTTAAAGCAGAAGCAGGAATGGTCATTTGTAGCATACACGCAGAAATGATAAAATACTTCATGAAACCAAGTGTAGAAAAGGGAATATAAATCAGGTACCTGTTGTATCAGGGGGGGCATTGACAACAGCCTGATGTCTCTGTAGTTCCCTGTGTATCCATGTCCTTGCCTCTGCCTGGTTGTCAGCTCAGGCTTCCCAGTGCAGGGACACTGTCACTTGGGCAGCATCAGATCAGTGGGAAGGAAGTGGTGAGAGGAGTCAGTCTGAACTTCATTCTGCAGTTGATGCTCCCTGTTGCCCCCAGTGAAGTACCAGAGTTGTTGTGTCACTTGTCACCCTGCAGGGTTGTACTGGGAAGGAGATTCTGTAGTCTGGGATACAGGGAGGCGAGATGGTTATAGAAGTGTCTGTGCTACAGCCCCCCCCCCAGTCATCTAGGAAATGATCAAATCCAGTTATGAGAGAGGGAAATCACTCTCTCACCAGCAAACATCCGGGATGTCCCTGACATCTTGTGTTAAAGGTTTAACTGTATTATGCTATCAAACATAACAGCATACAGTAGAATAAAGTACAGGTGAACTTTCAGCTGTATTAATGAAAAAAAACCCTTTACTCATTACGTTTACCAGAAATTTTCCCTGAAAGATTAAAAGGAGCCCATAGAGAATTTTAAGCATTAACTTGGCAATTCAAACTCCTTTCTAATACTAATTTTGAAGGCAGAGGGAAGGTGTCAGTGCATTTTAGCACATCAAATATATTTCTGAATTCCTCATTAAAAGTGTAGCTAAAAGTTATCCTCCCTTTTATACAAGGATAAAAAGCTGGGTTCCTGGTTCTTAACATTCTTTTCTTACTTAGCAAACAGCCATATAAAATAATACGTGCCACATTAGCTTTCTCTTTGACAGTTCATGAAAAGGATTCATGCCCTGGTCACTGGCCAGGCTGGACTCTGACCTTTCTCTAGCAGGAGAACGTTGCGCACCTCCTTCTCTTCCTTGTCATAAACTTGGACTTGTTACGACTGTCCAGTGCAATCGATCCCCATGTACTTCTAGGAATCATCAGACCTCCTTTGCCCTCTTCAACATTCAGTTTGGCTGTATTGTGTACAGAACACCCTGTGCTACATGGACAGTTTTCTTTCCATTTCTTTTAATTGAGAGTTAAGTCTATTATAAAAATGCATATGAATTCCAGAGTGCAGATCCTGAACCTAGTATTATCCCATACTTAGTGGAATCCCAGAGTGGTTTGTGTTAGAAGGGACCTTGAAGCTCCTCTGGTTCCAACTCCCTGCCGTGGGCAGGGACACCTTCCACTAGAGCAGCTTGCTCCAAGCCCCTGTGTCCAACCTGGCCTTAAGCACTGCCAGGGATGGGGCAGCCACAGCTTCTCTGGGCACCCTGGGCCAGCGCCTCAGCACCCTCCCAGGGAAGAGCTTTGGCCAGTTAAAGCCATTCCCCTTGGCCTGTCCCTCCATCCCTTGTCCCAAGCCCCTCTCCAGCTTTCCTGCACCCCTTTAGGCACTGGAGCTGCTCTCAGGTCTCCCCTTCAAGAGCCTTCTCTTCTCCAGGCTGCCCCAGCCCAGCTCTCTCAGCCTGGCTCCAGAGCAGAGCTGCTCCAGCCCTCACAGCATCTCCATGGCCTCCTCTGGCCTCTCTCCAAGAGCTCCACATCCCTCTTGTGCTGTTGCCCCAGTGCTGGATCAGGACTGCAGGGGAGGTCTCACAGGAGCAGAGTACAGGGGAGGATCCCCTCCCCTGACCTGCTGGCCACGCTTCTTTTGAATCTTATTCTTGTTCACTCTGCTCCAAGCTCCCTAAGGTTTGCATTCTTTGCTGTAAACTCAGCTTCAAAAGGAAAGGTGAAAAGTGCTGTCCTCCCCCTGTTGTAGGCATGAACATGGGTGTTTCCTCTTCACCCCTAAGATGTTGATTGAAGCCTCTTGAATTAGAGGAAGGCATAAAATTGGAGATTCCTATCATGGAGCTGTTATAACAAATGTGGGAAAATGCTGCTGCTATGAATTTCTTCCTGTGATGAAGTCACAGGCTTGCACTGTAACAGATCTTTTCAGTGGAAGGTTAGGTAGGTACTTAAGACACCAAAGAGGTTCTCAAACCTTTCTTGGTACCTCTTCCCTTTGCCCACATCTACACACACGTTCTCCAGAATACACTCCATTGTCTTTAAATCTGCAATATAAAACCATGTTGATTTTGGCTTTACACTCCGATTTTAAAACCACATCAGTTGTGCCTTCAGGACCTGTGCTTATTGGTTATGAATGAACTAGAAACGTTAGAAAATACACCTCATCCATAATATATCACATTTCATTCCATGAATTACGTTCTACTATGGATTTGAAAGCTGTAGGAGGAAGAACTGCTGTCTAAAAAGGGACTGTAAGAGGAAGTATCTCCAATTCCAATTCAGTTTGAGTGTTATTTTGAAGGATACCCGTTTCCGTGTGGCTTATCCCAGTCCAAATGTACTGATACACACGCAGGGCTCAAAACTATTCAATTACATTTATACAGTGACTGAGTGAAGGTGTTGGGAAAAAGTAACTCTTGATGGGTCACTGTTGTGTGTGCCCCGTACTGGTACTTGGCTATGCAACAAATAATGTCAGATTATACAGGAGCTTCAAAATTTCAAGCTGTTCCTTAAGCTTTTTTCTCCTTTTTCCTAGTTAAAAATATTTGGATCTTTTTTAACATCCAGTCTTACACAGACCAAATTTTTACAGAACAACCTGTGCAGAAAAGCTCCATTTCTGCATTTGCTGTTTCTTCTCCAAAATAGAAGGAAAAAGAGAACATTATGTCTTTGCATATGAAGGGAGTGATTCAGAAGCTAAGGATGCACACCATATACATGTTGCTAAAGACTATCTTTGGATATTCCCTTTGGGAAAAGATCTAATTAGGATAAGAGTAAAAATAGAATCATAGAATGGTTTGAGTTGGAAAGGAGCTTAAGATCATCCAGTTCCATCCCCCTGCCATGGGGAGGGACACCTCACACTAAACCATGCTACCCAAGGCTCTGTCCAATCTGGCCTTGAACACTGCCAGCGATGGAGCATTCACAGCTTCTCTGGGCACCCTGGGCCAGTGCCTCAGCACCCTCACAGTGAAGAGCCTCTGCCTTATATCCAATCTAAACTTCCCCTGTTTAAGTTTGAACCCATTACCCCTTGTCCTATCACTATAGTCCCTAATGAAAAGTCCCTCCCCAGCATCCCTATAGCCCCCCTTCAGATACTGGAGGGCTGCTCTGAGGTCTCCACGCAGCCTTCTCTTTTCCAGGCTGAACAGCCCCAACTTTCTCAGCCTGTCTTCATACGGGAGGTGCTCCAGTCCCCTTATCATCCTCGTGGCCCTCTTCCGGACTTGTTCCAACAGTTCCACATCCTTCTTATGCTGAGGACCCCAGAACTGCACACACTGCTGCAACTGAGGTCTCACAGAGCAGAGCAGAGGGGCAGGATCACCTCCCTCGACCTGCTGGTCACGCTCCTTTGGATGCAGCCCAGGATACGATTGGTTTCTGGGCTCAAGCGCACACTGCAGCCGCCTCATGTTCATTTCCTCATGGATCAACACCCCCAAGTCCTTCTCCGCAGGGCTGCTCTGAATCTCTTCTCTGCCCAACCTGGAGCTGTGCCTGGGATTGCTCCAACTCAGGTGCAGGACCTTGCACTTGGCATGGTCCAAGTGCAAATACACCTTTTTGAGGGCTTTTTTCATTTAGAAGCAGTTTTACAATGAAGTCAGAATTGCATGAAATTGGTTAAATCTTTCTGAGCCTAAAATAGCACAGTAGAAATTACATATATATATATTTAATTCCAAGTTTCTTCCTAATTTTGGGTTTGCCTTTAGTAAATTCATGTGTTAAAATGACTCTCGTGTGGAGCACTAATTCCTTCATCTTCTTCAGCTTTTCTGTGTACAACAACATTGATGTTACACTTCGTTTGCCATAAAATCCTTCTGGTGCAAAGACTGTCAAAAAAGCATTTTTAGATAAGATTATCCAAGTGGCCCTGGCCTATGGTTGACATTCCAGTAGTTATTAGTAATGAGTATTGAAGAAATACAGGAGGTAAGCCTCTGTTTAATGTTCAGAAACAGCAGCTGCATCCCGATAATGAAATTCTACTCTTAAGTATATGTTTGTGGATATAAAAGCAGAAGCAGTGAATTCGTAAGTAGATGAAATGACTGTCGATGGCTTCCCTGGCAACCATGGAAGTTGTTCATGTGTCAAGAGTGCACGGTAACAGACTAAATGTGTAAGTGTGCACCGTAAATCTGAGTGGTGCTGGAGAACACATTTAAACCAGAGTAAACTGAGTAAATTAACAAAGATTAAAACCTTCCTGACCTGGAATAACACTAAAAGAAATCATAAGGAGACAATTCGGTCTAGAGAAATATCTCTATATAGAGACTATATTCTATATACAGAAATAGAACAGAAAATAGCAAAGACCTTAATAAAGCTTTTGGTAACTGATGCTCATACAAATGAGGGTTACAGCGGGTGGCATTTGTACACGGGGAGTTCAGAGCTTATTTGGGGAAAATCAAGAAGGAACTTTATGAAACGAAATCAACACAATTAGATTTTATGGGATCAGATTAACAGATAAAACAGATATGGGGTGTTTAGTAACTAATAATACAGAAATACAGAGGATTTTGCTGTGAGTAATGCTTTTTCTGCGAGACTGTGAGAAGAACAACATATGTCAGTATTAAAACACCTGCAGGTTCATCTGCTGTGTAATTACAGTTTAGTCCCACAACGTAATGTGTTTGGATCTAGTTATTTAGAGAATGTTGAGGCAACTTCATTTACATCTAAATCAAGGACTTTTCAGTCTCTCATGCTCTGCAGTGAGGAGGGGCACAAGAAGCCAGGAGGGGAGCAGAGACAGGAAACCTCACCCAAACTAGCCAAAAGCGTATTCCGTACCACAGCACATGATGCCCAGGATAGAAAGTGGGGGGTTGGCCCGGACCAGGGAACAACTTCATAGAATCCCAGACTGGTTTGGGTTGGAAGGCACCTTAAAGCTCGTCCAGTTCCAACCCCTGCCACGGGCAGGGACACCTTCCACTGGAGCAGCTTGCTCCAAGCCCCTGTGTCCAACCTGGCCTCCAACACTGGCAACGATGGAGCATTCACAACTTCCCTAGGCACCCTGTGCCAGCGCCTCAGCACCCTCCCAGGGAAGAGCTTCTACCTAAGAGCTCATCTCAGTCTCCCCTCTGGCAGCTTAAAGCCATTCCCCCTTCTCTTCTAAAAGCGTGCTACAGACTGTAAGTAAAAGAGCTTATCAGCAGAAACATTCAACATGAGCCAAACCCATCTCTTTGAAAGAGTATTTGCTAGGGAGAGATAAAGGCTACAGTCTACACATCAGGTATTTGAAAGCATTTTAGAAAACAGTTAAAACTTTTAACCCTGCCATCAGGCAAGTAACTCAGAAGAGTTTATGCATTCAAATGGTTTCTGCTAATTCATTTTATTGCAGGGTGTACATTGCTTTTAGTATTGTGTATGTGCATTTCAGTATTAATTTAGAACAAACACTAATAAAGATTTGATTTCATATTGTTTGATTCCATACTGTTTGCATTTTACTGCAGGTGGAAACCTTACAGGAGCAGTATTTAACCCAGCACTGGCTTTGTCATTACATCCACACTGTTTCTATGAGAAATTTCTGAGTTACTCACTAGTATATTGGGTAGCACCATCCTTGGGTAAGTTCTTCATACTTCATGTATTTGAGGAAGGCTTATTCCTTACCTGGTTCAGAAATCAGAAACTGAAGTTCTTCATTTGATAGTCTGCTTTAATGAAATCCAGAACATAGACAATTACACCATAGAATCATAGAATCACAGCCTGGTTTGGGTTGGAAAGGACCTTAAGATCATCCAGTTCCAACCCCCTGCCTTGGGAGGCGTTTGTGTAGAAGTCATTCAGAATCATGGGTTCACTCTGCACATGCAGGCTGTGGATTTCAAACCCGTGTAATGCTCTGTGTGGAGCACCTGTAGTGTTCTGGTTTGTGACTCAAGCACCTAATACTGAGTTTTAAACACCAGTTTCATTCACAATATCTGCTGTTACAGTAAGTTCATTTTAAGAAACAACCATATTAGGTTAAATCATTGCTTAATTTAGATGCCATGGGTAGATGAAGCCGTCGGTGACATGATTTAGTGCTGGACTTGGCAGTGCTGGGTTGGACTTGATCTTAAAGGTCTTTTCCAACCCAGCTGATTGTGTCCAAAGTCTAAGTACTTCTGGGATACGTCGAGCAAGAAAACGTACCTACCAACCAACCACACCAGCACAGTTCTACGTGGGAGAAGGTTAGCA
This sequence comes from Myiopsitta monachus, assembly GCA_017639245.1. Taxonomy (NCBI): domain Eukaryota; kingdom Metazoa; phylum Chordata; class Aves; order Psittaciformes; family Psittacidae; genus Myiopsitta; species Myiopsitta monachus. Next base: position 94,969,423 of record CM029919.1, on the reverse strand, counting down.
TTTAGTTAGGGTTAACTGGTTAGTTATAAACCAACAGCCATTTACTCTGGATCCTCTCAGAGCTGCCTAGTGTTTGGGACTTTATACCTTGGTCTTACAGTCCAGGTACATTCGCAAATGCTCCCACTGAGCAAGGGCCCACTTGTAGATTCCACCAGAGTATTAAAAAGGAGAAGAGCCCCCCTGGAAGTGAATATTAGCCTGATAAAAGTTCAGAAAGAAAAGCATCCTGGTTAGCACACAGTTTCTGTCTTGCTTTGTGACCCTATGCAAGAACATAGGGATGAGTAATTAAAAAACCCCACAGGTATCAGCACAAGTGCTTAAAATATGCTTTCCCAATTATATTAGAATAGCAAATCTTTTTTACCTCCATAGTGTCTGAACTTTGCAGTTCCCACTCTGTGGTTTTTCCCCAGTCATGGTTGGAAACAATCTCAATTCAAAAATAAGCAACATTAAGAACTACATTTTTTTCTAACTTACATGACAGTTTTAATTTGGAAGCTGTTGATTTTGAGTTGTGTGCAGATGAAACTGCTCCATGCTGTTGGTTGTTCACAGTTAGTCCCTACAGCTCCTGAGCTTGCTGCGTAGAGGGTACATAAAGAAGCTGTCTGCTAATCCCAAGTTCTTCCGTGATTGTTAATCCTACTGGGATGTAAAACAGCGAGGAAGGTACAACAGGACATGAAACATAAACAGGAAACATCTCAAAGGGCACCAGTTAAAACAAAGAACTTCTTCAGTTTATATCTGTGCAAGTTCTGCTTGAGTTGACTCTCAGTAAGAAATGGAGACAGAAGTCTTAGGCTAACTAAAATTCACTTTAATATCATTTTGATATATTAGATACCCAAACAGGATATGAACATAGAGTAAGCTACTGTGTGCTGTCCCAGTTGGTAACTAGGCAAGTGTTGTAGGCAAAGCTGGTGTGAGCATCACCTGGTCCTGACAGAACACATGGTACTTCTCAAAATGCAGGTTTATCTTTGTGTGTATTGCCTGATTTCTACCTGAAACCATTTGGAGCTTTTCCAGGTTGTAAGTACTTGGGATTTAAGGTTTTGGCCAGTGATCTGAACAAGCAGGAGGCGCTCTCAAATGCCATCTCCTAGTTACTTAGCAAGATGTATTCCGCTCTGCAGAAAACCTTCAGGTGATTTTTGGCTTAAGGCAATCAGCAGATGTTAACCGAAATGGAACCATGTCTTGAGGGATTTAGAACGGGATTAGGGGGAAATGCTGCAGTCTGTGACAGTTCATCACCAGTGATTTGTCATTAAAGTACAGAAAATACACCTCACCGCCCTCAGAGGGAAGAACTTTTGCCTGCACTCCCTTCCAGTAAGCCTTCTGGTGACAAAGGGAGCTTCATAAGATACAAGTTCTGGGTGAGGAATGCTGTCAACCAGACATTCATTACTGAAACAGAATGCAGTTTTTTTCCAGGAGAAACAAAAAGGTCTTAAGCTGTATTCCGGTGCCCTTTTTTGGACTCTATGATCCTTCTGGGTCCTTTCCAACTTGAGATACTCTATGACTCTTAATAAGAGCCTATAGTCTCTATATTTTTCATCTTAAACTCGAAACTGGAATGATCTTCAAAAAGTACTCCTCAAAAAGCCCAACTCACTGTGCTGTACCCCCTGACATCACCTAAACCCAATGTGGTTATCAAAACAGACGTTGCTCACAAACTCATCCTTGTGATTTCTCTTTTTCAGGTACAATACTTGTGGCTTTTATATGGGGTGAAATCCTTCCCCGGATCTCCTGAGCCATCAAATCCTGACATCAAGCAGTGACATTGAAATGCACCTTCAACATCTGCAGATGTGAAGCTGTCAGAAAACTGCTGACCTCAACTTCCACACCACCTTTCAGTTGTATTTCCAGACTTCATGTTTGAAATCTGACTTCCAGCTTTGTATTCAAACACTTCTTTAGTAATAGCACACTGGGATCTTGAGATACGTGCCACCATTTCCAGTTAAACCCATAGGAATGTGAAGGACAGTTAAAACACTGCAACTTTGTCACTTTAGCCAGAAGTGCCATTTGCTGACCTTTATTACAACAGTTTGCAAAGCTCATTTTAGAGACATACTCAGTCCTTGTAATGACTGTGCTGGATTTCTTCCCATAGAAGGTGCCTGCATAAAAAAGGAGCTAAAGATTTCAGTTCTTCTATTGACCTCATCATACTCCTCCTTGCAACACAGGAGAGGGAAGAAAGGCTCCACTGCTCCCTAGAAGAGGCTCCACAGCTCTATTCTAGAGACACCTTACACCAATATTAAGTCTGTAGGACCAGCACTGTTTTACTAATAAGTGAGCGCAGGTAAGTAACTCCTCGCTTCCTTTGGGAAGGCTCTGTCCCATCCCATCCCACTGCAGTTGGTTGAATGTTTATCTTGGTTGGAAAAAAGCAGTAATGAAGTACCATAAAGTTCTGTAGTCACACAAAAAGGCATTTTGGGCAAAAAAAACCCCAAACTGCTTCACCTGAGATCACTGCTGCCTCTTCACACAGTAAAATAGCCACAGTACATAGGTATGCATCATGTGGAACTTGATTCAGTGTAACTTACCAGATATTTTTCTTTTAATAAATGAATTTGCAATATAGGTAAAGCAATGAAGAGCCACATTCACAAACTGCCACAAACACCCTTTATACCCTCCACTGAGGGGAACGCCACCAACAGGTACCATCCCCTGAAGCTCTCTTTCTAGCATGAGGTGGTTTCTTCTGAATGCATCTTAATTCTTATATATGCCAGTAGTTTTTAAATTGAAGACTTCACTTGATAGTTAGTAGGTTTGACAGGGGAAGTGGTTAACCAGTTCTACATAGCTACCAGTAGTAACAGCCCAGATCCTGAGAGAAAGGGAAGGAATCAGACCGGTTTTGTTGGGGCTTTTTCCACAGTCAAATGATGAACCAAGTCTTGACCAGTTGCTGCTGTCAGCTGCCTTTTCATGCAAGAGCTGGGGAAGTAAGCATTCTCATGTCATTTCTTCCTTGTGGCAATAAAATCTCCTCTTATTTTAATTATCCAATGTACCTCTAAGGTTATATTGCACTATCAACTGTTTGAACTTGAAACTTTGGGTTTCATACAGGGGTCTTACAGACGACCCTGTATTCAGTCATTAAACTAATGCAGCCTGCTAATACACTGCTGACAACTACAACTGCTGGGTGATCAGTCAGCAGCTCTTGGGTACTAGCGTAAGCCTAATAAAGGAGACATTGTCTTTAGTAAAACCCCGCACAGCAGGGACGACACACACCACACTGTGATCACGATCAGACACGATCTTTCAGCTGGTTTTACATTCATCTGCCTGTTTGTAACTCGGCCATGGAGGGCTGCTAGACCAGAACCCAGTGCGTGAGACCTCTGAAAAACATGTCCTTTTAACACATTATCCACTGCTTCTAAACAGGTGCTCTGGGAGGATTCTACTTCCCACTATGGCTTTGCTGCTTTTTTGCCTGTTTTGATGTGATCCATACACTGGAGGTAATTATTCCCCCTCCCTGGGACTTAGCCTTCATTGGCTTACTCGGGCTCAGTTATTAACCTCATTTCTCACACACAGAGGCCTGACATAATGAACTGATTTCCATGTCTCCCTTGAGCCCATGAGGCCCACAGGGTAAAGGTCTCTTGAACAAAGGTCATCAAGCATAAAAGCAGGCAGCCAGGGGAAAGAGAAAGTAGAGATACAAACCCACAAGCAGCCAGGATTTACTGGCTTAGAGGCCAGCTTCCACCTCATGGATGACAGCGTGTGAAAGCAAAGTCCATAAAGCACAGAGGTCTGATTGAGAGCAGCCCTGAGGAGGACAGCTCGGGGTGTTGGGTGAGGAGAAGCTCCCCATGACCCGGCTTCAGTGCGCGCTGGAGCCCAGAACCCCTCTGTGTGCTGGGCTGCACCCCCAGAGCGTGAGCAGCAGCTCAGGGAGGGGATCCTGACCCTCTGCTGTGCTCTGGGGAGACCCCCTCTGCAGTCCTGATCCAGCTCTGGGGCAGCAGCACAAGAGGGATGTGGAGCTGCTGGAGAGAAGCCAGAGGAGGCCATGGAGATGCTGCAAGGGCTGGAGCAGCTCTGCTCTGGAGCCAGGCTGAGAGAGCTGGGCTGGGGCAGCCTGGAGAAGAGAAGGCTCCTGAAGGGGAGACCTGAGAGCAGCTCCAGTGCCTAAAGGGGCTGCAGGAAAGCTGGAGAGGGGCTTTGGACAAGAGCTGTAGGGACAGGACAGGGGAATGGCTTTAACTGGCCAAAGCTCTTCCCTGTGAGGGTGCTGAGGCGCTGTCCCAGGGTGCCCAGAGAAGCTGTGGCTGCCCCATCCCTGGCAGTGTTCAAGGCCAGGTTGGACACAGGGGCTTGGAGCTGCTCCAGTGGAAGGTGTCCTGTCTGTGGCAGGGGTTGGAACTGGATGAGCTTTAAGGTCCCTTCCAACCAAAACCATTCCATGATTCCTATTTACGTACATAAATGGGCTAGTGAAGACATTCTTCTAGAATGTCTTGTTAAATACCCAATGCATTCAGCGATGTCAAGTTCACACCACTATTAAATCATCAGTAATCTGGCTGCAATTCTTAATGAATATTCATCAAGCGCAGTTATAACGTTCACGTACCTTGAAATCACACCGTGTCCCAACGTGCGGAGCAGGGCAGAACCACTCAAAACAAGAGTGTAGGGCTGGTAAAGAAAACTGCTCATCTACCAACATATCACTACTGAAAACAACCCAAATCAAATGAAAATCAAGCACTTCAGTGTCAGTCCTTCATTTGAACGCTGGGGGTGAAACACTTGAACTTGCTGACACTGCCCCACGGCAAAACTACCACCACCCAGAGATGAGGCAGGGAAAGCTCCAGCAGGACCAAGCTTTGGCCATCTAAATCTGGGTTCCCAAGTTTGGGATGGGTCGCACTAGTTCTGTATTAAAGGTGCCCTCTGAGAATGGTCTGCCCTTCTGTTCTCACATGCAGGTGGCCCAGGAAATGGCTCCGCTGGACTTTGTGCTCTACAAGAACGTGCCAACCCCAAAGGACACGGGCTCAGAGTCACCGGTTGCTCGCTGAAGGAAAGGACTGAGAGCTGCAGCACTGAGCTGGTTGTGAGATACAAAAGAAATCTTAGTTTATTTCACAACATTGTTAACATGGGATACAAAGACACAAAACAGTTCCCTCTTGCAGGACTTTACACTCTTAGTCCACCTCCTCTCCCACCCAAACTGCTCTCAGAGAAATGAAAGGTATAGCACTGAACTGACCCCAGTCACTTGAGGGACGTTACATGGAGCTTTGCTTCCAATCCCCCACTGACCCTATCTCCTTTTAGTCCAGCTTTGTAACATTTCTAGTCCCATTTTACCCACCTCAATGAACAGGTACAAAAATATGGGGAATTCCAGGACAATCTAATGTTCCACTTACAGTTGGATTAAAGTCCCAGAACTCCTACAAAGGCTTCTCTGAATGCCCCCTGATTAGCCCCATTCAAGTGTTAGATGCAAAGAGGTTTTACTGGGTTGGTTGGTTCTGGCTGCTTAAATAACCCCATAGTGGTCACAAATGTCAAACCCTGGTTTAAACATCTATAAAAGCATTTTTAGACCTTAGATGTCTGAAGCTTAGGTCATTAAAAGAAAGGTTAACTCTGATAGTCACTGCCATGCCTTCAGTTTTACAGCTTATTCTGCAAGTGCCACAAGAGGAATCTGAAAGATACAAGACACCAAGTTTACACGATTAAAATAAAGGTTATTTTTCTTTACAAAGTCATAGTTAATCGTTGTTTGCAGCCACAGGGGACAGCACTTCACTGCAAAGCCACCGGTTTTCACAAGGGCTGAACAGTCTTTGGCAGCAGCATTAAGCTCAGGTCAGCTAAGGACAACCCACTGCAGCACCACGCACAGACACACTGGTCACTCCAGAACAACAAACTGCGACTCGTGATGCGCCAGCCACAAAGCTGCTCATTAAACACCAGCCGAAACGTCCCACGTGAACCAGCAAGTCTCCAGGAGCTTTGGTGGGCAACCGCCACATCGCATTTGGGTAATGAGCGGGAATATGCACCATGAGCATCCCACAAGGGCATCCATCGCTTTAGCAGCAGAGCAGTGTTCTGCTCCCTAACAGGTCACCAGCATGCTCTTGCACAGTGGGTCTGTGGTTCAGAAGGTTAAAGGGCTCAGCTGCTCCACAGAGAAGATCACAGCAGCGATTCAGTACTAAGATCAGAGCATGCTCCTTCTCTGCCCCTGTTTACAGAGTGTAGAACTAAGCTGCCCCCGTCCTTATGCTCCAGCTCATTAGCACAGGTCTCCAAGAGCTGTTCCTGTCACTTGGCACCTTCAGTTGTTTATCACTGCTCTACGTACCAGGTTTCTGAACTTAAATAACATTATAAACACACTCAGGCTGGTTTAGAAAGGCCCTTTACACCCACAGCTCCTGAGCTGCTACCTGGAGCAGCGTCACTGCGCATGCACATCACTTGATCTGCGCTGGCAGGGACCAGCTCCGCAGCTCTGACCAGTAAGGACAAGGACAAGCAGGACAGCAGACTCCCTATCCAGTCACCTCTCACAGCGTTAATCCCCCATAGCCACCTGCAGCCCCATGGAAGGCACAGATTAAGCAGCAGGAATCATTCCTCTGACCAAACCAACTTCTTACAGAGTATATTTGGTGCTTTGCTAGGAGATCAGTCAACGCTACTTCCATCAGCACTTCAGGCTCCTTAGAGATCTGCCACCAGCCACTAACTCTCCTTAGTCCTGGCCAAGCATTCAAACACACATTCAAATCTGAATTTTCGAGAGCACAACTACTTATCTGTTTAATAAACCACAGACCAAAATCATCTTGGAGATGGGATCATCAGAGCCAAGCTTCCCATTCGCTAAGAGGCTCTTATCTACAGCTAAAGAGTTTTCCTTTTTAACTTAAGTCCAATGGGGCAACCAGGATATTGACTTTTACCGGGAGAACTCCCTGTACTGCAAAGTCCTTCCCAGGGTGGGCAAGGTTTGAGCTCTTACACCCAACAGTAAATACTAACTCAGGACCCATGGCAGTGGTTGAGATCAGCGAGCACGGAGCTACTCAGAGACTTACTGCAGGAGCATTAACAGCAAAGGCAACTGGAGGAGCAGAGGAGGGAAGCAGATGCGCATCACCGCTCCACAACAGCCTTTCTCAGGGGCTGCAGTCTCTATCCCAGTGTAGTCCCAAACCAGTTCCTGCCCCACTTCCACTGGATTTTTCAGCGTGTCATTTTCCTGTGCCCCTTTCCTCCCTGACCTTTTGGCTACTGCCCACAACTGTTTTCTCCAGCATTCCAAGTGGGATGGTTCTGTGCTCGCTTCAAGGCGAGATCTGGCAGTCTCACTTGTGAGAAGGGCAGAACTGAGACGACACACCACTGCTTCAGCAGCACAGGCAAACACTGCACTGGTGAGCACTGCTGCAGCAAGGCTGGAATCACCACCCTGCTGTGCCTGTGCATCTCCATGCAGTCCCAGAATGAGCTGCTCTCCGTCTCCTCCCAGTGCCAAGGAAACACTGGCATGTCTTGTAAGGCCACCAACAGGAGAAAAGCAGTGCAGGTGATGGTCACTGGCACTACCACCTAAGCAGGGCGTTGTCTCTAACAACAACCCCATCCAGATGGCTTTAGCAGCAACTGTTCCTGCTCTGTTTGCAGTAGAGGAAGAGATGGACTCACAACACTTGTCAAGTGTTCCATCCCATCAGAAGGCCTCGGAATTCCTGCATGCTGAGGGTGAAATAACGGCCACTAAGGACATAACTTCCTAGCAACAGCTCCAGCATCTAAGAGCCTTTGAGACAGGACAGTTAATGAAGGGCTGAACTTCCAGACAGGCACCTCCATGCAGGTGACTGTTTACACCAACAGGCAATTTTGGGCAGATCAATGAACATCTTTCCACACCTGCACTAACTACAGCTACCTTTTCCTTCTCTAAGCCACCACCATCCCAATATCTTCCTTGCAGGCGATCTGGGATCACGTGCATTACACACATTACAGAGGCAGAAGGCTCTGCATACTGAAAAAGGTTGGAAAGCAGCACTTACAGCAGCACACGGCCTCCTCAGTGATCGACTTCTGCATCTTCAAACTGCCCCGCAACTACTGGTGCTATGTCCACCTCCATCCCATCTGAAAACAGAACAGCCAACGCTACACAACACCGCACACCAGTGGGTGATGTTAACACAGCAAAGGGAGCGGGTGCCCTCTGTTGACAGGAGATGGCCAGGACAGCAAACTCCTCTGCTGAACCTCTGCAAGGTTCTAAGGAACACTGATGTGCTCCCAGGTGCGGGGGTTTGTTCCAGCTCCATCAGTTGGTCACTTAAAGCCATCCCCTGCTTCCCACCACCTCATCTCACCCCATCTACTAAAATGACTTAAATGCCAGAGTTAAACTATTCCACCTTTAAATGAAGTTTTGGTGTAGCAAATGGCTACATGATTCCTTTGAATAGCTTTAACTGTGCTCTAACAGAAGGAGCCAGACTGCAGAACCACTGCTCTCATACGGGCTTTAGTTTGTCGATGGACTTCTGTGACAAAGCTGATGCGGGGTGAGTGGTGGACGTTGTCTACCTGGATTTCTCCAAGGCTTTTGACAGGGTTTCCTACAACCTCCTCCTAAAGGACCCAATGGGTTATGGTCTGGACAAGTGGTCCATGCAGTGGGTGGGAACTGGCTGACAGGTTGCACCCCAAGGTTGGTGATGAGCAGCTACTTCTCCAAGTGGGAACCTGTCAAAAGTGAGGTACCCCAGGAACTGATACTGAGCCCAATGCTGCTTAATGTCTTCATAAGGGATGTGAGTAATGGGACCAAGTGTTCCCTGATGAAATCTGCTGATAACAGCAAACTGAGTGAGGAAGTGGACACTTGGAAAGGGGGAGCCACGCTGCAGGATGAGCTGGACAGGCTGAAGAGTGGGATAAACAAGAACCTGATGGAGCTCACCAAGGACAAGCGTCAGGTCTTGTACCTGGGCAAACCCAATCCTGGAGCGCAGCACAGGCTGGGATCTGCCTGGCTAGAGCAGCTCTGGGAAAGGGACCTGAGGGAAACAAGCTCCATAGGAGTGAACAGTGAGCAGCTGTGGCAAAGAAGGCTCAGGGGAGACCTTATCCCCATGTTCCAGTATTTAAAGGGTGGCTACAAAGATGGAGACTCCCTTTTGACAAGGAGTCCCATGGAAAAGACAGGGGAGACGGGCACACGTTACTGCTGGGAAGATTCCAACTGGAAACAAGGAATAATTTTTCCCACTGAGAACAACCAGCCACTGGAATAATCTCCCCAGGGAGGAGGTGGGTTCCCCAGCACTGGACACCATTAAGAAAGACTGCTGGGCCATCTAGTCTAAGTCATGCTTTCCCCACGAAAGACTGGACCAGATGATCCTCGAGATCCCTTCCAACCTGGAATTCTGCAGCTGTATGAAAACAAAAGCATTTCTTACCTTCAAACTCCCTTATTGAGTCTTCTGTTCTGACTCCAGCCATGTTGTACTGGCTGCTGACAGACTGGGCTAACATGCCTTCTAACCTCTCCAATGTGGCCTGTCCTTCTGCAGTCAAATGTGACAACCCTTCTTCGTAGGTGTAGAAGCTGGGGATGTCACCTTGCTGTAGCTCTGTGGAGACAAGTTGGTGTTTATCAGTTCAGGAGCCTGCATCGAGCAGGGGAGGAGGAACAAGAACACAGGCACATTATGTTCAGATGAGCCAGCTGAGAGTAAAAGGCGGCTGCCACCAGTTACAGCACATACATGGTAATGTGAATTGAGCACACACCTCTGCAAACACATCCACTGGGACCAGCGAAGGCTGATATTGGTGTCTTGGGGCTTTGGAGCATGAGAACAATGGTTTTGCTGAATATCAGTGATCTGGGACAGATTTCCTGCAGGTTTTGAGCTGGTTTATGTTCCTCTCGCACATTAATGTTTCAGCAAGAGGAGCAACAAACAAGGAACTTCTGAAGAGACCAAACCATGACAGACAGCAGGTATCAGGGTGCTGGCAGGTATTCCAAAAGAAACAAGTGTTACAAACCATGGGCCTCAACGTCGTACTCCTCCCCTTCATAGTCATTGTCTGAATCCTCATCATCTGGGTCTGGGTGCAGAGCTTGGCACTCACACATAGCTGAAAACATGGCTTCCACTGCAGGGACACAAACACACACAAACCTCCCTTGTTTATCCATCAATACCCACCACAACAGGCAAGAGAGACGGAAAGAGCAAAAAGATTAAGAACATTCCTTTACCAGAACCCCCACTGAATGTGTATTTGAAAATCACCCCAAAAGCTGCAGCCTGGCAAGAAACAAAACACATTTCCCAGATCCAGCCTGGAGCTTTACTCTCTGAACAGCACTTTCCCCTTATTTCACAGAACCCCAGAGTGGTTTGGGTTGGAAGGGAGCTTAAAGCTCCGCCGGCTCCAACCCCTGCCATGGGCAGGGACACCTTCCACTGGAGCAGCTCCAAGCCTGTGTCCAACCTGGCCTTCAACACTGCCAGGGATGGGGCAGCCACAGCTTCTCTGGGCACCCTGGGCCAGTGCCTCAGCACCCTCACACGGAACAGCTTCTGCCTAAGAGCTCATCTCAGTCTCCCCTCTGGCAGCTTAAAGCCATTCCCCTGTCCTGTCCCTACAGCCCTTGTCCAAAGCCCCTCTCCAGCTTTCCTGCAGCCCCTTTAGGCACTGGAGCTGCTCTCAGGTCTCCCCTTCAGGAGCCTTCTCTTCTCCAGGCTGCCCCAGCCCAGCTCTCTCAGCCTGGCTCCAGAGCAGAGCTGCTCCAGCCCTCGCAGCAGCTCCATGGCCTCCTCTGGCCTCGCTCCAGCAGCTCCGCATCCCTCTTATGCTGGGGACCTTGATAAAGGTGTATCTCTGAACTGTACAACTGAATTGTCCTTCAGTCTGCCTCAGCCACTACAGGATTCCCTGTGACATCTAACACATAAGACTTATTGACTCTTGGATCCAGCTGTAAGCTCCACACATGATGGGAGACAACTGTTTTCCAGTGGGAGCCTCTGGGCATCAGTATGTTCCTAATGAGACTGTTGCTGACTCATGTCTCACTGAATTTGTATTTCATCAGCTGTTTCCCATGCAGGTTCTCTGCAAATGTACATAGATGAAATTATCTTTGCTGTGTATTTGAAGTCTCTATTTTTAAGCATTGGATTTTTCCTTGAGAAGCAGCTGCCTGAATTATTCCAGCTTCAAGCAGGCTAAAACACTTTACTTTGCTCTTTCCAGCACACAGAAATCAAATTATTAGAGAAGGACCCTAAAGGATGATATCATTTCCATCTCTATACCCCACTGTCTTCCATATACTGCCAGGACTTGACATTTAAACCAGTTTTCCCTCTTCACTTACAGGCTGATTTGTCACTAGGTACAAATCTGAACTCTGCAATGGGTTCAGCATCGTCATCGCTGTCTTCTTCCTCCTCCTCCCCTTCAGCCACAGGAGCCTCTTTTGTCTCTGCCTCTTTAGGAAATGGAAAGATTTAAGAGAAACATGTTTATTTCTGAATCACAGAGATAACCACATCAGAAACCCGGAGAGGCACAAACCAACCCACTCCCACCCACAGGACGGATACATGAGGTCCTCGCACAGCACCTCAACAACACTTGTCATGCAGAAGCTTCTCCATTTATAACTTTAGATTTCTGGAATAGCCACATGGTTATTCACATACTGCAGGAAAACTGACTCTGAACCCTCACAATCCCCACTGATTGCCACACAATCCCAGAGTGGTTTGGGCTGGAAGGGACCTTAAAGCTCATCCAGTTCCAACCCCTGCCACGGGCAGGGACACCTTCCACTGGAGCAGCTCCAAGCCCCTGTGTCCAACCTGGCCTTGAGCACTGCCAGGGATGGGGCAGCCACAGCTTCTCTGGGCACCCTGGGCCAGCGCCTCAGCACCCTCCCAGGGAAGAGCTTGTTCCTTGTATCCAAGAACTTCTTCCTTATGTCCAAGGATATCTTCCTTATATCATTCCCTTGCACAATGCTATGTGCATATATTAAATCACCTGAACTTGAGGGATCCTGAGCACCACTGTCATGAAACCAACAGCTCCCAGCGTGGCCTCTCCTTGGAGCACTCTGAGGTTTACAGAGCATCTCTACTTGATTTCAGACATTCCTAGCGGGCCAGCAGGATGTCAGAGGTAGGAAACACATCCAGAGCCAATGCCAACTGTGCAAAACCCTGTTTCCCAGCTTCTGGGCACTACATACACAGATAAGTAAGCAACAACTGGACGGTTCACTTTCCGTAAGTATAAACGCCACAAATATGGCTGCAGTTGACCCCTCTATGCTGGGGACACTGCACTGACAGCCTCAGAAGTGCATTAATTACGTGCTACAGAACAAGAGGAATACAGTCAAGGCTGTTCCACTGAGAGTGACTTTTATCCCACACAGAACTGGCACCGCCAAGACCAGGAAGAAGCCAAGAAGCTGCCAGGCAGCTGCCCCCAAAACTGAAGTCTCCAAGGAAGCTCCTCAACCCCTGTCCAACAGCCACCCGCAGGCTCAGCTTGTCACAGCTGAGCCCAGCTCTTTGTTCTCACTGAAGTCAACCTCTGAGTGCCTTTTCCTAAACCAGGGCTGAGGCGCGCACACACAATACAGAGCACAGCCAAAGCTTCCAGAGGAAGAACTACATGTCCCCTGTCCAACAAAGAACCGAGACTCCTGCAGCCAGACAAGTGGAGAGGTTTGAGTGTGAGATGATTCAGCAGTTGAGAACTGCAGGGCAGTGACGGAACATATGGAAAAGACCTTTAAGATCACAGACTTGACAACTAAACAGATCTACCTGCTGGAGAAGACTTACTGTAGCCAGAGTCCATATCTTTAAAACCCACCCACAATAATCAGTCTGTTAAGGATCTGTAGACATGAACTGTCTCAGGATATCCATATTTTCAACCACCACTGTCAGAGTGAATTGAAAGCTAGAAAACGAAATCTTTTGTCAGACTAGGCTCAGGTCACTTCAAAATAAACACAGTTAAAGGAAAATGGGGAAGATCCACCAAGAGGTTGGACACATACATGTCCTCTTAGTTGTAGTCCTCGTTATTTGTAGTGATGGATTGTCAGAGAGCATTATTAACGTAAGAGGAGGAAATAATGAAGAGTATCAATAGTGTAAAAGCACCTCTGCCTCCTCAGTACTGCAGATCTTTCAGGACATAGATTATTTAAAGCACAATAAAATGCCAGATTTGAACCTTTAACTACAATCACTAACAGGCACGAAAGGAAAGGAGACCTCCTCGACTCAACACTCACAACTCCTCCCTTGACACGCCAGTTTATGACACACTTAAGATATTAACAGGTCCCCCAGGACAATTAAAAACCAAATATACATCAAAACTATAGAAACCCCTCACACAAATAATCAAGGAGACAGTTTGTTTCCTCCAAGTCACAGCAAGAATGGTCAGCAGTTCTGGGGGAAACAGAGAGAGATCCACTCAGCCTGGTGACATGAGCTATTCCATGGCTTTTAAGCAAGCAGTGGGAGATAACCAGTGAAAGCTTCCAGGCTATGTGAAACAGCAGGAATTCCTCAAGCCTGGAGAGGGCAGCACCATTAACATGCATTCAATACAGCAGAAATGATACCCAAGCTGGAATCACAGGGAGAAGGCAGAAGAAATGAACTGTTTAAAGTCACTGGAAGGGAGCAGAGAATCAGTTCCAGGAAGCTCCAGTCATAGAGAGTCATGTGCTGAAAGCCAAACAGTACAGAAGTGGCTCTAAACAAAAGCAAAACTCTACTTCTAACACATTCATCCTGCAGAGAATGAAACACAATACTTAAATGAAGCATGGCATTTCTAAACCCCAAATTCACCGGTTTTGAAGAGGAAATCGGGCCACACAGAACCATGTGGCAGCACCAAGCAATGCTGCGGGCGTACCTTCGAACCTGGCGTTCACCATGACGTACAAGTGCTCCCATGGGAAGGCACTCAGGTCCCTGGAAACAGCGTGTAAACTTATGGTGGGGTAATCCAAGGAGAAGCCAACTCCGGAGTTTTCCAGCCAAGAGAGGCGACTAAGGAGGAGAGGGAAAAAAAAGAGACAAGTTAGAAGCTAACAGAGGAATGTGACTGACCTGACTCACACCTGCAAAGCAACCCCGAAACAGTGAGTAATTACAGACACAGCATTTACTCCACTCTTAGGTAACACATGGTCCTGGACATGCCCTAATACAGCAAGTGATGGCTGAGGTAAAAGAAACCTGTTCTTACAGGACATGAAGCTGAGCACCTGTCCTGGGCTCAGCAGCAGCAGTCATTTTTCTCCTTCTTGGTAGCTGGTGCAGCGCTGTGGTTTTGATTTTGGCCTGGGAACAGTGCTGACAACACCGTGTTTTCAGTTACTGCTTGGTAGTGTTTTGGTCTGGCCAAGGACTTTCTGAGCCTCATGCTCTGCCAGGGAGGAGGGGGAGCCGGGAGGAAGCAGAGACAGGACACCTGACCCAGACTGACCAAAGAGGTTATTCCATAGCACAGCACGTCATGTCCAGGATGTGAACACGGAGAGCAGAGACCCGGAAGGGTGTGGTGGTGCATTGGGGGGGTTCGCTGCTCAAGGGTGCACTGGCTGGGTCGGGCTTGGTGAGCAGTTGTATTCTCTTTCCTTGTATTTCTCTTGTACTTCTCTGTCATTATTATTACTGGTGGTAGCAGCAGTGATTTGTGTTATACCTTAGTTACTAAACTGTTCTTATCCCAACCTGTGGAAGTCGCATTCTTTCGATTCTCCTCCCCATTCCCTCGGGACTGGGGGAAAAAAAAGAGGGGAGTGAGTAAGTGAGTAGAACTTCGTGAGTTTTAGAGGCTTAAACCACGACAGCACCCAAACCACATTTGCACTAAACCCTGCATTTCCCCCCATCCTTCATTTTCTCCTCCCTGTAGACATCTGTCACTCCAAAGAGAACTACAGCAGTTTGAGAGCGGGATTTGTAACTCAAACTATCACACGCTCTGTGGTTTCTATTGCTAGCGTAACTTCTGGAGGATTATAATGGCCTGTGTGTAGAAACACAGCCAGACCTATGATCAGCAGAGCTAACACAGCCAGGCTACGGGGTTCTCTTCCCTCACAACCTATGTGCTGTAGCCTGTGCTTCCCCCTGTCCTCATGCATAACCACTGCAAGAGGCAGCACAGGTTGTCACAACTGGGCTGCTACTTCCTTCATATCCCAAAGAGCAGTGTCCTTCCAGCAGCCCAGAAATCAAACCCCGTCTAGATCTGGGTGTCTGTGATGGATGCACTCACACAGCGCATGGAAGTGTTGAGGGGCGGGAAGTGAGACGTCCCCCATGTGCAGAACTTGGTGTTTACAAGTTCTGGTTGAGGACAAAACCCACGGAAAGGTCACAGAAGATTCCTTGCCTCGGGAAGCCAGACTGAGAGCAAGAGTGAAGTGGGAGCGAGGAATTTCCTTCCTGGCCTCGATGGGGCAGCTCTCAGTGTTTACAGCTCTTGATGTAGTCAGTACAGCTTCAAAGCCACATTGTCCTCCCTGGTGGCCAGTTCTTGTGCCAGTGCCCAGCTCCCCCACAGCACAGCCCTCTTGCAAACACCAGTGGTTTTATTCATTACCAGCAAATGCCTCCAGTAAGAGCTCTGTGATGCGCTGAAACATGCTGGGAGGAAGCTGGCAGAAGGCGCACCTCACACAAACTGCACTGAAAGCAAGCTACAAGGCAACTCAACACTATACGTGTTGAGAGGAGATGCTGTATGAAGAGAAGCGCTTGTATCTGCAAGCAACCAACTGAACAGAGACTGGAAGCGCAGAGAGATCCCGCTCCAAGAGGCACATCAGCAACAAGCTCAGGTGGGGAAAAAGCCTCTCAAATAATATCAGACATTGAATAAAGGCTTCGGAGTCTAAAGGTGCTAAAAGACAATTCAGCCCTCACTGCACGGTTTAAATGTTTCTAACATTGTTCTGCTGCAGAACCTTCTGCTTTGGGCGGTTTTCCATGATTAAAGAAAATTGCTTTAATCAACAAACCATCTCCTTGAACTGTGCAATGCAGGAGGAGTTAAAGGAAACTCTGAAGTGCTCAGATACCATCTCCCAGAACAACCAGACTGATTCCTGCGTGTTAAGAACATTCAGTGTCCGCACGATTAATGCGACCAGAAAGACCTGACAGAACCACAGCAGTTAATAACAGCAGGAAACCCACAGCCGACATCACCTGCTCACCTGTCAAGGGAACAGAGGTGCTGTGGTTTGGACACAGCGGCCAGTGGGCTCCATGCTGTGCTGTTCCCTCCTGTGTTGTTTAAAACATCATTTAGAGCAGGAACAGTGGGAACCCCCCTCCAACCTGGCCCTGAACACTGCCAGGGATGGGGCAGCCACAGCTTCTCTGGGCACCCTGGGCCAGTGCCTCAGCACCCTCACAGGGAAGAACTTCTGCCTAAGAGCTCATCTCAGTCTCCCCTCTGGCAGCTTAAAGCCATTCCCCTTGGCCTGTCCCTACAGCCCTTGGCCAAAGCCCCTCTCCAGCTTTCCTGCAGCCCCTTTAGGCACTGGAGCTGCTCTCAGGTCTCCCCTTCAGGAGCCTTCTCTTCTCCAGGCTGCCCCAGCCCAGCTCTCTCAGCCTGGCTCCAGAGCAGAGCTGCTCCAGCCCTCGCAGCAGTTCCATGGCCTCCTCTGGCCTCACTCCAACAGCTCCACGTCCCTCTTGTGCTGCTGCCCCAGAGCTGGATCAGGACTGCAGGGGGGTCTCCCAGAGCGCAGCAGAGGGTCAGGATCCCCTCCCTGAGCTGCTGCTCACGCTCTGGGGGTGCAGCCCAGCACACGGGGGGGTTCTGGGCTCAAGCGCACACTGAAGCCGGGTCACGGGGAGCTTCTCCTCACGCTCCATCCAGTCTCCCGCAGCCGCGTCTGTGCTGGGACTGCCCCAACCCGCGGGCAGGACCTTGCTGAACTCCACGAGGTTCACACTGTCCCACCTCTCCAGCCCGTCCATGTCCCCCTGGCTCGGCTCCCTTCCCTTCCCTTCCCTCCAGGTCCTCGCCCGCACCGCACATAAAGCCCATACACACACAGCGCTCCCGGCCTGCGCTCCACCATCCCTCAGGGAGGCCCCTTCCAGCGCGGCCTGCGGGGTTACCGAGCACCAGACCCCCACCGCCCCGCTCACCTCTCGGCGATGTACAGGGTGCCGGCGCCCAGCGAGCGCCCCGCCAGCACCACCTCGGTGTCGGGCTGCCGGTGCCGGACGCCCTCGGCCGGCGGCGGGAACCGCTTGAGGAAGCTCATGATGGCGCCGCCGCCCTCCTCCGCCAGCGGCCCGCGGCGGAACCGGAACCGCCCGTCCCGCCGGGGCCTCCACGGAGCGCGTCTCCATGGTGCGGAGCCGCCATCTTAGCGTCAGCTATGTCGGGGAAGGGGGTTGAGCTCACCCGGTCCGACCGCTCCTCAGCACCGCCAGCGCCACCGGGCACCCATGGCGCTAGGGCAGACTGAGCTCGCTGCCTGACCTCACCGCATGGATGCCCCTCAGGATTCCCATGCGCAGCCAGCCCTCATCCCCCGCTCCCCATAGTATAGCTGCTGCCCCTGCCCCTCATGGTTGCCCCTCATCTCCCCTCATGGCCATCCCTCACACCCCATGGCCCCCCTGCTCTCCCCTCATACTCTCTCCTCACCCCTCATGGCTGCCCCTCATCCCCCATCGGTATCTCCCCTCATGGCCATCCCTCACACCCCATGGCCCCCCTGCTCTCCCCTCATACTCTCTCCTCGCCCCTCATGGCTGCCCCTCATCCCCCGTCAGTATCTCCCCTCATGGCCATCCCCCACACCCCATGGCCCCCCTGCTCTCCCCTCATACTCTCCTCACCCCTCATGGCTGCCCCTCATCCCCCGTCAGTATCTCCCCTCATGGCCATCCCCCACACCCCATGGCCACCCCTGCTCTCCCCTCATATTCTCTCCTCACCCCCATTTCCCCTCATGATCTTCCCTCATGGCTGCCTCCCATCTCCCCTCAGTGTCTCCCCTCACGGCCATTCCTCACACCCCATGGCCGCCCCTGCTCTCCCCCCATGGCTGCCCCTCATTTGCCCTCATGGCTGCCCCTCATGGCCATCCCCCACACGCCATGGCCGCCCCTGCTCTCCCCTCATGGCTGCCCCTCATGGCCATCCCCTACACGCCATGGCCGCCCCTGCTCTCCCCTCACCCGTCCCGGCCCGGGGCCGCTCCCTCCTGTGCATGAGGAGCCAGATGGCTCCTGAGGAGCCGAATGGCCACCACCCACACCTCCCCTCTCGCTGTGCTTCCCCCTCTCCATGGCCCCGCAGGGCAGGGGCAGCTGTCCCGCCGCAGCCATCGCGTCCCTGCGGGTGCATGGGGGGCTCCGGCAGCTGCTGTCCCCGGTGCGGCTCCAGCGACATCCTCATTGCCTGTGAGCAGAAGCAAAGCGCTGCGGTGGGCACGGACAGCACCGAAGGACGGCCATGGTGAGCAGTGAGGGCGTTCGGGCACGTAGATCTCGGCTGGAGGTGACGGACGCGGCAGCTCTGTGGTGACCATGAAGAGATGCTGGAAAGGGGGTTCTGGTGGATGGCCAGGACCTAATTCCAGAGAGATACACATGGAGAAGGAACAGAAGGGCACAAGCACCTGAATTCCTTAAAGGACAGCTGGTTGATTTCCCTCGGCAGGGATGGGTGTGGGAGCAGGGGCCTGATCCTGCTGCAGTGGGTACCTGGTGAGCTGCCATCGGTTTGCTGTCATGGGAGCGCAGGCTGCAGCGACGGGAAGGCTGCTGTCCCCTCCTGAGCGCTGGTCCTGCTTCTCCCTCTGGATTGACACCACCTGAGCAGCGAGTTTCTCTTGTGGCCTCTGCTGGTGCACCAGGAAACAGGGATCACACCCGAAGCTGAGCAAGTAAGTGGCAGTGTTCGGTCCGCGCGAGTTACGCGCACAGGGGATGATGGCAGTGGCTCCATCAGCTGCACACAAACGTCTCTTCTCCATGGCTTCCCCGGTTGGCAGGTGCTCCTGCTGCAGCACCACGCTCGCCAAGAGCCCATGCAGTGGTTATCCCCATGGGTTTGAATCTTCCCTTTCGTCAGTGTGAATTCACTTCAGGAGGCATTCACTACCTGTGTGTAAAGCCAGTTGGTTCTCACAGACAGAAACTGGTTATTAACAGAATGAGGTCTTCATCTCTCCCTTCTCTGGACTTTCCTGGTCTTGAACGGCAGAGCAGCACGTAGGGAATGGAAAACGTGCGAAGAAACCAGGGGAACACGAACATGAAGTGGTTCTTTTAGGCTGAGCTTTCTAAAATGCTTTAGGAAGCTCCTCAGACACATCCCATTTTGGATTCCAATTGTGCACACTCATACAAATAACCACCCGGACCGAAATCAAAGCGAATTCCACAAGGAAGTGATGCTTAAACAGTGCTGGAATCGCTTGGGAAGAATTGCAGAGGCAGGAGGAGATGAGGAAGTTCCTCAACTGCCTTCAAGTCCGCCACACCAAGGGCTCATCTGGAAACCCACCTTCATAATTCACCCATCATTACAGACTGGAGCGCAGCAGCGGGTGGGAAGCGATGGAAACACACGGGAACACCCACCCACCACGCTTAGTTATAAAGCAGTGTTCCTGCTCCTGGCCAGCCCGTTACCTCATGTGGCTGTGCATTATGAGCCATAGGAGAGCCCTCGCAATCTCTGTAGTTCACTGGAAATCACACAGCAGCTCCTTTACATTGTTCTAAAGGAAGATCTGAGTGGCTGAAGTTGAATTAAGCCGCTGCTGGTGAGTCAATACAGAGCTCATTTCCCCTCCTGCACACAGAAGGGAGTCTCTCCTGTCACATACCACTCTTTGCAAGAGAAGAGAGGAAAGGAGATGGTTTAAGCCCAGGCCGGGAAGTTGCTTTTGAGGCGGAGGCATTAGAGAGGAGGAGAAATCCACATCCTCCTGGTTTACAAGATCCAGATACTTCAAACCCCAGCGCTGAGTGTTGTATCTCGTGGAGGTTTAGAGGGGTGGGCTTAGGAACAGAACAGAATGGCACCATTTCAGCGCTCTCGTCCTCCGTTATAAGAGCTTTAAAAAGTGAGTTAGGATCCACCCCAGTGCCTGAATATTGGATGTCCAAGAGTGATGCGCTCCTCCGGAGCTGTGTTTAGAGGCAAAGCAGAGCAGCGGTACCTCCACAGTTAAGAGTCACCACAGGACAGAAGGTAAGCCTCGCTACCCAAGGGAGCTTGTTTCTCTCCAGTGATGACACCGCAGAGCTGGTTAGTACTGAAACACCCAGAATCCATCAGAAAAGCAAATGTAAAGTGGATTTCACAGCAGTATCTCCTTACTACAGGAACACGCAGTCGCTTGACTGTAACCACAGACATAAAGAGAAGCCACCCTTTTCATAGAGCCATGGAATCAGAGGGGTTTGGGTTGGAAGGGACCTTAAAGCTCACTCAGTTCCAATCCCTTGCCACAGGCAGGGACACCTTCCACTGGAGCAGCTCCAAGCCCCTGTGTCCAACCTGGCCTTGAGCACTGCCAGGGATGGGGCAGCCACAGCTTCTCTGGGCATGTTTTCTTTGATTCACTTCTCTCTCCCTGTCTTTTTCCAGTTAAAGCCTTAAAACATGGTGGATGTCCATTGCCACAGCCACGTGGCAGAAGATCTACATCTTCAGTGCTTCTCTGCAGGCTTCCAGTTAGCGGTTCTACACATCTCAGCCTGAAGAAATGAACCTCGCTCCTCTCTCAGGAGCACCGATGGATGTATCTGAACAGCGTGCCTGGGGATGGTGCTGGCTGCAGGTCTGACCCTTGCAAACAAACACCGGTAACAAGCGGCTGGATTTCCTCCCTGGTTGTAAGAATCCACCGCTAATACAGCCAATACACAACTCCAACAGCAAGCAGAAAGGATGCTGTAGCACAAGGCGAGCACTGAACCCGGCTCAAGCTATTGGTTGGAGCAACATGAAATGAGCTATAAAACCTGTGTAGAAGATGGAACACGCACACAAATCATCACAACTGCAATAGATCCAGCAGCCCTTCCCCGGAGCTGGTCAGAGAAAGCAAAGCTCCATCAGTTGAGCTGCCACAACAAACCCAACATAAAGCAGGAGTCAGTTACCCATTCCCGTGGCAGGCAGAGGACTGAGATGCAGCAGCCAGCTCCTCCTGCGTTGACCACTAAACCCCACTTGTTGCCTCAATACACTTTCTCCATGGCGTTATTTCAACGTTGGTTTTATTATGACAATTTACATGTCATATTTATATGAAAGAAACGACAGTAGAGATTATAACAAAAAAAAAACCCATTATGAAAGTAAAGTTACACAACGAGGCCCCCAAGCTAGAAAATGGCTTCGGGCCCAGCTTATACACAAAGAGCTCTGAGCAGACTGTAGTGAGAGACAACGCTGAACGAGTCGTTAACAAAAATATTGGCACCAGCCTTAACATGATGATTTCTTTTGACTTCATTTACAAGGAATACAGTATTTCAACAGTGGTGGGCTGCGAATCCCAAACCAGGAGCTGTTAATGAACTGCAGTTAAACCCTTTGAGCACTGAGGCCACCGTGACTTCCACGTGAAGGCGTTGGAATGCATCGTGTTCTACGTGCACGTGCTATTCCTGGTGTGGCCAAGGGGAGAAAGACAGTGAAAGCACCACCCGATCTATGCGCAACAAGAATAACGCTTCCAGTTTGCTCAGTGGATCTCCCCCTCCTCACATACACACACTCACAGTGTGTGTCCCCTCAGTCCTTTCTCTTTAGGAGGTCATGATTGAGGAGAGACTGAAAAACCAAGGTTGCAGGACTCAAGAAACACAAGGGTTAAACTCAACCTGAAGAGTGGAACTTGACATGTTCACTCCTAAAGGAAACAGAACTGAGGCCAACTGTGAGACTGGTTTAAGCAGCTCCGGGTTCCTTTGCAAGCACAGGAATGAGACAGAACCCTGTTTCACGTAAGCAGATCTGAAGTTTAAGAGACCTTCTGGCAGGTTTGCTCCAGTTCTCACAGAAGGTTTAGTAGCACGTACCCTGTCCTCTGTTACCTGGGACATTGAACATACCCCATGTGTCACACACAGGACCTGTGCTGATGTGAGAGGATGGCGCGCACCGACAACGGTGTCACACACCATCTCCCGGCTGCTGTAGGAGGGTGGTGAAACACAGGTAGGAACAAGCAACCACATTGGCATTGCTAACAGATCGGTTTCATGTGAGGCACGGGGAGGAGTACCACTTTAACGAGTATAGGAGAGGAGTAAGATACTGTACAAGAGGTACATATACCCAATATGCAGTGGAAAACTAAACAAGGCTTATAGCTTTATAAGTTGATTTCCTTTTCTACCACTAGCTTGAGTAGTAGATGAGTATCATTAAGGACTTTTAACTGCTCTAGCTAACAAATGGTGCACTGGTAACTAGGCCGATTGTATGTTTTAGTAGAAGGACTTTATCCCCATTGAATCACTGAAGTTCTGACAGGCTAAGCTAAGTTTACTTGTGTGGGACACAGCAAGAGGAACGAACAACAAAGCAAACCGTGCAGACTCCAACCACGTCCCCAGAGGCAAACACTGTCATAGCACACTGTGGATCGATCCTGATTTTCTCCACATCCCCATTGCACCGATGGGACATCACCGATTCCCACAAGGAGGGAGACCTCAAGTAGATTTTCCTGTTGCTGTGAAGGCCAGGATGAGAAAAGGAGGGTATCGGGATGATTCTCCTAAACAGACCTTCCACTGGATACACAGTGAGTCAGAAGTCATTGTTAGGCCTGTCCAAGACCTGTCTTGCAAAAGGCATGGGTTTGCATACGCGTATTTCCATTCCACTTCCCTCCATCTATTCCCCATCTCCCGCTGCTGGTCCAACAGCAGGAGCAAGCTCCGTCTGCACCTGGGGAACCAGTGAGACCGACTATACACAAAGTGCTGCCAAGTGCTCAAGTAAACCAACTGACCGGCCAGAGCAGCTCTGCCCAGCTCTCCTTAGGAACCTCTGGGGTTCTATGTAGCAGTAGCTGATCTATCCACAGACACACGTGCCTTCCTTGAGCACGTGTGCCCTCCAACTGCTCTACTGTCCCCTCTCCTGCTCCTCGGCTGGGGTGGGGGGTGCCAGCAGTTACAAAATGATAGTCATAAACCCAAGGACTTGCTTTTCATTGCAGTTCAATCCGGAGCCTTTACACCACATGTTCAATTATAAACCCCTCTTCTCTTCTTTAGAACACCAAAAGAGTGTTCTATTCTTTCCCCCGGAAGCTGTACACAATCTTCTCTAAGTGTCATACTAAGCAATATACATCTTTTGCAATATACAAAATAAGTTAAAGTACTCTGAAGCATTGGGACACCCAAGTCCCAAGCACATGGGTTTTCACTGTTTGGAACTATCTGTTAGTTACACCTAAAGAAAGAGCTCAGTAAGTGATGAGTGTTCTCAGAAGTGATTA
Source organism: Myiopsitta monachus (assembly GCA_017639245.1). NCBI lineage: Eukaryota > Metazoa > Chordata > Aves > Psittaciformes > Psittacidae > Myiopsitta > Myiopsitta monachus. The sequence goes on along the minus strand of CM029919.1, from coordinate 94,945,737 downwards.
GTAACCATCCATACCCCAATCGCTGCGTGTCCAGCTTCAGCTGAGAACTATTCCTGATGGCAGAATAGGTCTCACATTGGGTACTCAACTATGAAGCACCAAAAATTAGTCATAGAATTCCTTACACCAGTATATAATGGAAAAAAACCTAAGGATAATTTCTGTTGGATTTACTGGTTTCTGCATTCCAACATTCTAAGTGAGATACAGTCCCTATTGCTTTAGGGAGGAAGAAAAGACTACTGGGATATGTGGGCTTGATCCTGCAAATCCTTCACACAACATCCTAAATGCTTCTCTTCCTAAGGCAGGAATGCATCCTAAATGCATTCCTTCCTTTAAACACTGAAGGAATTGCAGTTGGGCTCCTTCACATGAATTGCTGGAGTTTTTCCCCCACCACATTCAGAAAGTGACTGTTCTGGTTGAAGATATTTGCTTTTTTATATATATATTTATGTAAGGTTAAGGGTTTCCTATACCCAGTGAATTGGGAGCCTACATCAAATGTACATACACACCTCGGCTGCTCACTGCACATCATTGCACACGACAATAGTGAATAGTAGTCACTGCACATGTACCAAACCCCATTTTCAAGGCCTATGCATTGCCATTTTGAATGAGATGATACAAATCTTTTCAGCAGAGCACTCTGAGGCTGGCATCACTGCCATCATTTATTGGAATTCCTGTGTACAAAGTGAATTTAAAAAGCAGATGCCATAAAAATTCCTTTTCTAAAAGAAGTGAGTGAAAATAACGGCATTTGAAACAATCATTTGAAAGTGAAGACCAGGCTTTCCTATTGAAGAGCACTGAAAAACCCAAGTTAAAAGCACCTGAAACCAGAGGTATAGAATGGACCCCCTGACAATGAGCTATCCAAGCTGTTAAACAGCGGCTGGATACCAATGTAGCCCAAACGGCAGAGGTGAAGACAGAGCACAACACTTCTGCCATATGGTTTATCCTTTTGTGAACAGTGTCTTCCCCTTGAGGTTCTATGAGTAAGGTCTCTAACCAAGGGTTCAGACACAGCCATCAGAGACAGGAGCGAACAGAAAACAAGCCCAGCTCAGCCATTACCCCCTGTTGTATGAAGAGGAACTGAGACATGTTAATGCACACTTCATAAACAAGCAGTTCAGGGAAAAAGCATCTCAGCTGCTCTCAGGTGCTGTTAGAACAGAGCAAACCTTTCCATTAAAGAATAAACCCCAGGAAGATGCAGTAATTTCACAACATAATTCAAGATGTACAGAGTCCAAGTGGCAATGAGTTGATTGGTCAGCACTGATCTTCCCATAGGATTCCAGCACTATGGGGGGTTTGGTAGTTCAATGTCATCATTTTCCTTGTTTAAACCAAGAAGATGCTCAGGTTTAGAAGAGTCAATAACTAGAAGCCAACTGTGGTGCAGCTGAGTTCCTTGCTCTACCACCCTCTGGTCAGATGAACACACCACGTTCATTACAGAGCAGACCTGCTGCGCGCTGGGTGTTGCTCACAGTCACACGAATGGCCATCGTTTATCTTGGTGACACAAAGAAGTCCATTTCTCCGCTCAGTTTACAGGTTCTCCACCTCACCAGTGCTACTTAACCTGCACATAGACATCAAGTCCCTTTCTCCCCCATTGGGTACACTACAAAGACTTTGTAGTTAAAGAGAAAGCTTTTAGTGCACAGCCTGTGTGGAATAAATGCTTGGTGCATTCAGCTGATAGCTGTTCTTGTACTTCTGAATCCATTATGGTAAAGTAATCCCTAATTCTCTTATGGTTTGAGCCTTCTGTTGGGCCAAAGCCACCTGAAGATCACTACTCAACGCATTTGACTCCTGATCTCGTACGTACAGGAAGAGCACAAGATTGTAGGGACACCAGGAGGACATTTCCACTCTGGAATCACATACACGCACTGCCCATGTGAACCCTGAAAATGGCATCTTTCCGAACAGGAGATTGTACGTTTTCCTTAGAAAGGAATGGAAGAAGAGTTTGAAGCTGCTAGGACTTTCTGAAGGGCACTTCCTGCAGTTCAAACTCGCACAACATTCCCACTGGCAGAAGAGGGAACTCTGAATCCAGGCGGATGAAGCTGTCTCAGGTACCACAGGTGACTTCTTAGAAGAGAGAAAAGCTGGGTTTTGAGAAGTGAAACTTGGGCACAGCTTGTCATTCCATGCTTTTAATACCTGACATTCCTGCTTTAAGATTCAATGCTCCAGTCCTGCTTCCTGGTCTTTCCTATGTTGACATCAGTCCCTAACTCAGTATTTTCCTGGTTGGTATATTCAGTAACTCAACCCTTTTGTATCTTCCTACATTCACAATTACTTGCCCACCATGTATTTAACATTTGGGGTGACTCTACAAGCAAGAACGTTTGCTACAGCACTGATCAGATACTAAAAGGCTCCATCAGGCAGCAAAAGAGATTATGGCACTGCCAAAACAAATGAGAATCCATCACCTGCACATGGACCAGTTTCCATGGCAAGTATTAGAAATGAACATTGAGAAGCAGAACCTATGTTCTTGCCTGGTTTAAAACCCAAGTGTATTCGAAACGTAGCAGCACTACATTTATGCATCACTTAAGCAAAGAAAACCACTAGAGTAGCTTAAAATGCTACAATATGCTTTTTAGAACTTCATCCTATGCTTCTGTGGCTTTTCACTGCCCTGTTTTAGGAATGAAAGTTCATGAGAACTTAGTTAACAGCAGTAAGGTGGGAAAAGAGTTAATCTTTAATGGAATCAAGTTCTCATGTAGAGTGATTTCTCATTTGTTTTTAAGGTACGAGCTTGCTTAGCACAGCAGATAGTGAGTTCCATGGGATCCCAGCTCTACAGCAGGATATGTGCACTGCTGGAACCCAGATGAGGAAGAGTCACAGAGTGGTTTGGATAGAAAGAGATGGGGAAACAAAGCCCAGACTTCCAAGGCCAGAAGGCAGGCTGTTTGGGGATGTAGGTTTTCTAGAGAGGTATTTAGTAAAGGCCTAATGCCAACTGAATGACAAGAGAACAGAAGTGCTTCATGACTTACTAGGAAATACAATATAATGGAAGGGGATGGGATGGGGAAGGAGAACTCACTCCTCGGTGGCAGCAGCAGTTTTGGTGCATCCATTGCCGGCAATGGACGTCAACACCAGTCAAAAATCCCAGTCTCAGAGCAAGAGGATTAACAGACGCGACCTTGTTGGATTGCAGTGTTTGGCAGATCTGAGCTGTCTGCGTGCTACAACAAATGCTACAGCCTGCATCTTGAGTCTGAGTAAAGCGAAAGCTGAATGCTACCCAAAACACATCAGTTCTGTATATATGCCCCATGCTGCTTGGGGTTGTCTTATGCTTGAGTAAAAGCACAGATCACTTCATGCCCACTCAGAAGGCGATAGGATGTCTTGGAGCAGTGTGTTTTCTCTCACAATCACTGCCTTCTCGAAACCAGTTGGGTCACAGGACAATTATTAACATGGATTAAGAAAATCCTAGCGGCCAAAGGCCAACACTACATCCAAAACCCGCTAATAACATCCAGGCAGAGAAGTAAAAGCGAAACAAAAACCACACACAAACCCCAAACAGAAAACCTCCCAAAGGAAAACTGTTCCATCTGTTTACTTCAATTTGAAGTAGATATTAAGGACATGAATGGACCAGTGGTGGTTTAGTTGTAAATCCCTCAATCCTCTGACGCACTGTCACTCTGGTGGTCACTGCTGTTTGTACACACGGGTTTCGCTGCGAACACTCCAACACGGTGACACTCGAAGGGCCAGGCAGCTACTGCAGGCTTCTTTGTGTCTGTACAAGCTTCCAGCACGTCAAGATGCCATCCAGCTTACAGATAGCTTCACCTTGATACATCCTCCCTCTAGACACTGTGCATCGAGGAGCATCGGATGAGACAGCTTTCGAGACTGATGGCTAGCGTGTTTGGACTGCCAAAAACTTCATTACAGTACACTTTACTGTACAAACACTTTAAAGGATGTTTATTAGGAAAGTCTGCAAGTCATAATGGATAGTAGAGTTCTTGTTTATGGTACCTTCTTGGCCTCTAAGGATTCTGTTTGCCTCCAGTATTCAAAATCAAAACTGCATCTCCATGAAGGTGATTACTAAAATGAGCTATGGTTGTTAACCTACAACTCACAAAATGCGACAGTACAGACATTAATCTTTTCACCTGTCTGTTAAGTTGTCATCTAAGTTGTGAACATTTAAATATAATATATATCTCATATGAAAAAGCTAAAGCACAAGTGCTTCTGCACCCACCCCTTCCCACCCCCCCTGCTTTGAGCCAAACCCACCCCAGCTCCGGTTTGGGCCCTGACCGATTTGGAATGCTTTCTTAGGCCACCCATTTCCACAAATTTGTATGCACTCAAGGAAATATAAAGTCAAAAATATACAAATCTCTTGTTGTTATAAGGTTTTTGTGAGTGAAATTACCCAGGACCATGGACTTGGAAGGAGAAAAGGGGAGGAAGGGATAAAGAGAGAGGGAATTTACAGCAATTCATCTTCAAAGTTCAAAACTGGTCACTTCACAGAAAGACTGCAGGACTGGTGAAATTCTTGCTTCTAAAAAGTGATACTGTAGTGGCGAGTTTTCTAGGAAAAATAAAACAGCTTTTAAGAACTGGCCCGCTGGTATGAGCTACCGTGGAATAAATTAGCACAAAAAATGGAAGTCTTATAACTGTTCACTGTTACAGACGTAATCAACAAGGTCAGTCACTCGCAAGAGTTCGTCTTCATCTTCCTCCTGCCCTACCACCTCCTGCCCGCTCCCCGTGCCGTTGGGCGCCAGGCTGGCGCCGGCCGTGCTGTCCTTAGGGGCCTGGGTCTTCTCAGCTGGCTTCCCAATCAAGTTCTCAATGGTTTTCCCTGGGCTCTGTCCGTTGGTGGAAGGCAAATCCACCAGGCTGTAGTCCAAAGGGCTCTCTACTTTCCCTACGTTATCAAAGTCATCTTCGTCGTCGCTTTCTATCCGGTAGCAGTGCTTCTTGCTGTTGTCTTGAGGAGCTTGCGGTGCCGGCAGCTTATTTGCAGGAGCAGGTTTCTCTGTGTCATCGTTGGTGTTTTCAAGGGTGTCTTCCTCATCCGTTTCGATCCGGTTGAGCCGTTTGCGGACAGGCCGCCCCTCGTCCTCCTCCTCCTCCTCCCCCTCCTCCTCACTGTAGTCGTCTGTACTTCGCCGGCGCTTCCGGATCAATCGCTTGGACTCCTTTGTGGATTCATCATCTTCAGAGTTCTTCGATGTGTAGCTCTCTGGAATGAGCAGCAGACTTAAAGCCATTAGCAAGTGAGTGCAGCCAAACCAGCACAGTATCTATTCCTCATCTTTCACATGCATTAAAAAGCCACATCTCGCTCACCACACACGTTTCTGTCTCCTTCCCCAATCAACTCAGAACTCTTCCATGCTTTTTACTGTTTAAATACACTGCTCAAGAAGCAAAGACAACAATCTGTTGGACTGTAGTGACAGGACAAGGTGTAACGGGCTTCAAACTTAAACAGGGGAGGGAAGTTTAGACTGGATATAAGGAAGAAGTTCTTTACTGTGAGGGTGGCTGAGGCACTGGAATGGGTTGCCCAGGGAAGTTGTGAATGCACCATCCCTGGCGGTGTTCAAGGCCAGGCTGGACAGAGCCTTGGGTGCCATGGTTTAGTGTGTAGGTGTCCCTGCCCATGGCAGGGGGTTGGAACTGGATGAGCTTAAGGTCCTTTCCAACCCAAACCATTCTATGATTCTATGATATTCTGTTTCCAATCTGAAGCTTTGGAGGTGGGTGTAATTCCCCCTAAAAGTGGTAACTGCATGCCAGGAATAACAGATCTGCATCCCTGATCTAGTTCCAGGGATGGGGCAGCCACAGCTTCTCTGGGCACCCTGGGACAGCGCCTCAGCACCCTCACAGGGAAGAGCTTCTGCCTAAGAGCTCATCTCAGTCTCCCCTCTGGCAGTTAAAGCCATTCCCCTGTCCTGTCCCTACAGCCCTTGTCCAAAGCCCCTCTCCAGCTTTCCTGCAGCCCCTTTCAGGCACTGGAGCTGCTCTCAGGTCTCCCCTTCAGGAGCCTTCTCTTCTCCAGGCTGCCCCAGCCCAGCTCTCTCAGCCTGGCTCCAGAGCAGAGCTGCTCCAGCCCTCGCAGCAGCTCCATGGCCTCCTCTGGCCTCGCTCCAGCAGCTCCACAGTCTCTCTTGTGCTGCTGCCCCAGAGCTGGATCAGGACTGCAGGGGCTCTCACAAGATACTGTGCAGTTGCATTACCTACTTGTTTCCCTTCATCTAAGCCCAAACTTTAGCACTCTGTAAACTCAGGCCAAAAACTACCTACAAAGCAGAGGTGTTCACCCTGTCAAGCACAGCCGATTCGCTGAAGCAGCCTGACATCTACTGCAGCCTGTATTGCTCAGTCTCTAAAAGCCAGACCTGAGGTCTCAAAAGCTGGCACCCAGAATGGAGGGCACCCAACATCAGCGGTTACTTTTGCAATAGCTCATTTTACATCAGAATGCACAGTGGTTACTCGTGTGCTGACTGACATTACTGAGACGTGCTTCCTCCGTGCCTCCACAGCTCCTTCAAACAGGAGATGGAATGAGTCTTAACTATGAGGACACACACACTCAGGGCACCAGAAGTAATACTCTTTCAAAAGAGAACCCTTAAAGGCTTGTGGGATGAAGCTTTGTGACCTCTTAACAGAGAAGTGGTGAAACAAGTTATATTGGAGCAGTTTTGGAATCCCAGCACTCTGTGCCAGACTCAGTAAACCCAGACCTGAAAGGGACACCGATGCCTCCGTGGGACTGTAACACAGTGAATCATAAAGTACCAGCGGACTGAAACATCAAGGAACTCTAGAAGGAATAGTCTCCAAAAGCTCTGTTTTATGTATGGTTTTCTCTTCGTGCTGATGCTGACCTAGACCAGCTGCTGCAAAGAGGGGACTGTTCATTTTACCTTCACTGTCCGAAGTGGAGAGCCGGCGTTTATGAACTCTCCTTAACTCCTTCCCGTATCGGACACTCTTCTGTGAGCCATCACTTTCTGAATCCTCCTTGTAATTCACTTGTCTCTTCTGATTCCGTCGGGATCTTCTCCTCCTGGTTTCCAGGTAATCATCGTCGCTGTAATCTGTGTAATCGCCGCTCTCTGTGCAGAAGGAAACAGCAACGAGCGTTATTCCATTAAAGCAAAACAACTTCGATGAACTTTATACCAGCACCAGTGCTGGCTAAATCCATGTGCTCTCCCAGCACAGGAGTCTCATTATCCTGACCCATTCCAGGCTCACGCCTCAGTCTCTCCATTCATCACCAGCGCAGAATTGCTGATGATGCCCCATCCCTGGCAGTGCTCAAGGCCAGGTTGGACACAGGGGCTTGGAGCAAGCTGCTCTAGTGGAAGGTGTCCCAGCCCATGGCAAGGGTTGGAACTGGATGAGCTTTAAGGTCCCTTCAACCCAAACCATTCCATGATTCTATGATTTTCAAATCTTCTCACAAACCCTTTTCCTGCCTCCCTCAAACTCCTCCAGAAGGTGGTTTCCCTCCAGTGTTTTTATTCCTTCATCCCTACTGGAGTCAAAGATGCCTCCTCTACACTTCCTGACAGTTGAAACAACCTTACTGGACTGGAGTTGATGATGCCCGTTACCCTGGAAAGTCCTTTCTGGTTCTGAAATGTAAATAAGTTACAGAACTGAAATTAACAACAAGAATCAGTCTCACTAGATCGTAAGTTTGCTTAAACCAGAAATCTGTACATGGGACACTTACCATCATACACAGCTCTTCCTGCACCGGTCTACTGCAGCTACTGCCTTCAAGAATTAAACAGCCTTGAATCATCTTTAACTGCTTTTTCACTGTGCCAGAACAATTACCCCAAAGCACAGGTCCGTAAGTGTCACATACTGTTCCTTAGTAATTGACACGAGTCACTGAGCAAAGTTGGCATCCTCTTACTTCCTAAAGCATTAGAGGAAGAATCAGAGCAAGCCAACAAGAACCACCTTCAGGAAGACACTCCATCTCTGGAGGCTGAAAACAAAGCCACTCACAGGGAACCTTATTTCCTTAGCTCAAAATAGGCTTAAAGCAGTATCCTGTGGGACCACAAAGGGGGCAAAAGAGAGAAACACATTGGTAATATCATACTCTTGGATATATATGGAATGACACTGGAATCAGCTGCGTTTACCACAGCTGTCTGTCCACCAGGAAACAGTATTTGCTCCCGTGTGTTACAGATGAGCAGTTACTTTAGACTTCTGCCAGTATCTTCACTGGGAGCACCTTATGATTAGACGCATTCAGGACAGGAGACAGCAGCTATTTTAAGTGCATGGAGCTAACTTCATCCATCCATGCATGAACCCTCCTTTTGGAAACCAATACTTCAAAGCAACTTACTTCAACATGTTCATCTCTAGTCTAGAGAGGCAGATACAACACTGGGGAGGCAACACACACTGCAGTAAGTTAACACTCCAGTGTACTTTGTACCTTCCATTCACAGTAAGTCAAAGTAGGTGCTTATGTATCTGGCACTTTCCAGGACTGGGTCTCAAATGAAGCACAAACAAGGAGGACGGTGCTCAGAGGAAGGTGCAAGTCAGGAAAAGGTTTAAGTATGTCATAGGTACTATTCTCGCATTTCAAACCGCACAAACAGAAAGCAGTCTGCTTGAAGGACAAGCAAAATAAAGTGAATGATTAAGTTCTCCTGCAATGGAAGAGTCTTCAGTCACTAAAGGTCAAAAAGGACAAATTACAGAAGAGAGATTCCAGGTGTTCTCATTGGCTTTCAAGCCAGAACATGGAATGCCACACAACTGAAGGAATTTTCTTCCATACCGAGAGGGAAAAGGTTTCTTTCAGCAGCTTTTCCGAAGGTGGTGGGAAGGTCTTTGGGTAGCTCTGAAGTATATTTTGGCACCACCCTTTCTCTTCCCTGCACTCATGTGCCAAACAGGAAGGTACGGGGCACCCGTAACTATCCACAAAGGCACAAGCGTTCATTTTGATACGTGACTCGGAAAAAGCAAGCACCCAGAGCTCAATGCCAGCTTCCTGCAGAATACTCACAGCATAACAAGCAGCAAACTGCTGTACAGCAAAGGTGACATCTGGCTTGACCAAAGCGAGCCAACAGGCTCATGTCAGTGGTGCCAGCACACAGACACTTCCACTCTTCCCCTCTCAAGTACTGAATATGGCAAAGATTTCTTCTACTCACCAGATTCTCTGCTTGAATTCTCCTCGGAATCTTCATCTTCATCATCTTCAGAGTATTTTTTCTTGACTGTTTTCCTTCGTAACCTCCTGCTTTGCCTCATAGGCCTGGAGAGGTGTCGCCTCGAGATGCGGGCACAGAACTCAGAATCACTGTCTTCATTTGATGGGGGGTCATCTTCACTCTCATCCAGGTTCTCCTCTGATATAACAAACTCGTCCTGAGATCTGGTCAAAGAAAGACCACACACAACACAGGTAGATATTGGAAACAGTACTTGTATTTTACAAGTGATAGATGCAAAATGTATCTGTCATTAAAGGTGTGCCCATGAAATCTAGCCTAACATGTATGCAAAATGTCCCATGCAAACCTCATGAGGTTCAACAAGGCCAAGGGCAGGGTCCTGCCCCTGGGTCAGGGCGATCCCAGCACAAACACAGGCTGAGGGAGACTGAATGGTGCCTGGAGAAGAGAAGGCTCCTGAAGGGGAGACCTCACAGCAGCTCCAGTGCCTAAAGGGGCTCAAGAAAGCTGGAGAGGGGCTTTGGACAAGGGCCTGCAGGGACAGGCCAAGGGGAATGGCTTTAAGCTGCCAGAGGGGAGGATGAGATGAGCTCTTAGGCAGAAGCTCTTCCCTGGGAGGGTGCTGAGGTGCTGGCCCAGGGTGCTCAGAGAAGCTGTGGCTGCCCCATCCCAGGCAGTGCTCAAGGCCAGGTTGGACACAGGGGCTTGGAGCTGCTCCAGTGGAAGGTGTCCCTGTCCATGGCAGGGCTTGGAACTGGAGGGGCTTTAAGGTCCTCTTCCAACCCAAACCAGTCTGTGATACCTTAACACAAAGCTGTTGCTCTCAGGTAGAACATGCATCTCAGCCTGATCAACTTAGAATCATAGAACAGTTTGGGCTGGAAAGAACCTTAAGGTCATCCAGTTCCAACCCCCCTGCCATGGGCAGGGACACCTCCCACTAAACCATGGCACCCAAGGCTCTGTGTCCAACCCGGCCTTGAACACCACCAGCAGTGGAGCATTCACAACTTCCCTGGGCAACCCATTCCAGTGCCTCACCACCCTCACAGCCAATAACTTCTTCCTCCTTATATCCAATCTAAACTTCCCCTGTTTCAGTTTGAACCCATTCCCTCTTGTCCTATCACTGCAGTCCCTAATGAAGAGTCCCTCCCCAGCATCCCTATAGGGCCCCTTCAGATACTGGAAGGCTGCTCTGAGGTCTCCACGCAGCCTTCTCTTCTCCAGGCTGAAGAGCCCCAGTGTTCTCAGCCTGTCTCCATACGGGAGGTGCTCCTGTTATTTCCAAAGTGAGCTAATGCTTTTTTAACCACCATCAGGCACAGCAAGTTCACAGTCACCTGCATTTGGCCACCAGCTGAATGTAAATCCCAATATAAGATCCAGAAGACACTCAGCAGAGGAGGGAGTTGGCAATGCATGAGCACACTTTAACTGATTAATGCGCTATTAGTTCTACCCTCATTGATTGGAAATGCACATTTAGCTCAGCACATTCATGTCCTCAGCACGATCATGGGTGGAAAACAAAGCTCCAGAGTTGCATCTGCGTTGTACAGATTACCCACACACTTAGTGAACTGACACAGTGAGTGGTGTACAGCTTTAAATGTTGATGGTAAAGAGCCCAGACCTCATGCTCCATTAAGTTTCTTCACTGAGACATAAAGAATGTCTAAAATAGTATTAATTCTGTTAATGTCAGGCATTTCCCAGACAGGAATGATGAGGAATTTCATGAAAAGAGAGTTTCAGTCAGCCAGAGCACTACTCATGTATTGTTTAAAGCTTCACATGTATTTGTTTCCTGTAGTATAAACCACTTCCCTGGCTGTTTTCAAACTCTATCTCCTAGAAAGCAGAAATCAGGAACTCATTTCAGAACCCGCATGTCAAGGTCTGTATGCTCTAAATGGGGACATTTTCCTCTTCTAATTTTCAATCAGTCCCAAGAAGAATCCCACAGAATTGGGCACATTTCCAAAAGGAAACAGCCAGCCCCATTTTAGCTACATCTATGTTACGGATTTCTGCTGCACGGTCACATTGTAACAAGATTACAGGAGAGACACTGAGGTGCTGGAGCGGGGCCAGAGAAGGGCACTGGAGCTGGAGCAGGGCCTGGAGCACAGTGTGATGGGGAAGGGCTGAGGGACCTGGGGGGTTCAGATGGAGAAGAGAAGGCTCAGGGGGGACCTGATGGCTCCCTACAACTGCCTGAGAGGAGGATGGAGCCAGGAGGGGGCTGCGCTCTGCTCCCAAGGATGCTCCCAAGGGATGGGCCAAGAGGAAGCGGCCTCAAGCTGCACCAGGGCAGGTTTAGATGGAGCTGAGCAACAATTCCTGCCCCAAAGGGTGCTCAGGCATTGGAACTGCTGCCCAGGGCAGGGCTGCAGTCACCGTCCCTGCGAGTGTTCCCACGCTGTGTAGATGAGGCCTCAGTGCCATGGGTCAGTGTTGGCCTTGGCAGTGCTTTAGTAACAGTTGGACCTGATGAGCTTAAAGGTCTTTCCCAACCTGAATGATTCCATGATTCTATCAGTCAGAGAACCAAGCCCATCTGCTCCTTCTTATCCTTCTTAAGCCCATCCTTATCTTAGGACGACCATGTCCAGAACCCCACAGCACAGCCTCAAACACACCAGTAACATTTCCAGAACATGTTTTGCTTAAAATACCGATAGGATGATCTCAGTGCCTGCATCTGGAGTGCTGCTTTTCCAGCAGAATGACATTCCCTTAGGCCAGGAGCATTTTTGCTGGCACTGTGCAGTGCCGTTCCAGCACCATGCTCCTAATCATTGTTCCAGGCGCACTGCAGAGACACAGGAGCCTGTAGCAGTTGTGGTGGGGGTTAAATCAGACCTACCCATCGCTGATCTTGAATTCCTCTTCACTCTCCTCCTCATCCAGGTTACTGTCACTGTCCAGGTCATTCAGTCGCCGTCGTTTCTTGCGCCGCGCTGCAGCAGCCCTTTGTGGTCGTTTGTTTTCTTTCCTTTCCTCCTCTAGGATTGTGGATATGTCTTTTCCACGGTGACCTGTGATATTGGACATGTCTTTGCCTCTGCCAACGCCTGAATTCAGGGAGAGAAAGGGGAAAAAAGAGCAAGTTTAGGCTTTGTTTAACTTAATGCATATCTTCCTTCCATGCCTCCAGGTTCAGTTTCTCCAGTTTCCTCTTTAAAGGAGGGTATTTTATCATGCATCACTCTGTCTGGACCACCTTTTGGTCACTTGGACATACTGAGGTCCACACAGCGGGTGTCAGCATTCTGACCCTCAAAACCACATTCTGATACCCAACCCAACATTACTGCCAATGGTAGTGCCTTTTGAGTAGGGCAGATGTCAGAAAATACATCCTTATCATAATGCTCAATATCCCTCTTGGGAGATGAAGTGTTTAAGTCGCGGTCTGGCCACGGAGGGGGCTTCTGAAGGGCTGGTTTTACTGTTGGGACTTGGTTATGTTCATTATATGGCTCTTGTGTTACACACCCTCAGACACGTGATTTATTGATTGTCCATGTGCATCCACCAAGCTTCTGAAAACTGGTGTCTTGGTGGAGATGCCACAAGCCAAGGAACTGAGGGATAGCGCTTCATGGCAGCTTTCTCCATCAAGCTGAGGTGAGGCAGAAGCACAAACCCACCTGCGCTACCAGATACTGCTGAAGATCTCTCTTTTGGTCCTCTACGTCACCTTAACAGGCATCAAAGAACATAATTCCACTCTATTCATGTTCAACTGAGAAGTGCTTATAGAGCTTATCAACATTTAAGATGACTTTGGAGACCCAGGTTTTAGGGGGCCCAACTGCAGACCCCAATTTTTATAGGGGATAAATGCCAACATCACCAGCTGCCATCCCAGTCTCTAATCGAAACCCTAGCAAATGAATTCTAAGAGTTTTCTTGCCATGCTTATTCATTGCATTCATATATTGAATGTACAAGCTCAATTTAACTATCAAGACCAAATACACGTTGGCAGTCTGAGATGACCATTCCCAAAGGAAGCTATTTCATTTGTTTCCAAAAATACAGCAGTAAAAACTGTACACATCATGGAGTTTAAAGGAGAGATGATACTTGTGGCTTCTCATAATAAAATAAACCTCAACCATTATCATCACTGCAACGAAAACCAAACAGCATCAGTAACATACCTCCTCCGTCAGCCTCCTTGATATCATCTTCAATGGCTTCATCAATTGCCTCATCAAATTCATCAAACCTAAAAGGAACAGCTTTCATTTACCACTTTGAAGTGAATCCTGATTAAATTATACTACGAAAACATACTTATGTAAAACTGCTCTAAGAAATCACAGTGCACAACAGGCTGGATATAACATAACAAAGGTAATGGGCTGGTTGATGATCAAACAGCCACTTTTTAAAGGCACGGAGTCTATTTCTACTTGCTAGCAGGTTATTTCCCATTGCCTGGCTGTCTTACTACTGATGTATGTGAATAGAAAACCACCCTCCCTTTGCACAACACCCCACTGAACTTAACAATATATAATTGCAGTGTTCGAGAAGATGCTGTCAGTGGCATCTTTCACACAAAGCATCAGTCATTTATTCCACACCTTTCACCAGGAGACACACAAACACCAATCTGCAAAAGAGACTTTCTGAAAAGCACCATTAAAGTCAAAGGAAAATGATTCATCCTGTCTGAATCTTCTTTGAAAACATTTCAGAGAGCTCTGTGCTGCTCGTTAAGCTCAGGGGCATTCTTCTTTATGGATCTGCACTATCCCAAGCTGAACAGATAAAACATACCATACACAGTACCACTGAAGCATAGAATCCCAGACTGGACTGAGTTAAAAGGGACCTTAAAGCTCATCCAGTACCAGCCCCTGCCACAGGCAGGGACACCTTCCACTGGAGCAGCTCCAAGCCCCTGTGTCCAACCTGGCCTTGAGCACTGCCAGGGATGGGGCAGCCACAGCTTCTCTGGGCACCCTGTGCCAGTGTGCTCAGCACCCTCCCAGGGAAGAGCTTCTGCCTTATCTCCAACCTGAACTTCCCCTGTTCCAGTTTAAGCTCTGTAATTATATACAAATAAGCTGTAATGTTACAAAACTAAAGAGGAGAACCAAAAGCCAAATCGCCTCTAGTGGGAGGTGTCCCTGCCCATGGCCGGGGGTTGAAACTGGATGAGCTCTAAGGTCCCTTCAACCCAAACCATTCCATGATTCTATTAAATATCTGAGTATGTTTGTCATGCAGCAACGTCTATAAAACCACCTAAATCCCTGCACAATGAGTAACTCACGTAAAGGAACAGCACTTGAAGGAAAAATGATCCAATGCTTTTCCACAGATGATTTCAGTTTGTTTCTCCAGTCAAATCTCACCAAAAAGGATCATTCCCAGTATCACCACATAGATGTCTTCACATCTAACATGCAAAAGTTGACATTTTATGGACTATAGCTGGCATTGTGCACTTGCAGCCCAGAAAGCCAACCATATCCTGGGCTGCATCAAAAGGAGCATGACCAGCAGGTCGAGGGAGGTGATCCTGCCCCTCTGCTCTGCTCTCACTTGGAGTATTGTGTGCAGTTCTGGTGTCCTCAACATCAAAAGGACATGGAAGTGTTGGAACAAGTCCAGAGGAGGCCACGAGGATGATCAGGGACTGGAGCACCTCCCGTATGAAGGTAGGCTGAGAAAGTTGGGGCTGTTCAGCCTGGAGAAGAGAAGGCTGCGTGGAGACCTCAGAGCAGCTTCCAGTATCTGAAGGGGGCCTATAGGGATGCTGGGGAGGGACTCTTCATTAGGGACTGTAGTGATAGGAAAAGGGGTAACGGGTTCAAACTGAAACAGGGGAAGTTTAGACTGGATATGAGGAAGAAGTTCTTTCCTGTAAGGGTGGTGAGGCACTGGAATGGGTTGCCCAGGGAAGCTGTGAACGCTCCATCGCTGGTGATGTTCAAGGAAGGGCTGGACAGAGCCTTGGATGGCATGGTTTAGTGGGAGGTGTCCCTGCTCATGGCAAGGAGTTGGAACTGGATGATCTTGGTCCTTTCCAACCCAAATCATTCTATGATTCTACATTATTTAGATGGAAGATTTTCTTCTCCTATTTAAAACCCTAAAGTTTCAGATACAAACATTGACAATTGGACAAGACTTTCATTAAAGATTCAGTTTCTCTGTCACACAAGAAAGAATACAGTTATATTTCTCCTCTAGTAGAATGGGAGAATAAGTCCAGTATTACTTTGTATTCCAATAACAAGCATAAACCACCTTCTCCTTTCAAAATAAGGTGATGGATTTCTGATCTCTTTATATATTCCCTAAGAACAGCGGCATGTGGTGTCCAAGGCAGGTTTACACCCCATGGCAGTACGTGAAACTATTCCATCAACAAGTGTCCTGGGTTCAGCAGCAGCAGTCATTTTTCTCCTTCTTGGTAGCTGGTGCAGAGCTGTGTTTTTGATTTTGGGCCCGGGAACAGCACTGATAACACCGTGTTTTCAGTTACTGTTTTGTCTGGCCAAGGACTTTCTGAGCCTCATGCTCTGCCAGGGAGGAGGGGGAGCCAGGAGGAAGCAGAGACAGGACACCTGACCCAAACTGACCAAAGAGGTTATTCCATAGCACAGCATGTCATGCCCAGGATGTGAACATGGAGAGCAGAGACCTGGAAGGGTGTGGTGGTGCACTGGGGGTGCACGGCATGGTCAGGTTTTTGGTACTGGGGGTTAGCTGCTGGGGGGTGCACTGGCTGGGTTGGGTTTGGTGAGCAGCTGTATTCTCTTTCTTTGTATTTCTCCTGTCATTATTATTACTGGTGGTAGCAGCAGTGATTCGTGTTATACTTTAGTTACTAAACTGTTCTTATCTCAACCTATGTGACTTGAATTCTTTTGATTCTCCTCCCCATCCCCCCGGGACTGGGGGAAGAAAGAGAGGGAGGGAGGGAGTAAAACTTCGTGAGTTATTAGCCTGGGTGAGGCTTAAACCACGACAACAAGATTAGTTCCACATCACTCAAAACACCATTTTCCCTCCACACCACTAAAAACCCAACCTCTTTAAAATGTAAGAAATCACTTAATGCTTTCAGATCGCTGCAGCCAAATACCCTGAGCTCAAACACGAGCTGACAACAGCTTGCCCATGAGGTGCAATGGAACATCCCTTCTGCTGCTGCCGTCTTCATACAGCAGATCTTTGCTAAGCTGCTCAGAGGACTCGACAGCTCACTTGAGTGAGACAAAGGGATTACATGTCTCTAGAGAACACAGTGCTACACACTACACATCTGTCTGTCAGCAGAGTAAGACATTTCCCTGCCGAAGGAAAGCATACACGATTGTCAGTGACACCAGTGGGACTCCACTGTGGACACGTAAATGTCAAGTGACACGCTGGCACATGTAATATTTTCACCAGCTCTATGTGTCTGATGGAGGCTGTAAGATATACTCTCATTTTGTATCAGAAAAACGACGTTATATGAAACATTATTTGGATTTGGGAAACCCAATCCCAGAGTGCTGCACAGGCTGGGATCTGGCTGGCTGGAGCAGCTCTATGGGAGAGGACATGGGGGACACAAGCTCCAGAGGAATGAACAGTGAGCGGATGCAGCAAAGGCAACAGAATGCCAGGGAACATCAACAAGGACATCACCAGCAGAGATAAAGGTGTCATTGTCTCACTCTGCTCAGTGCCTGTCAGGCCACCCCTGGAATACTGTGTTCAGGTTTAGTCCTGCTGTACAGAACAGATGTGGATGGGCTGGAGGCCATCTCTGGCTGATGGCCAGAGAAGGGCCACAAAGATGATCCAAGGACTGGACAGTGTGTAAGGAAAGGCTGAGAGCACTGGGACTCTTCAGCTGGAGAAGAGAAGGCTGAGGGAGACCTGGTCCCCATGTGCCAGTGTTTAAGGGTGGCTACAAAGAAGATGGAGACTCCCTTTTGACAAGGAGTCCCATGGAGAAGACATGGGGTGATGGGCACACGTTACTGCTGGGGAGATTCCAACTGCACACAAAAGGGAAATTTTCCCACTGAGAGCAACCAGCCATTGGAATAATCTGCAAAGGGAAGTGGTGACTCGCCAGTGTTGGACACTGTTAAGATTGGGCTGGACAGGGTGCTGGGCCACCTAGCCTAGGTCATGCTTTGCCTGGAGGGGTTGAAGCAGATGATCCCTGAGGTCCCTTCCAACCTGGGACCCGTTCTACTTTCAGAATTCACAGTCTAAATATCTTGGAATTTTCCTTTAGGAACTGCATTTTTATCGCAGTTCCTCTAAAGAGTTACAGACCGTTTTTACATGCACTGCCTCATCACTGCACTGGAATTTCATTCCCCTTTCATGGTGGACAGAGCCTTGGGCAACCTGCTCCAGTGGAACGTGTCCCTGCCCACGGCAGGGGTTGGAACTGGGCGATCTGAAGGTCCTTTCCAACTCAAACCAGTCTACAATTCTATGTAAAGAAGCCCTAAGGGGGATGGGAAAGAGGAATGTAAGGCTTTTAGACACAAGCACAGGTTTCCCTTTCAACTAAAAGGAAAGGTTTGATTTACCTGCTTTAACTTACTCCAGGAACTGCAGCAACACCCAAACCTTCTCCAGTATTCCTGAACAAAGTACCACATGCATTTCTTCCCTGCCTCATGCCTACACTCCAGCACCTCAGATGCTTTTACAGCCATCAAACTTAACCGGCATTGAGAGGAAAGAACAAAACCCACTTTAGTTGGGCCTCTCATTTAAATGCACCACGGTGCATGTGGTGGGGTGCTTAAGCAAGGAACCACGTTTGACTTCTCTTTGCTTTACAAGGTGCTGACCTGTAGCTTATGCACTTCCGGGTTCTGGTGGATCTCCTTTCAAGCAGCTTTGATTTGGGCTTTTTGGAATCTTTCTTCTTCTCTTCGTGACCTTCAGGTATTTCCGGCTCCTGCTCACGTAAGACAGAAGGGTCAAAAAGCTTCATCTTCCCCCCCCACACACACCCACTATGCCTGAGCTCCTGATACAGATAATTCCTATGATCCATACAGGGGAGAAAGTCGGCTTTATTACAGACAGCTGGAGTGGAAAGCCTATCTTTAAACCAAAACAAGTCTCACTTTCAGCTCTCATGCAAAGAACAGTTTCTATCACTTCAGATGAAGGCCTTTGGCAAAGACCTCAAGTGAATCACCTTAAAATGTATCTAAGAAGTGAGAAGAAGCTGTTTTCCACGTGAATAAACCCAGACTTCCTCTTCTGCAAAGGGAAACCTTATAAAAGCATGTTAATAAACCCCTAAATGTTTATAGTTTATAACCACATGACTTCAAGCCACATTTGAGGGAGGCAAATGTTACGCTTCTAATAGACATGGCATATTTCCTCTGAATCATAAGCCACGAACATTTGTTCCCATCCATTCCATGACAATTAGACCTGGATAATTACACAGCAAACACCACGGTTAAATAAATTGAATCCCATCTTTATAACCTATAGACCTGCGATGGGCAGGGGGGTGATTCTGTACCCTCCACTGACAGAGGACTCAGTGGGCCACCAGTTGGCTCTAACAAACACCATGAAGTTCCCTTGGTTTCCCAGATAAATTCAGTCGAAACCAAAGGGACTACAGTTAGTTCTGACCTGCACAGAGATGGATTTTTCTTCCCAAGACGCTACAGTACCTCGTAATGCACCACAGAGGAATGTCTGCCCTGAGAAACTTGGGAAATAAATCAATACTCCAACATAGACACAGTAACTTACCTGAGGTGGGATGATGTTCTCAATACTGATCCCCACATAGACCAACCGCTCTTTCCTTTAGGAGAGAAAAAGGGAAAATGAGCTTACAGACTGTAGATATAGAATAGTGCTGTAATTAGCACTGTTTGAAGCTTTATTATCTCTATGCAGAAGCATCCCAAGAGGATGTTCCAATTGAAATCAGTTATTTGAGTTGGAATTGGGTGCTAAATCTCCTATGATTACATTTTCCTGACTGCATAACATAGGAGATTCCAAAGAGTTCTGATGAACAGTACTTGAAGATTGCAGCCAACACAGAAGTGATCGAAGTGGGGTGTAAAAGGCAATTAAAACAACTGAAAGATAATAATGTTGTGATCAGATCCATAACCACAACCAACTGAGTGAGGGTGCTGAGGCGCTGGCCCAGGGTGCCCAGAGAAGCTGTGGCTGCTCCATCCCTGGCAGTGTTCAAGGCCAGGTTGGACACAGGGGCTTGGAGCAAGCTGCTCCAGTGGAAGGTGCCCGTGTTCATGGCAGGGGGCTGGAACTGGATGAGCTTTAAGTTCCCTTCAACCCAAACCAGTCTGGGATTCTATAACCTTGGAGGCACTGAAAGATAAAATGGGAACTCAAAACCACACTGATCTGGAAAAATGACAGGATGCAATTCCAAATGGACAAGTGCCACATTTCAGACCTGGGCAGGAGCAATCAACTCCAGAAACACCAGGGAACAAACTTGTCCTGGGGTGTTGGAATTGGATGATATTTAAAGTCCCTTCCAACCTAAACCATTCTATGAGTCTATGAAATACGGAGCTATGTAGCAACTCTTCACCAGAGGAGAAGAGCCTGAACAAAGATCAAGTCAAGCTGCTCTGGAAACCACTACGATGACAGAGGGACTACAGCAACTGCAGAATCATGACATAGTTTAACAGAATGTAAAGCAACAAGACTCAAACCCCACATTAATCTGGATCTTTGTAGCAAAGTTGGGACTTCAACTTCTTTACTGTCAGGGTGGTGAGGCACTGGAATGGGTTGCCCAGGGAAGCTGTGAATGCCCCATCGCTGGCGGTGTTCAAGGCCAGGTTGGACAGAGCCTTGGGTGGCATGGTTTAGTGGGAGGTGTCCCTGCCCATGGCAGGGGGTTGGAACTGGATGAGCTTAAGGTCCTTTCCAACCCTGACTATTCTGTGATTCTATGATTCTATGACTTTGGATGGGGCTTGGAGCAAGCTGCTCCAGTGGAAGGTGCCCCTGCCCGTGGCACGGAGTTGGAACTGGATGAGCTTTAAGGTCCCTTCAACCCACAGCAGACTGAGGTTCTATGACTCTATGACCTAGCTTTGCTTACAGCAGGAGCTGTACACTGGGCTGACAATATAAGTGAGAGACACAACTGAACCATTTACCTACAGGTATGAGAAAGCCAAATTTGTGTTCAGGCACCTTAAACAAGCATTAATACAAACGTATTTCCTTGGGTTTTCCAATTATTGGGCCTATTCCCAGCACTGCACCACCACCAACCGGTGGGAAGTCAAAACTGATCTCAGCGCTTCCCAGTTCTTTCACAAAGCTCAGTCAGTTATTACCACCCCTCTGCAGAGCACCCGCTCCGCACACAGCCGCACACCAGTACCTGCGCTCCGCACGCTCCTTCTTCTTTAAGACCACGTCCAGATCTTGTAATTGTTCTTCTAATTTCTCACAGAGTAATTTCTGAGGGATTTAAACACAAGATTAAGTTTCTTCCATACCAACTATTTTCACGTTCAGGTGCTTCAGTCACTACTTCTGTATTTGTCTGGAAGAAGGGTGAGCTCTTTGCTATGCTGGAGGCTCCTCTTCGATGAGGACAACAAAGACCATCTCCCTAAAGCACGTGTGCTCCACCATGAGCTGCTACGGCCATGCATCCTCCCAGTAACTGGCATTTACTGTCAGAAGCAACGTGCCTAAAGCAAGAGGTTTGGAATCAACACTTCTAAATTAGTACCTCATTTTTGTTGGTGTTTATAGCTTTGCCTCAGAGAAACCTGAGGATTTCATAGACATACATAATATGCACACACAGCGGTACCTGTTTGTACCTTAATCTTTGGAGAACACAAGAGCCTGTGGACACCACAATAAAAAGTGGAGATACATTTCACAATCCTTTTCTTACCAAATGTCTTGGAATACCACTTAATACTTAAGGAGCCATATGTAAAAATGACTTTTTATGGACAAGCTGTCTTTCATTCCATGTTAATGCCCTCATTGCACCTTTTCCAAGGATGATCTTCATGCTTTTACAAACCTGTTATTTCTCCTATTAAAAATCACTAAATACCTAAGCTCTAACTACAAGCTGCCAACCCAAATAGTGTAAAGAAAACACTCTTACATAGTAAGATTATCACTATTTAAACTCCTACATAGTAAGATTATCACTATTTAAATACAACTAAAAATCACTGCTCGGTAGCACCACATTGTGCCACATCCAGCGTGGCTTTTTGCAGAGCAACAGCCCTTTTGGCAAGGAATTTTCCCAAAAGGAAGGAAAAGGGGTTTGGGGATCAGGCAGATTACTCTGAATATGTGCACCAATGGTTCTCCATTAATTCACCAAGGACAGGAACACACGCTCTCTGCCTTATCCCTGCAAGCCTTGCTGGTTTAGATGTCCTTTAAATGAAACCAGACACATGCACCTATTATCTTTTGGCAGAAGCGACTTCTAACCTTCAAGAACATGTTCATGCTTGTCTGGTACTTGCCAAGGACAATTCAGGCTTTGCCAGCAGAGGCAAACTATACTGTGAGAATCATTAGAAACAGCAGCTTTCTTTACCAAGTTCCTGAGCATATGTCTCTGAAGGAGGACCAGCACTGAGAAACAGCTGCTTGCTTTGGCCACTGAGCCAAAGGTGGGAGAAGACCAGCGTGGTTGGAAATTCTTATCAGCACATCAGCAACAGCCATCACTAGCAGAAAATGAAAGGGAAGGGAAAACCACCTCACAGAAGTCACGTTTAGTAATGGGCAAGAGGGAAGCTGTGGCTGCCCCATCCCTGGCAGTCTTCAAGGCCAGGCTGGATGGGGCTTGGAGCAAGCTGCTCTAGTGAAAGGTGTCCCTGCTCACAGCAGGGGTTGGAACAGGATGTGCTTCAAGGCCCCCTCCAACCCAAACCATTCCGTGATTCTCTGACATCACCATCCCCACCACTCCTCACAGCCCATGTGTTAACAGAAGACAGATAAGAGCCGAAGAGAAGAGTGAAGCTGAACAGGAACCATACATGCTGGCAGGGTGGGCAGAACCACTCTCCATCAGGGATGATCATCAAGGGAGGGCGAAGGCAGGCTGTGTGGTACCCACTGTCACAGGAGTCACACAACAAAATCTGTGGAAATAAAATGAGCCATGAGCATCTTTTGGCATCCACAACATGTACCAAGCTCCAGAACCATTTCTGCAGCCAACACAGAAGTGCTCTATAAACGCCTTGGACTATGCCAAAACCCCCCAGAATCCTGTATCACTTATCACTGGAGGCTTCCAGGGCCAGGAGTGGGTTTATGGGCAAGTTTATGTATCACAGTTTTCCATTTTAACACCAGATTTCCTCTTCTTATGTGTTCTCAGGCACTTAGTACTACTCCCATGGGCTACATAGATCATAGCATGGCATGGAATCTGGTAACGCTCTCTAGATCCCAAAGTGGAAAACTCCATCTGGACAAGATGTGGTATGAACCATTTTCCCTGTGCACGCATTTCCACACAAAGTAAAAATGGTTATTAAACAGGGGAAGTTTAGATTGGATATGAGGAAGAAATTCTTTCCTGTAAGGCTGCTGAGGCACTGGAATGGGCTGCCCAGGGAAGTTGTGAATGCTCCATCGCTGGCGGTGTTCAAGGCCAGGTTGGACAGAGCCTTGGGTGGCATGGTTTAGTGTGAGGTGTCCCTGCCTGTGGCAGGGGGTTGGAACTGGATGATCTTAAGGTCCTTTCCAACCCTGACTATTCTATGATTCTATGATCCTATGATTTCCTCAGTCAGAGTGATTTTGTGTCCTGGACAGCAGAGACAAAGTAGGGGTATACAGAAACTACTGAAGTTCATACTCAGCTGGGTAAAACTGGACACATCCCTTTCCAAAACTGGGAAACAAAGCTGGTATATACTGTGTGAGCATCTGCTAGAATATTCATGTCCAACACCCTAAAGGTGAAACCTGGTCTCAGCTATGCTAGGATATCTGTCACACACTTCAGAGTGTGCTTGCTTTGTGGACTTACAGCAGGACATTAGGATGTTCCAGATTAACACAAGACTTTGTGATGCTATCTACCACTGCTGAATAAGAACCATAAGTACCAGGAAGAGTGAAAGCTCACCCTGCTCTTCCTGTATGGAATTTTGCTGTGCCCAGTCCGCAGGGTGATGTGCAGCGCCATCCAATGAGGATGACTATGGAGCTGCGCCCATCTCACAAGACACTAGAAAGGCCACATTACACTGCTGGGCTTTTTGATGTTGTCTCCCCTGTGTTCACTGAGAGGCACAAGCCCAAAGCCTCACCCAGGCTAATTCTCAATGCGCTAAGTTGTGTTATATTTCACAAAAGACAACAATTCGGAGGTGATAAACAGAATAAATCACTTCCCTTCTTATTAAAGGCAAACTCATTTACTACCATGAGTTTACCACCTAAAGCCTAGAGAGGATTCTCTCAAGAGCCACTCCAGAGAATGATGCACCTTCGATACCACCAAACCCAACCCACCACATGCACACAACACCCAGCAGAAGCGCCCCAGAAGCCTACCAGCTCAGGATGATTGGGAAGGCCACACTTCTTGCACGGCTCATCGTCATCAGCAGGAGCAGCTTCTTCTTCTTCCTCCTCTTCCTCTTCCTCCTCCTCCTCCGAGTTCTTTTCACTCTCCGAGGCCTCACTTTCATCGTTGCTTGAGTATTTCCACCGGCCGCGGGTCCTCGTACCCGTCCACCGAACTTTGCTTCTCTACGAGACACAGCACAAAGAACCACACAGGAAGCTCTCGGAGTTGCTTCCCAGATCACATAAAATACTTGTGTCTACACCAAAGAGATTCATTTCCATCAGCAGAGCACTGCATTGAATAAACTGTCTTGGCAAAGTGCCTTCAGATGCAACAGGATAATGCAGGGAGAGAAATTCCTATCTCCTTGCAGGAAGAAATTCTCAAGGAGCACCTTCCATGTCAAGATAGGCTGAGAACATCGGGGCTGTTCAGCCTGAAGAAGAGAAGCTGTGTGGAGACCTCGGAGCAGCTTCCAGTGTCTGAGGGGGGCTACAAGGATGCTGGGGAGGGACACTTCATCAGGGACTGCAGTGGCAGGACAAGGGGTGATGGGTTCAGACTGAAACAGGGGAAGTTCAGGTTGGAGATAAGGAAGCTCTTCCCTGTGAGGGTGCTGAGGCGCTGGCACAGGGTGCCTAGGGAAGTTGTGAATGCTCCATCGCTGCCAGTGTTGGAGGCCAGGTTGGACACAGGGGCTTGGAGCAAGCTGCTCGAGTGGAAGGTGTCCCTGCCTGTGGCAGGGGTTGGAACTGGATGAGCTTTAGGATCCCTTCCAACCCAAACCACTCTATGGTTCTATGATTCTATGGTTGAGTCCACTAACTGGATTGCAAAGGTACTTTCCTTCAAGAGCTCACGAAAGGAACATAATCCTCAGTACTCCTACGTACGCGCATATCCTTACAGATAAGACTCTGGGTGTTCTTTACTCCTGGGTAACAAAACACGGTATTACCTTATTAACCTTAGAGTTGGATTCCTTCTCTTGCTTCTTCGCGTCTTCTTTCCGTTCCGGTTTTTGTGCTGCCGCAGGCTTCTCCTCTTCCTCCTCCTGTCGCTTTTTGTCAGTTTTCTGATCCCGAGTCTCCACAACTTTTGGAGTGGGCTTGGATATCCTTGGAGATCTCCTTAACGTGCGGCCAATGCTGACCTCTTCTGGCGGCGTTTCTGCCTTTCTCTTCCGACTGGAGATCCTGATGGTTAATTTAATCCCTTCTTTCTGCCTTTCCGAAGTTATTTCTTTGTTATCTGTTGCGCAGCTTTCTTCTTCAGACACTAGCTTATATTTAAATTTGCTTTTAGGAACCGGAGAGTCCTTTTTACTCTCCGAGGAGTCCTCAAGATTCGAAGCATGGGCATCATCTGACCTATCTGGCTCCGTCTTGGCAGCTTCTAGCTCTTCCTCTCGTTTTTCAGGGCTGGATCTTTCTCCTTTGCTCTGCTCAGGTTGAGGCGTTCTACTCTCAGAGCCCTCCTTTTCCAAACCAGAGCTCTCTAAAGCAGCAGGAGAAGCAGGCGCGGGGGGTACGGCAGCAGCTTTTGGAGAGGCAGCTCTCTCCTCAGACTCACCTTTACCTTGCAAAGTCTCTTCATCAGACAGCGCTGGGTCGGGCGGCTCTGCAGGAGCAGATGCAGGTGGGGACTTCTCTCCCTTCTCTAAGCATTCTTTGGGGGGTGAGAGTCCCTCCTGTTTGATGTTTGTGGCTGGTTTCTCTTCACTTGGTTTGGCACAGGCTTCAGGGTTCGAAGGCTCTTCCACTACCACGTCAGTGGCTGTGCTGTCAGGCGGCTCTTTCTCCACAGGACTCGATTCCTCCTTTAAAGGCACTTTCTGATTAGAAGCCTCGGAGACCGCAGCCCCCATCTCCTTCAGCACAGTCACTGCGTTCTTCTCCACCTCACACGTTTTGATGACTTTACTAAGAGAATTCAGGGACTCCGACACCTTTTCCCCACTCTTCCCATTTTTCTCCTTCAAGGAGCCACTCTCTTCCTTTGCACCGGCAGAGTGCTCTGGCTTGTTATTCTGTATGATGCTTGGGGTTAGCTTTTCACAGCTCACCTCGCCATTCACCAGCACTTTCCCATCAGGACATAAAGCAGTGATTGTAGGGACTCTCTTGAAAGCTTCTTCTTCAGGTTTCCCTTCTTCCTTCAAGACATCCTTTGTTGGAGTAACACACTTACACAGAGGCCCCTTGATTGGACTGTCGTAGTCATCCGTCAGCTTGATCTCTCGCTTCTTAAGTGGTATTTTGGCCTGCTGGTCATTTTTTAGCTTCTCGCTTTCTTCCACTGATTTCTCCACTATTTCCTGGGGAGTTTTGACATTAACACAAAACTCCAACCTCTCGGGCTCATGAACTGCCATTTTATCTGGGCAACTTTTGACTTCTTTTAAGTCTTTTGACTCCATTTTGTTCTCCTTCACCTCGACTTTAACAGGCTTGACGTTCTCTTTGAAGGAGTCGCTTTCTTCTTTGACAGTCTGCTTTTCGTCAGCGTATTCTGAACCTTTCTCTAATTTTACTATTACTGGCAACTTGATTATTTCCTTTTCTTCCGCTTTCTCCATTTTCAGGGTATTTTCATCTTCCTTGACCACAGGAAGAGGAAGGGTTTCTGCTTCCATCGCCTGTTCTTCCACCTCCTCTTTTTCTTCCTTGATTTTCAATTGATTTTCTGTTGACAGAGAAAACCAACTATGAAACACCCAGAGGACCTATCGGGTCACAAAGAGCACCCATGAAAGCAAAGGCAGATGTAAAACACCCAACAACCCAAAACCCCCCGCAAATGAATCTTCTGTCATTGAAAACCCAGCTGTCTGACTGGTCTAACACTGCCATTAAATGAATGGGATGCTAATTTTTAGCTATAGAATCATCGTTCAGTTTAATCATACACCAAAATAAACCTAAATTGAGGAAGCTAGCAGCAGAATTCGGCATTTATCCTTCTTCAAACAGCCATCTCAGCCCCTTCAACAGTGGCACAATGCTGTCAGAGGACACATAAAACGTAAGCGTGAACCCTCAGCTTGAAGTCTTGCTTGAGTTCCTGAATTCATTCACGAACCAAACATGGTGGAAGACTCCATGGTCTTCAAGTGAAATTCCACGTGGAAATCAGCCCCCAGCAGTTCAGAGAAGACATTCAACTGTCAGAGGGGACTGAGATGAGCTCTTGGGCAGAAGCTCTTCCCTGGGAGGGTGCTGAGGCGCTGGCCCAGGGTGCCCAGAGAAGCTGTGGCTGCCCCATCCCAGGCAGTGCTCAAGGCCAGGTTGGACACAGGGGCTTGGAGCTGCTCCAGTGGAAGGTGTCCCTGCCCATGGCAGGGGTTGGGACTGGATGAGCTTTAAGGTCCGTCCCAACCCAAACCAGTCTGGGGTTCTGTGTGTAGTGAGGTGGATTTTGTAACATTTGCCAATACAAAGCGTGTACTCATGTAAGTCTCAGCAGTCAGTACAGCAGTGGAAGGTGAATCCCGGAGCAGCAACATTTTGAAGGCTCAAAGCTGGTCTTTTCCCTTTCAGAGTGCTTCTCACGCTGAGCCCTTGTAACACAAAAGCTGCCTCTTTAAAGCCATTTGTCTGTAATGGTGAGAACTGAGGTGTTTTTTCTGTGGCCAAGTTCTTCCACCCTCTCTTCATTTATTTCTTCCTAAACTCTGTTCAACCATTTCTTCCCTTCACCTCCTGCTTTCTCCCAAACTTCATCAAGGAGCACCAGAATCCCAAAACTCAACAGCTGTAGCTGTCAATAGTTAAACAGCCACAGTCTATCGTTTAACTCCCCAGACTGTGCATAAAGCATTTCAGATATACAGACTGACTTAGCTGGGGCACAAGTCATCTCAACCCTACTCAACTCCTCAGGCTCATAAAGCACATGTAAGCATTGGGTCAGTTGATCTTCTTGCATGAACTTAAATTTAACACTATGGAGTCATGGGTAACATGGGTCAGTGTGAGGTGTCCCCGTCTACTCCAGGGGGTTGGAACTGAGTGATCTTAAGGTCCTTTCCAACCCAAACCATTCTAGGATTCTATGATCTGGGAAGTGGCTGAATCAAACAGGTATCAGGTCTTCCAGTAGGTTTTCACTGTACCACAGAAGAGCTTTGTGTGAGGTCCTTGGACTACTAGAAAGAAATACTAAAGCTTCTCAACTGAGAGGCTCTGAGCAGTGCTTTGTGACTGTGCATCTATCACTGCATGTGTCAATCAGTTCATCATTCATTCCATACATGGGACTAGTGCCCAGAAGTGATTCTGCATCAACATGATGTGAGACACCGGCAAGATCAGCACTTGGAATTCATTCGGCAGTGTTGGTAACCACACAGGTTGTGTTGCCATTTAAATGCAGAGTAACACACTGGGAAAGCCTCAGACTGGAAGACAAACCTGCTGGAGTTCATCCCACTTCCCTGCCATTTCTACGTTAGTCTTTTAATGCTTCCACAACCACTTCAGTGTTACCTAGGTGGTTTATTTCTTCTGCTCTACACTGTTTGTCACAAAGAATGAGAATAAAATAGCAAGTCTTTCCCTCTGATACTCCGAACCAAGACAGGCCTTGGCTAATTTCATACATCAAATTAACTTAGGTTTGAAGGAACACATCCTAACACACTGAAATCCTTAAATCTTATCTCTGCTTGTGAACATCTTGTCTTTTAGTAACACCAGGTTGTAACTGGGTGGAGTTACTTTGGAGAAGCAGCTTTTAGCTTTGCATAACCTAAGAAAAGAGCATATCATGCAAAGTAAAGTACTTCAGGTTGACAAATACTTGCTAAAAGCCACACACAGAGCAACAAATCAGGTCCATTATTACAAATGTGCAATGAAATCATAATAAAGAAGGAAAAAAGGTCCTTTGCTAATAACAGCACTGCAGTGGAGGAAGCCAGGGACCACTTCACTTCTAAAGCATTTGAGTATTTTAAATCATTACAGTTAAACTCATGCTGAGTTCTGGTGTCCTCAACCCAAGAAAGACACAGAGCTGTTGGAACAAGTCCAGAGGAGGCCACGGGGATGATCAGGGGATTGGAGCACCTCCCGTATGAAAATAGGATGAGAAAGTTGGGGCAGTTCAGCCTGGAGAAGCTGCACGGAGGCCTCAGAGCAGCTCCCAGTATCTGAAGGGGCTACAAGGATGCTGGAGAGGGACTCTTGATGAGAGACTGTAGTGATAGGACAAGGGGCAACGGGTTCAAACTGAAACAGGGGAGATTTAGGTCGGAGATAAGGCAGAAGCTCTTCCCTGTGAGGGTGCTGAGGTGCTGGCACAGGGTGCCCAGAGAAGCTGTGGCTGCCCCATCCCTGGCAGTGCTCAAGGCCAGGTTGGACACAGGGGCTTGGAGCAATCTGCTCCAGTGGAAGGCGTCCCTGCCCGTGGCAGGGGTTGGAACTGGAAGATCTTAAGGTCCTTTCCAGCCCAAACCATTCTATGATTCTTGAAAAACCATGCTGATTCTGAAACATTGGAGGACATAACCTGCATTTTTTTGATTCAAACTCAAAAGGAAACAGTGCACCCAAGGATGTCTTGATTTCAAACATGGCATTGCACAAACAGGTATTTGTCTTCTTTTAAATTTTAATGCTGCTAGAACAGGTAAAGTTTGGCAACACTTCAATGCCCCCCAAAAAACATACAATGATGATCATGTAACAGCAAACATAAAATTCTCCTTGTAAATAAATTCTTGAGCCTAAATATGCATGAAATACTCTACAAAAATGCCTATAATTTCAAAGTAACCAATACTGAAGGGCACCGGAGCTGGTGCAGGGCCTGGAGCACAGTGTGATGGGGAAGGGCTGAGGGACCGGGGGGGTTCAGATGGAGAAGAGAAGGCTGAGGGGGGACCTGATGGCTGCCTACAACTGCCTGAGAGGAGGACGGAGCCAGGAGGGGGCTGTGCTCTGCTCCCAAGGATGCTCCCAAGGGATGGGCCAAGAGGAAGCGGCCTCAAGCTGCACCAGGGCAGGGTTAGATGGAGCTGAGGAACAATTCCTGCCCCAAAGGGTGCTCAGGCATTGGAACTGCTGCCCAGGGCAGGGCTGCAGTCACCGTCCCCGCGAGTGTTCACACACCGTGGAGAAGAGGCCTCAGTGCCATGGGTCAGTGGTGGCCTTGGCAGTGCTGGGGAACGGTTGGACCTGATGAGCTTAAAGGGCTTTTCCAGCCTGGTTGATTCCATGATTTAGTGGATTTACTTGGAACAGAGACAGGTTCTGTGGGTTGATTTTCTTTAGCAAGTCCTGCTCTAACACAGTAACTTTCAGGAAGTTGAGAACTCTTTACACTGCCATAGTACAACATTGAAAACTTGAGAAAAGAAGGCAGAAAACCTTGTGTAGATGCTTCTTCACCCTTTTTGGCGTCATCATCTTCTATGCTGGGGCTTTCACGTGATGAATTCTCCTGCTGAGCATTGCTGGGTTTCAACAGGGCCGGATCAATCTGTGCTTTCAGCAGCTCCAAGGTCTCAGCGAGCTCATTGCGGTTTCTAGATGACAGAATGAAACCCCATGTTATCTGATAAGCCACTTGCTCAGCCCAAAGGGATTCATAACAAATAAACAAACACCATCTGCTTAAATGAGCCCTGCCCTGAAAACCAACACAACACAGCAAAATGCCTGTCCCACCAGTGGCTGATCCTTCATAGTCAGAAGCCTTCCAATTTATCCATACCAAAATGAAAGTACGTTGGGGGAAGGACCTATTCCATCTCAACTAAAGCGCTGTCAAGTCTGGATGTGAGCTACTACTATTCTTGTATGCATTATCCTCTTACCAATCCTCATTGACTGCTTTCCAGTTGCTTTTTCCCTCTCAGTGGAGAGGAAGTTGCAGCTTTCTGCTCCAAAAGGAACAACCACATCGTTCAAGTGACATTTCCAAAAGCAGGGGACTACAATGGTGGCTGCTGTGAGAAGATGCCAGAAGCTTCTCCTGTATCCTGCTACCCTTCCATATCTCCTTCGCAGCTTAAGCAGAAGACGAGTTACACAATGGCTGTTACCAACAAATCAGTGAGTTATTTCAGCAGGTGGTTTTTCACTAACACATACATGTGAAGGCAGAGAATCCCACTGTCAGGAACCCTGCTCCATGAGAAACAGTTATTAACACAGATTTCTGAGACAGTCACAAATGGCTGAAAATCCCTGTAAAATAAGGAAAAATAAAAGAAACAAAGGGGAAATAAAAAAGGAATACCTAACAATGCACTTCCATGTGGATCCATCCTGGTCATCCTGTTCTTCTATGTACATCCGGACATTATGCTCTTGATCCAGCTGATACCAGTACATGAGGCCATCCTTGTCACGACCGATGGGCTGAAGGCGCATGGCATCAGCATCCTCCTCATTAATGATATTCTTGAACTTGAGGTTATCATCAAACTGACATTCACAGAGATACTGGTAAAGGGAGAGATGAGAGAGACTGTTCAAATGTCAAAACACAGACAGAAATAAGAAAATCAGTCATTTGGAGCTTCTTTTTAGGCCTCTCTCTATTGGATCCGTGAGTTTGAGCTACTGGGGGGGTGTGTTTTCCAGACCATGCTGGTTTGAAATTAAAGAAGTTTTGGGGTTTGGGTTTATTTTTCCAGCTTAGAAAGCGTATTTTTCACCATTTTCTTTTACCTACTCCAAATAACCTCATTCTACAATGAGCCATATCCCCAGACGTGGAAGCAACCCTGGGAGCTTCCTCAAGACTTGAAAAGATGAAAGCCCATCTTTGGCTTTGGACCTCAACAAGCTACTGAACATCTTAAAGTGCACTACACAGGCACAGAGATGCTGACAGAACAGTCAGTACAAACCAGTTTCCATATAGAGGGTGAAAAATAGGCAGAGTGTTCAGCATGAGCCTATTCCACTCTAATGAATCTGATGCCTGGCACAAGATGAGATCTATATTTAACGTATCTACTTATGGCTCAGGCAAGCTAAATTTGCAAGCTGTTGAAGTCAGTGAGAAAGCCAAAGCTCCAAGATATTTAAGTGAGCAAGGAAGAAGTCCTTCAGCACCTCAGCTGATGAATGTGTACCTTCAGAATCCCCAGTTTGCATTCAACACTCATTTCCAGGTATCCTTTTTTTTCCATCTCCCAAGCCCACGTGCTGTTGAATTCTTGGCATATCTGTCACAAACAGAATCACAACGGTGCCAGGGTTAGCGGATAAAAGCAACTTTAAGCTTTTATATTAACAGTACCATGTTACAGTAACAATTATACATGATCTCTTCAGATGACAGGTCAGAAAGCCTCACAGAAAACAGAAGTAGGGTTACTTGGCAAGCACTGGTGAATCTCCATGGGCAAGCAGATCATCGAGGCTCTCATCACCACCAGGTTCTCCAAAGCTCTGAAATTAGGCAGCACAGCTCTGAACCAGGAAGATATGCTTGTCTTTGCTGTGCCAAAGCTCCTATTCTTCTATTTCTGACTTGTCTATTTAGAATACAAACTCTCTTGAGTAGACATGATTTCTTATTGCATGTCTTTATGGCACTTAGCACATCTCAGGGCCACCTGAGCCCTACCCCTTTACTGCAGATAAATGCCACTGATACTCACTCTGCACTGTGGCATTATGATTCTTTAGAAAATAAGCCTGGGCTTCAAGCTGCTTGATCAATATTTTAAAGTATAGAATCATCACAGAATCAAGTGCGTTGGAAAAGCCTTTAAGCTCATCAGGTCCAACTATTGCCCAGCACTGCCAAGGCCACCACTAACCCATGGCACTGAGGCCTCATCTCCACAGTGTGTGAACACTCACAGGGACGGTGACTGCAGCCCTGCCCTGGGCAGCAGTTCCAATGCCTGAGCACCCTTTGGGGCAGGAACTGTTCCTCAGCTCCATCTAAACCTGCCCTGGTGCAGCTTGAGGCCGCTTCCTCTTGGCCCATCCCTTGTTCCCTGGGAGCAGAGCGCAGCCCCCTCCGGGCTCCATCCTCCTGTCAGTAGTTGTAGAGTGAAAAGTGTTGCCAATTTCCATTTACTTCAAGCAAATAAATTCAACGACACCAATATAAGGAAAAACCCAACAAAAAAAGCGGCAGTAGAGCACACTCAGATTGACTCAGCAGAAGCTCCAACAGCCATGGTGCAGAAGGAATTCCCTCTCCTGAACAACTCAGACATGAAAAGGGAAGAGCTGCTTCCCAGCTGAGGACACGTGGTGAGGCTATTCCACTGGAAACACCAGTTTGAAGGAGGCAAAAGCTGATCAATCTCCAATCAAGATTATTCTTACATGCTTCTACTGAATGACTGTCCCGATTAGCACACGAGATGCTGCTGCCCTTCAGTCTGCAAGGAAGCAAGGCCCTGCCCAATGGACTCAGTCAAGGCTGTGGTCTCCCAATCACCAAATGATTATGAAACACACGATACAGCCACTGAGCTACTTGAAACCTGTAAATCACATCTGAAAGCAGCCTTCTCTGGAAACAGCTGCCAAAATAACCCTAAATGTCACCCACCAGAAGTAGAGCTCAGCTGATTCATGTGGTAAAACTCCATGTGGGCTACAATCCCACAGCCGTGCTACCTATCCTCTGCTATCCTTAGTACAAACACCTTTTCTTCAGTGACCCATGGGTAAGCCTGCACTTAGATCAGCTCAGCCACACCAGAAGTCACACTCTGCCTTTAAACTATGGCCTACATAGTGAAGAGTGCTCTCAGGTCACAATGAATCCTGCTGCAGGGCCATGTTTCCTGCCTCAGGGTTAAGGAACCTGATGTGAGCACTTCTCTGACACAAAGCCAAAGCTGACAGCAAGAGACAATCCATCCTCACTCACATAATGGGGTTACTCTGCTTTCTCTCTCATTCTCAACTGTATACCACAAGGAGCACTGGGAGCTGTATATCAATCCCTTGCTGAGGGCATGTGCCAGTCGCTGCTCATTACTCACTCATCAAGTGTGAAAGCAATAATGAGAAGTTTCACATGCTGTGGAAGCGTGTGGCTGTCAAAGCAGAAGCACCGAGACATCAGAGCTGCTGCAGCATCTGTTCAACCTGAAAAGACTACGTTTTGACAATTAAACCCCAGATGATTGTGCTTTCTGCTGACAAGTACTGTCACAACCCTGAACTATGGATCTCACTGAGTCAGGCTCTGATGAAGGGTTACTCTCTGCCTTCAGAGGGGGGACTTTTCACAGTAATCAAAGAGCTGCTGCTTGTACGAGCTTCTGCACACTAAGGAGTGGTCAAAGCCATCCCATCCTGCAAAAGGGAGGCTGAAACACCTCTCTTGGGTATTTCCAAAGCAGCTACGATGGTATCTGACACTACTGCCATGCTCCTAATGCTCACTGCAAAGAGTGAAACCAGGAAGGTGGAAGACAAAGCAGAGTCTGCCTGGGTGGGACTACAGGCACCTGAATCTTAAGAGCCAGAAAAGACACTGTGTTCAAAACGTGCCAGTCTGGGGTTGAATGTGCCAGATGGACCACTCCACGTAAACGTATCTGTATAAAACTGCAGTATATGCTTGACAATGGCCAAGTCATAGAATCCCAGACTGGTTTAGGATGGAAGGGCCCTTGAAGCTCATCCAGCTCCAACCCCTGCCAGGGGCAGGGACACCTTCCACTGGAGCAGCTCCAAGCCCCGGGGTCCAACCTGGCCCTGAACACTGCCAGGGATGGGGCAGCCACAGCTTCTCTGGGCACCCTGGGACAGCACCTCAGCACCCTCACAGGGAAGAGCTTCTGCCTAAGAGCTCATCTCAGTCTCCCCTCTGGCAGTTAAAGCCATTCCCCTTGGCCTGTCCCTACAGCCCTTGGCCAAAGCCCCTCTCCAGCTTTCCTGCAGCCCCTTTAGGCACTGGAGCTGCTCTAAGGTCTCCCCTTCAGGAGCCTTCTCTTCTCCAGGCTGCCCCAGCCCAGCTCTCTCAGCCAGGCTCCAGAGCAGAGCTGCTCCAGCCCTCCGTAAAGCCTTTTGCCAGGAGTCAGCACAACCTGAATTAGCTCAACTGCTCATTTCCCAAGGAAGAGCTCAGCTGATAGCTCCTCTTCCTTGTTCAAATGTTTAGGCCAAGCCACTTCTCTACCTCAGTCCTACATAGCCATACACACTCCTTGCACAGAGCAGAAAAGCTGTTTTCTTCCAAGCTGCTTGATAAGCATTTTATATTATTGTACATACAGCCAATTTTAAGCTTATAGCCATCTTCTTCCACAAAAGACTTGTGTGGATGCTGGTGAGCCAAGCTGGGTGGTTCACCATCAGAAGACTCAACTGCAGTGTTCCCTTGCTACCCTAACATATAGTCATCAGTCAAAGTACCAGCCACAGCTTAGAGACATTGTTTTTATCATGCTTTTTGCAAGCATGGCAGGCAAATAAAGCATACCTATAAATAGCTTGTATATAAAAACCCATATTAATACTATTTACATGCATGTATATTAAGGGCATGTAAATTTGAATGTTCTCCACTGAGTTTCCACCTAAGACATTAAAACAGTCACATAGAGAAGGTATCAACCCCTGTTTTATCAAAGCAACACATTAGTGGCTTCTAGCAAAGGAAAACCAGGTCAACATTAGAGTATGTCAATAATACACTGAGCAACCTGCAGGCATCTAGGAAAGTGCTCCCAATGGGTCCCCAATGGGTCCCAATGGTTTGGTTTTTCCTGGCTTTTGTGGCTTTTCCCAGTACTCCATTGGTTTTCTAAATCAGTTATAGGCCTTTGAAATAAGGACAACACCAGCAAACCTCTCCAGCTATATTCAAATTCCTTTGTTCTTCAATGTTGCTTTGAACCGTTGGCTAGAATAAGCTTCAAGTTAGCTCTGGAGACTGTTAAATGAAGTGGAATTCCTTACTGCTTCCTTGGTCTTCCCAGGGGAAGTGGGAGGGTTTCCTTACCACTTCCCATCCTTTCAGTGCCTGCTGAAGGAAGACTTCCCCTCGTATCCTTGGTTTATCCCTCTGCTTTCTGCTCACCACACAAGTGGTAAGTTGCTTCAGCACAGTACGTATGTCAGACTTTGTTTTTCCCAGCTTGCTGCAATGGCTTTTTAGTGTATTAAGGAAATTAACACAATTCAGTAACCACAGCAATATGTGAAGTACACAAAAGTTACATAAATTATGACATTATTCTTCTAAAGCATCATTATAAATGCTTTACAACTGGTTAAGAGGTTACATTTAACCTCAGGCCCTTCAGCAGCTTAATTCCTGACATAATCCCAGTCCTAAAAGCGCCATCATCTTAACACTACATGAACCTCAAGATGAATCCCTGCCTCTGTAAAACTTAAGAGACAGCACTTAAGGGACCAAAAGGCACCTGGATTTGCCAAGTACCATTATCTGCGTCATCGGTCTTACCATAATGCTGCGTTTCTAAGTAAGTGATCATGGCTGCACAGACAATACTATGTTTTTGTGGATTAAAAGACATGCAGAACATATCCAAGGGGGAAATGGTAACCCATTAATTTTGAGTATCTGTTTGTATTTTCTGAAGTAGTGCAAACACCTTAAACTGAAAACTATGTGTGTAAAGTGCCATCAATGGCAGAGCCACAACTGAACTCCCAGTACAGAACAACGGGATGCTCTATTTATAGGTACATAACTACATTTTCATCCTTTTGAGTGCACAGATATCAATCACCACAATACTTTCATTTATTATTAACACATGCTGCAAGAACTGTGTGGTGAGTCCCTGTGTGAATACCAACCAAATCACAGTACTAGAATCACATCCAGATGACTGATAGACAAGTGAATTGTTACTGTGTAAATCTCGGCTAAACTTAGTTTGCAGGCTACAAAACCTCCTTATTTAGGGTCTTAATGCTCAAAGAAGTATTTTACTACCAGGTGTGAAGGTGTCCATTCTTGCACATGCAGAAATACTGTCTGGTTACTCAAAGTTAAGCTGGGATCTTCCACAGCTAACACCTGGGCTTGCACAGTGTTGGCCACGACTCAGCCCAAGGCTCAGGATCATTCACAGGTCATCCCAACCACACTCCAGCATTGCAGTATCATCCAACGTGCACATTGTACCTTGATCAAATATTTTTCCCATCTGTCTGCTGTGACAGACTTGCCAATCTTTCTCATCAGTTTCAAGTGAAGCTCCACCAATTCTTTTGGAACTGCAGCATTGAGAGAAAGAGAGAGAAAAAACAAAGACGTTATGCAGTCTGGTGCAAATACACTTCAATGCTGAACATTGCTAACACCAAAACACTGTGACAGATTGAGACATTTGGACTGAACATAGTGACTTGAGCTCTGCTGAGAAGCAGCCCCGCAACTAAGAGATGCAGGAATGTTCATTTAATCCCATTGGATTTGCACTTACGATGACCATTGTCCTTCCTTATAGCAAGGAAATAAGTATCAATGATAAAGATGTACAAGTTGTGACAGAATTAAACCAACTGGACAAGAACTACATCAGTGAAACACCTACAAAAGTACTACTGTGAGTAACACGCTTGCAGCTGCCTCCATAAACGCAAAGCCATCTTCTGCCCCACAACTGGGACATCGCTGAATCCAACCTCTGCTTGAAACACTCCCGAAGCTTTATCCTAAATACTTACTCTCTAAGTACTGCAGGGACAGACTGGGACTGGAGATACAGGGTGGAGGGATGGAGGAAAGAGCTGCTGCTGAGCACAGCTGCACC
Source organism: Myiopsitta monachus (assembly GCA_017639245.1). NCBI lineage: Eukaryota > Metazoa > Chordata > Aves > Psittaciformes > Psittacidae > Myiopsitta > Myiopsitta monachus. The sequence goes on along the minus strand of CM029919.1, from coordinate 94,908,101 downwards.
AGCATCATCACAGAATCAACATTTTCCACCCAAATTGCACCTCCCTCTTTGTGTACGCTCCTCGGATACAGCTTCACCATCTCCTCTCAGCTCCCATCTGTGATTTATGAATCAATCTGGCACCACCAAGTGGCAAGCGTGCAGAACATCAATTCTATAAGCTAGAGAGCAGTATGACCTTTGAAAAACACAAACCCAGTTATTGTTAATGCAACTCTATGTGCCCACTGCCATGAGCATCCTCATTTGTCATTTGCTGAGGAGAAGCTTAAATAAACGAACTTTGCAAGTATCTTTCTCTGCTCTTTGCATGTATCTTTATTCTCTCAAAGCATTTCCATTGCCCTGTGCACACTTTCAAAGTTGTAAACCCAAAAACTTTTATGATCATATAATACATGATGGCTTTTCTGATGGTCCATGAGCATTTCTTGACACAGGATAAAGAGCTGGGACGTTAGATGTTACTGAGATGCCATTTCTTTTACTGTTCTATTCAATATTTGAGTATCTGTGTGAATCTATACAATAGTTAACTTAAATTCACCTTTGTGTTTCCATCATAGAACCCCAGACTGGGTTGGGTTGGCAGGGACCTTAAAACTCATCCAGTTCCAACCCCTGCCATGGGCAGGGACACCTTCCACTAGAGCAGCTTGCTCAATGCCCCATCCAACCTGGCCTTGAACACTGCATAACACTGAACCTGCACAACTTTACCTTACTTTTGTTCAGGATATAGAGAGAATTCTTGACCAGAGTTCACTGAGGTGGGACACAGGAAGAAACATTTTTACGACACTTCCAGTCCAACTTGTAACATACCAAAGACAACAAATGGGAGATGTAACTACTTTGGGGTTATTTAAATCAAACAGACTACATCTCCTTTGTGAAGTATCATCCTCCTTCCAGTGGGATCTGCATCACTCACTTCAGGGACTCTTGCAACAACCTCATCACATTTTGCCTTCTTTTAAATCTCACATAAAGGAAGGAACAACACATAAAACCTTTCTTGCCCAAGAGCCATTCTGCAAAGGTTGTGGTCAAAACAGTGTGATGCAAAGTACATAAACCCCCCTAAATCCGAGTGATATTCTCAAACTGATATGAAACCTTCATCTCTGGATTGTAACATAGCAACTCTCTAAAACCTTGAGAGAATACACTTAAGTGGTGGAGAAAACACCAGGACATTGTGCTACGGGATAATAACACATACAAGCACTACTTGTAAAGAAAAGCTGTTTCAAAGGATCAGATATAACCAAACCATGGTGCCATCTGTCAGATACTAAAATGCAGCCTTTCCTAGGAAGAAGCATGAGTCAGATGGGATGAGTCACCGTAGGTACCATGATAAGGCTTCTGGTGGAGTTCAGCCAATTTGAGTCCTGCACTTCGTGGCCTCATCCAACATCCTTTGAGCACTATTCCATGTACTGCGGCATTCCAGGGAATGTCCCATGCAGCAGTCCTATTTCTAAGAAGTTTGGGAATAGCACAAAATTGAAATGAAGAGAAGCGTGAACACATGGAAATCCCAACATCTGCTTAGAAAAGCTGCAACTCGAACACCTGAACAACCACGGCTTAGAGACCTGATTGTGGGCACCCATTAACACCTTCCACAGAACCATGACCCTGCTTCACCTCTACTTATTCGCCCTGCCAAAATGAACAGTTTCACAGCTGAACACTCACTGAAATAGGACTGAAATGAAGCAGCACAAAACCAGAACATGCAGGTGACAAAGAGCCCTGGGACTGCAGAGAGGACTGGGGGAACTTGGTACTTGGAAAGTGATTATAAATGAAAACCTACATATCAGAGAAGAGCTGGAGCGGACACAGAGGGAAAGAGCATAGAATCGTAGAATGGCTAGGGTTGGAGGGGACGTTAAAGCTCATCCAGTTCCAACCCCTGCCATGAGCAGGGACACCTTCCACTGGAGCAGCTCCAAGCCCCTGTGTCCAACCTGGCCTTGAACACTGCCAGGGATGGGGCAGCCACAGCTTCTCTGGGCACCCTGGGCCAGCATCTCAGCACCCTCACAGGGAAGAGCTTTGGCCAGTTAAAGCCATTCCCCTTGGCCTGTCCCTACATCCCTTGCCCAAAGCCCCTCTCCAGCTTTCCTGCAGCCCCTTTAGGCACTGGAGCTGCTCTCAGGTCTCCCCTTCAGGAGCCTTCTCTTCTCCAGGCTGCCCCAGCCCAGCTCTCTCAGCCTGGCTCCAGAGCAGAGCTGCTCCAGCCCTCGCAGCAGCTCCATGGCCTCCTCTGGCCTCGCTCCAACAGCTCCATGTCCCTCTTGTGCTGCTGCCCCAGAGCTGGATCAGGACTGCAGGGGGGTCTCCCCAGAGCGCAGCAGAGGGTCAGGATCCCCTCCCTGAGCTGCTGCTCACGCTCTGGGGGTGCAGTCCAGCACACGGGGGGGGTTCTGGGCTCAAGCGCACACTGAAGCCGGGTCATGGGGAGCTTCTCTTCACCCAACACCCCGAGTCCTTCTCCTCAGGCTGCTCCATCCGATCTCCCCCAGCCTGTGTTTGTACTGGGATTGCCCCAGTCCAGGGCCAGGACCTTGCTGAATTCCATGAGGTTCACACGACCCCATCTCTCCAGCCTGTCCATGCCCCTCTGGCTCCCTTCCCTTCCCTCCAGCATATGATGGCCTTGGTATAAATTTGGCATGATAAATAAATGGAAAGACAAAACCTCTAGTAAGAACCAGGCAAGAAGGCGCAGTGGCCCTCTGACAACTGTGACAAGGAGCCCCATATTCACACAGGAACCCTGGCATAAAAAGAACCTGAAGGATTTGATGTCTGCAGTGTTTCCCAGCAGGAAAGAGCAGTAGTTCCTGTTGTAAAGGATAATTTCAAGAGCTTATTTTCTAGCTGAGTCACTTCATGAGTATCATCATCCTCCCAAGTTGTGTGCCCATAAAAAGAGACACACAGGAAAGGGATAAAAATGTAACGGCTCTGGCTCCCCACTGAATGAAAAGAGCAATCAAACATGCTGTCATCAAAGCCCAGATCAAAACAGAGAGAACAAGTCACCAAGTAGCACTTTCATATCCTGTTCCTAGAAAGCTTTTGGCAGGCATTGAAAAACAAACAAACCACGCTCACATTGAAATGACACTGTTATGCCAGGGAAGTACTTTGAAATCTGGATGCTCAGGAGCTGCATCATTTCCATACCCATATCCAAGTACCTTTACATCGCTAACGTGATTAAATACCTATCAGAAGTGTCTCTGCTTCCTTGGACCATCCAGAGCACGTGCCACTAAACGTTATACAGCAATCTTAAGACTTGAATCAAGCTGATAAACCCATCCTCATGCAGGGATCCCATCCCACCACATCTTTCACTGACACAAGCGAATGAGTTGTGACCAACATGGACATGCTTGAATCTCAGACATAAAAGCCAATTTTCCAAACCATGTAGCCAGTTGTGTCACTAATCTAACAGAGCTTGCTATGAGGGCTGCAGACTTCACTGCATCGGTCCTTGCTGCAAGCAGGATGTGACCCTAAAACACAGCCCGGATTTTAAATGAGAGATCGTTTTCAAATAGTTAGACTTTATCACCTATTTGTCAAAGCTGTAATGAAGCCCCATTGCTCTGCCACAAGTCATAGAATCCCAGAGTGGTTTGGGTAGGAAGGGACCTTAAAGCTCATCCAGTTCCAACCCTTGCCATGGGCAGGGACACCTTCCACTGGAGCAGCTTGCTCCAAGCCCCTGTGTCCAGCCCCTGTGACCAACGTTCAATGACGCTGCAAGAGGGGTGTCATGAGAGCAAAGGGGCAGGGTCACCTCCTTCGAACTACTGCTCACACTGCTTTTGAAGCAGCGCAGGATACACCTCATTCCTAAGCTGTTACCTAAGCTCTTCTGCTCCTTGTTACAACTACCATTGTAGAGCTGACCTTAGTTCACAAGGTTTATCCATGCACAGACATTTCTGGCAGACAAACTCAATCCTCTAAGCAAGGTAGCATTTAACTTCAAGTGAGGGAGCATATATTCTGTTACACAGTTGTTCTTGTTCAACATCTTTGTCGGTGACATGGACAATGGGATTGAGTGCGCCCGCAGCAAGTTTGCCGATGACACCAAGCTGTGTGGTTCGGTTGATACGTTGGAGGGAAGGAATGCCATCCAGAGGGACCTTGACACACTTGTGAGGTGGGCTGATGCCAACCTGATGAAGTTTAACCATGCCAAGTGCAAGGTCCTACACCTGGGTCGGAGCAATCCCAGGCACAGCTCCAGGCTGGGCAGAGAAGAGATGCAGAGCAGCCCTGCGGAGAAGGACGTGGGGGTGTTGGTCGATGAGAAACTGAACATGAGCCGACTGCAGTGTGCGCTCACAGCCCAGAAACCAACCGTATCCTGGGCTGCATCAAAAGGAGCGTGACCAGCAGGTCGAGGGAGGTGATCCTGCCCCTCTGCTCTGCTCCTGTGAGACCTCACTTGGAGTACTGTGTGCAGTTCTGGGGTCCTCAACATCAAAAGGACACGGAACTGTTGGAGCAAGTCCAGAGGAGGCCACGAGGATGATCAGGGACTGGAGCACCTCCCCTATGAAGATAGGATGAGAAAGTTGGGGCTGTTCTGCCTGGAGAAGAGAAGGCTGCATGGAGACCTCAGAGCAGCCTTCCAGTATCTGAAGGGGGCCTACAGAGATGCTGGGGAGGGACTCTTCATCAGGGACTGTAGTGATAGGACAAGGGGTAACGGGTTCAAACTGAAACAGGGGAAGTTCATGTTAGATCTAAGGCAGAAGCTCTTTCCTGTGAGGGTGCTGAGGCACTGGCCCAGGGTGCCCAGAGAAGCTGTGGCTGCCCCATTCCTGGCAGTGATCAAGGCCAGGTCAGACAGGGTCTTGGTGACATAGAACCATAGAATAGTTAGGCTTGGAAAGGACCTTAAGGTCATCCAGTTCCAACCCCCTGCCATGGGCAGTAACACCTCCCACTAAACCATGCCACCCAAGGCTCTGTCCAACCCAGCCTTGAACACTGCCAAGCGATAGAGCATTCACAACTTCCCTGGGCAACCCATTCATGGCTGTGGAACCATAACATGGCCTAGTGTGAGGCGTCGCTGCTCACAGCAGGGGGTTGGAACTGGATGATCTTAAGGTCCTTTCCAAGCCTAACTATTCTATGGTTCTATGATTAAACTGAACATCCTCAGTGCAGTGAAATAAGTGAAAATGAAGATTAAACATATGAAGAGAGTTGTGCGCATCAGGAGTTAAGTCTTCTGCTTCGTTTACTTTTACATAAATCTAACATGCTTCTTTTAACAAGTTAGAGGATAAAGTTGACTGCAAGTCCCTTTTTTAGTCCATTACAGGAAAACAAGTGCAGATTCAAATGCTTTTCAATTCCTTGCTTTGCTCAGTTACCAGGAACACCACCCTGGTGTCAGCATTGCTAAATTCCTCAGGTTTGAGTCTTCTTTGGCATCAGTGAAAGAAAGATGTTGGTTTAACTCTAAAATCACCTTCTCCCACATCTCTCACTTGAATCAAAAGGCAATATGCAGAAATTCAGAGCAGGATGAATATAAAGCCCTTTTCTAAAAGGAGTTTCATTCCCAAGGTTTGATGTATTCCTCAGTGGAATAAAACCAAACAAAACAGATTTATTCCTTTCTCATATATCAGATGACATCTATAACAAAGATACTTTTGCCCTATTTCAGATTCAACTTTGAACACAGCACGTTTGGTCTCCAGTCACTGGTCATCCAAACTGCACTTCAAGTAAGTCCTGGTTAAACTCTGGGATTCACCATTTCATCTTGACTTGATTGAACAACATCAGCAGATGAAGGTTTCATGGCATCTTCTCTCGAAATCCCAGTTTCACAAGCTCGGATCTCCCAATAACCCCAGCATGTCTCACTTATTATCCCCTAAAGAAGCACAAGTATGTAACCATGCCACAAAGACAACGTCTTTCATTTTGCAAAGCATTCAGCAGTGACTAACGTGGAGAACCATTGAGAACTCCTCAGTAAGCACTTGGCATTTCACCACCAGCAGCTTTATGTGAGTCTTCTGTAAGGAGCAGCACAAGCAAACTCTGAAGGTGAAGCCAACAAAAGTCACTCTGCATCAGCAGCTGGAATCAAGAGCTGGGTGGTTGCTCTGCTCTAAGGTAGAATCAGTTCATTAACAGAGCAGCAGCGAAAATGAAATGTAGAACATTTAAGATGTCAGCTATCCAGAAAGAACCACACAAAGGTTTAGAGACAAGGGCAAACTGGTAAGAGAGCAACATTTCCAGCAGCTGACAAAGATTTCCATGGAAGTCACCACTGGATGAAAGTCATTCTCCCGCTGAATTCCTGATCCCAACCCAAAACTGTTACAAGTTTAATCCAATTAGCACAGAATTTGAGGCTTCTTTTAAATGGTTTCACAGCTATCAGCAGCCTTGCCTCCAGTGATTCTTCAGAACCCCAGGAAGCAAGTGTGAATAGAAAGGCAAGAACAGTAGAACCATAGAATTCCAGGTTGGGAGGGGCCTCAAGGATCATCTGCTCCAACCCCTCCAGGCAAAGCATGACCTAGGCTAGGTGGCCCAGCACCCTGTCCAACCCAATCTTAACAGTGTCCAACACTGGCGAGTCACCACTTCCCTTTGCAGATTATTCCAATGGCTGGTTGCTCTCAGTGGGAAAATTTCCCTTTTGTGTGCAGTGGGAATCTCCCCAGCAGTAACGTGTGCCCATCACCCCATGTCTTCTCCATGGGACTCCTTGTCAAAAGGGAGTCTCCATCTTCTTTGTAGCCACCCTTAAACACTGGCACATGGGGACCAGGTCTCCCTCAGCCTTCTCTTCTCCAGCTGAACAGTCCCAGCGCTCTCAGCCTTTCCTCACACACTGCCCAGTCCTTGGATCATCTTTGTGGCCCTTCTCTGGCCCCTCTCCAGCCCATCTCCATTTGTTTTGTGCAGCAGGGCTAAACCTGAACACAGTATTCCAGGGGTGGAAAACTGACAAGAAAAAAACCTGTCAATCAGAACTGCCTGATAAAGGAATCCATAAAAACATGGCGTGGGTCTTGACCAACTTTAAGCTTAGGTCTAAAATAAAGACTTATTTAGACTTAAAGAAAAAGCAAACTCCTTTTGTCCTCTTGCGAGCTGATATCCGGATCTCACATAGGGTGAGGTTTCAATGAAGTTTCAGTCCTTGAAGCACTCAACCCTTTAGTATAAACTCCTATGAGCAAACTCATGTTTTGACCTGTTAACACCATTAAAACACCCACCCCTATCAACATAATTCTTCTAATTGCAAGAAACGGTTATAACTTTGGGGCTGTTGCAGCTTCACAGGGGGAGCCGAGACTGCACCACAGAATCATTAGGGTTATAAGGGACCTTTAAAGCTCATCCAGTTCCAACCCCTGCCATGGGCAGGGACACCTTCCACTGGAGCAGCTCCAAGCCCCTGTGTCCAACCTGGCCTTGAACACTGCCAGGGATGGGGCAGCCACAGCTTCTCTGGGCACCCTGGGCCTCTGTCAGAAGGTAACAAAACCCCACAGCACACACATGAAATTAGCCGTCCCTGGGCTACCTCTAAATCCCCTTTTTAGTGAAGAGTCTCAGCTTAACACAGAAGGAAGAAACTTCATGCTCTTCTTTTTCTATTTAAATATTTTCACTACAAGTCACCATTCATTAGTGTCTAAATCTTTCTGAGCTCTGGTCTCGGTTATAATTTGCAGCAATCAGTTGTAATTATGGAACATGTGAAAAGCATTTAGATCTGAATTACTTTCAAATTTCATTCATTGTGCCATTTTTCAGGTTTTACAATACAAAAGGAATGCAAATCTCCAGCAGCCCTGTCTGCACACTTGCAAAGCCTCTTCTGAAGCCAACGGCACCTTCCTTTAAAACTTCATGCAATCTTCCTTAGTCTCCTGATCTGTCTGCACAACCTTGCAGGAAGGAGCTGCCACAGCTGAGCACTAAAATCAAGATGAAGGTAAATGAGGAACCACAAAAATGAGAGGTTGGTACATGTGCCCAAAATTAAATATCCCGGGTGTTCCTGTGATTCTCAGCCCATCTTTGTGCTACCTGGTGTTTTGTTTGTTTTTAGAGGCCCACTCCATGTTCATAATGAGAAGAGAAGGCTCAGGGGCGACCTGATGGCTCCCTACAACTGCCTGAGAGGAGCATGGAGCCAGGAGGGGGCTGCACTCTGCTCCCAAGGATGCTCCCAAGGGATGGGCCAAGAGGAACCGGCCTCAAGCTGCACCAGGGCAGGGTTAGATGGAGCTGAGGAACAATTCCTGCCCCAAAGGGTGCTCAGGCATTGGAACTGCTGCCCAGGGCAGGGCTGCAGTCACCGTCCCTGCGAGTGTTCACACACTGTGGAGATGAGGCCTCAGTGCCATGGGTCAGTGGTGGCCTTGGCAGTGCTGGGCAATGGTTGAACCTGATGAGCTTAAAGGGCTTTTCCAACCCAGCTGACTCTTTGTTTCTATTCTATGAGTCTATATTTTATTGAGCTAACAGCTAATTTTAAATTCCCTGGGATGTGTCCATCATGAACATTTTCCCTTCTAATGCACACTTAATAATCGCTCATCACTCATTATCCCTTGCAGTTTTGTTGCCCATTCTCAACACTATTAGAGCCACTGGCACAGGGTGCCCAGAGAAGCTGTGGCTGCCCCATCCCTGGTAGTGTTCAAGGCCAGGTTGCACACAGGGGCTTGGAGCAAGCTGCTCCACTGGAAGGGTTCCCTGCCCATGGCAGGGGGTTGGAACTGGATGAGCTTTAAGGTCTCTTCTAACCCAAACCATTCCAGGATTCTATTTTCTCCACAGCAGTGCTTCCCCTCAGGCTGCATCAGCCATCTTTCACCTTGTGCTTTTTAAACCAACTCATTTCTGGAGTCTTCTCCCCTAGAGATATCCATGAGCCATCTGACAGAAGCCTGAGCAATGTGCTCCAGGTGACCCTGCTTGAGCAGGGAGCTTGGACTCGATGATCCCCAACGGTCCCCTCCAGCCTCAACCACTCTGTGATCTCCTTCCTGTTTTCTTGGCAATTAATTGCCTATCCCATCAAAAGAATAATTAAAAATTAGGAATTCCACTTTATTTATACCACAACAACCAATACCCAACTTTGCCCAACTTGTATTGGTTCATCACTTTAGGTTTCTTACGCTGCTTCCCCTCTCCACCAATGACCACTTCAGATGCTGACTCATGTCCAGTGGTTGGGTGGTGCACTCCTCAATGCCCCTCTCACCCTGTGCCAGGGAGGGTTGTCAGGGGTGTGCAGAAAACAAATCCACTCCTCAGCTGGTCCTAACTTAACATCAACAGCATGAACACAGACCACTGGCAAAATCAGTCTGCATTAACATGTTGGGCTGAAGACTGCAATGGCTCAAACCACAGTCCATGGCTCACCTGGTTCCTCCTGCCACAAAGAATAATGTCAAAGAAGGGCTGGGCATAAGAGTTCCTATTTTTGGTCATATCAGGCAATAGAGCTGTGGAAAACAAGTCAACCACTTTAATCTGTGACCTCCTGAAACACTTTGTATCTGTCAAGCATGAACCATCTACCCCTACTTCAGAAGAACTATCCATGCTTTCAAACAGAAAACAGCAGAAGCTTTTTCTTTGGAGAATAACATAGCTATGAAATTACAATTTCATACAGTTGGCCAAAACCAGATGTAAAAGCTCCTTGCTTCTGATTCCCTAGATCTTTGTTCGACTCTTTAATATGTGGTACTCACTGTGTTCGACTCTCTGTGCTCCAACACGAGTTTGGGCATTTCTGACCTTTTTCAGCAGAGGATCTAACCGTGGCAGCTCAGCATCCTTCCACATCATCAGCTGCTCCAGCACATCATTTCCTAACATGAAAGTTTTATCCTGTTTCATCTTTATTGCCTGCATTTCACCAGGGTTTTACCATGCAGCTCTCACTTTGGAGGCTTTTGTACACTGCTGCTAACTCCAAGAACACCACACTACAAGCTCTGGGATCAAACTAAGACTTCCACTAATGAATATGCCTTTTGAGAAGCATCCCAACTTGTTCTCAGGAGGAAACTATTCTAATCCTGGAAGTCATTAATACTAAAAGGCAGTGAAAGTGCCCTGGCACTTGTGCTACCAGATAAGCCGGAGATGAGCTACAAAACAGCCAGAGCAGCACCAGAGGGACACTGAGTGGAGAAGGAAATCAAGTGACTACTCAAACTTCATTCAGCAAACTACTGGGTCAGGATTTTGCCAACCACAACTGTTAGGATAGCAAAACAGAGCTTAAAACAAGCAAAAAAAAAAAGCCTCAGAACTTCATGCTGATAACCCCATTTTCTGGGAAAAGGGGATTTTTAAGGCGAGGAATGATGAGGTACAACTTGCTTGTTATCCATTCTTCAAGTATCACTTTAGCCTGGGAGTTTAAGGGGAAACAAATGCTCTTCTCTAAGGTACTACAATATCTGAATTATCATAATGGAAAGAAATCAAATGCTAAAGCACAGCTGCTGAAACACAGGAGTCTTTAAAATAGCCCTTCCCTCATTTTGAGAAATGGTTTGTTTTCCCCAGACCATTACAGACATCAACAGGGTCACTATTTCTATTGTAGTTCTGAGAAATTCTCTGCTGCTCCAGCTCCAAGAGCTTTGTTTGGCTCTGGGGGAAGAGAAATAACTGTCTTAGGCTGATGGCACACTGCATATATGAGAGACAAACGCTAGAAGCTACTAAGTACTTATGAAAGCTAAAATGTAGAACAACTGAAGCAAAGGAGAGTTCATTGATTTGGGGAGAAGGAGGGAGAGGAGAAAGTGCAATGAAATAAGGAGGAAAGATCACCTTAGTGTTATAAATGGCCACAGACCTTGCTATTCCACAACTGGAAAAAACTGCTCTTCATGCAAGGCTGGAAGTAACAAAGAATACAACACACCTTTGTGTGAGTTTTATTGTTCCTCAATGATTTGAGACAGGATACACATGATGGACATGGAGCTGCTGGAACAAGTCCAGAGGAGGCCAGGAGGATGACCAGGGGCTGGAGCATCTCCCGTATGGACATAGGCTGAGAATGTTGGGGCTGTTCAGCCTGGAGAAGAGAAGCTGCATGGAGACCTCAGAGCAGTCTCTAGCGTCTGAAGGGCGCTACAAAGATGCTGGAGAGGGACTCTTCATCAGGGACAGTAGTGATAGGACAAGGGGTGATGGGTTCAAACCGAAACAGGGGAGATTTAGGTTAGATATAAGGAAGAAGTTCTTCACTGTGAGGGTGGTGAGGCCCTGGAATAGGCTGCCCAGAGAAGTGGTAAATGCTCCATTCCTAGCAGTGTTCAAGGCCAGCTTGAATGGGTCTTGGAACAACCTGTGGTAGGTGTCCTTGCAGGGGGTTGGAGCTGGATGATCTTAAGGTCATTTCCAACCCAAACCAGGCTGGGATTCTATCATTTATTCATCAGCCTTTCCATCCTCTGCCCCTCTTTGCCAATTCAGACCTTCAGTACGTTACATCCTCTCCTGAACCACACACAAAGGAAGTTTTCCTGTCACTGTCTTCTGCCTCCAGCAGGATGATATCACCAAGTCACTAAGGAGGTTCTCTTTCTCCCCTCAAAGCTACCAGGTTTATGCTTGAGGGTTGCAGTCTATCACCTACTTCGGAGCACAGAAACACCACAAATAGTTATTCTGCTTTAATCTTCATCTCAACTATACTATGAGTCTTCCGTAAGTTCTTCTCAGGCCATAAACAAGCTATTCTTAGTACCATCTTCAGGACAGGCTCAGAAGTGGCTGTACCAGGCAGCAGGCATTAATAATCACACACACATATCTATCTAACTGTTATGACACCAGACAATACCACCTGGAAGTAACCTCAAACAAGAGGTTACTCCTCAGCTTCTGCAGCCCTCTGAAGGTGGCCAGGTCCAAGAACAAGGATTGCTGGCCAGAACACAACTTCCAGCTAAGGTGCTATGATGGTGTCACACAGGACTCACTTTGACGGTTAGAAAGTTCTCTGATACAAATACACCACAACACAGCCCGTGAGGCTTCTTCAGTAAGCATCACCTCACCCTGACCAGAAGAACTTCCACCAGCAGTCCAGGTTCTTGTACACTTGTCCTGAAGTAAATATTAGAGCAACCTTGGTCTAGTGGAAGGTGTCTCTTGCCAATGGCAGGGGGCTGGAACTGGATTAGCTTTAAGGTCCCTTCCAACACAAACTGTTCTATGACTCTGTCATCACACATTACTACAACGTATCATGACTCCACCAAAGAGTCACATCAAACCCCATAACTTCTGATCAGCAGTACGCAAACATGCTTAATACCAGACATTAAATACAAGAAAAATCAATCACACTAACAGAACACTCTGCTTCTCTACCCTCTTCTTTAGAAACATATCTAATCTTAAGCTTGAAAGTCTGTCCAACTCCTTGTCATTAGATCTGGTTGGCTTTTGCTTGCTATTTTAAGCAGCTCAAAGCTTCAGGTATGTTTCTCCCAAACAGATATTCAATAGTAGTTTAAGTCAATGTTCACTGTTAATGTCTTCAGAGAACGGTGAGAACCCTTCAACTTAATGCTGTAAAGCTTTCCAGGTACTGCAATGCCAACAAAAATACCTGACATAACCCACTGGAACAAGTGGCTTCAGCAGCTAAACTCTCTTGAAAAGAGAGCTGATGTTAGAGGTCTACAAGATTTAGACAATGTACAGCAGACTGTAAAACAACTTATTGCTTTGAAGCTCCAAGACTCTACAGTTTTCAGTTTCAGGTATTCTCTACTAAAACAACCTAAAGAAATTAATAAATGGTTTCCTCGGGGTTTCCACAAGCCTTTACCTCAGGTCATTATAAAGACAGAAGCAGGAAAGGGGAGAAAAGCTTTACCAAAATGGACCTACTGCCATCTGCATGTCATCAGGTCTTTTTGTTCACCACTTCAACCTAAGCCAACATGTCAAGAGTGGTTTTATGATCAAACTCCAAACAAACACAACACATTCACAGAATCATGGGATGATAGAATGGTTTGGGTTGGAAAGGACCTTAAGATCATCCAGTTCCAACCCCTGTCATGGGTAGAGATGCCTCACACTAGACCATGCCACCCAAGGCTCTGTCCAACCTGGCCTTGAACACTGCCAGGGATGGAGCATTTACCACTTACTTGGGCACCCTCACAGTAAAGAGCTTCTTCTTTATATCTAAACCTGAACTTCCCCTGTTTCAGTTTGAACTCATCGCCTCTTGTTCTATCAGACTGTAATCAAATGAAAGACATTCTAGGCTGGGTCTGGCAGGATCATTGTCAAGAGTCAAAGGAGATAAAGATGCTTAAGCTGCAATAGCAATAGGGAAGAGCGCCTCAGACTAGAATCCTAACCAAAACATGCCCACTGTTTTCAAGACCATCTTTAGCACCATCATTACCAGCAAGATTTTGATGCTGGCTTGTTATATGGCAGAAAGAATATGCAAAGCATACATACATGTAACCAATAAACCCAACCGATCCTGCTGAGCTAACACAGCCCCACACCCTTTGGAAGATGCCATCACCTCCAGGAGATGTTCCTCCATTCACACACTGGGGAACTGGCAAAGAGCAAGTGGTTTGTGTAGTCATGTGTAAAATCAGATCTCTGCTGTGATTCTTTGGACTAATATTTTCAGTCACAGGAGACCAAGTGCTTAATTAACATTTACATCAATTCTCAAACTATTTACCAACACAAATGAGGTGGGATTTGATACCATGGGTCCTTAAACACAGCCCTAAATGCAGACGTAACTCTTGCTCCCCTCCATCACATACATCTACTATTCAGACTGTTGCAAGTAAAAACTCTTAGTTAAAAGACAGTGTATTTTTGTTAGAACAAGGAGAACAAGTATTGGTTTCCTGTGATGGTTTGGTCCAGTTTGCCCAGTTTTGCCTTTGGTAGAGATATAGCACTGAGGCACACTGTAGGGTGATCTGTATTGGTACCTCAGGTTTGCAACTAAAAGTACAGTAATACAGAAGGACGGACATTTCCCAGCTCTCCCAAGTTCCACTTATAATCATATATTGGGTTGCTGTGATGCCTTTGGCTGGGGTAGAGATAACTTTCTTCATAGTAGCTGGTATGGGGCTGGTTTGTATCTGTACTGGGAATAGTGCTGATCACACACGGATGTTTTAGCTATGGCTGAGCAATCCTCGCACAGAGTCAAGGCCTTTCCTGTTCCTCACACCACCCCATCAGTGAGTGAGCTGCACGTGGGAAAGGACACAGTCAGGACAGCTGACCCTAACTGACCCCAGGGATATCCCACACCATAGGATGTCAGCTCAGCACATAAAGCCAGGGGAAGAAGAAGGAAGGGCAGGATGCTGGGAGTGACTAGTGTTTGCCTTCCCAAGTCACCGTTACATGTGATGGAGCCCCGCTGTCCTGGAGATGGCTGAACACCTGCCTGACCATGGGAAGTGGTGGATGAATCCCTTGGTTTGCTTTTGCTTTACCTGTTAAACTGTCTCTATCTCAATCCACTGAGCTTCCTCACTTTTACCCTTCCAATCCTCTCCCCCATCCCATGAGGTAAAAGTGAACAAGCTGCTCTGTGGGGCTGAGCTGCCAGCTGGGGTTAAACCAACCATCCCTTTTTGGCACCGAACATGGGGCTCGAAGGGTTTGAGATAAAGACAGGTTTGATTGGAATGTTCTAGTTCATATTTATAGCTGTTCTTACTGTTCAGCTATTAACTCACAGGCTCCTTGCTTGCCATTGGGCTCACTTGCCCTGCTGTAAATTCAAGTCTAGCACTTGTGAGTGGCTGCTTTTTCCTCTGCTGTTCACTGTAGTGGCGCTCATCTCACTCTGCTCTGCCTGGGAACACTTGGCAATAGCAGTGACCATGTGCCTAGGCTGGCAGATGGCCAGGGCATGGCTGCTGTGTCTGCGTCGCCGTACTTGGCAGGCTAGAACTCCAGTGTCAACTCCAGTCAAAGGGACTGTCACCTGTAGGTGAGTTCACCTGGGAGCAGGACACCCTGAAGCTGCGGATGAGTACACACTAGAGGTACATCTAGTACACACTAGGTACATCTCAAAAGTATCTGTGGCCATGGTTATGTGTGGCGCAGTAGGTGGTCCTCTGAAGGGGCTGTGGCCCAAGGGTAAGTCCACACTGGAGAAGGTACCAAGCAAGCAAGTGGCTTGGTTGGTACCTTCCTTGGCATCCTTGGCTGAAAACAAGTCCAAGCTGAAGCAGGGGCAAGGGGAGGAGTTCATTACAATGTTAAACCCTACAGCCTGGGCCAAAGGGGCTAGGGATGGAGACTGCAATGGAAATACCTCTACATTGTTGAAAGCCAGGATTTGAGTTGCATGTTATAGGAATTACTGTAACAGGAGATGAAGCCTAAAGATATAGGGTTAATAATTCAGTGGACATTTTACAGACATTTCAAGGGGTGACACATAAACTAAGACAAAGATATATGTATTAGATCAAAGGATGGGAAGGGTGGTAGTTTGTGAGGATGTACTGGAGAGTATGGGACCTAAGCATCAGATGGTATGGAATAAGGGGTGCAGAATGTGGTTTTGGCTGAGATAGAGTTAATCTTCTCCACAGTAGCTGGTATGGGGCTATGGTTTGGATCTGTGCTGGGAACAGTGTTGATCACGCAGGGATGTTTTTCCTGCTATTAAGCAATGCTTACATGGAGTCAAGGCCTTTGCTGCTCCTCACACATCCATCAGCAAGTAGGCTGAGGATGCACAAGGAGTTGGGAGGGGACAAAGCCAGGACAGCCGACCCCAACTGACCCCAGGGATATCCCACACCATAGGATGACAGCTCAGCACATAAAGCTGGAGGAAAAGGAAGGGAAGGGGATGTTGGGAGTGATGGTGTTTGCCTTCCCAAGTCACCATTACATGTGATGGAGCCCCGCTGTCCTGGAGATGGCTGAACACCTGCCTGACCATGGGAAGTGGTGGATGAATCCCTTGGTTTGCTTTTGCTTTACCTGTTAAACTGTATCCCAACCCACAAGTTCCCACTTTTTCCCTTCCAATCCTCTTCTCCATCCCACCAGGGGAAAGTGAACAAGCTGCTCTGCAGGGCTGAGTTGACAGTAACAGTTACTCTTTAAAGAACTCCCAGGAGAAACACTTTACTTTTTGAAACATCTCAACAATCAAATTCTGAGTTAACTCTGTCACCATCTCGACAGACACTTAACTTTGATCTCTCTCAAGAAGACTACCATCATTGCAACCCAAGTCACAACATAGTACATACAGCAAGAAAAACCATAGGATCATACAATGGTTTGGGACGGAAAGGACCTTAAGCTCATTCAGTTCCAACCCACTGCCATGGCATTCTTAAAGGCAAGATAATTATTGTTCATAAAATCAAATCTTCACCAGGCAGCTTTCAAAGCTGCCACCAGCCAGGAAGTTCAGCTATTTTATCATAAAACCTTCATAAGAAGCAGCCTATTTTCACACCTCCCAGCTGATCCCACAATTTAACAGCAAAATCAACACCACACATTCCTCTTTTCTTATTCCAGCCTGATTTACATCACCCCCCAAAACCCAAGAGCATTTCAAATTGGTTCGTGCACTTTAAGACAAGACCATACCTGTATACACACAGTTAAAACATCTCACCCACTACTAACACAGGTTCATTTGATACCTGAACTTCTCAAACAACTACAGGAAGTTATTCTTACTCGAGCACTGCTGTCATGGCTATTTGTCTTGAAATTCCCTAGGTAGGAGAGATAATACAGTAAAGTTCAAGTGCTGCCTGAGCCTTAAAGAAACTAAAATGCCTCTAAGAAATACTTGATAGCTTCCTTGTTGTCAGCATCTGCTCAGCAACCCCGCAGCATCCCTTCTGTACGGGAAGTTATATCCTTAATAATGGACACGTTCTTCATTGTAATTATTAACAGGAAAGAAAATATGTGTTCTACAACTACTGAAGAACATACAAATGAGCTCCTGGTTCTCCTTGAGGCTCCTGACAAAGAAAATGACCCCTAATGATCTCTCGTAAAAGTAACTGTTGAGACAAGACAATCTAAGCCGTGTTTGAAAAACACAGGACCAAAAACCATCCCAAAACCACTACTGGAACTGCTGAACATCAAAACAGGGTTAAACAACCCCCAAACTATTGATTTCCTTCCTTCATTGCAAAATTAATATGGGGAGGAGCTCGAAACAGCCATTACTTCAGAGCAGCTCTCCAGTATCTGAGGGGGGCTACAAGGATGCTGAAGAGGGACTGAAGTGATGGGTTTAAACCTGAACAGGGGAGATTTAGGTTGGATATAAGGAAGAAGCTCTCCCTGTGAGGGTGCTGAGGCGCTGGCACAGGGTGCCCAGAGAAGCTGTGGCTGCCCCATCCCTGGCAGTGTTCAAGGCCAGGTTGGACACATGGGCTTGGAGCAAGCTGCTCCAGTGGAAGGTGTCCCTGCCCAGTGGCAGGGGTTGGAGCTGGATGAGCGTTAATGTCCTTCAACCCAAACCAGACTGTGATTCTGTGATTCTACTGAGATTTAAAAGTTGCTCCAGATACAAGAAAATCAGAAAACAGAACACTTCATTGGTTTTGTAGCTACTTGCTCTGATTTTATGTATCACTGTCAATGCAAACCGTATAGAACTGAAATCAAAATCCCTTTTGCTATCCAAGGAAAACTACATACAGTTGGTAAATAACAGATGTTCAGCAGAAAAAAAAGACCACTTCAGTTTTCAATCAATGTTTAGCCTTCATGACTTGTACACTTAAAAACAGCACTTTGAAGACTAATGGAAGTAAATATTATGTAGAGAAATCCAGTCATGACAAGTATTATCCTAACAGCATGGTTTTCCCAAAGGCCATGTGCAAGGTCCTGCCCCTGGGTCAGAGCAAACCCAGTACAAACACAGGCTGGGGGAGACTGGATGGAGCAGCCCTGAGGAGAAGGGCTCGGGGTGCTGGGTGAGGAGAAGCTCCCCATGACCCGGCTTCAGTGTGCGCTCGAGCCCAGAACCCCCCCGTGTGCTGGGCTGCACACCCAGAGCGTGAGCAGCAGCTCAGGGAGGGGATCCTGACCCTCTGCTGTGCTCTGGGGAGACCCCCTCTGCAGTCCTGATCCAGCTGCTGGGGCAGCAGCACAAGAGGGACGTGGGTTGCTGCAGCCAGCCCAGAGGAGGCCCATGGAGCTGCTGCGAGGGCTGGAGCAGCTCTGCTCTGGAGCCAGGCTGAGAGAGCTGGGCTGGGGCAGCCTGGAGAAGAGAAGGCTCCTGAAGGGGAGACCTGAGAGCAGCTCCAGTGCCTAAAGGGGCTGCAAGGAAAGATGGAGAGGGGCTTTGGCCAAGGGCTGTAGGGACAGGACAAGGGGAATGGCTTTAACCTGCCAGAGGGGAGACTGAGATGAGCTCTTAGGCAGAAGCTCTTCCCTGTGAGGGTGCTGAGGCTGCTGTCCCAGGGTGCTCAGAGAAGCTGTGGCTGCCCCATCCCCTGGCAATGCTCAAGGCCAGGTTGGCACAGAGGGGCTTGGAGCAAGCTGCTCCAGTGGAAGGTGTCCCTGCTCATGGCAGGGGTTGGAACTGGATGAGCTTTAAGGTCCCTTCCAACCCCAACCAGTCTGGGATTCTGTGAATGAATGCCCCAAGTTGTTTTTGTCAAGCAGAAACTGTCTGGAAGGCGGAAATCTAACCCTGATGAAATGCAGGCCTTAAGGTCCCTTCCAAACCATTCTGTCATTCCATGATTACATGTTACTACAACGTATCATGACTTTACCAAAGAGTCACAGCAAACCCTGTAACTTCATGATCAACAGTATACAAACATGCTTGATACCAAACATTAGATATACAAAAAATCAATCGCATTAACAAACACACTGTTTCACTACTCCCTCCATTAGGAATATACCCAATCTATGCTATAAGATACCAGGTAACAGCCACCAGCATCCCAATCCAAGCCACATAAATTGGTTGTAACCAAGAAAACCCCTGTCAACCCATAATGAAAACTCTATAATCCAAGTCACTGGAAAGCTGTTTAGAACATAGTTATACAGAAATCATTGTCCTACTGACACACACATCATGCAATGAAATCCATCAGGATTATATTTGTTAATCAAATGCATATCTTAAACACAGGTCACTATCTCACACCTTCATTTGAATTTATACTGCAGTTCACACAAGAAAATTACTCGTACACACCCACTTCGATCCCATCACACAGTAAAAGCATCAGCTTTCTCTACTGACATCACTTTAAAAGACATATTTTCATTAAAAATTCAAACACAAAGTGTGTTGGTGGGGTTTATGAATAAGTTTTGCAACAGTTTAACAAAACTGTGCTGCTCCTAATGTGTCATTTATATAACATAAGAGGTAAAGGGCTGCTGGGGAATTACATAGAAATACCTGTTTTCCAGAAAGTTAACCCTGTTTTTAGAAGTTAGTGGATCTCAACTGTCTGTTTCATATTGATCAGACACTGGGCAACACGAGGAGACAACACATTAATCCTATTTCACTGTATTTCTGCAGTGGCTATTGGGAACTCACAGACAGGATAACTGCACTTTGCACAAACCCCAACTTCCTTTACATAAGGGAGTCCCTACATGCTGATTTAAACACATTCCCCCCCCTTGAAGACAGGGAGGGTTGGGTGGGGAAGGAGGGCAGAATGAGTGTGTTTGGGAGGAAAAGCAGGGGCTGATGGACCACAAGCAGCTCTGAGCTGGGCTTCTCCAGCAGCAGGAAGTTTCTATGGGGCCTGGCCGAGCATGCGCCATGAGCTCCACAGTCTCCCTGTGTGGCAAGAGTGCAGAGGCAACAACCAAACCAATAACAGAGACAAGAGACCAAGAGCAACAAGCACCTTCCCCTCTATATTCCGACTGCAGCCTCCATAAAGGCCTCCCCAGGCTGCTTTCTTGGACAGGGCCCTCCCACATCCATGGCTGGGAGCAGGAATTAAGGAGTCTGGCAACCAAATCTGCTACTGGAGAGAGGGGGAGAGGGGAGGAGGAGCAGCTTGAAAGAGAACAGCCGAATGTATAACCCATCCCTCCACCTCACACAGCTCAGGTGGCGGTGGGGAAGGAGGAAGCAGCCAGATTATATCCCCCCCCCCCAACTACAAGAGGGGACGAGAGGGAGGAGAAGAGAGGGATGGAGGTGGCACACAATGGCTGACTGTTGGGGAGGAGATGGCCTACAACAGCAGTCATGGGGAGGGCGCAGGGCTTCTCTGTGCCTCCCCCTCCCCATTCCTCACCCCACAGAGGGGGAAGGAGGAGGGGTTGAAGGAAGATCAGGACATTGCCTTGTGTGTGTGTGCGCGTGCCCTTCTTGCTTAAGGGTGAAGGAAAAACAGACACATAGGAAGGGTGGGGATGGAGGGGGAAGGCTGAGAAGCAACCCCCCAAGCTGTGGAGTGGGGAGGAGATGGAAAAGGCCCACTGCCAGCGCCAGGACGAACAAGAATAGTTATTCCAGCTTATCCTCCATTCTGCAGGAATCCCACCCGCACAGAGCACGGGAACAGACTCAGGGAAACATGAAGGGGGGGGGAGAAGGAGGAAAGGGGGGGTCACAGCCGACACTGAGAAGAGGGAGGACGGGAAGGAGTGGGGGGGAAGGTCCCCCACCTCCTTGCCGTGCCCCATAGCGGGGAGACAGCTCCCCCCATAGACACAAACAGCTGCTCCCCCCCAAAAAAAAGCAGAAGGATCCCCTCCCCCCGGAGCGCCGCTCCGGGAATCCCAGGCCCCTCCTCTCCCTCAACGCGCTCCACCCCCGGGGCCGGGAGGAGGCGGGGGGGGGGGGGGGGGAATAGCCCCAGTCCCCTACTTCACCCCCAGCGCCGCGGCCCCCCACCTTCAACCGGCCATACAGAGTACGTGTGGGGGTGTGGTGGGCTGAGGTAACCGGGCCGCTCACCCTGATCTCCAGGCTCCTGCGGCGGCTGCAGGACGCGCTCCAGCTCGGGGAAAGGCAGCTCGGGCAGGTCCAGTAAAGCCCCGTAGCGCTCGAGGAAGGAGCAGACGACGGCGAAGTTAGGCCAAGAGCCGGGGCAGCACGGGCCCGCCGGAGCAGGGGCAGGCGGAGATGGGGCCGGAGGAGCCGCCGCCGCCGCCGCCATCTTGGACCTGAGGATGGAGAAGGCGCTGAGGGGAAAGAGGGGGGAGCGGGGGAGCGGGAGGGAGGGGGCGCTGCCGAGCCGCGCCGCCAGTATCCCACAATGCACCGGCGGAACAGCGAGGGGCGGGGGGGAACGGCGGCCCTCCGCCGCGTGCGGCGAGGGGAATGAAAACAAGGCGGGGCTCCCCCGCCGCTATTTATAGCGGGGCGGGGATAGACCGCAGGGCTGACCAATCGCGACCGGGGGCGGGCGGGGCCAGCAGGCAGCGCTGGCCAATGAGAGGGCAGCGAGCGTTCCCGCCCCCTCCCTTCCGCGAGTACAGGTGGCGGTTGGGACCGGCGGGGTTTGGGCTGTGTGGTGAGTGTTAAACGGTCGGGATGGGGCCCTCGGTGTGAGGGGACGGGGTGGGAATGGAATGGAATGGAATGGAAACGGGAGCGAATGGCCGCTCGCCTCCTGGTTCCGCAGGCAGGCGCTCCGTAGAGCTGCCCGGCGTTGGAGAGAGGGATGTGGTGGCAGGGCCTTGAGTTGGAGGTGTCTGCAAGCTGTGCTGCCCGCCCCTGGCATCCCCCTTCGTGCGGTTCTGCGCCTCCCCGACGCTTCTCTCTGCTCTCTGCTTTTTCCTTATTCCTTCTCTCCCAGCTGCTTCGAGGAATCCTACTCTGTTCCCACCGCTCCACCCTCTGTGATCTTCACCAGTAATTCCCTTCACCCGGCTTCTCAGCGGCGTTAGGTTACCAAGCTCCCGAAGAAAGTTCTTCTAGTTCTTAAACTTGATATCTGTCTCTTCCTTACCCGGTTCAGACTTAACCTCTCTTTTGCACGTGCTGTTCTGCTGTCAGTTATAAAGTCCCGACGCGCTGCTCTATCTGCTGTATTGCTCCTGAAATGGCTGAGGAGAAGTTGCCCACCTTCACCTGCCGACCCTGAAGAATTAACGTTGTCTTTTGACGCACTGCAGTTGTTCTGCCTGAAGCTGGCCGTATACTGACTTACTCTTTCACCTTTGTGCTCTTTGATCTCAGGTTGTGCTTGGATTTTATGAAGCATTCCTTCCCTCTGCAATCTCTTAATACAATACCCTGGTGTGCTGCTGTTGTTCACCTTTTATACTTGATCTGTTGCTGGTGGGAGCCGCTGAAACAACATTTACCCTTGCTGGAGATGAGTGCTGGCAACTTTAAAATCCACCTGCTTGCTTGGCTGCGCTTGATCTCAAGTTTCTGTTTCATTCTCAGCTGTTTTATTCTTCAGCCACTGCTTCATTTCTTTCGGTACAGCCTCCTCGCATAAACTTGGATGTTGCCTCCTTTTAAGCTCTCCTTCCTTTAGTTGCTGTGGTTTTGCACTCTCATTACTTTACTTATAGATTCCTGAACCGCTCTTCCTTCTCGTCTCTTTGTGTTTGGACTACTGCAGCTTACAGAAATTGTTAGTTTAGGTTAAACTTGTGAGTTCATGGCCTCTGTTCTTAAGTGGTGGTGCACGTTTTGGTGCTGTACATTTGCACTAGTAATTAAAAAAGCCAAATCGTTTGTTGGGGAAGCATTTTCCTGCTCCTGGCTGATTGGTGGCAGGACTATGCCCTGTGTCCAGAATGTTCAAAGTTCCAGATGAAATGTTCATTCTTACTTCAAGATACTCATATCAGTTCAAATCATGTTACTGGTATTCTCTGGCGGTATTATAGGAAATAGCTTTAGATTACAGCTTTTATTTATGGCTTTTAAGTTTTATTTCTTTGTTTCTGCTACTTGCTTATTTTTGTGCTATTTGGAAACCATGGATTAGGAAGCTCTTCGCTGTGAAGGTGCTGAGGCACTGGCACAGGGTGCCCAGAGAAGCTGTGGCTGCCCCATCCCTGGCAGTGCTCAAGGCCAGGTTGGACACAGGGGCTTGGAGCAAGCTGCTGCAGTGGAAGGTGTCCCTGCCCATGGCAGGGGTTGGAACTGGATGAGCTTTAAGGTCCCTTCAACCCAAACCAGTCTGATTCCGTGAACCATAGGCTCTCCTGTTTGCATTTTGTGCCTGTTTGGTTGCCTAGTTCCAGCCTTGTAATACCATTTGGATTGGGAAAACTGATATTCCTAATTACTGTTCATTCACCAATGTCAAATCTCCAGGTCTAATTCTGCTGTTCCCTCTCAGAAGTAGCACAGGAAGAGGTTATTTTCATTCTTCAGAGCCAAGCTGTGGGCAGTTTATTCAACCCTTCCTGTGGTTGGTGGGTGATTTCATTCTCTTGGGACTACAGCTGGTTATTCTTCTGCTATAACGTCCCTTCAAGCAGATCTTTGGAAAAAAGTCTTACAGAACGTTGTTCAAATCCATTGCATCATGGATGTGCCATGAAGGAAGCCAGAATCCATGAATCCAAGCCAGTTTCATTCCTTCATGGCTGCTTGCCTGTTTGGCAGGGGATGGAAGAGTCACAGAATGGTTTGTGTTGTGGAACCTTAAAGCCCATCCAGTTCCACCCCCTGCCCACAGGTAGGGACACCTTCCACTAGAGCAGGTCACTCCAAACCCCATCCAACCTGGCCTTGACACAGGGTTGCACTTGGCCTTGTTAAACTCCATGAGGTTCACATGGTCCCACCTCTCCAGCCTGTCCATGTCCCTCTGGATCCCATCTCTTCTCTGCAGCTATTCTGTGGAAGAAGCACCTCTGGCAGACTTGCTCCTGTTCTGAATCCAAACTAATGTGGTTTTATGCCATGTGAAGTGGGATACTGAGACCCTCTCCTGGCAATCTGAGGAGAGTGTGTCTGCACTGTGATTTGCTGTAGCATGTTCCAGCCAGGAAAAAGGTGTTCCAGAAGGACTAGGAAACCTGATAACCCAAAGATTTCTGTTTTGTGAGGGCTCTTTAATCTCTGCCACCGAGGTTCCTGTGATTGATTCTTTTTTTTCTTTCCTGATGGATTTGGATTAAAAAGTAAAAGATGAGAAACCTCGTGTGGAAACATCAGCCAGGGAGAGCTGCTGGATCGCTCAGGAGCAGATCTTTTACTGCAGAAACAACTAATTTTCTACATAAGGTGGCGTTCAGACCATCTCCCTCCAGAACTGGACAGATGGAAAGGTGACTCCCCTTGAGGAGCATTTCCAGGGTGTCGCCAGGCAATTCCTCTTGTTGTCTATTGCCAGAATCACAGCAGCAATCAGCTCACAGTGATGTGAGGGACTATGAAGAGGGCATAAGCTTCCGTTGTGGGGTGAGCTGGTGCTTTGAGTCCCTGCCTGATGGGTGCCCAGCTGTGACTTGTGATAGAGATCTCAAAATGACTCTGCTTAATACCAAAAAGCAGTTGGTCGTTAGCAGTGCTGATAAGGCCTCAGCTGGAGCATTCCATCTACTTCTAGGCAACACAAATCAAAGATGCATGCCAATTGTTGGCTGCCAGGGGAAAAGAGAGGAGAAAATAAACAGAAATGTAGAAAACATGACTGAAGGGAAATTTATTTCATCTAAAAGAAAGGAAAAACCACAAAGAGTTAAGTCATTGGGAAACAAAAGATGGGGGAAAAGAGAAGGCTTAAGCTGTTTTTTTGTCAGCAATAGAAAGGATTAGGAAGAAAATGGGCTTAAATTGAAACAATGGAGGTTGAGGCCAGACACTGGAAAAATGTATTATTTGGGTGTTTAACTGTGCAGAGACATTTATCCCTGCCAGGAGTGACAAGGGAGAGAAGGTTAGAAAGTCCTTGCTGCAGCAACATGGCAATGCCATTGTTCTGTTCATGGCCTTTCCATTGTGTTTATTGGGATTTGTTTAACCTCGTTTACCACTTTCAATGAGCAAAGTAGCCAAAGAAATGGTGTGTCTCAGGTATTTTAGGATATAATTATTATATTCATTGTACATTTTAGGGAGAAGATTGAGACCCAGATGGGTTGGAGCAACCTGCTCTAGTGGACAAGTATCCCTGCCCACGGCAGAGGGGTTGGAACTGGATGATCTTCAAGGTCCCTTCCAGTCCAAACCAGTCTGCATTTACATGATTCTATGTGAGAGGATATTCTGGAACATGATCCCTGTTGATAGTTTTAAGAGTTGAGCACCCAATACTTGTACAGATTTGACATATAAAATTATTTGTGCCAAATCCCGCACAAAATTACCCTCAGTTCAATTTAGTTGCTCCAAAATGATGTGGGTAAAGCCTGTAACAGCATTTCCTTCCTAACTTCTTGGGGCAGGGGCAGAGCTTTCTGGTTATGTTAACATGCTGCATATGTTAGCCTCATGTTATGCATTAAAATATCCTTTTTCCAGACTTTGGTTCAACTTTGTGATGTCTTCCCCTGAAATTGCTTCCCTTTCATGGGGTCAGATGAAGGTGAAAGGCTGCTCCACAACATACAAGGACTGCAAAGTCTGGCCAGGAGGAAGCCGAACCTGGGACTGGCGAGAAACTGGGACTAATGTAAGTTTGCTGGTTGCTATCATCTGGTCCAGAGACCAGTTGTTAAAATTCCAGCCAGAGATTCTGCAAGTTGCCTTTTGCTTTCATCTGTTGGGCTTTTCCTGGGAAGAACTGAGTGTGTGTTTCAGGCATGACTGTGCCAACAGGCTGGAGGACTGCAGGCACAATGTCCTGCAGGGGATGGTGCAGCAACTCTCCTCCCAGCTCCCCTCACCAGGCAGCTCTTGCATCCCTTATAGCTCTCAAACAGCATTCTGTGTTTGGTTAAGAGAGCAGTTGTCACCAGCTGCTGGGAACAGCCTCTTTCAGACTGTGTAAGCAGAAATTGTCTTGAGTGAGACAGGAAAAAATGTAAGTGAAGTTAAAAGAAATCACCAGTAACTGACCCTGTGCGTTTGGAAGACAACAGTGCATGTGGTTTCGTTTAGATCCTTTTCCTCGGGGTTCCTTGTGCTTATTTCAGGGGAAAGATACGCAGCTAGTGTCATACACTGGTTTTGCCATGAAAAGCTCACAGTCTGGCTAAGCACACAATGGCTGTTCTTGGTAGCCATATACTAAGTGCTTGCCCTCACAATTTTTACGCTTTATCTGTAAATGCTATCAGAACAGTATAAAAGTCCATGGAACAGTATTGACATTCCAGCTTTAGAAGCAGTATAACATCTGTTGTGTTAGGAACTTGATGTTGGTAATTCTCCCCATATATTACACTTGCACTACAGTAGCTGTATGGGCTAGGGAAAAAATTCCAGGCTTTCTAAGCAAAAGTTAAAGCACAAAAGGACTCTGTACCAACCATGTCTTAGACCCAGCACCTGCATCTGCAGCCCTGTTGAATTCATTTTGACACAATTCAAGGGCAGAACCTCTGGGGTCGCAACTTCATCTATAATCTTCGGGGGAACAGAATTTTGCTAACCTGTCAGAGGTCCATTTATATAGTTTATAACACCACGTAGTTTCTGCCTTTCTCTCTGCAAAGGTATCTTTACCTTGCAGAGAGTGAGCAAGCTGCATGTATAACCTTTAAGATGTGATTCCTTTAGGGACTGATTATAAAAATGAAGGTCCTACTGGCTGGGGGGGTGGGTTGTGCACTGAGAGTCACTTCTTGCTTGATGGACAGTGTTCTCCTGGTTCTTTAGGTCAGTTCTATCCTTGTTCCTATGAGGAATTAGGTGATGTGGTTTAAACATGAATAGCAAGCAAGCACTATAAAAACAGAGTTAAGCTTTTCCAGACTGCATCTCCAACTTGAAGAACCGTACAAAAATTAATCCAGTCAGCACTGAAAGAAGCAGCATTCACCAGATGCAGTTTTGCATGTTTCTTTATGGTAGACTATAGCGCGCCTATTTTCATTGCGCATGCTTTTCCCTGGGGTAAGTGGAGATGAAGCTGGGGAAAGAAGCAATGCTGAATATGTCCCACACTCCAGCTAGAAATGAGTTGCTTCCTTTCCTCCTCTGCTGTCAGGCTGCTGTCTGGTATGTAATCCTTTCATCGCCTAACTGGCTCTGCAAGGTTCTGTAACTGAGCATTGATAGCTCTTACAGCCTTAACCCTTGGGGATGGAAGGCAGCCTCCCTGCCTGGCTGCACTCCTGCCATCATGGGAGAAAGAGTAGGAAGGCAGAGAACAAAAGAGGCAAGGAAATCTGCTGCTCCGCGTATCCCCCTCCAGCTGCCCAGTCAACAAGGATACACTTATTCCATCATGTTACATGTTTCCTACAAAACAAATGGAAGCCCCCACATCAGTGTGTCTTGTGTAACCAAAGAAAATCCTTTTTGCTCCATGGCTTCAGTGTGTCAGGAGTACTTCCATGACACAAACCTTCCCAGTAATCCAATTATTGCAATTGCAGTGAAACATTCCAGTTCTTTTTGTCCAAGTTTTGAGCCTACTTTAAGAAACCTCCCAGGAAAAGCATGTCCTGTTCTGTCACAAACGCATACTTGCAATGACTTGTGGATTGAAGTGACCTCTGCATTCCAGGTGTAGATATCAGATGTGAATGGACTAAGGAGAGGACAGCTTTTGGGCTGGCCACCTGTGTCTTGGGGCGCATCAAGCACAGCGTAGCAAGCTAGTTGAGAGAGCTGATTCTCCCACTCAAGGCCACATTGGTGCAGCCCCACCTTGAGGCTTTGGGTGCCTCAGTGCAAGAAGGACATCCAACTGTTAGAGTGTATCCACAGGATGGTGACCAAGATGCTGAAAAGCCTGGAGGGAAGGTCTTGGGAGGAATGGCTGAGGTCACTTGGCTTGTTCAGCTTGGAGAAGGCCGAGGGTGACCTCATCCCAGTCCTCAGCTTCCTCAAGAGGAGCAGCAAAGGGGGCAGTGCTGATCTCTGGTGACCAGCAATAGGACACAAGGAAATGGAGTCAATCTGCATCAGGGGGAGTTCAGGTTGGACTTTAGGAAAAGGCTCTTCAATGAGAGGGTGGTTGGACACTGGGACAGGCTCTTTGGGAAGTGGTCGTGGTCCCAAGCCTGTTAGTGCTTGAGGAGTGTCTGGACAACACTCTCAGTTGTATGGTTTAGTATTAAGTAGTCTTATGAGGAGCAGGAAATTAGACTCAATGATCCTTATGTGTCCTTTCCAACATGATGATCCTGAAGGTAGCTTCTGACATAGTTGATTCTCTGATTCTATGAGGTATTCTGTGAACTTGGAGAACCAGAAAGAAACCACCTGTGTTGCTGAAATTCCAGATACCATCCAGGCTAAAGGCTTTCTTGTGGAATAAGGTTAATCCATTACCTGGAAGTTGCACTCTGCTATGGAAAGCTTCTTTCACCTGCAACTTGAGGACGGCACACGTTTGTTTCAGCTTCAGAAGTCTCACTTGCCCTTTTCTGCAAGCTGAGGCAGTGACAAGGTTAAGAGAACTCTTACATCTTGTCTGAGGCTGCAGCATCAGCTGCTGAAGACTTGGGCAGGGAAGAAAGAATAGGGGAGGACACAAAGAGCAAAGCTCACTAATGGAACATCAAACCAATTGTTAAGCTGCTGCTTTGACCTTAATTCATTGAAAGTATGAAGTATTTTCTGGAAGTACAGGGGATAAGCATTAAAATAACATTCTCTAGGAGTCTACCATGGCATTACCTACTTCAGGTGTGAAACTCATCTCAATTCTCTCAAAGAACATAAGAATTCTACTCAAAAAAAGGAGGGTGAATGGTATTTACGGTCTAAAACCAATGCACACCAAAGAGGGGCTAAATTCTAGCATAGGTTGTGCAGTATCTTACTCTTGGCCATAGAGAGATACATAAACCTTGAATCCAGGAGGAGAATTACTGTGACATAATAAAGTTTTATATTAACATTACAGGTGTATTTGTGGCTTCTTGGGTTTAAAGTCGTAGTAAATAGTTGTACTTCTTTCAAACCCTCATGCTTTTAAAGCTCTTTTTGTCTTGGAGGAGTTTGGTTTCAAATATACCTTTCTCCAAATTAGGAATAGCGCAGAACTTGAAACTGAAATGAGAATATATTCCAGTCCTCACTGGTAAATGGGATTTGCAGAGTAAACAAGGAAGCCATTTTATCATTTTAATTACCTGAGGAGCTCTTTGTAATTAAAATGAGGATGGGCTTGAGACAATCAGTGTTACAATCAGATTTTGTTCCTTTTGAAAACAGCAGTATATTGCAATTTCTGGATTTCACTTTTAACAGTTGTAAAATGCTCGGTCTTGGATGTAACTCATAGAACCACAGACTGGTTTGGGTTGGAAGGGACCTTAGGGCTCCTCCAGCTCCAGCTCCAGCCCCTGCCATGGGCAGGGACACCTTCCACTGGAGCAGCTCCAATCCCTGTGTCCAACCTGGCCTTGAACACTGCCAGGGATGGGGCAGCCACAGCTTCTCTGGGCACCCTATGCCAGCGCCTCAGCACCCTCCCACGGAAGAGCTTCTGCCTAAGAGCTCATCTCAGTCTCCCCTCTGGCAGTTAAAGCCATTCCCCTGTCCTGTCCCTACAGCCCTTGGCCAAAGCCCCTCTCCAGCTTTCCTGCAGCCCCTTCAGGCACTGCAGCTGCTCCGAGGTCTCCCCTTCAGCAGCCTTCTCTTCTCCAGGCTGCCCCAGCCCAGCTCTCTCAGCCTGGCTCCAGAGCAGAGCTGCTCCAGCCCTCAGCAGCACCTCCATGGCCTCCTCTGGCCTCGCTCCAAGCAGCTTCATGTATTTTAGAACCGTGTAATGCTCTCTTTGGTTTTACCTGCTCAATGAAGTATCATAATGTTGCCATCAATTGATTAGCTATCATCCGTCATCTGCAGTATAGAATGCCTTTTTTAATTACCAGTGTTATCTGCTGTGTGTATGAAGAGGCTTGTGTTACGTTTTGGCACTGCTAATTTATGCTGCTACTCTGTGGGCAATTTCAAAAGACATAGAAGGAGCTTACCTGGTTGATGCTGTTGTTTTCCTCCCCTGGCTCTTAGCATTCTCCAGGAGTGCAACCAGCTGACCTTGAAGAAGTGGTCGAGAAGGGTGTTAAGACTGTGGTGATCGGTCGTGGCATGAGTGAGGCATTGCAGGTAGGCCTATGTGCTATGAGAAACATGAACTAGAACTGTTTGTTTTCCCTCTGATCAGGAGGAAAAAGAAATCTAAGATGCCTTCCTAAAAGGGGAAAAATCCAGGATGCTGAATTGGCATCAGTGAGCTCCTGCCAGGAGTCCCTTTTTCCTGAAAGAAACATCATGTGAGATCCATTGTGTTAGCATCAATGTGAAATGGTAAACAGAATGTCATAGAATCATAGAACAGTTAGGGTTGGAAAGGCCCTTAAGCTCATCCAGTTCCAACTCCCTGCCGTGGACAGGGACACCTCACACTAGACCATGCCTCCCAAGGCTCTGTCCAACCTGGCCTTGAACACCGCCAGCGATGAAGCATTCACAACTTCCCTGGGCAACCCATTCCAGTGCCTCACCACCCTCACAGTAAAGAATTTCTTCCTCATACCCAATCTAAACTTCCCCTGTTTCAGTTTGAACCCATTACCCCTTGTCCTATCACTGCAATCTTCTGGCACAGGAGGAATTTAAACAAGGAGACCTTCGTACAATGTCATTACTCACCCTCTTAGAACAGGTCATGAACTCCTTACAGGCCTGCTGTAAGGACTTTGATAACGAGGTATTTTCGTTACTCACTTCAGCAGATAGCACTTCTGAGTTTCTGTAGCTAGTCTGAGCTTCAGGAGAAGCCATTCTTTAGTTTTGGATGAGGTACCACCTTACTGAGGTAAACTGTACCTTTAACCCCAGTTCTATTTATTTTGTAAGAAAGGGCTGCACTTCAATCACAGAATAACCAGGGCTGTAGTGACAGGACAAGGGGTAATGGGCTTAAAACTTAAACAGGGGAGATTTAGATTGGATACAAGGAAGAAATTCTTTACTGTGAGGGTGGAACAGGTCGCCCAGGGAAGTTGGGAATGCCCCATCCCTGCTTTACAGCGTGAGGGGAAAAGAATCTAATACTTGCTTTTCCCATTTCCTTTTCTCTTCTGAGGTTCCAGCATCCACTGTGGACTATCTGAAGAAAAACGGGATCGATGTGTTGGTGTTGCAAACAGAGAAGGCTGTGGAGCAGTACAATGCCCTGGCTGCACAGGGTGCCAAAGTAGGGGGGGTCTTCCATTCAACCTGCTGACTCCTGGCAGTTCCTTGACCACACAAATCACGGACACATCCCTTCGCTGCATCAAGTTACAGGCAACAGAGTGCGGAGTTGCATGCCAAGGTGTTTGTGCCCTGACAGTCTAAAATGCAAAGGCAGTTTATTAGATTGAAACAAATCAAGTGCTTAGAAAAGGGGGTTGTTAATGAAATCACTGAATTATAGAACCATTTCCATACGTTCTGGAGACTGATCTAACCTGAACACTGTCATATCTTGGTTATGTAGCTTTTCACCTCTTTGCTACATTAAAATACTAGGGTTTGAATACTTTTGTTAGGAAATGGCCCAAGATTACATTCTCAGCTATTGGAATGCAGCCAGAGGATAGCTGATGGGTACAACCAAGGTGGGTATGAAGGTAAAACTTCATATAACTAAGTTAAAACATAAAACTAAACAAAAAGCAAACCCAGAACATACAGCTTTGCCTCCTGCTGGTCACTTCAGTCAGGACATAGGCTAATTCATGACCATCACGTAATTTAACACTAAGATTTTACATTGAGTTGAGAAAGGAATAAAAAATAAAGTTTACAGGGAATAAACATCGAATTTGAGCCTTAATCCTCCCAAATGATAGGAAAATGCTTTGAGTAGTTCAATATGTATCTATCCAAAAGTCCTTACGTGCTTAAAATCACCAGGAAGATTTGTCACAAGAGTTTGCAAGCAACAGCAGATGTTGATCTTTAGGAAATCAGATGTGAGGATTCTGACTGGTCATGGGTAGCTGAGGATGTTGTGCCAACAAGCAGGACTTCTCTTCACTGCTGTTGTTGGTGGGCTTCTATTAATAGACAACTTCCCTCCTGTAGGTATTCTTTTCCCCACCAGGCTAATTCTTGAGCTGTGCATATGAAGCCTCTGTTAATGAAAGCACAAAGGTGACACTAATGGCCTGAAGCACTTGGAGCTCTCCCAGCAGTAGCAGAGAGGCTTAGACTGGTATGAGAATGCAAAGCCCTTCCCAAGCCCAAGAATAACCCTTCACAAAGTCCTCCGTTCTGTTTATTTGCTCTGGTAATCATTTCAACCCTTTCATCTGCTCGGATACAAAGCAGAGGGAAAGTAAGGGAAAGCCTTTATCTTGCAAGCTCCCAATGACAGGAATATTCTGTTAGTGCAGCTGCATCTGAGGCATCTCACCTAAACCAGCCAGAGCTGCTCTTCCAGCTGCAGCTGCATTCTCTGACCCAGCAGCCGGTACAACAGTCACCATACATCAGAACTGCTGTGGTATGTGTCTGCATGACTTCCATGGGGTGAAATAGATGAACCACCACCCCAGAAGGCTTGCAGGCATCCCTATGGAATGGCGAAGACTCACATCCTGCCTAATCCACTCTGTGTGAAGACTTTTTGCATTAAATTCTGTTCTCTTCTAGCACGGGTAGTTTGACTCTTGATTGTGGTGATATATTTGTATTATTTCATGAGCTTTTGGGCCTGAACTACGAAGAGATTTTGCAAGCCTTGTACTGAGCGGACAGTACCCGTTTTTAAGTACCACAGAATGCTATGTTAAGCTGTTAGAGGTTGAGCAAACACCTGATCTTTCCCTTCCAGCTCTGGGCCATCCAACACAAGAGGGATGTGGAGCTGCTGCAGCTAGACCAGAGGAGGCCACTGGAGCTGCTGCGAGGGCTGGAGCAGCTCTGCTCTGGAGCCAGGCTGAGAGAGCTGGGCTGGGGCAGCCTGGAGAAGAGAAGGCTCCTGAAGGGGAGACCTGAGAGCAGCTCCAGTGCCTAAAGGGGCTGCAGGAAAGCTGGAGAGGGGCTCTGGGCAAGGGCTGTAGGGACAGGCCAAGGGGAATGGCTTTAACTGCCAGAGGGGAGACTGAGATGAGCTCTTGGGCAGAAGCTCTTCCCTGTGAGGGTGCTGAGGTGCTGGCACAGGGTGCCCAGAGAAGCTGTGGCTGCCCCATCCCTGGCAGTGTTCAAGGCCAGGTTGGACACAGGGGCTTGGAGCTGCTCCAGTGGAAGGTGTCCCTGCCCATGGCAGGGGTTGGAACTGGATGAGCTTTAAGCTCCCTTTCAATACAAACCACTCTGATTCTGTGATTAATGTAAGGCATTAATAACAAAGCCAAATTCAACAAAACTGCTCAGCCCAGTATCCTACATTGAGGAAGATGCTTTGTGCTCCTTACATCATGTGGAACTCCATGTGTTGTCCTGCTGAAAACCCCGAGAGGACCAGAGCCCATTCAGTGTTCAGGTGACTTTAGGAGCTGTGCCCTACCTGGCTTTGTGCTGCAGCCTCTTAGTTGTTCCTTTCGTTTGGCAAACGGTAGGACTCCGAAGCTTCCACTTCCACAACAGGGAGCTGCAGCGTGCAGAGGAAGTGGGTTTCACTTTCTAAAGGCAGACTGCCAGACTTCGCTACCATCAGGACAAGATTTTGGTGTCAAGATGATCTGCTGCAAGTCTTTCCCATCTGGATCTTCTCTTCCCGCTCTCCTCACAGCTTCCTGAGGCAGCATCAGCTCCACTTGGCCTGCTCCAGCCTCTGAAAGCACAAGTTTCCTTCTTGGTGCCTTTGCTACGTGGTGGAAACAGCTGGGACTGATTCACAAAAGATTCCCGCAGCCCTCACTTGGTATCTTCATTAAATCTCTGCTTCCAGCTACAGCCATAAATAACTGGGTACAGTTAAGGGCTCATTGGCCACATGATGGGAATGCACTGTCACAGTGCAGCGTTTCTCATGCACACACCCCCCCACTTCGCCTCCCACCACGAGCCCCATCTCCTGTCTGCGGTGAACTTCGTGCCAAAGCAGCACTGGGGCTCGGCCCTTATCTCGGTGAGGCAGCACGAGCGAGCTGGCAGCCAGGAGCACAGGGCCATGGAAACACTCACACACCCCAAACACACCAACACCGGTGGGTTTAGGGGACTTGAAATGAGCCCCAGGGAAGCTGTGGCTGCCCCATCCCCAGCAGTGTTCAAGGCCAGGTTGGATACAGGGGCTTGGAGCTGGATGAGCTTTAGGTCCCTTCCCACCCAAACCATTCCATGATTCCATGGTTACAAATCTGCTCATCCACGCAGCAGGGAAATCAAAGGTAAATTTGAATAAGGGAAAGGGTACAGTCAAATGCTATTGAGGAAATGTGTTTGCACATAGTTGACTGGACCCTGACACCGAATTTCAGGATCATCACAGCTACAGAACCCTCATCTTTCAGTTCAGCTAAGATGATGATGAATATGATCTGCTTGAACAGATGAAACCGAAGAAGAAAAAGAGAACCTGGCATTTCTGCCATGATTCAAACTAGGGATCAGATTAAAACTTACAGGACGCTATCAAGAAGAGAAGCCAACTCTGGAATACTCATGAGGAGGTTGGAAATATTCCTAGCAGCCTTCCTTACAGTTTCAAGTGAGTTTAGGCATTCTGAATTACAGATGAAGAACTTTGCTGTAGCTCTTCAGTATTTGATTCTCAGTTGGTGGTAATACACAAGGCGAGTGATCTTTGCCTACTATGATGATGAAAGGAGCTCAAGCACAGCACGAAGGGAGCAAACAGTAGAAATCAGTCCCAGTGCTCAGAAAGTGGGAGAAAGATGCCAGGATTTTGATACTGAAAATGACAGTGCAAAAGAAAAGGTCCAGACTGGAGCAGCTGTTGTGTCCTGGGAGCAAATCAGAAACCATAACTTACCATTAAGCACAGAGCAGCCAAATTACCTTGAGGAGAAGCAGAGGTTGTGCCAGAGCTGGGTAACAGCAGGACCTGCTGGGTTTATCTACAGCACCATCGCTTCCCTGTGCTGCCCATCAATATTGCTCTAACCTGACAAGGAAGGGCAGTGCTTGGGAACAGAGGCTGTTCCCTCCGCCCCTGCCAAAGCATCAGTTGTGGCTTGGAGCATATGGACAGCACCTGAATTAGATGTCCTTATAGGGACGACAAACTGAAGTGCCAAATTGAGAGGGGAGGAAAAGAGTCTGGAATGAGCCAGATGAAGTACAGAGAACAACCAGCCATTGGAATAACCACCCCAGGGAAGAGGTGATGCCCCAGCGTTGGACATCATTCAGACTGGGCTGCACAGGGTGCTGGGACATCATGTCTAGGTCATGCTTTGCCAAGAAAGGTTGAACCAGATGATCCCTGAGGTCCCTTCCAACCTGGAATTCTGCCAGGTATGGATCTATGAAGTTGACAGGACACAACTTCCTACTGAGATGTACATCAACCCCTGTCTGCTGGGAACTGAACTGAGGATGCCAAGGAGAAGTCAGCCAGTAACAGCTCCACTGTGAGACGTACAAGGTCCTAAGGGTAAAATACCGAAACCAGTCTGCGAGAGCAGCAGCACTAGGAGCTCCTATTTGAGAACACCTGAAGGATCTGAGCAGTTCAATGGTTCTGAGTCTCTGGACCACAATACTGCTAGATGATTAAAAGAAGATCACAATAACCCATCTTCCTCAGACCTCGCACCATGTCCGCTCATGTAACAAGAAAGGAGCAGATCAGCCCGAGTTTTCCAGTTTTAGCGTAGGAAAGCACACGAGGGGTCCTTATTTACACTCAGCTCTGTACAACTGGAAAGTATTTCCTCACTGCTCTTTACCTGCTAAAAATACCCCTCTCCCCTTCTCTGACAATTGATTTATGAACACAGGTCACATTTGGC
This sequence comes from Myiopsitta monachus, assembly GCA_017639245.1. Taxonomy (NCBI): domain Eukaryota; kingdom Metazoa; phylum Chordata; class Aves; order Psittaciformes; family Psittacidae; genus Myiopsitta; species Myiopsitta monachus. Next base: position 94,872,032 of record CM029919.1, on the reverse strand, counting down.
TGCTGCACTATAAGGTTTCACACATCAAGTGCTCCTAGGAAACCCCACCAAAGCATTCCCCCTCATAGGAGTTCCTCAGCCTGCTGAAGCCCTGCACACGGGAGCAATGCACAGACCCGCTTTCCAATGGGAATGCCGGAAGGATCGTGTTGTTAGTACGTTCTCATCCCTCCATGCTCCTGGCTCGCCTATGGGGAACACTGACAAGCTGCCTGCTGGTTAACTGAGGGCACGTTCCAGTGCCAAACGTGAACCGAAACACTGGAGAGGTTCTCTCACCTCAGTCAGATGGGATCACATCACCCAGGAAGAGGCGCTGTGAAGCTTGGTGGGATGGGGTTAGGAATTCTCCAACCCATGGTATTTAATCTCAGTGTTCCTAAAGACAGGCAAAGGCGCAACAGGAGAGCTGGATGATAAGAGATGAGTATGTTTGACTCCGTTTTCTCTTACAGAACAAGTAACGCACTGTGTGCTGCTGTAACTCAGCCTCCACCGTCCTGCTAACTGGATTCTGCTGCTTGCACCAATGGGCTGCTCCTCCTTCCTCTCCACAGCAGAGCAAGCTGTGCCCTCGCCAGGACCGCAGCTTTGCTGCAGAGGAAGGTAAAACAGCTCCGGATTTAACCTACATCCATTGGCAGTTTCACTTGAAGGTGCAATTCCTACAGCAGAACAACAGCACTTGAGAGTATTTATTTGGGTTTACTACGAATTTAGGTACCAATGCACAAATGCAAGGTTTAGACGCTCAAGAAGAACTCAAACCAACCCAAAAGACCTCCACCCCCCCCTCCCGCTCCTCAGCTTTGCTTCAGAGTAAAAATAACACTGATTCCTGTGCCTAAGCATTTACATAGTAAATACACAGCAGAAAACCAAAGGCCTGGAGGAGAACCTCCCCATAAGGAAAATGGCAGGTAGGCCCCAATTGAATTACTATTGGAATGGTGATTGGGAACTGCCTGGGTTCAATACTGAATTGTCTTGGAACTGCTCTTCACTAGGCTGAGTAACGCCTGTATAGGTCTGTCTGCTTCCTAACGCAGAAGGCCAAAGTTCTTCAGCAGCTTTATATCTGTGCTTGACTGTTTGAACCCAATATAAACCAGTTTGGGTTGGGTTAATCTTAGAACACCCCATATTGCTTTTGTGTAAGCCAAAGAGCCCATAAACACATTTCTATCAGCAACAGACTTCACCGCCTGGCAGGTTTGGGCATTATGTACACCTTGACAGGCTTGCTGAAGGGGATGGTCCCCTCGATGCCGTTCTCAGATGGTGGGAGAGCCTCCAAGCTCTCGTTCCAGGCAGATTTGGGCAGTTTAGCAGCTGCCTTGCTCCGGTTGGAATTGTAAGCCAGCAGCAACCGCACTTCAATCTGACAGGGCTCTGCAGAGGAAGACAAAGAGAACAACCCAAAGATGACTCACGTGCTTCAACAAGGCCAAAGGCAAGGTCCTGGCCCTGGCTCAGGGCAATCCCAGCACAAACACAGGCTGGGGGAGAGCGGATGGAGCAGCCTGAGGAGAAGGACTCAGGGTATTGGGTGAGGAGAAGCTCCCCATGACCCGGCTTCAGTGTGCGCTTGAGCCCAGAACCCCCCCGTGTGCTGGGCTGCACCCCCAGAGCGTGAGCAGCAGCTCAGGGAGGGGATCCTGACCCTCTGCTGCACTCTAGGGAGACCCCCAGAACTGCAGCAGTGCTCCAGCAGAGACACCACCAGCACCAGAGAGAACAGAAGGAATAACCTTTTCCCACACTTATCCCACAGTTCAGCCAACACCTCCCCAGGACTCCCTTCTCCTCCATATCATCAACTCTTATTCGTAGCCTTTAGTCGCCTCTATGGCTTCTGCTATACCCCCATCAGTTAACATGTGCTTTGTATTTGGGTGTTCTCCTCCCGAAGCACACACTTAGCGCTGGCCTTCAAGTTCCATTGTCCTGAATGAAGGCAATTTGTCCATTTTGAATTGTGACCCTGTGTCCTGACATCTCCCTGCTTGTGTCCCCGCCCCACTGCATACACCCAAGTGCCAACGTCAGTGTTAATAGTTAAAATAATGGCATGGGGAGACACCAGAAGAGAATCAGAGAACGGCTTGGGTTGGAAGGGACCTTAAAGCTCATCCAGTTCCAACCCCCTGCCATGGGCAGGGACACCTTCCACTAGAGCAGCTCTTTATAGACCTTCTGATCATCCCTTAGGACCATACTTAAAACACCCTTCCAGTGAAATTGTGCCTTGATTTAGCTCCCCCTGCTACCTCTAAATCCAGATCCTTCCAGTCCTAGAACAATACTGCTTTTTCCTCTCCAACCCAAGCTAGCAGGATGACCGAGTACACCAGGGAAGTGCTATAGAAAAAGGAGCCTGTGAAAGAACACAGCACTGAAGAAAACTCTCTTGGTTAAAACCTCATCACCAAACCCTATTTATAACAGCTCAGAAAATAAACTGCTCAAATAAACCCCACATTTGAGTAAACGTGAAGGGATTCAAAAGGAAACAGAACAAAGGGAACTGTGAACAAATCCTCTGCCTTTGTTGTTTGAAGTCCACAAGCCAATTACTGAAGCACTTCCACGGGCACGTGCGGATGCCAATAGAGACTGAGCGGGAACGCTGGAGTATTTCATCCAGGCTAAAGGGTGGGGCTTTTTAGGGCATTATTAAAAGGCTGCAAGTTGCATCAGTGCTGCAACTGTGCTGTTGGGTACCCCCAGTTCCAAAGGTTCCTGCCATGCTCCACTACCCATCAGATCTAAGGCAGTGAATCACAGCGAGTCAGCTTACCGTGACTCCCTGCCTTTAAGCAAGGCTGCAGACCCAACTCCTGCAACTGATCTTGCTCTGCATGGAGATGGGGGATGTCCTGTCCTGGGTTCAGCTGGGATGGAGTTTGTTTTCTTCCTCATACATGTGCTGCTCTGTAAAGGTCCCCAACTTGTGGCGAGCACCTTGTGTGTACCACGAGAGCAGCCCCTCCAGTCACCTATGGAGCAGCAATGCCTGTCAACCAGGGGAGATACTGCTCAAAGGCTGCAAGAACAAAGCCTGTGCACCTCAGGGCAGCACCACCAACAGCTTTAGGCTCCAGGATCCCAAAAATCCTTTGGTGAGGTGCTGGCACAGGCTGCCCAAGGATGATGTGAATACTCCATCCTTCAGTGTTCAAGGCAATGCTGGACAGAGCCTGGAGCAAGCTGCTCTAGTGGAAGGTGTCCCTGCCCGTGGCAGGGGGTTGGATCGGGATGAGCTGTAAGGTCCCTTCCAACACAAACCATTCTATGGATCCCACGTCCCCAAGACTGTGGCATATACATCTATGTGCAGGAGACTGGGATCAAGCAAGACGCGCTGTTATCTTAGAGAAGCACAGCAACACCATCACATGAACCTGTATCATCACCGTTACCTGTCCAGGCTGTGTGCGAGAGGTAAACCTGAGTTATCAGCCTGTGCCTTCCCGGACCGGGATTTCGGAAGTCTGCTGGTTTAGGATGGATGAGCTGCGCTTGTCCATCCGGATACAACACCTACAGAGGGAAAATCAAAAGGGAAACAACTGAATGACAACCGGGCTGGGGATCTGCAGAGTGAGAGCTCTGTTGGTGGCTTCTGTTTGAGTTTGGAAGGTAAGAAGGCGAGCTTCAGCTTGGAGCCAAGAATCCAGCCGGCCACATAGCGGCCATCCAGACCATCCACTGACACCAGCTCTTCCCCTGCTTTGTAAACAGAGGTTTTAGTTTCTCTGCTATCAGTGAATTCATGTGGTTTACTTGGCATCGCACCACCCCCACCTCCCCAGCCGCATGTGAAACCAGTGGTTCAGCAGCAGGAACAAAGTTAAGTTGGAAATACAGAGCCAAGAGCTTGCATGGAATCAACAGCCTGGTTTGGGTTGAAGGGACCTTCAAACTGATCCACTTCCAACCCCCTGCCACAGGCAGGGAACCCTTCCACTGGAGCAGCTTGCTCCAAGCCCCTGTGTCCAACCTGGCCTTGAACACTTCCATATCCCTGTACCATTCACTGCTCCTTTTGCTCCTCCTCTTCCCACTACTCACACTGGAAGTTCAGCAGCACTTATACGTGCTCATGCCCATACCGTGCTCTGTGCATGGGGAAGCACAGTGCAGAGCACAGAATACCAAGGTGCTTCAAGCAAACTCTCAGGAGCTGCACACTCAAACCGAACTCTACCCCGAGCACTATGTACCACCTGGACCAGTTCCTCAGTGTGGGGCCAAACGCCAGACATGGAACATCCTTACTAATAATAGTAAATGTACAAGTACTGACATCAAAGTCCCCCTAAGGCACAGTCACGTCTGGATCTACGTCATGTAACTGCTTACCTGAACTTTAACAGTTCCCTGGGGATCCTGCACGTGTTCCAGAGTTGCATCAACATCCAGAGCCACCACCAGCCCCGAGGTAAACCTCAGAGGGTTGTCAGATTCACCCGTGGGCTCGATGATATTCGCAGTAGCTCTGTGGAGCTGTTGGGAGGAAAGGGGTTGATAAAAGTAAGGAGGTGAAGGGAGGAGGGAAGAGAAGAAAATACAATCACTGCTCTTCTGCGTGGAGAAGTTGTGGGTTGGAACTGGATGATCTTAAGGTCCTTTCCAACCCAAACCACTCAAGGATTCTATGAACTCTGGATTCTTTTAGGTGCTGCCAGGAATGAAGTCTTCTATATATTTAGCAGTAGCCCTGATAGGTAAGAAGAAGAAAGCCATTGAAGATAGAATGACCAAGAACCTGAACTCTAAAAGCTTCATGGCACATTAGGAAGCAGTCAGCTGCAAAGACAGTCCACAAGGATAATGCATTGAATCCTCTGTGCTGCTCTGACCTGCTCTGGAAGAGGAAGGTGGAGGAAGGTACTTTGTCGCAGCGTTGTCTGAAGAATCTTGACCACTTCGGAAGGTTTGGATGTCACAAGTCTGGGCATTAAGTCCAGCAGTTTATCCACAAAACTGCCCTGCATGTGTGGGAGCTCAGAGATGAAACATCTGTGTTCAGAACAAATGAAGACCAAACACTTCCATCAGCATTACTCATTAAACACATTATGTTATTCAACACGACACAATGGTTATTTCCAGCCAAGCTACTTATAGAACCATGGAGTCAGCAGAGCGCTTTAAGGTCCCTTCCAACTCAAAGCTCATCCAGCTCCAACCCCTGCCATGGACAGGGGCATCTTCCACTGGAGCAGCTTGCTCCAAGCCCCTGTGTCCAACCTGGCCTTGAGCACTGCAGCAATGGGGCAGCCACAGCTTCTCTGAGCACCCTGGGCCAGCGCCTCAGCACCCTCACAGTAAAGAACTTCTGCCTTATATCCAACCTGAACTTCCCCTGTTTCAGTTTGAACCCATTACCCCTTGTCCTACCACTACAGTCCCTGATGAAGGGTCCCCAGCATCCCTGTAGCCCCCTTCAGACACTGGAAGCTGCTCTGAGGTCTCCACGCAGCCTTCTCTTCTCCAGGCTGAACAGCCCCAACGCGATGATTTTAAGGTCCTTTCCAACCCAAACCATTCTATTATCCATATTGTGGAATTCAACACTGCCTGTGGGACTTCCCGAGAAATAGGGATGAGTTTTGGTGATCCTGAGACTCGGTGCAAGGAAGAGACACAAAGCAAATGAGCAGTTCTGTTTAACTACTACTCAGCAGTAGTAGCTACTGTTTAGCTACTCAGTGAGCTGAGCATTAGGAAACGGGTAGATTTGGTTCCCTTCTTTCATCACTTAACCAGCTACAACTGCAAAGCAGATCATGAATAAACAGGAATTTAATCAGAACTAGAGATGGAGTTCTGCTCAGGCAACTCTGCATACCTGTATCTCCAGGTTATCTATCCAATTCCCCTCCAAGTCAATGGGAAAACACTGGGCATCCCTATTTGGCCTATTTTAGCCATCTAGATTAGGAATACAACGAAAGAAGCACCCGTCCGGTGAGAGGAGAGCTGAGCGAGCACTTCAGAACTAGTGGCCATTCACCATCAATGTCTGGGTGGGATGACTCCCACCCTGAGCATGGAGATGGCTCATTCACAACGTAGAAACTGTGATGAAGCAAAGGGATATTCCTTCCAAAGAAAGCGCTTCCATTGGTCCCATGTTTAAAAGGGAGTTTCCTTCTTGCTTAATCACTATCTCATGATAGCAGTCCCCGAGGTAGAACAGCAAAAGGGGAAGGGAGATGGAAAGAGATGAAAACCAAATGGGATACTCCCCAATGACGACGGTGGGGGGGAGCTTTGTTACATACGATGAAGCAGCAATGAAGTCTCTCACCTCTGAAAGGAATCCACTTCTTGCAGGAACTTCTCACACATCCCAAATAGGGGCTCCACTCTGTAACAACGACAATATTCCTTGCCTTAGTTTTAACCAAAGCAAATGGGCTCTGGGGCACACTGTGGTGTGCTGGAATCCAGTTCAAGCTCCTAAAAACCGACTACGTGAAGGCCAGAAGAGCGTTCCCCATAACAAGAAAACGAGTTGTCATCTCCCTCCCCACATGCATATCCCCTCTGCATAAGACACTAAGTACGTTCCCAAAGCGACTGTTAGAAAAGTATTGGCTTTCCGCCTATAAAACAAGAGGTTAAAAGGCAAATACATAACAGAGCTCTATGGCAATAAACTGATGGCATCAAACTTGAAACTGAAGGAATTAGGACATGAACCCACTTTGCTCTAATTCCCCCTAATTCTAACCCACCCAAACCCATGTTGAACTTCACTGACCTCAGCAGCCAAAAGGAGCCACATGAAGCCTTCAAAACTCGCTAAAACTCAACAAGTAATACTTAATGAAGCCAACGTTAGTGCGTTCTTTAATACACGACTCAAATACATCCCAAATATCAACTCTGCAACACTTTTAACCTATTTTTATGTTCAGAAGGAAGAGAACTCAACCCCCAAAAACACAACTTCCTCATGTATTTGTCATCTATTATAGTACTGGGCATTATGAATATTTATAGTCCTTATTTAAATAGTATTTCTATTGTAGATATAAAGGCAAAAGAAGGCTCTGACTTCTTTTCGCTAATGGTTACTGGCATGTTGTGATGTTTTATGTGCCCAATTTATCCTTGCTGGGTTTTAAGCAAAGCTTAAGGAAACTGAGCTTAGAGTTAACGCCATGAAGACCCTTTCCCCAGGCCATCCTTACCCTCTGGTGGTACGTGCAGTCACGATCAGCTGTAAGGCCTTAGCCTGCAGCCTCATGTGGTGAATGATGACCACTTGTCTGCTTTCCACCCCGCTGTACATGAACTCCATTTTGTACGTTTCTTCCAAGATCTGTCAAAAGGGTAAGAAACCATCAGGCTCTGCTAAAGCTCCTGCACACAGCAAGGGTGCGATGACACTGAGCTGTGTGGTGAGGTCAACACGCTGGGGGAAAGGACGGCATCCAGAGGGGCCCGGACACGCTGGAGAGGTGGGACCATGGGAACCTCATGGAGTTCAACAAGGCCAAGGGCAAGGTCCTGCCCCTGGGTCGGGGCAATCCCAGCACAAACACAGGCTGGGGGAGACTGGATGGAGCCTGAGGAGAAGGACTCGGGGTGTTGGGTGAGGAGAAGCTCCCCATGACCCGGCTTCAGTGTGTGCTTGAGCCCAGAACCCCCCCATGTGCTGGGCTGCACCCCCAGAGCGTGAGCACCCCCAGACCCAGCTGCTGCTGCCTCACCTGCTTTGCTGCAGCAGATGCCAACGCGTTCTGCTTCAGGTACAGAGGCGCTGCCACGTTCCACAGCTTCTCCTGCAAGGCCTGCAGAAGAAACACCAAGAAATGACGGCAGGCACCAAGCTAGGATTGAACATTCTAACATTGCAGTAGATGGGCTCGGGAGCAGGGAAGATGCTCTGTCGCTTTGCTGTACACCAACAGGCTGCTTAAAAAAGAGCCAAAGTTTCACTTTGTGCTTTTAAATACAACACAAAGAACCAAAGCCTGCAAATTATATATTCTTGCTGTAAACAGGAACTGATTTTTTGCTTCATTTAGAATCATAGAATAGTCAGGGTTGGAAAGGACCTTAAGATCATCCAGTTCCAACCCCCTGCCATGGGCACAGACACCTCACACTAGACCATGCCATCCAAGGCTATGTCCAACCTGGCCTTCAACACCGCCAGCGATGGAGCATTCACAGCTTCCCTGGGCAACCCATTCCAGTGCCTCAGCGCCCTTACAGGAAAGAATTTCTTCCTTATCTCCAACCTGAACTTCCCCTGTTTCAGTTTGAACCCGTTACCCCATGTCCTATCATCACAGTCCCTAATGAAGAGTCCCTCCCCAGCATCCCTATAGGCCCCCTTCACACACTGGAAGGCTGCTCTGAGGTCTCCATGCAGCCTTCTCTTCTCCAGGCTCAACAGCCCCGACTTTCTCATCCTTTCTTCATACAGGAGGTGCTCCAGTCCCTGATCATCCTCGTGGCCTCCTCTGGACTTGTTCCAACAGTTCTATGTCCTTTCTATTTTGAGGACCCCAGAACTGCACACACTGCTGCAACTGAGGTCTCACAGAGCAGAGCAGAGGGGCAGGATCACCTCCCTCGACCTGCTGGTCACGCTCCTTTGGATGCAGCCCAGGATACGGTTGGTTTCTGGGCTGCGAGCGCACACTGCAGCCGCCTCATGTTCATTTCCTCATGGACCAACACCCCCAAGTCCTTCTCTGAATCTCTTCCCTGCCCAATCTGGAGCTGTGCCTGGAATTGCTCCTACCCAGGTGTAGGACCTTGCACTTCTCAAGCTCTACACTGGCAGGAGCATTCAAGTTGGTCTCTTGCTCTTCCTTAGGTGTCTGAATGTAACTTACACACGTTTAAATCAAGAACTAAAGGAAGTAACAAACAGATTTTGAGAAGAGGCTCGATAAAAACTTTGCTATGTAAAACCAAGAAGGGGTTTCAGTTTGCGTGGTTGCCATTTGGCACTGCCCTCAAACCCTCGGAATACGTTTCTCACCCAAAGAAGGCATTTTAGATGTTCTAATATTTATATGTTCTATAAGAACACAGAGATATCTATACAGTTGTTAAATGTAAGGATGGATATAAGGCAGAAGCTCTTCCCTGTGAGGGTGCTGAGGCGTTGGCACAGGGTGCCCAGAGAAGCTGTGGCTGCCCCATCCCTGGCAGTGCTCAAGGCCAGGGTAGACCCTGGGGCTTGGAGCAAGCTGCTCTAGTGGAAGGTGTCCCTGCCAATCCAAACCATTCTGTGGTTCGATAGCTGGCAAAGTGAGTGCATAAATGACATGCCAGACGAGGAGATCGGGGTGATCAGAACTCCAGGAACCTGCTCTTTCACCATCCACCACTTCTCAGCACCACGTGGAAGTGCACCACTGTGATGGGGGTATTTTCAAAGAGCAGCCCAACACACCCCAGACGAAGCCAGACCTTGATGAGGAGGAGCTGACACTGAAGGTAAGTCGCAGTGAAGTCTGCCATCCCTGCCAGCTCTGACTGCAGCTCTCCAAGCCTCTGAAGATCACTGAAGTATGTGGGAAAGAAAGAAAAAGCCATTAAGACAGCAAGTACATTAACCTGAATGCACTCGGAATGCAGCAACAATGAGGCTATTTCTGCATCCTGCTTTTATCCTTAGAAGCAGCACCAGAAACAGCAGCAAAACCCTCACTACAACACAGTTTGTACCTTGGGACTTGGCCTGTCCTTTCTTCCTGGACACCGGCACAGCAGTGGCGTGTCACTGTCAACCCACATTACTGACAGCCCTATGGGAACCATACAGCACAGTGGCTCCAGCTTGAACTTAAAGCACTCCAGACTTCTCCAGCAGCTAATGACCTATTTGTGTTACTCTGCTGGGACATCTCATGTGGGCTGGCATAAAGTGTTTGGAATGTGTCAGGCTCATCCAACCAAGCGAATCTGAAGTATAGCTCCCTTTTAAACCAAGCTGCATCCCAACATAATGGTATCTCTCCAACTTGCTGTTGTGTGTTGTTTGGTGTAACCATCTCCTGTAAATCAGAAGTAGCTTTTAACCTGACTGAATGAAGAAGAACAGGTAATTGAATGCAAAAGGCTTCAGTTCTCTACCCTTAGACATGTTTTAAACTCAAAAGCGTGTATTTGAGACCCCACTTGCAGCACTGTGTGCAGTTCTGGTGTCCTCAACATAAAACAGACATGGAAGTGTTGGAACAAGTCCAGAGGAGGCCACGAGCATGATCAGGGACTGGAGCACCTCCCGTATGAAGATAGGATGAGAAAGTTGGGGCTGTTGAGCCTGGAGAAGAGAAGGCTGCATGGAGACCTCAGAGCAGCTTCCAGTGTCTGAAGGGGGCTACAAGGATGCTGGGGAGGGACTCTTCATCAGGGACTGCAGCGACAGGACAAGGGGTGATGGGTTCAAATTGAAACACAGGAAGTTTAGATTGGATATAAGGCAGAAGTTCTTTACTGTGAGGGTGCTGAGGCGCTGGCACTGGAATGCCCAGAGAAGTGGTAAATGCTCCATCGCTGGCAGTGTTTAAGGCCAGCTTGGACAGAGTCTTGGGTGACACAGTCTAGTGGGAGGTGTCCCTGCCCATGGCAGGGGGTTGGAACTGGATGGTCTTAAGGTCCTTTCCAGCCCAACCCATTCTATGATTCTAAGAAAACAAAACTCATTTGTTGTCACAGACCTGAAAACTGGTTGGATGAGGCGGATTCAACTCTGCATTCTGCTTTGATCCCAAGTGTACTAAAACTGTCACTCTCCTTCCACATTTCCTACTGTATTATTAAAAAGAACGCATTTTTCTTCAAATGACTCTTTCCTTTTCTTTGTTTTAGACTTATCTTTGCATTTCTGATGCAATTCTGAAGCTATGGCTCTGCCAAACAGGAAGGCTCCTGTGTGCAGAGACATTCAAAGCAAGCTATGAGATTATCTGTACAATCTGCAGCTAAAGGAAACCTCTCCTCAGCAGGGAGGGTTTGTGTCTTGCTTCAATGCAACAGCAGCACAGCCAGCCTCAGCCTTACATAGTGACTCCATCCCAGAGGGAAGAGGAGACTCCTGGGTGCCTACTTCCCATGTCCTACTTAATGCATCACAACACAACAGGGATGTCAGCTCTCAGCTAACAGCCAGGCAAATATTCCCTTTCCCAGTCTTCTGCTGTTCCCAATTCCACTAATTCTATTTCCTTACAAATCTCAGCCAGATTTCAACATCCCTTCAAGACAAAAAACATCCTGGTTTTGGATGGAGAAACTAAAGCACAAGGAGTGATTTGCTCAGAAGGCTGCCTTACAGCTTCAGAGCCTGGGGGCCGAGTGTCAGTCTTCAGTGTGGTCCCAAGTAGACCCCAGCTCCATGACACTAATGATAAAGGAGGAGAACCCACTGCTGTGAGCTCTTCTATCCCTTTCCAACTGTTGGGGCAGGAAACTCTTGCCCTCTGCAAAATAACCTTTAACACTTCGGTTTTGTCTTAAATCCTTTCTCTTAAGCTGGCTCCTGGATGGTGATCCCAGCAGGAAAAAAGCCAAGGCAATGATTTCCATCAGTTCCAAAGCATCACTGTCCTTTACTGCATCCAAGTTACACATGAGCCATCTCCAACGTGATTCCTACAGTACTCACAGTCTGTGAGGTTTCCAGACCTTCACCGTGCCTGTGAGATTTGGGATGCTCTGCCAAGAGATGACCTGTTCTAAGCATTTAGTGCATTAAAAGCTTTGAGGTTGTGGTTTAGGTTGTTTCAGCCTCAAAACAGCTGAAGAGAAAACCAGGGAGCGCTCACAGTTAGGTTCTGAGCGAGGAGCACACTGTTTATTCTCCACTGCAGGTGAGTGTGAAAGCAATTCACAGCTACACGTACAGAAGGGGCAGCTATTCGGGAGGGAATGAAAAGGAATAAAGCTCTTTGGAATGCCACATTCCAAACAAAGGATTGAAATTGTTTTTCTACCCCCGAAAATAAAGCTCTTCTCCTCTTCCCAAGCAGGCGAATCGCATCAAAAGGAGCCTTTTCAAGTGTTTTGTTTGTCTGAATCAGTCTAGAGATGAAATGGAAGAGGCAGCACAAAATCCACCTTTCTGAAGCCGCACTGCACACTCTAATGACATTAACAGCAGAGAGCAACGCACAGGAACATTGTCTGTTCCAGGAAAATCTCTGATCTTCAAACTGATGGAGAATGACAAAGTCCTCTGTAAGCGGTAATGAAGAACCCCACAAAGCACCTCTCCTGCTGAATGAAAGGCCACATGGAAAATGGAAGAGGAAAAGGGACAACGTCTCTCCCCCTCCCAAAACCAAAACCCTTTGTTCATGTACAATTACTACAATCAAAATGAGGGACCGTACAGGGACAGAGCCCTAAGAATGACACACAAACTGCCACCCATCAACCAGAAAAGCTTAGAGCATATCGTACCACAGCAACATTCCAACAAGAGCCTCCTCCTTCCTCTTCCCATGCCCCAAAATGATGTTCCCCCCAAAATGCACACATTGTTCAGGGAGGAAGAGCCAGAGCTGAGACCATCAGATCTATCTTACACAGACCATGAACGTTGTGTTAGCATGATGCTCTCCAGAGGAAGGCTCAGGTAAAGCGCCCAAAGGCAAATTACAACCACAATAGTCAGAAGCAAAGCAGCTGCCTCAGAGAAACTGGGAATCCTGAACAATCGTCCATACACAAGGTCAGCTTCCAGCCTTACCGGATGGTGAATTCCAGCAGCTCCTGGATGCCCTGTGGATCGAGGTGCTGAAGGTTGTAAACCCTCTCCAGGCTCTGATGCAAGAACTGCTGGGAAGGATCTTCATGGGGTGTAATGCTGGGAGAGACAGGGGAGGACACCAGCTTTCTGCCTGGCAACTGAACAAGAACAAACACATGTGAACAAAGAATAGCTAAGTAAACAAGGCTAACGCAAGCAGAAAAGATGGTGATGGGCACAGGTTGTTCCTGGGGAGATTCCAGTTGGACACAACAGGAAACTTCTTCCCATCGAGAACAATCAGCCATTGGAATAAGCTCACCAGGGAAGCAGGGCCTCCCCTGCATTAGACACTGTTAAGACTGGGCTGGACAGGGTGCTGGGCATCTAGTCCAGGCCATGCTTTGCCAAGAAAGGTTGGAGCAGATGATCCCTGAGGTTCCTTCCAACCTGGGAATCTGTGATTCCATGATCCTATGAAGTAACCGCATTGCAAAACGCTGTCGCATTATTTAACAACTTGCGACTGAGCTCCACTTCATTTCTCATCCAAAATCCGTGTGAAGGGTTCAGAGCCTGCATCTCAGTTAATATTCTCCATGTGGAATCCAGCTGCAGCTGGAGACCTTCAGGTTAAACTTCAGCAGCCCTTTGAAGGAAACACCTCCCTCATCTAGCAACTGACACTGAGAAGTCAAGGGAAGCCCAAGACCACACAAACTGCAATTAATTTCATGAGCTGCAATAAAACCAACTTCAGTCCCACCTCTACTTCCATGAAGGAAAAACACACTTGAAAGCAGAAGGGAACACACCTCACGCGTGAGGATGAGCAGGGGGCGACAGCACCTCCCATATGAAGATAGGCTGAGAAAGTTGGGGTTCTTGAGTCTGGAGAAGAGAAGGCTGCGTGGAGACCTCAGAGCAGCTTCCAGTGTCTGAAGGGGGCTATAGGGATGCTGGGGAGGGACTCTTCATCAGGGACTGTAGTGATAGGAACAAGGGATAACGGGTTCAAACTGAAACAGGGGAAGTTCAGGTTGGATATAAGGAAGAAGTTCTCCCCTGTGAGGGTGCTGAGGCACTGTGCCCAGAGAAGCTCTGGCTGCCCCATCCCTGGCAGTGTTCAAGGCCAGGTTGGACACAGGGTTAGGAGCAAGCCTGATCCAGTGGAAGGTGTCCCTGCCCAGTGGCAGGGGTTGGAACTGGAGGAGCTTTAGGTCCCTTCCAACCCAAACCAGTCTGGGATTCTAAGACAGACGTGGAAGACACCAGCGACAGCCATAGCAGAGGTTACAAATAAAGCAAACCAAAGTGGCTGAACTTACTCTTAAGGGAGGGACAAGATGAGAGAGGCTGTCCCGCAGATAGGCATAATGTCTGAACGTGTGATCAGAGAACAGGGCAGGCATCGTTGGGCAACTTTTAGCAGCATTGAAAATCAGAACCAGAACAGCAATGTCTATTGAAATGGATTGTTAAAGAAAACAAACCGACAGCAAGAAACCCAAAACCTCAAAGCATCCTATGATGCTGCGAAGAGCAGCTCCTTGGGGATGGCAAGTTAAAACAACAACTCAACAACCCTTCTTTTCTGCTTGAGATTTGCTTGGGAATGATTTGCTAGTTCTTTACAGCTTGGGAATGCAAAACCCAGAGGCTGGTGTCTGAGTGGATGGAACATAAGGACAAAGCACAGACATTACAGGATGGGCCATACTGGAAGAAGGATGTTAGTGCTGATGGAGGATGGCTCAGAGGCAACACAAAGGACAGAAGCCAGGAAGCACAAATGCAGAACAGGCTCAGCAGGTGGAGTTTCACTCTTCCTCAAAGCTCCCTCTGTGCTTATGAGTGTGGTACCTGAACACCATCTAAAACTGAACATTTGTCTTTCGAAGTTGAGACACCACCACCCCGTAGTCCTGATCCAGCTCTGGGGCAGCAGCACAAGAGGGACGTGGAGCTGCTTGGAGCGAGGCCAGAGGAGGCCATGGAGCTGCTGCAAGGGCTGGAGCAGCTCTGCTCTGGAGCCAGGCTGAGAGAGCTGGGCTGGGGCAGCCTGGAGAAGAGAAGGCTCCTGAAGGGGAGACCTGAGAGCAGCTTCAGTGCCTAAAGGGGCTGCAGGAAAGATGGAGAGGGGCTTTGGACAAGGGATGGAGGGACAGGACAAGGGGAATGGCTTTAACAGCCAGAGGGGAGGCTGAGATGAGCTCTTAGGCAGAAGTTCTTCCCTGGGAGGGTGCTGAGGCGCTGGCCCAGGGTGCCCAGAGAAGCTGTGGCTGCCCCATCCCTTGCAGTGTTCAAGGCCAGGTTGGACACAGGGGCTTGGAGCTGCTCCAGTGGAAGGTGTCCCTGCCTGTGGCAGGGGTTGGAGCTGGATGAGCCTGAAGGTCCCTTCCAACCCAAACCAGTCTGGGATTCTATGACAACTGCTGCATTTCCGATGATGCCCCAAATCCCATCCCTCCTACAGAGACCCAAACCAAACCAAAGTATCAAGCATGGGAAAAAGACTCTGGAACAGGAAAACACTTTCACAGTCTGAGAGCCTGGGAAATACAGTGGGCAGCTGAAAGCTTCACTCAGTTAACCCAAAGGCACTTGCTTGCAACATGGCTGACACCAATTGTAAGATCTCTATCAGGAGAGTGTGAAAGGATCCCAATACAAATCTCATGATCATCGGGGCACTTGCATGCATGAGGACGTACGTTCAGCCCAAGAAGGTACTAAACCTTTCTCTCTCTCCTCCTTCAAAACCTTTAATTAAAATTTTATATTTAAATTCTTTAAAAACACTGCCAAGTGCAAGGTCCTACACCTGGGTCGGAGCAATCCCAGGCACAGCTCCAGGTTGGGCAGGGAAGAGATTCAGAGCAGCCCTAGCGGAGAAGGACTTGGGGGTGCTGGTCCATGAGGAAATGAACATTCCCCCACCACAATGTTCCTTCAATTCCCAACTCAGGACAAATTGACTCAAATGATCACTCAACCATCAGCTTCATCTTTCTCCCCACCCAATCCCATCCCTCTTCACTTCTCACAGGGTATTTGTTTAACCTGCACAGAGTCTGGAGCTGATGGCTTGTGTCTGGTGAGAGAAACAAGGAGGAGATTCAGAGGGAGAGACTTGTTGCAGTTGAACATGTCTCAGCATACATCAGCAATAACATCGCATTCTGCAAGGGCACAGAGGGAAGCAAAGGGAATGAACAATGGGGAAAAATGGCATTTTGCATTTCCAAGGCATCTCCTATTGTTAAGGATAATGGTGTAACAATAACAGTTTGTATTCTAAAGCACGAGAAGAACTAATGCTAATAGGAGTTCTGATTTTGCATTCTGTTATAAAGATGATGAATTTACAGCATGATGGGGACTCAACCATTGCTGTACTAAGAGGTGGTGCTGCTCTACACGCTGCACAACAGTGAGGACAGCACAAGTTTTACCTCTAAAGAAAGCAGAGAAGGAAACCCACTCTTATTTAAGAGCTAAAGCACCTTCAAAACTAGTGCAAACCAGTTTTCACATCACAGGACTCATCTGCAAAGCCTCAACCTTAACAAATTGCCTGATAAACACACTATTCACCACAGCATCAAGAAGGTCAATCTTATACCACATTGGGATGGATGAAGATGGTTCCAGCCAACAGTTATTCCATCACTTGCTGAGTAACAAGACTTAAGTGGCAAAGGGATTCAGAAATAGCCATGGGACTGTCTGTTACAACTGGAAATCACTCAAATGTGAGCATCCGGAATGTATGAATTCAATCTGTTACAAGCTAAACTGATCAACTGGCTTCATGAAAAAGATACAGGCTGGGTCATCCATGTCTGGTTCTGGAGTGTCAAAGAATGGATGTGTGCTCAGCAGCTCTGGGACTAAGGGAAGCACCAACGTGGGATGCCTGCTCCCCAGGAACTTCAAGCACCTGAAAACACACAGATCAAAGCATCTCTTAGTTAATACGTACATGGCAAAATACAACATTTTAAAGCATCACTATGTTGCAGCAGCACTTTCAGCATTAAAATCTTACTGTCCATGCCTGTCTCTTCACAGCCGAGTACGTGTGTTAGTATTTGACAGGATCCAGGAAAACCGAGGGGACAGCTTGAAAAAGCAAGCAGTAATAAAATGGTTTATTTAAACTGTCCAGAAACACGTAATACCTGGAGCTCTCCAACCAAAGAAACGCTTTCAGACTCACGCTGACAAATGAGTGTGTTTTATTTATCAGACATGGAGGAGGAGGTAAAAACCCATCCAAACCAACCCCTAAACTCCAAAACCAATGTCAGAGTACACTGGAAGACAAAGCAGACTAAAGTAAGCGTTTCCAATAATACCCAAGGATTCCATCTCCAACCATGCGTGCTGGAGCATCACTTCCTTTGTTGCTCCCATTAAACAACCTCAGAGAGAAAACATCCCTCGGACAGCACACCACCACAACCCATCCATCTGTCCCAAGGGATATAACCAGCTCCTGGTGAATATTGCTACTTAATGCAGTGTCAAGAAAGCACAAAACACGAGTTGCATACAAGAGATGAGGTTTTAACCTGAGGGTTGAATTCATCTTGCCTGGGCTATTCAGGAACAGACAACAGGAACATTGACCTACAATACCTGTCACCTCCTTGGCTAGCCCAGTATTTCTCTAAGCCCTTGATTACTAATAGGAAAAGAAGCAGACACACACAGACACTGAACACACTCACTTCCATATGGATTCTCTGTCAGTGGGATACTTGGTCAGGTTTTTCAGCAGCTCCACCAGTGCCAGATGGATGCCTTCCTTAGTGGAGACGTTGGTGCAACACAACAGTTCATGAAGTGCTTCCCGAATATCCCTTGAAGAATCCTGAAAAACCCAAACAAATCCCAACCCAGACACCTCTGAGTGCTGAGATGTGCCTGCAGACACATTTCCTTTACAGACAGCAGTTCCCTGCTCCTTGCCTGATTTAGTATTAGAGGCATCTGAAGAACAACACACGTTTCTAGTTATCACAGCTAAGCCCAGCCCCAGTAACTGCTGCACGGTCTTCTGCTGGTCTCATCCACACTGTGCTTCATGTACTGGACTGAATGGGCACTGCTTCACTACTGACTTTCTCAACCAGATTAAGAATCACTGCGTGGTTTGGGTGATGTTGTACCCTTAGGAATAGGCAGTAACAGAAAAAGAAGGTGCTGGGTAACTCAGCAAAACACAGGCTGGGGGAGATCGGATGGAGCAGCCTGGGGAGAAGGACTTGGGGTGCTGGGTGAGGAGAAGCTCCCCATGACCCGGCTTCAGTGTGCGCTTGAGCCCAGAACCCCCCCATGTGCTGGGCTGCACCCCAGAGCGTGAGCAGCAGCTCAGGGAGGGGATCCTGACCCTCTGCTGCGCTCTGGGGAGACCCCCCTGCAGTCCTGATCCAGCTCTGGGGCAGCAGCACAAGAGGGACGTGGAGCTGTTGGAGAGAGGCCAGAGGAGGCCATGGAGCTGCTGCGAGGGCTGGAGCAGCTCTGCTCTGGAGCCAGGCTGAGAGAGCTGGGCTGGGGCAGCCTGGAGAAGAGAAGGCTCCTGAAGGGGAGACCTGAGAGCAGCTCCAGTGCCTAAAGGGGCTGCAGGAAAGCTGGAGAGGGGCTTTGGACAAGGGCTGTAGGGACAGGCCAAGGGGAATGGCTTTAAGCTGCCAGAGGGGAGACTGAGATGAGCTCTTAGGCAGAAGCTCTTCCCCCTGAGGGTGCTGAGGCGCTGGCACAGGGTGCCCAGAGAAGCTGTGGCTGCCCCATCCCTGGCAGCGTTGAAGGCCAGGTTGGACACAGGGGCTTGGAGCTGCTCCAGTGGAAGGTGTCCCTGCACCTGGCAGGGGCTGGAACTGGATGAGCTTTAAGGTCCCTTCCAGCCCAAACCAGTCTGGGATTCTGAAAACCAAAGACTGTTCTACAGCCTTTGGAGGAGCCTTCTATCCCTCAACACATGAAGCTCAGTTCCACAGGCCTATAACCCAGTCACCAGCTTCCAGACGGTTTGAGTAAGCACTGAGGACACATCAGTGGCTATGCAGCTAGGCTAACAGTGATCATCTATAGGATAAAGAGCTTGGCCTAACTACGGGTTTATAGATGTATAATCAAACAAACAAACCAACTCCCAAAAAGCCACATCTGAAGCTTTGGTCAGGAGCCTTTTTACGATCACACAGATCCCTAAGATACCACTTTTAAAGTCACACTGTGCCCATCTTATTTTGCAGGCCAGGGTGACGTTGCACAGAGGAGCTTGTCCAAGCTCCAAGTAGTATTTTTAGAAGCCCTGTGGCTGAACTCCAGCTTAATTACATTCCTCCTGCCAAAACCCACCTTGCCCTTCCCTATCAGTGCATTACGCTCCCTTGCTATCAGCATTTGTGTGGCACTGCTGGGTAGGATGTGAAAAGCTGATAGGATACAAGAACTGGATGGGTCTCAAGGGTGTTTTTAATATATTATATTATTCTATATATACGTTATATATAATGTTATACTTTAGCTAGTATCAACAGCTCATCCATCATTGCCTTGCACAAAAGAAAAAGAGGACATCTCTTGTAGAAGCTCTTAAATGACACCAACACACACAAATGATCAAAGGAGGAAAGCTCAGCAGGACCCGTTCCTTATTTTGGTGGTGGTGGGAGGCAGACTATGATCAAAAGAGAAGATGGAGTCGAAGGACTGCAGTTAAATGACTATGGACATAAAGGACTCCAGGTGAGTGGGACAGAACACTGGAAGGGGAGTACAGAGAGAAGCGCAAGACTATGAAGGGACAGAGAGGAGCATAACTCAACAGCACCTGAGATCAAGGACAACAGTAAAGCAGAATCTAAAGCCTAGTCAGAAAAGCAAGGAGGAAATGGTATTCAGGTGAATTTAAAGCAGTGGGGTGAAAACAGATGCCCAACTCTTCCATATTTACACTGCCCGAGGAAATTTTGGCATCGAAGGTAATGCCATTTTTCCATATTCTTTATTTTGGTGCTGAAAGATGGATTTTGCTGAAGGAAAACAACTTTCAGGACAAAGCCATTCAAATATTAACTCTCACACTTTAGCTATCCCAATACCTGCTAATAATAACGTAATATAAACCATAACACAGGTATGGTTTAGCACAGTCAGCATAAAAGCTTAAGACAGACCCCAGTCTAACTGGGACATTATTATACCCTGATGCACAGGTCCCCAGCCGGAACAAACATAAAGCACCTACATACAAATGTGAGGAACACAAAGCTCATTCAGATCATGCTCCACAGCATCTGTTAAAGCCTGCTAAGAGATTAGCTTGCTTCTTCCTGGGACACACCAGTGTTGCCTTGGGTCAAGCAAACAGCAGGTGAAAAGACACGAAGAGCAGATCTGCAGCACGCCTGAGGCTGGGAGACTGCCCAAAAGCGGCAGAAATTTGCCTGCTCCATGCAGCACAGGCAGAAAACAAACAGCCACACCTCGGGGGCCACAGCTCAGCAAATCAATCAGGTCTGTGGGGAAGCAGCACAGTTTATAAAGCCAAAATCTCTTCCCAGATCAACCCCATCAAGCTGGAACTGCAGCTGACTCGCGCGGTCCTCTGGATGCCAGCTGAGGACTCACTGGGAGGATGCTGGTTGGGAAAAGTCAGATTATACCACAGAACACACTAACAAACTCTGAACAGTCAGGAGAGAGATCTCCTGCCTGGCTCTGGCTCTGCCTGGTGAGCAAAGGCGTAGCCAAAGCAGACAAACAAAGGAAGCAGAGAGGAAAACGAAGCTGTATTCAACATGAAGTGGTGCAGAGTGCTGGACCACAAACCAAACAGAAGGAAACACACATGAGGCTGCACGGTGATCAAGGGAAGAGCTTGAGCTGAAACTCATCTGTTTCGAAGCATTCCATTGCCCTGGAGATTACAAGCTACTGGACCCAGAGCACCTCCCATACAAAGACAGGCTGAGAAAATTTGGGCTGTTGAGCTTGGAGAAGAGAAGCCGCATGGAGATGTCAGAGCAGCTACCAGTGTCTGAAGAGGGCCTATAAGGATGCCGGAGAGGGGCTCTTCATCAGGGACTGCAGCGACAGGACAAGGGGTGATGGGTTCAAACTTAAATAGGGGAGATTCAGGTTGGATATAAGGAAGAAGTTCTCCCCTGTGAGGGTGCTGAGGCGCTGGCACAAGGTGCCCACAGAAGCTGTGGCTGCCCCATCCCTGGCAGTGGTCAAGGCCAGGTTGGACACAGGGGCTTGGAGCTGCTCCAGTGGAAGGTGTCCCTGCTCATGGCAGGGGTTGGAACTGGATGAGCTTTAAGGTCCCTTCCAACCCAAATGACTCTATGATTCCTACTTTAGCCTTTTGCTCTTAGAAGAAAAACCCAACAAAAAAGGTGGACAGCCTCATCTCAAAGGGGCTGATTAACATTATACAGTGAAGCACCCTAAAGAAGGCAGGAATACAGTTTTTCCCCTCTTTAGGGATTCCTTACCTCCAAGACAGCCAGCACAGTATCCAGCTGGTCTTCTCTCAGTGTGATGTTGTTGGAAATTTTCCTCATGGTGTGTATTGACTGCAACCTCACCTCCTCTATTTCATCATTAAACATGTCAACCAAGAAATCCAGGCATTTCTCCGCGAAGGAAGGCGAGGACTGAGCCAGCATACACAGGGCTTCAACTGCAGCGATCCGAACCTCTGTCAACAGAGAGGGAGGGAATTCATTGTGTAAGTGCCGTTTAAAAGGACATGCCACTCAACAGCCAGGCCTCGTATTGTTCAAGGACTGGGATAAGGATAGAAAATGCTAAGGAAACCCTTAGGAGGGTTGGAACTGGATGAGCTTTAAGGTCTCTTCCAACCCAAACCCTTCTGTGACTCTGATGGAGACTAAGCAGAGACCCCACTGAGGACACTTCCACAGGCAAATCTTCAAATCAGAAGCCTCGCCTCCAATACTGCTGCTGTTGTAAGCACCTACAAGAGGGACCTGGAAGTGACAAACAGGCGTCCTGCCAGCAATTACTACGTACTTCATAGTGTGTTTTGCAAGTGTAGCATTAACTGTGGTATCTTCAGCAAAGTAATTCAGATAATTAAACTCTGCTTGGTTTATTCTTCCTGGCATTTTAATTGCTTGGAGCATTCAATGCGTTTTTATATAGCACTTCATGAATTGCTGAAAAGCCCCAGAGTATCAGCACTGAACACAATGAAACTCCTCTGCTTCCTGACTTCGGATTCCTCAAAACAAAGGAAAAAGGTGCCACCTCTATTAAAATGCCTCACAATTTAAGCAGAAAAGCACCCAAAAGTGTCCAGAGTGTGTTTATGCTGTAAAACATCACAGCAACTTGACGAATACCCCTAGCAGGCTTAAGCAGAGATGAGATTCCCTTCCCTACAGCCATCCTTGCTGGCTTCCATCACATTTATGCATTGGGATCATAAAAGAGGACGAATGTGATGTCTTGCAAACATTATTGTTTTAAACATACTTCTATTTTTCATTCAAATTAGCTCATCTTGAAAATATTTACTTAAACTGTGTGTAGCTTTCAGGCCTATTGTTCTTAAAGCACATACTTGAGTCCTGATGATGCCGATTAAAGAGAAAAATGCAAACACAGCAAGACCCCTGCCTGCTCAGGAACAAAGCTGCTGTCACACTGATGAGGCTCTGTGGTCTTTAAGACCAAGGTATTGCCATTTTGCCAACACTGCTTTCAGAAGCTGACACATTGAGATTGAAGTTACAACACGTAATTCAAGCAGCACACTAAGGAAGAAGAGAGCTCAGAGGATTTAAAAGCACTGCAGCGGAGGGAGAGATCCAGACAAGAAACCTGGAGAGGGGCTTTGGGCAAGGGCTGTAGGGACATGCCAAGGGGAATGGCTTTAACTGCCAGAGGGGACACTGAGATGAGCTCTTAGGCAGAAGCTCTTCCCTGTGAGGGTGCTGAGGCGCTGGCCCAGGGTGCCCAGAGAAGCTGTGGCTGCCCCATCCCTGGCAGTGCTCAAGGCCAGGTTGGACACAGGGGCTTGGAGCTGCTCCAGTGGAAGGTGTCCCTGCCCATGGCAGGGGTTGGAATTGGATGAGCTTTAAGGTCCCTTCCAACCCAAATCGTTCTGTTACAGAAACATGCTTTTATTTGCAAGAGTCTTGGAACAAAACCCCAGCTTTCACAACACAATCTATAAGCAGTATTTTTGTCACTGGTGGGTTTGTACTTTCTAATGCAGTTTCATCCTTCCCGGAACATTAAAAGCAAGTTCAGGAATAACACTGTGAGCTCAGCATTTTCTCAGGTCTCTGCAAACACCACCCGTTCTCAATAGAAGTAAGCATCTGCACATCCACTTCCATAGGAAAGTTGGGCTGGGAAGGGTAGCACACAGACTTTCCTGAGGCTATCAGCACGGTCAGTGCTACAGCCAAACCAGGAGCTCGGGAACATGTGTGTTCCACTTGGACACTCATAATTCATCCCTTTAAAAGAGCAGATGAGAAAGAATCTGCTGGGAAGAGGTGGCAGCCTCTACATCCATCATAGGAAGACCAATAGAAACAAGCACAATACCAGTGTGGAGCAGGTAAATATGACCTCAGAATGTAGCTATTTCCATTAAAGAAAAGGAATTATCAATAACATTGCTAAATACGTCAGCGAGACCCCACCTCAAATTTAAGCACCTGAAAACATACAGATTCAGTCACCAATTTTCAAGCATCACTGGCCAAGAGGAAAGCTTTTACAGCAGCAGAGACTAAAGAGTCTTATCCTGTTTACCCCTTACACCACGAATTCAACAGGGAAGCCAGTCCCAGAGAGGAACAACAACTATTTCATCTGAAACCTACCACTGCTAAGATCAAATGGATACAAACTGGCTATGGGTAAAATTGGGTTGGAAATGAGAAGGAAAAAACTGTTAGTTGTAGCTGTTGGATTTTGAAGCATTTGGATAAATACATGGGTTGGTCTCCACTAGTTCTAACCTTTGTTAGGATGGAAGCTGCTGTCTCCAAAATGAGCAATTACTGGACTCCATGGCACAGGTTCCTTGTAGTGCTACGTTTTAAACGAGTTCTATAAATTTTGATTAGTATTAGGGGCCAGTTCTGTTTGATACCTTTATACATTATCTTTTATATGATCTGGATGAGAGGATCGAGCTCCCTCAGGAAGTTTGCAAAGTACACCATGTTGGGTGGGAATGCTGGTCTGCTGGAGGGTAGGAAGGCTCTGCAGAGGGATGTGTCAGACTGAACTGATGGGCCAAGGCCAGTTGTATGAGGTTCAATAAGGCTCAGTGCCAGGTCCTGCACTTGGGTCACGAGAAGGGCAATGGAGCTGGAGCAGGGCCTGGAGCACAGTGTGATGGGAAGCGCTGAGGGACGTGGGGGGTTCAGATGGAGAAGAGAAGGCTCAGGGGGGACCTGATGGCTCCCTACAACTGCCTGAGAGGAGCATGGAGCCAGGAGGGGGCTGCGCTCTGCTCCCAAGGATGCTCCCAAGGGATGGGCCAAGAGGAAGCGGCCTCAAGCTGCACCAGGGCAGGTTTGGATGGAGCTGAGGAACAATTCCTGCCCCAGAGGGTGCTCAGGCATTGGAACTGCTGCCCAGGGCAGGGCTGCAGTCACCGTCCCTGGGAGTGTTCACGCCACAGAGACAAGGCCCTCAGTGCCATGGGTCAGTGGTGGCCTTGGCAGTGCTGTTGTAAGGGTTGGCCTTGATAATCTTAAGGGTCTTTTCCAACCTGATTCTATGATTCTGTGTTTTCCTTCCTGTAGAGAAAACACCAATTCCAAACAGCAGCAGCAGCAACTGATGTTGCCAAATTAGAGCCAAGTGCAACAGTTAAACTGAAGTCAACAACTAAAGAACCAATCCTAGTAGGTTTCTATGTATCATAAGCAACTACTCTTCTTACACATATTTTACTAAAACTTCATTGTTTATAGAAAGGTATTTGGGTTTGGCTACTCAATGAACCATTTCTACCCAAAATTCTGTGTAACACTGTAGCACCTTTGAAACAAATGCCATATCAGAGCTCCCAATGGAATAAACCCCCACCAACTTGAAATCCACCAAACACAACAGCCAAGTCATCTATTTTGACCCCAAGAAAACCCAACAAAACCCAAAAGCTTATTAGCCAGCACACATCTCTCTTAGTCATTCCATAGTAACTTAACACTTACCATACATCTCATCCTCCAGGCCATGAACAAAAGCCCCACAGGCTCCTGATTCAATCAAGTTTACAGCCCCTGTATCGATTTCTTCTTTGGGGGCATCATCTCCCCACTTTCTGCCACTGGAAAACTCCCCAGAGCTGTAGAGTTCTTTGGCTCTCTCATGTGCAGTGCGCTTCCTCTGTCCAAACAAGACTGTCAGTTACAACCATGGTAAACTTGGAAGTAATAAAGTGTTAAATGGCTTTACTGGAGTTGAAAATAATGTAGCTCAAGGCTTAGACACTGACAGACACATGCAAATGCAAAGAAAAGCAAACAGTACCTTCTCTTCAACGATTAATTCTAGTTGCCAGTAACTCTTTGTACTTTTAATGTTGGAAGAATAACCACCAACGTATTTTAACTAACAATCATAGAATGGTTTGGGTTGGAAAGGACCTTAAGATCATCCAGTTCCAACCCCATGCCATGGGCAGGGATGCCTTGTGCTCAACCATGTCATCCTAGGCATCCCTTATAAGAGCCAAAATGGGTCAGAGCAAAGGCCCATCCAGTTAAACAACCAGTAACTGATCTGCAAAAACATGGTATCACTTTGCAGCTCAATTTGTTCAACTGCAATTAAATCCTTTCATGACCACCAACACTACACAGAGTTCAGCAATGCAGAAAATGTGATATTCATTCGGCATGCTTGGCTAATCCACCTCCTTTCCCCCCCACTGTACAGAAAGCTGCGCAGCACTTTCTTTAACAGCCTTTACAAAGCAGCCCACAAAAGCTACCAGCTCTACCTCCAACTTTCTTTTGCAAGCAGGAAAACTGAACATAATACCTCGACCAAGTTGCTTTAGGAAGGAATTTTACTGACAAGCTTTGCTCCTATGGATCAGCTTTTAGCAACAAGTGTCTCTTGAAATGGATCTTGCAGGATGTTTCTCTAAGTTTGCTCCTAAAACTAGGATGCAGCCTTTCCATACACAAGAAATAAAGCTTTTAGCCAAAGGTCAGAAGAACACAAATGTTTCCCTCTCATCTGTGAAACCTGAATAGCCTGAAGCTGTTTATTACATGCTTGGCTAATGAAACCTAAACCCAGCAATTCGTTGACTTTAATCTAAAAGAAAACCTGTCATCATCAATTCAATCTCAGCAGCCCTGAGGCAAGGACATGGTAAACAAGCACACTCAACATTCACATACCTGTTGTGCAGTTTTAGTACCCTACACCCAGGAAAACCAAACCCATTTACGTACCCTCAGATCCGACATGAGCTTCTTGTCAAGAGTCTGGTCTAAGAAATGGGAACTAACTTGTTGCATAGAGCCCTAAAGAGACAAAAGGGAAGAAACAGTGTTATTCTAAATTACAGCATATATTTCCCTGACTCATCCCAACACAGCATCCAATCTTATCCACTCACAATGCCTGACACTCCTGTATGTCAGAGTATAAAGGAGTTTACTTAACATGGTCAGAACATCTTATTTTCCCACTGGAGTGAATATGGTCTTTCCTGAGTTCAGTTGGTTTACATGTCCTGTGCTGGAGAAGCAGGGGAGGGAAATATGACAAGTATTTGGTTTTTGTTTGGATACCCAACCCTCTACTCTCAAGAAAACAATCGCTACAGAGTTCAGCTGAGAGACTTCTGGGTTTCTTCAACCTCTCTCCTTTCTTTCTTCTCTGAATTCTGGTAGAAATTTACCTATACAGTTATTAAACATCCTCCCATTTATTTCCAAATAGATGTGGAATTAAAGTACCAGAAGACTGACTATTAACTGGAGAAGAAAAGAAGGCAACTTACCAATAACTTGGCAGCTTGTACTCTCACAACCCAGGAACCATCACTGACCATGTGACAGATTTTGCCAAAGGCATCATCAACCAAGCGAATTTCTTCATTAGAAGAAGGAATTGGAACAATGCTGTCAAAGAGAAACACGAATCAGTGAATTCAGAATGTGCTGATCCTACACCATGCTGTACGGCATCAAGTAACAGACAACTATCCTGAATTCCTATGGAGGTGCAACAAGTACCAGGAGCCAAAACTTCATCTGCATCAGTGCATTCTTATCAGATATTGGCAATTTGTACACATCAGCTACTCCTAAGACTTACTCTCAGGATTTAGGAAGTAAGACTTCCAGGATTTAGGAAGTAAGACTTACTAACTCTCAGGACAAGACTCTCAGGATTAGGATGATTACTCTGCCAATGCTTTGAGTCACTTTGCATCCAGTACATACCTTTCAGGGTAGAGTTGACTGAGGACCCAAATCAGCTGAACTGCAGCACTACGCACTTGCTCGTAATCATCTGCCAACAGCTTGCAGGCCTGAAAGAAGAATCACACTCCAATCTACCTGAAACATCTCCACCTGAGCTGTCATTCACTTCCCACAGTGCAATAAGGATCATTAGCAGGAATCAGTTCGGATAGACTAAAAATCAGGGGGGTTTAGTCTTCCCTTCTGCTCCCTGGTATTTTCAGGTTTGATCAGGTAGACTCATCCTACTAAAGTCTATCAGGACACGCTGGAAAACTCCAGAATTGTCTGTACTATGTAGGAAGCATGAAATGTGAATCTGCAATACAATTGCTTCGATGTAGGCTTCAGCTGTGCAATCTGACTGATATAACAGACATAGGCTTCGTGCACTTGCTCCAATAAACAAGGAGTTAAGACTTTGAGATTGCCAGAAGACATTAAGAATCACATAGTGCCTTGTCCATCCCATAATTATCTCCCCCAACAATATATGTCATAGAATCATAGAATAGTTAGGGTTGGAAAGGACAGTAAGATCATCTAGTTCCAACCCCCCTGCCAAGGGCAGGGACACCTCCCACCAAACCATGCCACCCAAGGCTCTGTCAAACACAGCATATGCTTTAGTGTATTTAAGCACAATAATGCTAGAGATTTCCATTTCCACTGTCATAGGACAATAAGAAATATGGGCAACCTAAGTGCAAAATACAGCACCTCTGCTCAGTGCCCTCCTCTCAAAGCACATTGCCACAGAATCTAAAAAGCAGGGTACGCAAACAAGGACAAAATAAAGAGAAATACAAGGTTTACCTGACTGTAAATAGCCTGCTGTAACTTCAATCCTCTTTCATGAAGCTGCAGCTACAGGGAAAAAACATAACCAAGTATAACCATAGGTTTAAGTGACACAGACCAAGTTTTCACTGCTGTTTTTAATGCTTTGAGTAAACTTAGTTGCTTGCATTTCTTGATTCCTGCTGTATTAAAACATTACATTATCTTGGCTATAAGTATTTTAAATCATAGAATGGTTTGGGTTGGAAAGGACCTGAAGACCATCCAGTTCCAACCCCTTGCCACGGGCAGGGATGCTTCACGCTAGACAATGTCACCTAAGGCCCAGTCCAACCGCATCAGCAGCACTCACCATGGCTTTTATAGCTGCAGTCCTGACACGAGGATCCTGGTCATTAAAATGATCTCCTATGATCTTCTGCACATCTTTGGCAGCCTGGCTTTCAGATTCTTTTGCAACACCTTTTTCCACTGGTCCAAGACAGCCAATTAACTGAAGACACTTATTCCTTACACCATGGGAAGAATCAGTCAGATGCTGTGGAATGGAAAAGAAGAACAGATGCACTGGGAATCTTGTTGTTCTTTCACCCCTTTGTAACAACTAATCAGATGAAGATTCCTAGCACTTAATCAAATGTTAGCACCGTTAAGTCTGTTGAGAATTTAAACACTGACTACATACTTTTCTCCTGTGGCAGTGATAAAGGTTGCCTCCCCCAGGGAGGCCGCCTTACCTTGCAGGCCACCTCGACCAGTCTCATCCTGACTGGTGGATTCTCTGTGAGTTTTGTGCCAATCACCAACAGGGTGTCCAGCAGCTGAGCAAGGACCTGGTGAGACTCTGCAAAACAAAGCAGTGAAAAGCTCTGTACCTCTGTCCTGAGCTCCTCACCAGCTACACAATCACACACTCATCAGGGTTGGAAAGTCCTCCTGGGAACTTCTCCTTTCAATGACAGAACGAGCTCAGCTCCCTCCTGCACATCAGCTCCTCTAGCAGCCAACCACCTCAGTGGCCCTCTGCCGAACTCACTCAACCCGACCAGCACTTAAAAGTGAGATTTGGGTTAGGCATAAGGCAGAAGCTCTTCCCTGTGAGGGTGCTGAGGCACTGGCACAGGGTGCCCAGAGAAGCTGTGGCTGCCCCATCCCTGGCAGTGTTCAAGGCCA
This sequence comes from Myiopsitta monachus, assembly GCA_017639245.1. Taxonomy (NCBI): domain Eukaryota; kingdom Metazoa; phylum Chordata; class Aves; order Psittaciformes; family Psittacidae; genus Myiopsitta; species Myiopsitta monachus. The sequence continues at coordinate 94,842,818 of CM029919.1, read as the reverse complement.
GGTTGGACACAGGGGCTTGGAGCAAGCTGCTCCAGTGGAAGGTGTCGCTGCCCGTGGCAGGGGTTGGAACTGGGTGAGCTTTAAGGCCCTTTCAACCCAAACCATTCCAACACAAACCATTCTGTGATTCTATAAATGACATTAAACTACATCACATAAAGCACATACAAACTGTGAATATAACAGAAAATAAAACCAGACTGTAATGAAACCACAAACAAGACAACCTGTGTTTTACTATAACAAATCCAACACTAATAAACTAATGCATAGTAAGAAAGAACATGTCCTCTTCAAACAAGATTCCACTTTAAGCAAGACTGTCCTCTAGAACACAGCACTTGAGAAGCCACAGGTCTCATGCAGTCATGGAAAAGCTAAGTTTGCAGTCCCTTAAAACAGGTACAGAGCAGGCAGGTCTGTACAGGAACATTTTTCTCCTCCTCAGAAAACACAGTATTTTCTGTCATCATTCACAACAGCAGAACATAAATACTCTGAGCAACAGTTCCCAACTATACACTTCAGCTCTAAAGGGCCTTACCACTGTCCTAAATGCTGAAAAGACAGGATGAAACTGCCTTGATCTCAGGCACCATCTAAAAACTGGGACTTACTCTCATTCTGAAGAGTGTTAATGGCATCATCCATAATGCAGTCTGGAGAAAACCCAGCAGTTTTGGACAACAAGCCCAGCAGGGAAGCGATCTTCAGCCTTACAGAGGCATCATTCTCCTGGAAGGAATCAACAGACACCTCATTTATTGTCCAGTTTCCACTACACACAGGCAGGACCCATCTATAACTCAGCACAAGGGTCTGAATTTTGCTGTCAGTTTGCTTCCTCCTCTATACACCCACAACACATCCCATAGGAAATTGACCATACAAAACCATTAAGGTGGCAGCTTCCGGCACATCTCAAAATTACCTTCATCCTGTTTGGAAATGTAAAGTTTGAATAAATCAAGTTTTCAAGATACCAGAAAACTCAGTGCTGCTCAGGTTAATATCTTTTTTTAATGAACAAGTGGGAGGATTTTAGATGAACTGAGGCTGATGGCCTCTTGATGTCTACAAAGAGCAGAGTATGTGGGCTACAGAAAACGACTGCTTCTCTTACTGGTGAGGAGGAATCTTGCCAATCTGACAGCAAGAAATGAAAGAAATCCAACACAGCAAGGTAAAAACTAAATAAACCAAGAGAAGCATGTGTTACCTGCAAACATCTGCTCATTTTGACATGGTTTAGTGGTGGCCTTGGCAGTCCTGTGGTAACGGTTGGACTTGGATGATCTTAAAGGACATTTTCAACCTACTTGATTCTATGATTCATTTAAGCAACAGCAAAGCTGTGCTAGTCATCATTATATAAACAAGCTATAACAGTGTTTAGGAGAGATTCGAGCATCACACACACCCTACAAGTGACAAAAGTGATACCCACAGCAGTTATCTCTTTCTCAACTGAGCTGAGAGGCATTTTCACTTTACAGGGTTGCAGTTACACCCTTGAGTAACAGTTGCTGTCACTGCACTACTTACATTTGGCCATAGGACATACGGATTTCCACAGTATTGTGGTGTTCAGGTGAACAGGGGAAGTTCAGGTTGGATATAAGGCAGAAGCTCTTCCCTATGAGGGTGCTGAGGCGCTGGCACAGGGTGCCCAGAGAAGCTGTGGCTGCCCCATCCCTGGCAGGGTTCAAGCCCAGGTTGGACACGGGCTCGGAGCAAGCTGCTCCAGTGGAAGGTGTCCCTGCCCATGGCAGGGGTTGGAACAGGATGAGCTTTAAGGTCCCTTCCAACCCAAACCAGTCTGGGATTCTATGTTTACACATGTACTGTTCACTCTCCATTACTCACATTCTTTTAACAAAAGGACAACCCTCTGCATAGGTACATAAGAGATCAATGATTTAAAAAAGGACACTTATGAAAGCACTTTTAATAGCATTTTGAATAATATCTGACACGTTATTATGGAGCTACAAGTAGCCTCCCACCCCAAAGGGCATTTTCTTCCTCTTTCTAACAGTTTCTCAGCAGGAAAATAAAGTTCTCATTTAAGTTTACAGGTGTGACTGCCATCTCCACAACCAAAACACCACTAAGTGAATCTGCCTCTAATCCCTCATCCCAACCACCCAGAAGAATCAGGAAAGGAACCTGAGGACCACTTCAGGCCACTGTCTGAAGACACATGTCATAGAATCATAGAATAGTTTAAATATTAAATATTTAAATAGTAAACATAAATAGTTTAAATAAAAAGGACCTTAAGATCATCCAGTTCCAACCCCCTGCCATGGGCAGGGACACCTCCCACTAAACCATGGCACCCAAGGCTCTGTCCAACCTGGCCTTGAACACCACCAGCAATGGAGCATTCACAACTTCCCTGGGCAAACCATTCCAGTGCCTCACCACCCTCACAGTAAAGAACTTCTTCCTTATACCCAATCTAAACTTCCCCTGTTTCAGTTTGAACCCATTACCCCTTGTCTTATCACTACAATCCCTAATGAAGAGTCCCTCCCCAGCATCCCTATAGGCCCCCCTTCAGATACTGGAAGGCTGCTCTGAGGTCTCCACGCAGCCTTCTCTTCTCCAGGGTCAACAGCCCCAACTTTCTCAGCCTATCTTCATAGGGGAGGTGCTCCAGTCCCTGATCATCCTCGTGGCCTCCTCTGGACTTGTTCCAACAGTTCCATGTCCTTTTTACGTTGAGGACCCCAGAACTGCACACAATACTGCAAGTGAGGTCAATCACCAACAGGGTGAGCAAGGGCCTGGTGAGACTCTGCAAAACAAGGCAGTGAAAAGCTCTGCACCTCTGTCCTGAGCTCCTCACCAGCTACACAATCACACACTCATCAGGGTTGGAAAGTCCTCCTGGGAACTTCTCCTTTCAATGCCAGAACGAGCTCAGCTCCCTCCTGCACATCAGCTCCTCTAGCACCCAACCACCTCAGTGGCCCTTTGCTGAACTCACTCCACCCGACCAGCACTTAAAAGTGAGATCTGGGTTAGGTATAAGGCAGACGTTCGTCCCTGGGAGGGTGCTGAGGCGCTGGCCCAGGGTGCCCAGAGAAGCTGTGGCTGCCCCATCCCTGGCACAACAAGGCTTATAACACCCTGCCCCCACGGCTTTCCCACACACATGGCAACATGCTCTCTGCTCAGCTGTGTTGCTGATTCCACTTTCACCACGGCCACAGGTGGGAAAACAGAGAAGAAAGGAAAAGCCAGATTATTTTCCTGATCCATTTCAGAGGCCAAAAGGACTGTTTGGGGATTGTTCTATCATCATATAAAGGGATGATACAGCACCACCTTAAAACACTACAAACAAACACATCATCACACAACTTCTACTGCAGTTCCAGCTTTCAGGGTGAAGTTCCTGAAGGATCAGTTCAAGTGCAAAATTTAGCACAGAATCATAGAACAGTTAGGGTTGGAAAGGACATTGAGATCATCCAGTTCCACCCCCCCCTTTTCTGGAGATATTGGTTTATCATAAACCAGTTCTTCAAAAGATTTTGTCCTTAAGGAAAATACTATCAGGACTGTGCTGCTTTACAAAACTGGTTTCTGTACCAGGCTGTGCACTTGCGAATGTGACTGTATCTGCAGATTTGAGTCTCTCTTCTAAGACAGGCTACAAAACAAACTTCAAACACAAACACGCTGCATTATTTGATCAGGAATGACAGAAGAACTCCCAGAGCAGACGAAGTTGTGCAATCTTTTGAGTGGGAACCAGTCCAGTGACCAAAAGAAGTTCTCACCAAAATGGCCAAATGTAAAACAGTCTCAAGACACGCGTCAAAGCAGGTAAAGTACAGGAAGAGATAAAATGCAGCTGAGTTCTGGTGCAAGTTCAAAGCAAAACAGACTCAAGTATAAGAGGAAAGACAGAGCAGCACAAGGGTGCTTCTGAGAAATGTTTCAGCTTTGTCAGATACACTAAAGCTTTGGTTTATCAAGTGAAGGATCAATATCTGGATACCATGAAACACATTTTACTTCTGTTACTTATTTGTTATTATATTTGTTATTGCTTTTTAGGCCTTTTTGTTGAAAAGCTTTTCAGAAGCGTCATTTTAAAGGGCTTTGTTCACCACAGCATAAGCAATAGCTAAAATCCTTCTCCACTGCTAGAGGAAATAAACAGCAAGGTAAGGAAACATCTGTCAGAAGGACTCAGACAAAGTTAAGCCAGCTCTGGACAGTCAGGCCCCCTGGATAACTTCTTGTCATGTCTTTTGTCCCTTGTTAAGTTGATCTCAGACTAATCACACAGTCATATCCTTGTCACAGGCTCCTGAAGCCATCACCAAAGGGACCAGCATGATCAGAAACCACTGGAGTAAAGGATCACAGTCCCTCAGTGTCCTCACACACAGAAGCTGTTGGCAGCTCGGCGAGCAACACAGCACCCTTTAACTCCCAATTCCACATTCAACACCCCCAAAACAAGCCCAGAAGAGGATCCTGGAAGCACACTTGGCTCCCAGCTTCACCACCTTGTAATAATGCTCCAGCAGGATCCTGACAACCCCTTCCACACTCTCCACTTCCACAGGCTTCCTGGCAAACTGAAGCAGGTACTGCAATGCATCTGCAGGCGAGGTGGCTTTGCACAGGTCCACATGGAGCGCTGCTGACTTGCTGGGCTTGGTCAGCCGCAGCTTCTTAGCGGACAAGTCCTCGTGCTGCTGCTGCGGGCAGAGGGACGTGGGTCAGAAACACACAGCAAGCCCTCCACGGAATGGTCACAGAAGCCTGAGGAAGCTCCTGTGCTTCTCTCTCATCTACCTTAAGACAAAACACATCCTCAGCCCCCCGTGGCTGCTCCTGTCCTGCCCACGTAGCCCCTATCCTCAGGAAACACTGCCTCTCCCCACACCGACCTGCGGCAAACCCTGTCCCTTCCAACACCAGACAACCAACCCGCGGCAAACACAACTCCTCCCATACCCACCCGCCTAGAGCAACACAACAACCCGCTGCCGCTCCCCGCCGCGGGCTGGAGGAAGCCACACCAGCCCCCCGTCAGCTGCCACCCTCCCAATGCCGCTTGGCCCCGACCCTTAGGGGTTCCTCCCGCACACACCCCGAGTCAGGGCGGCTCCGGCCTCCACAAACCGCGGCCAACCCGTCCCGCTCCTCCGCAGCCCCTCACAGCCCCATGGTGGCGGGCAGCAAGCAGGGGCTAGGCCGCGGGTTGAGCCGGCGGCTTCTCCCACAGCTCCACCGCACGGCACAGCTCGGGGCCGTTCCCTCCGGCCCCGCTCTGCCCTGCCCGGCCCGGTGTCAGTGCGTTACCTGCACCACCTTGGTGAACTCCTCGTACACCCGCTTCTTCAGGTGCGCCGCCATGCTGCCGGACGAGCAACCCGGAAGAGAAACCACCGATGCGCCCACAGAGAGGCGCCAATAGACAGAGGCCTCTCTTCACAGCTGGAGGCCGAACTCTATGGTCAGGAGGCCGGGCAACGCAGCGGGCGGCCTGCTGTTGCCATGGAAACGCGGGGCTGACATGGCGGCCGCGGCCTGGCGCCGCCCGCAGTTGAACCCTACCCGGGCGTCGGTTTCCATCCAATATACTCACCAGTTGCTTTAGTATTTGGTAGTAGGCAGTATAAATAGCCAAATATAACTACTATGGATTGACAAGTTAGAGAAGGAGACCTTAGAGCAGCCTCAGCACCTGAAGGAAACCTGGAGAGGGGCTTTGGACAAGGGATGTAGGGACAGGACAAGGCGAATGGCTTTAACCTGCCCGAGAGGAGACTGAGAGGAGCTCTTAGGCAGAAGCTCTTCCCTGGGAGGGTGCTGAGGTGCAGAGAAGCTGTGGCTGCCCCCCGGGCAGGGACACCCTTCACTAGAGCAGGTTGCTCCAAGCCGCATCCAGCCTGGCCTTGAACACTGCCAGGGATGGGGAGCAAAGAGTAACACATCTCTTTAAAGCAGCCTTTTGTCTATTTGAAGGCCGCCTTCACGGCTCTTGGTCTGGGCTGAGCGCCACCAACCACTCAGTTACGATCATAGATCATAGCTCGTGCACCTGGTTGTCGTCTCGGGCGCTGTGTCCATCCTTCCCAAGGCTGTAAACGTGAGAGGTCTCAAACAGCTCCTCACACCTACAGCAGAACTGCCCTGAGCTGTCACTACTGACTTTCACTGGGGGAAATCTGTGCTAGGCTGAGCATGCCTGAAACCAAGCTTGGGAATGGTTCACATCCGTTAGCGTACAGGTAGCACCTCAGGTCTTTAGAACTGGGGATTTGGGAGGGAAGGTGTCAGTACATAAAGCACTTACTTCATTCAGAGAGCTTTTAAAGGTGTTTTATTTAACATCCCAGAGATTACTGAAGAAATCCATCTTCTGAGAAGCAAAGGAAGTGTGAGTAGAATCAAATCAGCCGTTATGGTTTTCAGAGTGATTAAACCCAAGCTAACAGCCACCTCCAGTATAAAAATAGACCTTTGAATGCTAAGAGGTTTGCAACACGATGTAGGACCCGACTCGTGTTCTGTAAAGGAGAATTTACACTGAGGTCCCAGGCTGTTGCTTCAGTAGCACTTTGTGCCCATCAAATCACAGTGGGTTTTCCCCATTCTTCCCGAAGCTTATATATTTAGAAATAGCATCCTGATAATAACGAATATCACAAGGAAAAGATCAAAATGGTGTGGCCTGAGGGAGGAGTGCGTGTCCTTAGACTATAAACTCCTCACATCAGCCATGGTGTTTTGGGCTTGTGTTGATCCTGGACCAGAGCTGAGGTTCTCTGTCTTTCCTTCCGAATAGGTAATAAATAATGGTAATAAATACATTGGTTACAGAGCAGGCTGGCTGCTGGAGGAGCACAAAGAGAGCAGAGGCCACTGAATCCTTTTTAACCCGCTTTCTAGTGTGGAAAGCAGTGAGAGGAAGAGCTTTTGCCTACTCACTTAGGATCCAGGTTTAATTTGAGCGTGTGTTAATGCAGCTATCAGTGTTTCCACTGCAAAGTGCACCTGTGTGACCTGTTCCCATTGGCACTGAGAGGCCGACTCCACATGTCCACAATAGGTATTTGGGACTATTAATTTCTCTTAGGCTGAGTGATTTTGGCTTGGATCGGGCTCTCTGAACCTAGGAGTTTACAATGCTGAGAGAGTAAAATTCCTCCTTTTCCTGCTGCCTTTTGAACACATGGTTATCCCCTATGTAACCAGTAGCTCTTAAATCCTCTGTAATGTAGCAGATGACCAAAGGAGATCTTTTCCTTGCCCCATGCATTTCCTCCTGTCCTTGCAGTAGTCCATAGCTTACTCTACACAACCCAAGTTAATTCGGTTTCATACTTTCCTTCGTTCTCTTTGGCATTCCCTCTGGGGGCACTGCGCTACCACCAGGTGAACAGGAACTTGTAGAAGAAGTCATGCGATTTGAAGCGAAACCCTTTTTCAGCAACGTGGGGCTGAAAGGCTATTTTATACCCTTTGGCTTCGACATCCATTTGGATGCAGTCCAGCAGGTCAGAAATACTTGGCGCTGCTTTCCAGGGACCAAACTTCACCACGGACTTCTTATCCATGTCCAAGCTGCTCAAGGCATCCTGGCACCTGGCCGCATCCTCCTCGGTCCTCACCACACACACGATGACGCCGGAGTGGCGCGATGCGACCGCCTCTGCCCTGGCAATGCGGATCATGAGCTCGATGTTCTCACTGTAGTTGGGCACACGAGCCAGAAACTGCTTCCTGGCCACGAGCTCCCCAAAGAGCTGTGGGGAGTCCTCAAGCTGCTTAATCAGGGGCTCGATGTCGTAGAACAACGCCTCCTTGTAGACGTCCTGGATGCACTGGGTGGGCACTTGGTTACTACGAAGGTACTCCAGGATGTATTTGAAGTAGGTGCCTGGCCTGTCGATGAAGAACCTCCCTTCGGAGTCAGTCCTCAGTTTAGGCTGCCCAGTGAACATCTCTGCCAGCTTGGAGCCAGGGTGTTTCTTTAAGGTGCTCAGTGTTGTTGTATACATCTCCCCACCGACATTTAACTCCACGATTGGGGACAACTGCAAGAATCACAAAGGGGACAAAAAACCATGTGTGTTATGAGTCTGAGGCCATGAACGTGGACGTGGTGAGGAAAAAAGGATGATTGCTCCTGGAAGTGGGAATGGTGGTGTGAGGAGCGGTATGAGCTCCCATGGGGATCAGATGGGAACAGCCACCCCATTTATTGCTCAAAGCAGATGTGGGATGTTTATACAGCCTTCATAACCGCAGCAGCAGAAACTTGGACATTTCAAAATGGCCAAGTCCTCAGCACATCTTTAGGATGAAGGAAATTTGGGATTAGTCCACTTTTTGCCAGTGGGGAACAGGGACAAGAAGTACTCTGCCAGGGAAGCTGTCAGTGACCTCAGGATTCAACATCCATCTCCTAAGACCCACACAAGCCCCTCTCCTTCCAACAAGAGCAATCTGTGTGCTCTCATCCTCCCCATGTGAAGAGAGACAAGGACCTAAAGCTGTGCAGCTGCACTCTTCTCATCTGAGCTGGTGTTTTCAGTAAGGACCTAAAGCCCCTTGAAATGGGTGGAATCTTATACTCGTCATAGAATCATAGAATAGTTAGGGTTAGAGGGGGCCTTAAGATCCTCTATTTCCAACCCCCCTGCCATGGGTAGGGACACCTCAGTCTAAACCATGCCACCCAAGGCTCTGTCCAACCTGGCCTTGAACACCACCAGCGATGGAGCATTCACAACTTCCCTGGGCAACCCATTCCAGGGCCTCACCACCCTTACAGTAAAGAACTTCTTCCTCATATCCAATCTAAACTTCCCCTGTTTCAGTTTGAACCCATCACCCCATGTCCTATCACTACAGTCCCTGATGAAGAGCCCCTCCCCAGCATCCTTCCATGCCATCATTCGTGCAGCTGACATGGATTTAAGAAGGAATAGTGTAAAGCTTAGGGGTTTGTTTGGATTTATTTCATTTCTCCATGCATTGACACTGGTACTATCTGAAACACATTGAAGGAGCCTTGAATGCCAGGAAGCTGGACATGGTGTCCAGTCCAACCTTCCTGATGGTTCAGTGCTGCAGAGATTTAACAGCATCACTTGGCACTTGGTTGCTTTTCACAGTGCCGAATACTGTTAAAAGAACTGGAGGAGAAGTAGTTCTTTTCCTCCAGATAAAGAAACTGGAGGACAAGGAGGGGGAAGAAAGGAGGCAGTTGTTTCCCTGCTGCTGTAGTCGTCACGTGCATGGCCAGGACCACACCTGCCATTGGGAAGGTGTGAGTCAATAACAACCCATTTTTTCCAGGAGCAAACCCGCTCTTTCTTGGATCTGCTCACGCCAGGATGTGCCTCAGTGCTTCAGTCACATGCCTGAAGTGAAGCACATGCTGAAGCGCTCAGCTGGATCCCAAGGACCAGACGCATGGGATGACATGAGCTGATCTCTGGCCGAGAGAAAGGGGAGCTCCTGCTGCCCTCTCCCTTTTCCATCCTTGTTCCTACCTATCTGCTCCTGTTGCTCACCTTGTGCTTCTCTTTCATCTTATCACACTGAACTGGCTCACAGAGGATTTAACAAGCAGCAGAGCTGGCAAAAGGAAGGAACTAGGAACAGATAACATGGAGCAGGGGGAGACCTTCCCTTTAGACAGCAGCAAGCTATCACATATAGCAGCAATTGGCTCCCAGCCTCAGCAAAGCAGAGAAACAAGAGCCAAAGACCCAGCTGGAATATTGCTTTGCCTTAGTGTGGGCGGCTTCACCTCGGGGGCGATCATTTACACGAGAGCCAAGGAGACGTAAATATCAATTCTGACTGAGCTGATCTTGTGATTTCCACCCACTGAAGAACATGGCCCAGAGCTGTTTCTGTAGGAAATCTGCCATTAATCCAAGTGCCAGCAACAGCTTTTCCCTCCTTTGACAGGAGGGGCTCATGCTTTTGAGCCTTTGCTCCTTTCTCAGATGTTTCATGCTGTTGAATCCATTTGAACACAAATGGATCAAATCTTCATTAATGCAATAACCAAATTAACCTCCTATTCTCAGGTCCAATGGTTTTAGCCTGGAGAGCCAAACTGGTTCCCAGCAGACTGGGAGCACCGGCACCAGCTGATTCCCAGCTCTGTCATTAGCGAGGTGACACTAAGGAAAGTCATTCCACCCACTTACACCCCAGTTTATCCATCTACAAACCAGTTGCTTCCTTGGGGAAGGCATTTTGCAGCCTACATCTGAACAGTACAACGCAAGAAGGTTGGATCGAAGAGGCGTGGGGGGAGAAGTTGTACAGCTACAACAGAGAAGACAAACTGGTTAAGAGTGGCCTGAGGACAGAGGAGAGGAAAGGGAAAATGATCTCATCACTGGTTTCTGCTTCTCTGAGATCGCCTCTTGTTTTCCTTAGAGCTAGAGGAACTCCTGCTCCACCTGATGATTCGATGCAGGGCATTGCTTCATTAGAGACTAAGAACTGTTGAACACTCCCCCCCCCCCAAAACTCACAGCAGGTTTTTATTTAGGGATCTGAGCAATGAAAGTTCATATTAAGTTAATTCCACCTCTTGTCAAAGGAGAAGAACCACTCCGGTTACTTGTTAGCAGATCTATGCCTGCAAGGGACACGGCCCTTCTGTAAGCTAACAGGCCAGAGTCAGACACAGCTTTATTCCTAAAGCCCTCTTCTTGCTCATGCATCTGGCAAGTCCTGGTGTCTTTACAATAACAGATGGGGGTAAAAAAACCACTCTAAAGAAGCCCAAAGGGCACGCTTTGATCCCCAGGACACTGCCCTCGAGACTGTACATTACTCACCGTATGCAGGCTGCCCGTGACCTGCTTCCCAAGGGGCTTGTGCTCCGATGAAATGCTCATGTCGCCGGGAGCTGTTGGTGTGGAAAACCTGCTCCTCAGTGCTCCCGTCCTGCCCTACTCACAGGGTGGCTCCTCGCTGGCCTCCAGTCCGATTTCACTTGGTTTTTCCTTGGTTGGATCAGGTCTTTCCCAAGCCCTCAGCCCAGCCCGTGCCCCCAAGGCTCCAGTTTGCTCCGGGCACGGCCCTGGTGCAGGTTGTAGGGAATGGGGAGGGAACAATCTGCAAGCGGAAGTATTTGCTCGTTATGTTCTGGCATCCAGCAAGGTGCAGGGTGGCCTCGGGCTGGCTGCCAGCGCACAGCTCCTGTAATACTACCTGTGCTGTGAGCAAGAGCCAAATCATCCTGCCCCAAGCAGGCTGAGTGCACAGAGCACGTCTGAGGAGCCCCACAGTGTGTGTCTGTGTGGTCGCCCCTGCCTCGTGAACCCATTGTATCAAAACCAGTAAACACTTTCACAGTTTTTTGGCCTCTGTGCACTGCTGTTTTAAAGCACAGATTATCCTAAACCTTCTCATTCATCTCATTTGTTAACACAAGACGGATGTTGTTCCCATTTCCAAACTCAAGAGGGACGCGGAGCTGCTGGAGCGAGGCCAGAGGAGGCCATGGAGCTGCTGCGAGGGCTGGAGCAGCTCTGCTCTGGAGCCAGGCTGAGAGAGCTGGGCTGGGGCAGCCTGGAGAAGAGAAGGCTCCTGAAGGGGAGACCTGAGAGCAGCTCCAGTGCCTAAAGGGGCTGCAGAAAAGCTGGAGAGGGGCTTTGGACAAGGGATGTAGGGACAGGACAGGGGGATGGCTTTAAGCTGCCAGAGGGGAGACTGAGATGAGCTCTTAGGCAGAAGCTCTTCCCCCTGAGGGTGCTGAGGCGCTGTCCCAGGGTGCCCAGAGAAGCTGTGGCTGCCCCATCCCTGGCAGTGTTCAAGGCCAGGTTGAACACAGGGGCTTGGAGCTGCTCCAGTGGAAGGTGTCCCTGCCCGTGGCAGGCACTGGAACTGAATGAGCTTTAAGCTCCCTTCCAACCCAAACCAGTCTGGGATTCTATGTTCTATGATTCTTTAATTCCTGAAAATCCCATTTTTGGGAATGGTTTTACACAGGTGCTTTAGAATATGTCCTGGATATAACTGGCAGAGGTTATATTCAATGCTGGAGCTGATAACCTTTCCTTCTGCAGCTGTAGAACTGGATAGACAAGAGGACCATCACCTTGCTGCTCACACAAGCTTTTCACAAGGGAAGGGTAAAAAGCAGTACGTTACCTTGCTCAGTAGCTCATCTGGGAGGTCTCCCCAGACCAGAATCAAGGATGGCTGATGGTGTTTGAGGCCAAACAATGCCACAACACAGATCCTTTCCACTTCAGCAAAGGGAATAGTTGCTAGTCCACAACACTTCTCTACTGCTAGACCAACCACAGCCATTCCTTTAGTCTGATGAACATGCTGCTCCGGTTCCTCCACTCTTTTACTCCTTCCTTGGCCACTTATGCTGGCACATGATGAGACAAAGAATCAGCCCCAATGTTTTCATGTATGGGACTTCTTAATCCCACCAACTGCATGACTTCCTTTAAGACGACAGTTCTCAGTCCTGCTATACAAATTACTCCCGGTTGGAATTTCCTCCCCTCCTTTTCAATAAGGATTTGATTTCAACTGCCAAATTCATCTGATCCCAAAAGAGACTTTAGGAAGAACTTCTCACAGCCCAAACCATTGGCACATCTCTGCCTTCCCATGGGGATTTGGTGCCTTTTTCTTTAGGTGCTCACGCATCCTGGGTGCCTAGGGCCACACATCTGACCTGTTTGGTGTCCCAGCTTCACCAGGCAGGCACCCAGCTCTGCATCAAAGCCCTCTGTCTGCACTGGGTGGGAACAGTCACTACTGCAGCTTGCCAGTCTCTTTCTGCCCCATGGTCAAAGCTGTGCTGAGGAAAGCAGTGATGGGGGAGCAGCAAAAGCAGGATCAGGGGTTTGGAGAGGACCAGAGGAGGCAGCTCCAACAAGGCTCTGAGCAGTCCATGCTGCCGGTAGCAGCAAGCTGAGGCTGGTTTGAATTCCATTCTTCCCTTGAGAAGGAAGTAAGAAGCCAACACCATGAAAGTCTCCATAGCCTCGGGCAATGGGGTCCTAGAATTCCCACAGCCAGCAGCTCCGCTGTAGCTGCTGCTCTGTATCCCCTGGACAGGTCTTGGCCACCACGGTGCTGTTTCAGGGAGGTTGAGCTGGGTTTTTCCCTTTGGGGAATAGGACTTGCTTTGTATTAAGCTCTGATTTCCACTCAGGATCTCTGTGTTTGGTACCAGTTGGGCTGGATCCCTGAAATCCCTCATCCTTTGGGCCTTTTAAAGCTGCATCTTATGCACTGATGCTTTGTTGGGGATCCAGCTGGTTGCAATTGAGAGGAAAGCTCTGAGGATGCCTGCAGAGGAGGTCAAACAGGATCAACAAGGCCTTGTCCTCCAAAGGGAGGCTGCTGAGACCTATTGGAGAGATCCTGGAGCCACGAATAGGACGAGGAAGAGGAAGCAGTTAGATCCTCTCCTTCATTCATGCTCTGTGATGCTTCAAGCCTGCTGCCTCTCCTGCTTGGGGGAACTGCTGTTCCCAACGTTTCTTTTGTAGACACTTCCAAAGTAGATTTCCTTCTGCCCACAGTTCAATAGAATGGAAGAGGGATAATTCCAAGAGTGTAAGCTCTTTCAGGCAGGGACCATCCTCTCCCACTGTCTTTGCGTGAAAGGATTAGCCTGCGCCTGGACCTTGTGCAAGCAACCACAATGTGAATCATAAGAATAATCCTACTAATGCTGAGAATGTGGTGTCTGCCAAAGAATGTAGAACTTGACAATGGCTTTGTGTGGGATAAATATGACAATTGTCTAAATGAGTACTTAACAATGAGCTGGACCGTTTCTGTGCTGGGACATAGAGCAGTTTGGAAAACAGTATTAGGTTTAAAAGCATTTAGAACAGATTTATTTCTTTAACACATTGACTTGTCAGCTTCTGTATCAGAGGATTAGGTCAACAGCATTCAGACTTGAATTTTATGCCCCAGTTCAATTGAATACATTAAATCGAAGGGGGGAAACCAAAGAATAAAGAATTATGTGCTTAAAACAGGAAAGGAAATGAGAAGTTTGGATGTGGGGAGCAGCTGGGAGCAGCTCCTCTTTGCCTTTCTGCTCCCATTCCGTATTCTCCTGTATCTTAAGTTCCTCAAGGGGATAAAGCCCTTTGGCTCTGGTCCATTTCTATGGAGCATGGAGGTAACAATCCATCGCTGATCTCTACCCTTCACATTGTGTTATAGCTGCTAGCATTATCATTGCTGGGAGAGATGATAAATTGATAAAGGGGCACCTAGAGAAGGTGATTCCAAAACTATGGAGGCTGGAGAGGTGGGACTGTGTGAACTTGAGGAGGTTCAACCAGGCCAAGGGCAAGGTCCTGCCCCTGGGTCAGAGCAATCCCAGCACAAACACAGGCTGGGGGAGAGCGGATGGAGCAGCCTGAGGAGAAGGACTCGGGGTGCTGGGTGAGGAGAAGCTCCCCATGATCCGGCTTCAGTGTGCGCTTGAGCCCAGAACCCCCCCGTGTGCTGGGCTGCACACCCAGAGCGTGAGCAGCAGCTCAGGGAGGGGATCCTGACCCTCTGCTGCTCTCTGTGAGACCCCCCCTGCAGTCCTGATCCAGCTCTGGGGCAACAGCACAAGAGGGACGTGGAGCTGTTGGAGAGAGGCCAGAGGAGGCCATGGAGCTGCTGCGAGGGCTGGAGCAGCTCTGCTCTGGAGCCAGGCTGAGAGAGCTGGGCTGGGGCAGCCTGGAGAAGAGAAGGCTCCTGAAGGGGAGACCTGAGAGCAGCTCCAGTGCCTAAAGGGGCTGCAGGAAAGCTGGAGAGGGGCTTTGGCCAAGGGCTGTAGGGACAGGACAGGGGAATGGCTTTAACTGCCAGAGGGGAGACTGAGATGAGCTCTTAGGCAGAAGCTCTTCCCAGCCTGCCCAGTCTGTGAACACTTCACTGTAAAGCAAAGCCATGAGCAGTTTGCTTTAGCCCCGCTCAGGATTTGCACCAGTGCAGCCGGGCTGGTGGCTCTGCAGATCAGGAGCCACTCCTAAATCAAACAGCCATGAGCTATGCAAACACCATCCACATTCCTACCTGCTGCCTTCCAGCTGCTTGTCAGCTCCACCTTTAAGCACCCTTAAGGCTGGTGGCTTGTGTTCAGATCTGGTCTGGCTTTGGACAGGCCCCAGGACACCATCAGAAGCCAAGGGAGCAAAATGCCTCCTGGCCAAGCAAGTACATGCACCGTCCCCAGTGGGTGAATGGGGGGAGGCAGACTTAACCCCTCCTATTGCCATCAGTTAAAGCAATCCAAGAAGCTCATCAGTGCCCATATTCCCAAGAAACCAAATTATTCTCCTTATCCTCATGTCCGTTGACTTCTTTCCTGTGTTTATATCCTGTTCATCTTGGATTGTAGGCATTCCTGGAGCAAGAAACCAAACTAGATACGACAGTGCTCTCTTCTTGCCCATCTTTCTCTATGTTCTTTCCGTTCCTGGACTCTCTCCCAGCTCATAATATTCCACATGGAGTGTGTGAGGCAGAGCTGGGTGTATGGGTGTCACTATTCCCAGATCCCATACCATGTTGGTATGGATCCATTTTGGTCATTCCATCTTGAAGGACATTGGATTGTCCCTCAAAGTTCAGGCTGATGCTGTCTCTAGCCAGAAAAAGGATGATGTGCAGAAACAAGGATCATTTCAATGTAGCCTGCGAAGGCTGGCAACTCAACCAGTGGGTTTGTGCTTGGTCTTGCTGCTGAGGCTACAACTCCTTGCTCCAAAGCTGGTAGTAGGAGAGGAGAGGTTGGACTAGTCATGGAAAAGCAAGGCTGAGAGATAAGACCATTTCCTGCCAGCTAGAAGTAAGGACGCAAAGAAATAAGGATGCAAAGAGAAATAAGGATGCAAAGAGAAATAAGGATGCAAAGAGAAATAAGGATGCAAAGAGAAGTCAGGATGCAAAGAGAAATAAGGATGCAAAGAGAAGTTAGGACGCAAAGAGAAGTCAGGATGCAAAGAGAAATAAGGATGCAAAGAGAAGTCAGGATGCAAAGAGAAATAAGGACGCAAAGAGAAGCCAGGATGCAAAGAGAAATAAGGATGCAAAGAGAAGTCAGACTTTGCTGTGTATCTCTGGGTGTGATTGGGGATGCTTTGAAGCCAGGGTGCGTTTCACTGTGAAATTGTGCAATAAATCATCTGTGATACCAGAACGTCTTTGAAACAAAAGCAAGGGGTGGAATCCCTTCTAGTGCTGTGGAGCTTCAAAGTGCTGCTGAGCAACCAGGGCCCCACTAAAGGGCTTAACATGAACGTAAACCCATGCCCAAGGCACGAGGTGTTTGCAGGTGATGGGAAGAAACAGAGGAACCATCTGCAGAACATCTGCTCATTTTAGACTGAGGCTTTTAAAGCTGAAGTGTGTCTGATTTCAGTCTGAAGGGTGTTGTTTCACTCTTACGACACCGCAGATTCAGACAGCACGTGCAGCAACACACAGGACCCAGCCTGAGCCTGGTCACAGTCTTCCTCTCACCGCAGATGCTCAGAGATCTCCAGTTTCTTTAATCAGAAATACAAAGCTAACGGAGGACCAGTGCTTGTTCAGCCAATGCAGCCCTGCTTCAACTGCTGACTTTGCTTTCCAACGGCCCGAAGAGGCAAGGGAACACCTCCCTCTAGTGCCCAGCTCTGTAGGACTTACCCATGGTGGTGGGTCTGGGAGGGAAGGAGTCACTTGGAGGTGGGATCCAGCCTGTGCTGGGGGCTCCAACCTCCCTTCAAAGGGTTTATAGCCCCTGAACACCCATCCAGAGAGGGCTTTGCCCCTGCTCTCCACAGCTCACAGGGATTGAAGGTGAGTGAAGCACTTCCCAGCCGAGCATCCCCACCTCCTCCTCTGCCCCTGGCTCTGTAGGGCCATGTTCAAGCAGAGAGGAGGCAGAATTTGCCCTCCTGGTGTTGCCAGGGCTCTTTGGCATCATGGGAAGTTGTCCATAGGGCTATGTGTGGTGAAAATGGGTCTGAAGGGCTGGATGAGCATGGGCCGAGGGAAGGGACGTGAAGGCACAGATTGGGTTGGGGAAGCTGAGAAGCTGGGGGCCTGGGAGAGGAGGGGATGTTAGGGAAGGGAACAAAGGATGCTGGGGATCAGGTTAGGATCCCAGCACCCAGCGGAGGATGATGGCAGGATTCCACCAAGCCAGAAGCCCATGGGAACATCTATCCCAACACAAACCCACTTCCCACTCCCTGCTGGAGAAACCCAGCGTGGCCTCAGTGGCCAAGATCCCCTCATCTTCATGGGCTGGGGACAGTAGCTCTACACAAGTCACAGCTGATAGGAAACCCACAGGACACATCTGTACAAGGCCTTGCATTTTATTTACATCAAAGAGACTGGTTGGGGGGGGTTCGACAGAGAAAAAAGCATCACTGCCAAGGTACAGATGCCACCTACAAAGCGATGACACAAACACCCATTCCTGCCATGCAGAATTCCCCCTGGGACAGGGTGAAGGAAGCAGCAAGGTTGCCATCAGGATCGGCCACAGGGCAAGTTGAATGGCACAAGCAGCACCGGCCGGGTAGGCAACCATGCTCTGCGTTGCTCATGAAGGATGTTCCTCATGGGGCTTGGCACAGGAGAGAAAGGACCACTGGGCTGTGGACAGCGGATCACCCTGTGGGGATAAGGAACATGGCTGGGTCAGAACGTCCTCATTCCTGATGGGTTTCATCCAAAACAAGGGTTGACACTGTGAAGTCCCTGTTGATGTTCCAGGTCTATGCTCTCCATTCAACAATAAGGACCTTGACCATGTGTCCCATCTCTGGTGGGGCACAGGGATATCTGTCTATTCGAGGGGTCTAGGGGATGAAAGCCCCACCAGCACAGAGAATGGGTTTGCCATGGGAAGACTGAAGAGCTGTTTGCAGGTGACATGGCAAATTTAGACATTTGGAGACATGCAAGGGCCAAAATCCTCCCTAAAAATGACTCTGTTGTATTTTCCATCAGAGAAAACAGGGAAACATCTGGGGTATAAACACAAGGCAGCTCCTTGAGCACAGAGCTCATCCCTTTTGTACCTAGGATTGCTCATGTTAACCAGCAGCAGCCAGACATCGCCTGTGCTGCCAGCTGGGGAGCCTTGGGGACATGGAGCTCACAAAGTGGCCTTTGTTTAGTGGCACAGCTTGCACCAGTGGGCAATTGAGAAAGACAAATCCAAGCGGGTGTAACTATTGAGCAATGAAGGGCACACTCAATTCCTGGGATTTGGGGGTGTGATGCAAACGATGGGAAGCCACCCAGCTACGGGGGCAATAGGACAAAGTGCGTTATCCCTCAGCCTCCTTGGCGCTGCACCTCCCCAAGCTCTTACCTCACAGGCTGGGAGTGCAGGCTCAAGAGCTGGGCTGATCATCACTGAGGTTGATCTCCTCCAGGATCTGGCTGTACCTCCGCGTCAGGGCTTTGGTGTTCTTGGTCAGGTCTGTCAGAACCTGCTGCAACCCATTGACATGGTGGCACAGCCGCTCCTCCAGGTTACCATCTACACCCTCATCTTCGGCTGTATTCACATCGGTGCTGCTCGAGTTCTGGTCACTGACAGAGGCCAGGCCCTTCTCCACCATGGGCTTGATGGCCTTGAGCTGCAGATAGCGCTCGTACAGGTCCGCGTGGCCGTCGGCATCAGGAGCCTCCCCGTGCCGCTGCTGCGGGAAGACCCCTCGGAGCAGGCTGGGGAACATCACCTCCTGCTCCATCCTGTGCGTGGCTGAGAAGTACTGCTCCATGGCCCCGCTCGCGGCTGCGGCAGCGCTGCTCCGGGCTCTGCTCCGCGCTCTGCTCCCGGACCCGCTGCCGCCGCCTCTTTATGCGGCCCCGGGGCACGGCCCCGCTCCGCTACTGGCCCAGGGCGGGTATGGGCTGAGACGGGCGCGGCTCCATCCCCTCTGGGGCTCCCCCGCGGCTGCCACTGCCTCCGGGCAAGGACCTGGAGCCGCCTCCCCGCGGCCTTCGCCCGAGCTGGACGCGGCTC
Source organism: Myiopsitta monachus (assembly GCA_017639245.1). Lineage (NCBI taxonomy): Eukaryota > Metazoa > Chordata > Aves > Psittaciformes > Psittacidae > Myiopsitta > Myiopsitta monachus. The sequence goes on along the minus strand of CM029919.1, from coordinate 94,823,782 downwards.
CCGCTGCTGCCAGCGCCGGCCCGGCCCCTGCGGCCACCGCTGCCGGGAACCGCACAGCGGGGAGCGGCTCTGCCCCGAGCGGGCAGCGCGCGGCAGCGCAGCGCAGCGCCGTGGGGATGCTCCTGGGTGTGGGAGGGCTGAGGAGGGCGGGGAGAGCGAGAGATGGGGTTCGATGGGGAGGGGGCTCCGCAGTCGGCCCCGGCCGCTCACACACCTCCTCCGGGGCTGCTCTGGGCTCTCTCACAGCCCACCCTTGGCCAGGAGCCCCGGCAGCAGCCCCTGCTCGGAGCAGAAGGCCCGCAGCAGCGGCCACGCCGTACTTGTCCGAGGGGGTTCGCCTCCTGCTGCTGGGCCGAGGAGGAAGATGAGCGTCGGCTGCATGAGAGTGACAGCGAACTGCAAAGGCACTTGGGAAGAAGGGATCCAGGCTGCAGGGAAGCAGCAGAGGCGCCGGCATTAGCGGGGGACACAGAGGGGCAGAGGCCGGAGCCAAAGCCCCTTGGGCAGAGCCGAAAGCAGCCGTGCAGCATCAAAGCCTCTGCTGGCTCTGTCGGAGCATCCTCCCGTCAGATGCCGTGAGCAGCAGCTCCTGCTCTGACAGCACCGGGCGGGGACAGAGGCAGAGGCAGCCCCGCACAGAACCCTGAGGAGAGGATCGAGGCCAACCCCTGATCCAGCGGGGTCAGTGGTGGGGCTGCGTCCGGTTGGGGTTTGGGTATCTGTGAGGATGGAGACTCCCCGCTCCATGGGCAGCCTCGGATGGGGTTTGAGCCCCTGCACTGCAAGCAAATCGAAAGCTTCCTCTTGGGTTCCAATGGGGCTTTGTGTCCTTCAGGCTGTGCCCATCACCTCTTGTCCCATCGCTGGGCATCACTGGGATGAGTCTGGATCCCCCTTCTCCACATCACCCTTCAGGCCTTGAACACACAGATGAGGTCCCCCTGAGCCTCCTCTTCTCCTGGCCCAGCAGCCCCAACCCTCACAGCCTCTCCTCCTGTGGATGAAGTTCCAGCTCCTCCATCACTTCCATGGCTCCTCACTGGGCTCTCTCCAGTCTGCCCATGCCTCTCTCGTACAGGGGAGCCCAGTCCGGAGCCAGCACCGGGCTGTGTCCCTCCAGGGCTGTGCAGAGGGGCAGGATCCCTCCTTCCTGCTGCTGCCCAGCGCTGCTGCATGTGCCTGCCCTGAGGACACCTCTGTGACATGGAGGGCTTCATGGGACTGCTCAGAGCGGGGAATTTGGACTTTCTTATTGAACATTTGGGGTCAAAGCTGTGCTGTACCTCCCGTCTGCTGCTGCTGAGGCTGTGCGCCAGGGCCCTGCTTCCTGCTCCACTGCCTGTGGCTGCGCAGACAGAACTGAACCGCTGCCGTCCTGAGGTGCTCCAGCGATGGGAATGGAGAGTCCATTCCCTGTGGTGGCCGCAGAGGGCCTCCTCTGCCCCATCTGCCCTCGTCCTGCAGGGCCCGGCTCTGGGTTGCACAAGGACAAAGACCTTTCTGGAGAGCGCCTCGTGTCCCTTATCAGCCACGTCCATCAGTGGTGGCAGCAGCGCGGCCCTGCTGGGCTTGACGCAGCGTGATGCAATGTCCTGCAACAGAGCAGCCACGAGTGCCCTCGGAAATGGGAGCGCATCGTCCGAGCCAAAGGCCATTCCTGGAGGAGACCTCAGGAATTCGTCGAATCAGAACCAACTGTGCTGGAAAATACCTTTCTGTGGAAGCGTTCCTTGCTGAGAACGGACGTGTGAGCAATCCAGACAACAGTTTGACATTTGTAAAGTAGTGAACCAAAGGCTTTGAGGCCTTGCTTGGAGGTTACTAAAGGATGTGTAGAGGTTACTATGGGACGCGTATGTGCAGAAGGTTCCGAGGAAGTTGGCACAGGCGGTTGTTGAGAGGGATGCGTATGAAGGAACTGATAGCTCTGTCCTTGAAACCCTCTGCTGTCATAACCACAATGTTGGAATCACGCACTACTGTCATAGCCAATCATTAAACTGTTGCTAACACTTGGCTAAAGAATGTAACCAATCAGATGCTATAGAGTGTCGCAGTGTTCTGGGGCTTTTTCTATAAAAGGCGCTACTTGCATATAATAAATTGTCAGCGCTTGATCATATTGGTCAGCGTTCGTTGTCCTGAATCTCCCGCACCTTTCAGCTCCCCCAGTCCAACCCTTACAACAGCACTGCCAAGGCCAACACTCACCCACGGCACTGAGGCCTCGTCTCCACGGGGTGTGAGCACTCGCAGGGACGGTGACTGCAGCCCTGCCCTGGGCAGCAGTTCCAATGCCTGAGCACCCTTTGGGGCAGGAATTGTTCCTCAGCTCCATCTAACCCTGCCCTGGTGCAGCTTGAGGCCGCTTCCTCTTGGCCCATCCCTTGGGAGCATCCTTGGGAGCAGAGCGCAGCCCCCTCCTGGCTCCATCCTCCTCTCAGGCACTTGTAGGCAGCCATCAGGTCCCCCCTCAGCCTTCTCTTCTCCATCTGAACCCCCCAGGTCCCTCAGCCCTTCCCCATCACACTGTGCTCCAGGCCCTGCTCCAGCTCCAGTGCCCTTCTCTGGCCCCGCTTCAGCACCCCACGGTCTCTCCTGCAGTGAGGGCCCAGAACTGAGCACACGATTCGAGGTGCGGCCCCACCAGTGCCCAGCACAGGGGCACAATCCCTGCCCTGGCCCTGCTGCCACATTGGTGCTGGTGCAGGCCAGGATGCTGGGGGCCTTGTTGGCTGCCTGGGCACGAGCTCCGTCTCTTCAGCTGCTGTCAGTCCATACCCTCAGTCCTCACTGTGGCCATTATGTTCTCCAGAGGACACAGGTCCCGTCCCTCAGCTGCAGCCAGGGAGATGACCCGAGGGACGCCACATCCTCCGCGGTCCTCACCTCACCAGGTACAGACATCCCTCCGTTCTTTATGGGTCAGCCCCTGCATCTGCCATCATCGGGGAGGCAGAGGAGCTCCAAAGTCAATTTGGAGTCCCCACGTCCGCCTTCCACTTCCTCTTCTCTCCTGGAGTGAACTGATCTGCCCCAGCTGGAGCTGGCATTGCAATGGGAATGGCCTGGCTCTCCCCTTTGTCCCCCTCCTGCTCCACTCTCTCTGCATGAGACAGGCCGCACCTTTTCCCAGGCCAAGAAGGGACGTGGAGGGCAAATCTGTTCCGATGCCCTCACTGATGGTGGAAGATGTGCTTGCCACAGCTTGGGATGTGGCAACTGTCAGCATCGCGCCTCTGAGCGTCCTCAGGTCATCCTCAGCACATGCAGCGAAAGGACAACCCTGTGGAGACCCTGGAAGAGGGCCCTGAACCTGGGGTCTCACTACAGCGCGGGTTGGTGCCCATAGGTTCTGTTCCATGTGCGCAGCAGCAGGGTTCTCTCCCTGGGACTGTTGGGAATCACTGCACAGGTTGCCCAGCCACGTTGCACGTTCCCCATCCCTGAAGTGTTCCAGGTCAGGAAGGATGGGATTTTGAGCAACCTGCACTGCTGCACCGTGTCCCTGCCTGGAGCAGGGAGCTGGGAACTGAAGGGTCTCTGAAATCCCCTCCCAACCCATCCCATCCCATCCCATCCTGTGACTCTGTGACTGTGTGTCCCTTCACATTCCCCATCGCTGCATGGAAGGTCCCCTCCCAGCAGAGCCATCGTCCCCTGCCCCACACCAGGTCCCTCCCCGAGGGCTCCCCCCCAGCAAAGCACCACCAGCGGCTTCTCAGGGCTCATTTTATTACCAAAGAAGGGGGAGGGCCCCTTGGAGTCCAGGAACCAGCTGGAAAAGGGCTCGGAGGCGCAGGGAACGCTGGAGCCCGGGTCCAGCGCTCGGCATCGCTGCCGCGGGCTGCCCTTTGCCAATGAAGAGCAGGGCAGGAGCCCGCGGCTCTCCCGTGGAGCTGCGGCACCTCCAGAGGCTTCTTGCCCGGGGGAGGAGGCTCCGTCGGGCTCCGCTGCGGGGTGGCGGCGGCCGTCGGTGCCGGCGCCGGGAGATGCGCTGCCGCGGGCGGGGCCGGGGCAGAGCCGCCACGGGCACGGTGGGGGCGTCCTCTCCTTCGTGCCACCGGCACCCGTCCTGCAACGGCAGCCGTGCTGAGCCCGAGCGTCCCCGCGGGGACCCGGGCGCCGGCCCTGCCCCACGCGCCCTGAACGCCGCCCCGCAGCGTCTGCGCGGGGCGATGGCGCGAGTCCCCTCCCGCCGCACGCAGATGGGAACCTGCCCGCAAGGCAGGGGACAGCCCCCATGGCAGTGCACTCGCCGGGAGCTCGCAGCCTGCAGCGCCGGGGACCCCCCCCCCCCCCCGCACGGCCATCGGCCGCCCCGGGCCCGGGCCCGCTGCCCCTGCTCTCAGCATCCCCCAGCCCTTACCCGCTGGCCGGGGCAGGGTCACCAGCTGGGCTGCCCCTCGCTGGGGCTGATCTGCTCCAGGATCTGGCTGTACCTCCGCGTCAGGGCATTGGTGTCCCTGGTGAGGTGGCTGAGGACCTGCTGCAGGCCGGCCAGGTGGTGGCACAGCCGCTGCTCCAGCCGCGCGTCCTCGCTGCCGGCCTCGGCCCGAGCTGCGTCCGCGTCGCTGCTGCTCCAGCCCTGCTCACTGACAGAGGCCAGGCCCTTCTCCACCATGGGCTTGATGGCCTTGAGCTGCAGATAGCGCTCGTACAGGTCCGCGTGGCCGTCGGCATCAGGAGCCTCCCCGTGCCGCTGCTGCTGCTGCTGCTGCTGCGGGAAGACCCCTCGGAGCAGGCTGGGGAACATCACCTCCTGCTCCATCCTGTGCGTGGCTGAGAAGTACTGCTCCATGGCCCCGCTCGCGGCTGCGGCAGCGCTGCTCCGGGCTCTGCTCCGCGCTCTGCTCCCGGACCCGCTGCCGCCGCCTCTTTATGCGGCCCCGGGGCACGGCCCCGCTCCCCTCCCCTCCCCTCCTCTCTTCCCCGCCCCGCTGCACTCCCCGGGCCGGGCCGGGCTCGGCTCCAGCCCCGCTGGGGCTCCCCCGCGGCTCCATGCGCCGGGGCCCTGAGCAGCGCAGCCCCGAGCAGCCCCGGGCCCAGCGCTGCCCTTGGGGCAGCCCCAGGGCTCGCGGGAGGCAGCGGCGCCCCCGGCTCCTGCCCACCGATAGAGCCGTTTCCGCGCGCTGCAGGGACCCTCGGGGGCAGCAGTGGGGCACTGCCCCAGCCTGGCCCTGCGCCCGCCCGGGCTCTGCACACCGCCTCCCTCTGCGCCGCTCCAGAGGCGGCTCTTGTGGCTGCCATGGCTCCCACTGTCCCCCCACGGCCACGTGCTGCTGCCCGCCCTCCCCCCCACCACAGCGGTCCCCACTGCCCCTCCGTCCCTTCCGGGGGTCCCCAGCAGCTATGGGTGTCCTGCCATGGGTCGCAGTGCTGCACCCACCTCTGCGGGTGCTGCTGCCCCATGGGGCTGCCAGCCGGGGGCTCGGCCATGGCAGGGCCATGTCAGGCTTTGGGGCCCTGCAGAGCTGTTTGGAGGCACAGGGATGCCCCAGGGCTCGGGGCACGGAGGCAAAGGGGTGCTCTGCACCGCAGCTGCCTTCAGCGCCATCCTCTCGAGTTGCTGTGCTGCTCTTTGCAGCACGTGGGCGGCAGTTGGGCTCCGGCAGCTCTCTGGGCAGCTCTGCATCATCAGGACACGCATCCCTCCCCAGCCCTCCCTGTGCCTCCCGGGACCCCATCAGCCAAGAACGGGCCCCCCGCGTGCTGCAGGCGGTCAGGGGCAGCTGCTGCCGCCGGGAGGAGAGGGGCCCGGGCCGTAGCCCAGCGCAGCCTCCATGGGCCTGCCCATGGCTGGGGTGGGGCCGAGCTGAAACAGCGCAGGCACCTGCGGGCACCCCGGGAGGTGCAATGAGATCCTCGGGGCTCTGCTCCCACGGACACTGCCTTCGGAGCAGCCGCTGCCACGCGCCGGGGCCGTGAACACCGCGGGGGCATTGAGCAACCGCGCTGTGCAGTGCCGGTGAGGCTGCGCTGCCGGATGGGGGCTGCGTGTGGCCCTGGGGACAGGGGGTGGGGAAGCGGTGAGGAGCCCGAGCCGGGGGGGGAGTGCGCCACGGACACGGCTCTGAGCCGGCGCTGCCCATGGGGAGCAGGGCTGATGCCAGCGCTGCTCCCAGGGCCCCACGGCGGGGCAGAGGCCATGGGCGGCGCAATGGCCTTCAGTGCCTGCGCGCGTCCCCGCTGGCGCTCAGCAAGAACGGTTCTATTTGGGGAAACGCCGCCGGGTCCCTTTCCTATTTGCGGCCCTCGCTGCTGGCAGCTCTCCCAGGGTGCACACAGGTCCCGGCTCAGGCTGCCCTCTCCCCGTACCTGTCCCCACCGCCCCTCTTGGCCCCTTCCTGCTCGTCCCCGGGGTCTACACGGGTCCTGCCCTGTCCTCCCCCTGACCCGCTGCCCTCCTGAGGAGCCTGAGCCCAAACAGGGCTGCTAAAGAAGAAGATGCCACCGCACACGAGCCCCCGCCTGGCCCTGTGTCATCCTCAGATCTCCCCATGGCAGCAGCGCGGCCCCCAGGGAGAGGAGGAGAGGGTGGGTTGGAGGAGTCCCTGTGGGCAGAGGGACCTCATGGGCCGGGCAGTGGTGGCCCCGAGCCCCCTGCAGCCCGCGGGCAGGGCCCCCTGGGGTGGCTCCTGCCCATGCGTCCCAGGGCCGAGGCCCCCCCAGCAGAGGCATGAGCAGGGGCTCAGAGCCATGTGTCCTGCATGGGGAAGCTGCAGCCCCAGGGCAGACGCAGCCCCCCCCGTGCCTGCCATAGCCACCCTGAGTGGGGATGCTCCTGGGTGTGGGAGGGAGGAGGAGGGCGGGGAGAGCGAGAGATGGGGTTCGATGGGGAGGGGGCTCCGCAGTCGGCCCCGGCCGCTCACACACCTCCTCCGGGGCTGCTCTGGGCTCTCTCACAGCCCACCCTTGGCCAGGAGCCCCGGCAGCAGCCCCTGCTCGGAGCAGAAGGCCCGCAGCAGCGGCCACGCCGTACTTGTCCGAGGGGGTTCGCCTCCTGCTGCTGGGCCGAGGAGGAGGATGAGCGTCGGCTGCATGAGAGTGACAGCGAACTGCAAAGGCACTTGGGAAGAAGGGATCCAGGCTGCAGGGAAGCAGCAGAGGCGCCGGCATTAGCGGGGGACACAGAGGGGCAGAGGCCGGAGCCAAAGCCCCTTGGGCAGAGCCGAAAGCAGCCGTGCAGCATCAAAGCCTCTGCTGGCTCTGTCGGAGCATCCTCCCGTCAGATGCCGTGAGCAGCAGCTCCTGCTCTGACAGCACCGGGCGGGGATAGAGGCAGAGACAGCCCCGCACAGGACCCTGAGGAGAGGATCGAGGCCAACCCCTGATCCAGCGGGGTCAGTGCTGGGGCTGCGTCCAGTTGGGGTTTGGGTATCTGTGAGGATGGAGACTCCCCGCTCCATGGGCAGCCTCGGATGGGGTTTGAGCCCCTGCACTGCAAGCAAATCGAAAGCTTCCTCTTGGGTTCCAATGGGGCTTTGTGTCCTTCAGGCTGTGCCCACCACCTCTTGTCCCATCGCTGGGCATCACTGGGATGAGTCTGGATCCCCCTTCTCCACATCACCCTTCAGGTCTTGAACACACAGATGAGGTCCCCCTGAGCCTCCTCTTCTCCTGGCCCAGCAGCCCCAACCCTCACAGCCTCTCCTCCTGTGGATGAAGCTCCAGCTCCTCCATCACTTCCATGGCTCCTCACTGGGCTCTCTCCAGTCTGCCCATGCCTCTCTCGTACAGGGGAGCCCAGTCCGGAGCCAGCACCGGGCTGTGTCCCTTCAGGGCTGTGCAGAGGGGCAGGATCCCTCCTTCCTGCTGCTGCCCAGCGCTGCTGCATGTGCCTGCCCTGAGGACACCTCTGTGACATGGAGGGCTTCATGGGACTGCTCAGAGCGGGGAATTTGGACATCCTTATTGAACATTTGGGGTCAAAGCTGTGCTGTACCTCCCGTCTGCTGCTGCTGAGGCTGTGCGCCAGGGCCCTGCTTCCTGCTCCACTGCCTGTGGCTGCGCAGGCAGAACTGAACCGCTGCCGTCCTGAGGTGCTCCAGCGATGGGAATGGAGAGTCCAATCCCTGTGGTGGCCGCAGAGGGCCTCCTCTGCCCCATCTGCCCTCGTCCTGCAGGGCCCGGCTCTGGGTTGCACAAGGACAAAGACCTTTCTGGAGAGCGCCTCGTGTCCCTTATCAGCCACGTCCATCAGTGGTGGCAGCAGCGCGGCCCTGCTGGGCTTGACGCAGCGTGATGCAATGTCCTGCAACAGAGCAGCCACGAGTGCCCTCGGAAATGGGAGCGCATCGTCCGAGCCAAAGGCCATTCCTGGAGGAGACCTCAGGAATTCGTCGAATCAGAACCAATGGCATTGGAAAATTGGAAAAAACGTGTGAGCAATCCAGACAACAGTTTGACACTTGTAAAGTAGTGAACCGAAGGCTTTGAGGCCTTGCTTGGAGGTTACTAAAGGATGTGTAGAGGTTACTATGGGACGCGTATGTGCAGAAGGTTCCGAGGAAGTTGGCACAGGCGGTTGTTGAGAGGGATGCGTATGAAGGAACTGATAGCTCTGTCCTTGAAACCCTCTGCTGTCATAACCACAATGTTGGAATCACGCACTACTGTCATAGCCAATCATTAAACTGTTGCTAACACGTGGCTAAAGAATGTAACCAATCAGATGCTATCGAATGTCGCAGTGTTCTGGGGCTTTTTCTATAAAAGGCGCTACTTGCATATAATAAATTGTCAGCGCTTGATCATGTTGGTCAGCGTTCGTTGTCCTTAATCTCCCGCACCTTTCAGCTCCCCCAGTCCAACCCTTACAACAGCACTGCCAAGGCCACCACTGACCCATGGCACTGAGGCCTCGTCTCCACGGGGTGTGAGCACTCGCAGGGACGGTGACTGCAGCTCTGCCCTGGGCAGCAGTTCCAATGCTGAGCACCCTTTGGGGCAGGAATTGTTCCTCAGCTCCATCTAAACCTGCCCTGGTGCAGCTTGAGGCCGCTTCCTCTTGGCCCATCCCTTGGGAGCATCCTTGGGAGCAGAGCGCAGCCCCCTCCTGGCTCCATCCTCCTCTCAGGCACTTGTAGGGAGCCATCAGGTCCCCCTCAGCCTTCTCTTCTCCATCTGAACCCCCCAGGTCCCTCAGCCCTTCCCCATCACACTGTGCTCCAGGCCCTGCTCCAGCTCCAGTGCCCTTCTCTGGCCCCGCTCCAGCACCCCAAGGTCTCTCCTGCAGTGAGGGCCCAGAACTGAGCACACGATTCGAGGTGCAGCCCCACCAGTGCCCAGCACAGGGGCACAATCCCTGCCCTGGCCCTGCTGCCACATTGGTGCTGGTGCAGGCCAGGATGCTGGGGGCCTTGTTGGCTGCCTGGGCACGAGCTCCTTCTCCTCAGCTGCTGTCAGTCCATACCCTCAGTCCTCACTGTGGCCATTATGTTCTCCAGAGGACACAGGTCCCGTCCCTCAGCTGCAGCCAGGGAGATGACCCGAGGGACGCCACATCCTCCGCGGTCCTCACCTCGCCAGGTACAGACATCCCTCCATTCTTTATGGGTCAGCCCCTGCATCTGCCATCATCGGGGAGGCAGAGGAGCTCCAAAGTCAATTTGGAGTCCCCACGTCCGCCTTCCACTTCCTCTTCTCTCCTGGAGTGAACTGATCTGCCCCAGCTGGAGCAGGCATTGCAATGGGAATGGCCTGGCTCTCCCCTTTGTCCCCCTCCTGCTCCACTCTCTCTGCATGAGACAGGCCGCACCTTTTCCCAGGCCAAGAAGGGACGCAGAGGGCAAATCTGTTCCGATGCCCTCACTGATGGTGGAAGATGTGCTTGCCACAGCTTGGGATGTGGCAACTGTCAGCATCGCGCCTCTGAGCGTCCTCAGGTCATCCTCAGCACATGCAGCGAAAGGACAACCCTGTGGAGACCCTGGAAGAGGGCCCTGAACCTGGGTTCTCACTACAGCGCGGGTTGGTGCCCATAGGTTCTGTTCCATGTGTGCAGCAGCAGGGTTCTCTCCCTGGGACTGTTGGGAATCACTGCACAGGTTGCCCAGCCACGTTGCACGTTCCCCATCCCTGAAGTGCTCCAGGTCAGGAAGGATGGGATTTTGAGCAACCTGCACTGCTGCACCGTGTCCCTGCCTGGAGCAGGGAGCTGGGAACTGAAGGGTCTCTGAAATCCCCTCCCAACCTATCCCATCCCATCCTGTGACTCTGTGACTGTGTGTCCCTTCACATTCCCCATCGCTGCATGGAAGGTCCCCTCCCAGCAGAGCCATCGTCCCCTGCCCCACACCAGGTCCCTCCCCGAGGGCTCCCCCCCAGCAAAGCACCACCAGCGGCTTCTCAGGGCTCATTTTATTACCAAAGAAGGGGGAAGGCCCCTTGGAGTCCAGGAACCAGCTGGAAAAGGGCTCGGAGGCGCAGGGAACGCTGGAGCCCGGGTCCAGCGCTCGGCATCGCTGCCGCGGGCTGCCCTTTGCCAATGAAGAGCAGGGCAGGAGCCCGCGGCTCTCCCGTGGAGCTGCGGCACCTCCAGAGGCTTCTTGCCCGGGGGAGGAGGCTCCGTCGGGCTCCGCTGCGGGGTGGCGGCGGCCGTCGGTGCCGGCGCCGGGAGATGCGCTGCCGCGGGCGGGGCCGGGGCAGAGCCGCCACGGGCACGGTGGGGGCGTCCTCTCCTTCGTGCCACCGGCACCCGTCCTGCAACGGCAGCCGTGCTGAGCCCGAGCGTCCCCGCGGGTACCCGGGCGCCGGCCCTGCCCCACGCGCCCTGAGCCCCGCCCCGCAGCGTCTGCGCGGGGCGATGGCGCGAGTCCCCTCCCGCCGCACGCAGATGGGAACCTGCCCGCAAGGCAGGGGACAGCCCCCATGGCAGTGCACTCGCCGGGAGCTCGCAGCCTGCAGCGCCGGGGACCCCCCCCCCCCGCACGGCCATCGGCCGCCCCGGCCCCGCTGCCCCTGCTCTCAGCATCCCCCAGCTCTTACCCGCTGGCCGGGGCAGGGTCACCAGCTGGGCTGCCCCTCGCTGGGGCTGATCTGCTCCAGGATCTGGCTGTACCTCCGCGTCAGGGCATTGGTGTCCCTGGTGAGGTGGCTGAGGACCTGCTGCAGGCCGGCCAGGTGGTGGCACAGCCGCTGCTCCAGCCGCGCGTCCTCGCTGCCGGCCTCGGCCCGAGCTGCGTCCGCGTCGCTGCTGCTCCAGCCCTGCTCACTGACAGAGGCCAGGCCCTTCTCCACCATGGGCTTGATGGCCTTGAGCTGCAGATAGCGCTCGTACAGGTCCGCGTGGCCGTCGGCATCAGGAGCCTCCCCGTGCCGCTGCTGCGGGAAGACCCCTCGGAGCAGGCTGGGGAACATCACCTCCTGCTCCATCCTGTGCGTGGCTGAGAAGTACTGCTCCATGGCCCCGCTCGCGGCTGCGGCAGCGCTGCTCCGGGCTCTGCTCCGCGCTCTGCTCCCGGACCCGCTGCCGCCGCCTCTTTATGCGGCCCCGGGGCACGGCCCCGCTCCCCTCCCCTCCCCTCCCCTCCCCTCCTCTCCTCCCCGCCCCGCTGCGCTCCCCGGGCCGGGCCGGGCTCGGCTCCAGCCCCGCTGGGGCTCCCCCGCGGCTCCATGCGCCGGGGCCCTGAGCAGCGCAGCCCCGAGCAGCCCCGGGCCCAGCGCTGCCCTTGGGGCAGCCCCAGGGCTCGCGGGAGGCAGCGGCGCCCCCGGCTCCTGCCCACCGATAGAGCCGTTTCCGCGCGCTGCAGGGACCCTCGGGGGCAGCAGTGGGGCACTGCCCCAGCCTGGCCCTGCGCCCGCCCGGGCTCTGCACACCGCCTCCCTCTGCGCCGCTCCAGAGGCGGCTCTTGTGGCTGCCATGGCTCCCACTGTCCCCCCACGGCCGCGTGCTGCTGCCCGCCCTCACCCCCACCACAGCGGTCCCCACTGCCCCTCCGTCCCTTCCGGGGGTCCCCAGCAGCTCTGGGTGTCCTGCCATGGGTCGCAGTGCTGCACCCACCGCTGCGGGTGCTGCTGCCCCATGGGGCTGCCAGCCGGGGGCTCGGCCATGGCAGGGCCATGTCAGGCTTTGGGGCCCTGCAGAGCTGTTTGGAGGCACAGGGATGCCCCAGGGCTCGGGGCACGGAGGCAAAGGGGTGCTCTGCACCGCAGCTGCCTTCAGCGCCATCCTCTCAAGTTGCTGTGCTGCTCTTTGCAGCACGTGGGCGGCAGTTGGGCTCCGGCAGCTCTCTGGGCAGCTCTGCATCATCAGGACACGCATCCCTCCCCAGCCCTCCCTGTGCCTCCCGGGACCCCATCAGCCAAGAACGGGCCCCCCGCATGCTGCAGGCGGTCAGGGGCAGCTGCTGCCGCCGGGAGGAGAGGGGCCCGGGCCGTAGCCCAGCGCAGCCTCCGTGGGCCTGCCCATGGCTGGGGTGGGGCCGAGCTGAAACAGCGCAGGCACCTGCGGGCACCCCGGGAGGTGCAATGAGATCCTCGGGGCTCTGCTCCCACGGACGCTGCCTTCGGAGCAGCCGCTGCCACGCGCCGGGGCCGTGAACACCGCGGGGGCATTGAGCAACCGCGCTGTGCAGTGCCGGTGAGGCTGCGCTGCCGGATGGGGGCTGCGTGTGGCCCTGGGGACAGGGGGTGGGGAAGCGGTGAGGAGCCCGAGCCGGGGGGGGAGTGCGCCACGGACACGGCTCTGAGCCGGCGCTGCCCATGGGGAGCAGGGCTGATGCCAGCGCTGCTCCCAGGGCCCCACGGCGGGGCAGAGGCCATGGGCGGCGCAATGGCCTTCAGTGCCTGCGCGCGTCCCCGCTGGCGCTCAGCAAGAACGGTTCTATTTGGGGAAACGCCGCCGGGTCCCTTTCCTATTTGCGGCCCTCGCTGCTGGCAGCTCTCCCAGGGTGCACACAGGTCCCGGCTCAGGCTGCCCTCTCCCCGTACCTGTCCCCACCGCCCCTCTTGGCCCCTTCCTGCTCGTCCCCGGGGTCTACACGGGTCCTGCCCTGTCCTCCCCCTGACCCGCTGCCCTCCTGAGGAGCCTGAGCCCAAACAGGGCTGCTAAAGAAGAAGATGCCACCGCACACGAGCCCCCGCCTGGCCCTGTGTCATCCTCAGATCTCCCCATGGCAGCAGCGCGGCCCCCAGGGAGAGGAGGAGAGGGTGGGTTGGAGATGTCCCTGTGGGCAGAGGGACCTCATGGGCCGGGCAGTGGTGGCCCCGAGCCCCCTGCAGCCCGCGGGCAGGGCCGGCTGGGGTGGCTCCTGCCCACGCGTCCCAGGGCCGAGGCCCCCCCCAGCAGAGGCATGAGCAGGGGCTCAGAGCTATGTGTCCTGCATGGGGAAGCTGCAGCCCCAGGGCAGACGCAGCCCCCCCCTGCCTGCCATAGCCCCCCTGAGTGGGGATGCTCCTGGGTGTGGGAGGGAGGAGGAGGGCGGGGAGAGCGAGAGATGGGGTTCGATGGGGAGGGGGCTCCGCAGTCGGCCCCGGCCGCTCACACACCTCCTCCGGGGCTGCTCTGGGCTCTCTCACAGCCCACCCTTGGCCAGGAGCCCCGGCAGCAGCCCCTGCTCGGAGCAGAAGGCCCGCAGCAGCGGCCACGCCGTACTTGTCCGAGGGGGTTCGCCTCCTGCTGCTGGGCCGAGGAGGAGGATGAGCGTCGGCTGCGTGAGAGTGACAGCGAACTGCAAAGGCACTTGGGAAGAAGGGATCCAGGCTGCAGGGAAGCAGCAGAGGCGCCGGCATTAGCGGGGGACACAGAGGGGCAGAGGCCGGAGCCAAAGCCCCTTGGGCAGAGCCGAAAGCAGCCGTGCAGCATCAAAGCCTCTGCTGGCTCTGTCGGAGCATCCTCCCGTCAGATGCCGTGAGCAGCAGCTCCTGCTCTGACAGCACCGGGCAGGGACAGAGGCAGAGGCAGCCCCGCACGGGACCCTGAGGAGAGGATCGAGGCCAACCCCTGATCCAGCGGGGTCAGTGGTGGGGCTGCGTCCGGTTGGGGTTTGGATATCTGTGAGGATGGAGACTCCCCGCTCCATGGGCAGCCTTGGATGGGGTTTGAGCCCCTGCACTGCAAGCAAATCGAAAGCTTCCTCTTGGGTTCCAATGGGGTTTTGTGTCCTTCAGGCTGTGCCCATCACCTCTTGTCCCATCGCTGGGCATCACTGGGATGAGTCTGGCTGCAACAGACAGAACTGAACCGCTGCCATCCTGAGGTGCTCCAGCGATGGGAATGGAGAGTCCATTCCCTGTGGTGGCCGCAGAGGGCCTCCTCTGCCCCATCTGCCCTCGTCCTGCAGGGCCCGGCTCTGGGTTGCACAAGGACAAAGACCTTTCTGGAGAGCGCCTCGTGTCCCTTATCAGCCACGTCCATCAGTGGTGGCAGCAGCGCGGCCCTGCTGGGCTTGACGCAGCGTGATGCAATGTCCTGCAACAGAGCAGCCACGAGTGCCCTCGGAAATGGGAGCGCATCGTCCGAGCCAAAAGCCATTCCTGGAGGAGACCTCAGGAATTCGTCGAATCAGAACCAACTGTGCTGGAAAATACCTTTCTGTGGAAGCGTTCCTTGCTGAGAACGGACGTGTGAGCAATCCAGACAACAGTTTGACATTTGTAAAGTAGTGAACCAAAGGCTCTGAGGCCTTGCTTGGAGGTTACTAAAGGATGTGTAGAGGTTACTATGGGACGCGTACGTGCAGAAGGTTCCGAGGAAGTTGGCACAGGCGGTTGTTGAGAGGGATGCGTATGAAGGAACTGATAGCTCTGTCCTTGAAACCCTCTGCTGTCATAACCACAATGTTGGAATCACGCACTACTGTCATAGCCAATCATTAAACTGTTGCTAACACTTGGCTAAAGAATGTAACCAATCAGATGCTGTAGAGTGTCGCAGTGTTCTGGGGCTTTTTCTATAAAAGGCGCTACTTGCATATAATAAATTGTCAGCGCTTGATCATATTGGTCAGCGTTCGTTGTCCTGAATCTCCCGCACCTTTCAGCTCCCCCAGTCCAACCCTTACCACAGCACTGCCAAGGCCAACACTCACCCATGGCACTGAGGCCTCGTCTCCACGGGGTGTGAACACTCGCAGGGACGGTGACTGCAGCCCTGCCCTGGGCAGCAGTTCCAATGCCTGAGCACCCTTTGGTGCTCAGCTCCATCTAACCCTGCCCTGGTGCAGCTTGAGGCCGGTTCCTCTTGGCCCATCCCTTGGGAGCATCCTTGGGAGCAGAGCGCAGCCCCCTCCTGGCTCCATCCTCCTCTCAGGCAGTTGTAGGCAGCCATCAGGTCCCCCCTCAGCCTTCTCTTCTCCATCTGAACCCCCGACGTCCCTCAGCGCTTCCCATCACACTGTGCTCCAGGCCCTGCTCCAGCTCCAGTGCCCTTCTCTGGCCCCGCTCCAGCACCCCAAGGTCTCTCCTGCAGTGAGGGCCCAGAACTGAGCACACGATTCGAGGTGCGGCCCCACCAGTGCCCAGCACAGGGGCACAATCCCTGCCCTGGCCCTGCTGCCACATTGGTGCTGGTGCAGGCCAGGATGCTGGGGGCCTTGTTGGCTGCCTGGGCACGAGCTCCGTCTCTTCAGCCACTGTCAGTCCATACCCTCAGTCCTCACTGTGGCCATTATGTTCTCCAGAGGACACAGGTCCCGTCCCTCAGCTGCAGCCAGGGAGATGACCCGAGGGACGCCACATCCTCCGCGGTCCTCACCTCGCCAGGTACAGACATCCCTCCGTTCTTTATGGGTCAGCCCCTGCATCTGCCATCATCGGGGAGGCAGAGGAGCTCCAAAGTCAATTTGGAGTCCCCACGTCCGCCTTCCACTTCCTCTTCTCTCCTGGAGTGAACTGATCTGCCCCAGCTGGAGCTGGCATTGCAATGGGAATGGCCTGAGCCCAAACAGGGCTGCTAAAGAAGAAGATGCCACCGCACACGAGCCCCCGCCTGGCCCTGTGTCATCCTCAGATCTCCCCATGGCAGCAGCGCGGCCCCCAGGGAGAGGAGGAGAGGGTGGGTTGGAGGTGTCCCTGTGGGCAGAGGGACCTCATGGGCCGGGCAGTGGTGGCCCCGAGCCCCCTGCAGCCCGCGGGCAGGGCCGGCTGGGGTGGCTCCTGCCCATGCGTCCCACGCATCTCCCGGACACACCATGGTGCCCCGGACACCGTGCGACCATGGAGCCGGCAGCACCAAAGCCCTAAGTGCAGCACCGGGCCCCATGGCAGGACCCGTGGAGACCCCGGGGACGAGCAGGAAGGGGCTAAGAGGGGCGGTGGGGACAGGTACGGGGAGAGGGCAGCCTGAGCCGGGACCTGTGTGCACCCTGGGAGAGCTGCCAGCAGCGAGGGCCGCAAATAGGAAAGGGACCCGGCGGCGTTTCCCCAAATAGAACCGTTCTTGCTGAGCGCCAGCGGGGACGCGCAGGCACTGAAGGCCATTGCGCCGCCCATGGCCTCTGCCCCGCCGTGGGGCCCTGGGAGCAGCGCTGGCATCAGCCCTGCTCCCCATGGGCAGCGCCGGCTCAGAGCCGTGTCCGTGGCGCACTCCCCCCCCGGCTCGGGCTCCTCACCGCTTCCCCACCCCCTGTCCCCAGGGCCACACGCAGCCCCCATCCGGCAGCGCAGCCTCACCGGCACTGCACAGCGCGGTTGCTCAATGCCCCCGCGGTGTTCACGGCCCCGGCGCGTGGCAGCGGCTGCTCCGAAGGCAGTGTCCGTGGGAGCAGAGCCCCGAGGATCTCATTGCACCTCCCGGGGTGCCCGCAGGTGCCTGCGCTGTTTCAGCTCGGCCCCACCCCAGCCATGGGCAGGCCCATGGAGGCTGCGCTGGGCTACGGCCCGGGCCCCTCTCCTCCCGGCGGCAGCAGCTGCCCCTGACCGCCTGCAGCACGCGGGGGGCCCGTTCTTGGCTGATGGGGTCCCGGGAGGCACAGGGAGGGCTGGGGAGGGATGCGTGTCCTGATGATGCAGAGCTGCCCAGAGAGCTGCCGGAGCCCAACTGCCGCCCACGTGCTGCAAAGAGCAGCACAGCAACTTGAGAGGATGGCGCTGAAGGCAGCTGCGGTGCAGAGCACCCCTTTGCCTCCGTGCCCCGAGCCCTGGGGCATCCCTGTGCCTCCAAACAGCTCTGCAGGGCCCCAAAGCCTGACATGGCCCTGCCATGGCCGAGCCCCCGGCTGGCAGCCCCATGGGGCAGCGGCACCCACAGAGGTGGGTGCAGCACTGCGACCCATGGCAGGACACCCATAGCTGCTGGGGACCCCCGGAAGGGACGGAGGGGCAGTGGGGACCGCTGTGGTGGGGGGGAGGGCGGGCAGCAGCACGTGGCCGTGGGGGGACAGTGGGAGCCATGGCAGCCACAAGAGCCGCCTCTGGAGCGGCGCAGAGGGAGGCGGTGTGCAGAGCCCGGGCGGGCGCAGGGCCAGGCTGGGGCAGTGCCCCACTGCTGCCCCCGAGGGTCCCTGCAGCGCGCGGAAACGGCTCTATCGGTGGGCAGGAGCCGGGGGCGCCGCTGCCTCCCGCGAGCCCTGGGGCTGCCCCAAGGGCAGCGCTGGGCCCGGGGCTGCTCGGGGCTGCGCTGCTCAGGGCCCCGGCGCATGGAGCCGCGGGGGAGCCCCAGCGGGGCTGGAGCCGAGCCCGGCCCGGCCCGGGGAGCGCAGCGGGGCGGGGAGGAGAGGAGGGGAGGAGAGGAGCGGAGAGGAGGGGAGGGGAGGGGAGCGGGGCCGTGCCCCGGGGCCGCATAAAGAGGCGGCGGCAGCGGGTCCGGGAGCAGAGCGCGGAGCAGAGCCCGGAGCAGCGCTGCCGCAGCCGCGAGCGGGGCCATGGAGCAGTACTTCTCAGCCACGCACAGGATGGAGCAGGAGGTGATGTTCCCCAGCCTGCTCCGAGGGGTCTTCCCGCAGCAGCGGCACGGGGAGGCTCCTGATGCCGACGGCCACGCGGACCTGTACGAGCGCTATCTGCAGCTCAAGGCCATCAAGCCCATGGTGGAGAAGGGCCTGGCCTCTGTCAGTGAGCAGGGCTGGAGCAGCAGCGACGCGGACGCAGCTCGGGCCGAGGCCGGCAGCGAGGACGCGCGGCTGGAGCAGCGGCTGTGCCACCACCTGGCCGGCCTGCAGCAGGTCCTCAGCCACCTCACCAGGGACACCAATGCCCTGACGCGGAGGTACAGCCAGATCCTGGAGCAGATCAGCCCCAGCGAGGGGCAGCCCAGCTGGTGACCCTGCCCCGGCCAGCGGGTAAGGGCTGGGGGATGCTGAGAGCAGGGGCAGCGGGGCCGGGGCCGGGGCGGCCGATGGCCGTGCGGGGGGGGGTCCCCGGCGCTGCAGGCTGCGAGCTCCCGGCGAGTGCACTGCCATGGGGGCTGTCCCCTGCCTTGCGGGCAGGTTCCCATCTGCGTGCGGCGGGAGGGGACTCGCGCCATCGCCCCGCGCAGACGCTGCGGGGCGGCGCTCAGGGCGCGTGGGGCAGGGCCGGCGCCCGGGTCCCCGCGGGGACGCTCGGGCTCAGCACGGCTGCCGTTGCAGGACGGGTGCCGGTGGCACGAAGGAGAGGACGCCCCCACCGTGCCCGTGGCGGCTCTGCCCCGGCCCCGCCCGCGGCAGCGCATCTCCCGGCGCCGGCACCGACGGCCGCCGCCACCCCGCAGCGGAGCCCGACGGAGCCTCCTCCCCCGGGCAAGAAGCCTCTGGAGGTGCCGCAGCTCCACGGGAGAGCCGCGGGCTCCTGCCCTGCTCTTCATTGGCAAAGGGCAGCCCGCGGCAGCGATGCCGAGCGCTGGACCCGGGCTCCAGCGTTCCCTGCGCCTCCGAGCCCTTTTCCAGCTGGTTCCTGGACTCCAAGGGGCCCTCCCCCTTCTTTGGTAATAAAATGAGCCCTGAGAAGCCGCTGGTGGTGCTTTGCTGGGGGGGAGCCCTCGGGGAGGGACCTGGTGTGGGGCAGGGGACAATGGCTCTGCTGGGAGGGGACCTTCCATGCAGCGATGGGGAATGTGAAGGGACACACAGTCACAGAGTCACAGGATGGGATGGGATGGGTTGGGAGGGGATTTCAGAGACCCTTCAGTTCCCAACTCCCTGCTCCAGGCAGGGACACGGTGCAGCAGTGCAGGTTGCTCAAAATCCCATCCTTCCTGACCTGGAGCACTTCAGGGATGGGGAACGTGCAACGTGGCTGGGCAACCTGTGCAGTGATTCCCAACAATCCTAGGGAGAAATTTCTTCTTGACTCCTGCTGCTGCACACATGCAACACAATATATGGGCATTATCCCATGGTATAGTGAGACACCAGCAGGGCTGTGCTGGTGCCACCACTGATGGATGTGCCTGACAACAGACACGAGGTGCTCACCAGAAAGGTCTTTGTCCCTGTCAAACCCAGCACTGTTCCCGGCAGGATGAGGGCAGATGGGGCAGATCAGGGCCTTTCCATTCCCATCGCTGGAGCACCCCAGGATTGCAGTGGTTCAGTTCTGTCTGTGCAGCCACAGGCAGTGGAACAGGAAGCAGGGCCCTGGCGCACAGGCTCAGCAGCAGCAGAGAGGAGATAAAGCACAGTTTTGACACCAAAAAGTGCCTGTTCACGGATTAGAAGTGCAACGGAGAGGTGAAGAGGAGGCACCTACTCCTGCAGTTTCTATAAAACATTCGCTCCAGGAAGAATCTTCCGTGTTCACAGTTAAAATAACTGGGAAAGGGGGGAATCAAAGCTATTGCAAATACCAGTTACCCGCATGTCATACACCAGCATGGAACAGAAGAGCCAGCAATTAAACACCACGTATCGAACTGTAGCTTTTATTACAGGAAAGCGAGCTCTGGTTCATTTCCCAGTCATGGACGGTTGAGCAGCAACAGCAGCCTGACAGAGCTCTTGGTATGGAATTCACTCATCCCCTGGTGTGTCCCCTCAGCGAACTGGGTAGAACTCCTCAAAAACCTCCCCTATTCTTCTCTTTTCTGCAAGAGGTGAAGGTCAGAAACCTCATCAGCATTTGAGATTGATTCTGATGTTGCAGATGAAAGTCTTAAGGGTAACTCTCTATCCGCTTTTGGAATGGCTTTAAGCTGCCAGAGGGGAGATGGGGATGAGCTCTTAGGCAGAAGCTCTTCCCTGTGAGGGTGCTGAGGCACTGGCACAGGGTGCCCAGAGAAGCTGTGGCTGCCCCATCCCTGGCAGTGCTCAAGGCCAGGTTGGACACAGGGGCTTGGAGCTGCTCTGGTGGAAGGTGCCCCTGCCCGTGGCAGGCAGCTGGAATTGAATGAGCTTTAAGGGCTCTTCAATCCAAACCATTCTATGATACTATGAAGCCACCAAACCTCTGAGTTTTGCTACCAACAGTGAACTATCGCCTTCCTGCAGAAACTAAATCCATCACTCCCTGTCCTCAGGGCTCGCCACAGATCCCTGTAAAGAGATCTCACTATTAACACTTCTTTCAGGCTGCATATTCCCTCCAACATTGCATGATGTGGATCACAATTCAGCAGCCACACTCCCTAAACTGGAACTGTAGTAGAAAATAGTGAACTTTCACCAAAATTTACCATCACTGCGCTTAGTGCCATTTACTATAGGTCCCTTCTTCTGCTGAGGTTCCCATCACAACACCTGATGAACTAAACACGAGTCATAGAGTCACAGGGAAGAGCTGCTGCCTAAGAGCTCATCTCAGTCTCCCCTCTGGCAGTTAAAGCCATTCCCCTGGGCCTGTCCCTACAGGCCCTTGGCCAAAGCCCCTCTCCAGGTTTCTTGCAGCCCCTTTAGGCACTGGAAGACCTCTTTTTATATTATATTATATTATATTATATTATATCATATCATATTATATTATATCATATTATATTATATTATATTATATTATATTATATTATATTATATTATATTATATTATATTATATTATATATGTCAACCTCTATATTTATAATAATATTTATATTTGTAATGTATGTAGTCCTCTATTTTACAATATTATATAAGTTCTCTATTTTCTTCTCACAAAATCCTTAATACAGTTGCGATTTACATTGTGAATAAGCAGGAAGCAGGCAGCAGTCAGTCCAACTTGCTAGGTAAGAGCAGATTCCACAAGCAGCCCAGCACCAGCTTTCCACACGGGTACCTTAGGCAGGCTGAGATCGTCCTTTCAAACACCAACATATCCTACCTGCTCCCCTGAAGTCCTCTGGGTGCTGCCTCACGTACTCCAGCAGCTCCCTGTCCAGCTTGGCATAGATGTACTCCGTGCGCTTAGCCAGGTAATAGCCAACAAACCACCCCACGGTGGTGAACAGGACCTGGCGGTGAACTCCTGCAGCGGGAAGGGGAAGGCCCCGGTCTGAGCCCATTTCCTGGCCCCATATAGGCCCCCCCTTTCTCCAGCTCCCTGCCCACTTCAGCCCCACACATCCCAGCTCATCCCTCCCCACTTTGCCCCTGTGGACAGGCCCCCCAGGTCCCCATAGCACCCTCACCTGCAGCCCTCCCATGGTCCTGACAGCCCTGCAGAGAGGACTCCCCTTCGCTCAGGGCTCCTTCCCCTTCCTGCCCCCCACATCCCTCATAGAGTGACCTCAAATCCCCTCCACACCCATACCATGCCCCTTCCCAACTCCCTCTGATTCCAAGCCCTGCTGACAGACCCCTCAGGGCTCCCTCCCCTTCATTCCCATCCCCACATCCCTCAGAGACACCCAAAACTTCACAGAGCTCCCACCAGACCTTCACCTCAGGACCCCTTCTCCTTCCCACTGCCCTCACATCCCACAGCGCCTCAAACCCCAAATACCCATTTCCCATCCCCACACACTCACTGCATCTCCCTCAGCTGCTCACCTCAGAGTCCCCTTGCCTTCTTCCCACCCCTGTATCCCCCCATGTCACCCCAAACCCCACATACCCCCATTCCCTCACCTCAGGGCTCCATCCCCTTCCTTCCCACCCCTCTATCCCCCAGTGTCACCCCAAACCCCACATACCCCCATCCCCTCACCTCAAGACTCCATCCCCTTCCTTCCCACTCCTATATCCCTCAATGTCACCCCAAATCCCTCATACCCCCACCCTCTCACCTCAGGGCTCCATCCCCTTCCTTCCCACCCCTATATCCCTCAGTGTCACCCCCAATCCTGCATACCCCCTTCCCAGCCTCCCCAGTCCCCTTTGCCTCCCCATCCCTTCACCTCAGGGTCCCTCAGAGTCCCCCCAAATCCCATATACCCTCTCCAACAGCACCATTTACCCCCAGTCCCTCACTTAAGGGTGGTTCCTCCTTTTCCCCGCCCCATATCCCACAGGGTCACCCCAAATCCCACATATCCCCTTCCCCATCCCCACATACCCACTGTAACTCCCTCAGCCCCTCACTTCAGAGCCCCCTCACCTTCTTCCCACCCCTGTATCCCTCAGTGTCACCCCAAATCCCACATACCCCCATGACCTCACCTCAGGGCTCCATCCCATTCCTTCCCACCCCTATATCCCTCAGTGCCACTCCAAATCCCACATACCCCCATGACCTCACCTCAGGGCTCCATCCCCACCTTTCCTACCCCGATATCCCTCCAGATCACCCCAAATCCCACATACTCCATCCCACAGCACCCTCTACCCCCCAGCCCCTCACTTGAGGGTGGTTCCTCCTTCCCCCCCCCCCATATTCCTCAGAGTCACCCCAACCCCACACAGCCCCGTCCCCATTCCCTCACCTCAGCCTCCCCCTTCCCTCCCGCCCCAAGGCCTCCCCTCAGGGCTCCCCCGTTCCCGCCGCACCGGCTCTGAGGACGGGCCGGTGGTTGAAGCCGTTGTCCAGCAGCGCCGAGAACCAGCCGCAGAAGCCCAGCCACGCCGAGATATGGTTGAAGACGGGCGGCGGCGGCAGCGACCGCGACTCGTCGGGCAGGAACACCATGGCGGCTGCGGCGGCCCGCCAAGGTGACCGGGCGGAGCGGTGCTGCAGCGGCACCCGCCGTCCGCCGCCGCCGCGCACTCGGGTTCCGCGCTCTGACAAAGCCTCGTTGGTTAACCAAAAACCCTAAAACAGCCCCAAAATAACGCTTGTGTCGTATCCCCTCCCGTGTCCCCCCCTCCCCCGACCGTTCTCTCCCTCAGAACCTTTACTGCGGCTCGGGGGTGCCCTGAGCCCCTGGGTGAAGTGGGTCTGGCTGTGATAAGCCAGGGAGGCCAGCCTGCAATGCAGTGTTTAATTAAATACCAAAGTCAAACGTGGCTCATTTTCAGAGCTGTTCCTGCCAACGGATTAAAGAATGAGATTGACCACGGTCTTAATTTTCCTTGTTTCATATAAAATCATATTAAACTGGGTGCAAGAGCACCAGGACTTACACAACCATTACTAAGCCCTGCAAATGAACACGCAGACTGATTTGTGTTGGAAGGGACCTTAAAGCTCATCCAGTTCCAACCCCTGCCACGGGCAGGGACACCTTCCACTGGAGCAGCTCCAAGCCCCTGTGTCCAACCTGGCCTTGAGCACTGCCAGGGATGGGGCAGCCACAGCTTCTCTGGGCACCCTATGCCAGCGCCTCAGCACCCTCCCACGGAAGAGCTTCTGCCTCAGAGCTCATCTCAGTCTCCCCTCTGGCAGTTAAAGCCATTCCCCTGTCCTGTCCCTACAGCCCTTGGCCAAAGCCCCTCTCCATCTTTCCTGCAGCCCCTTTAGGCACTGGAGCTGCTCTCAGGTCTCCCCTTCAGGAGCCTTCTCTTCTCCAGGCTGCCCCAGCCCAGCTCTCTCAGCCTGGCTCCAGAGCAGAGCTGCTCCAGCCCTCGCAGCAGCTCCATGGCCTCCTCTGGCCTCGCTCCAGCAGCTCCACGTCCCTCTTGTGCTGCTGCCCCAGCGCTGGATCAGGACTGCAGGGGGGGTCTCCCCAGAGCGCAGCAGAGGGTCAGGATCCCCTCCCTGAGCTGCTGCTCACACTCTGGGGGAGCACACGGGGGGGTTCTGGGCTCAAGCACACACTGAAGCCGGGTCATAGAATCATAGAACAGTCAAGGTTGGAAAGGACCTTAAGATCACCCAGTTCCAACCCCCCTGCCGTGGGCAGGGACACCTCACACTAAACCATGGCCCCCAAGGCTCTTCACGGCCTTCTCTTCTCCAGGCCGAACAGCCCCAACTTTCTCAGCCTATCTTCATACAGGAGGTGCTGGACAGCTGGAGATAATACACAACTCATCTCAAGCTTGAGCTTTGGGTGTTCAAGAGCCTGGAAAAGCACCTCAGGACAAGCTTCCAGACTCACGCTCCATCCTTACTTGTGCATCTGGCCCTCAACAGCACTATTTACATAGTCCACAGACTGCAGTTACAATTCTCTGCTCCGCAGCAGCAGATCCCATGTGATTTGCTACAGTGATCTTTATTCAAATACAAACAGTAATAGGAAATCCAGCAAGGTTTCCCCTGGGAATGAAGTCTGGCCCTTGTTCACAGTTTATCCACAGCAAGTGGCATCTTACCGTGCCCTTTGTTATGGTGATGAGCACTTCTGACCAGAGGTATCCTTGTTGGGCACTGTAGAAGAACCAGAACTCCCCTCCTGGTGATGGTAGATGTAGTCTGTGTCTTGCCAAGAGTCTTGTGTCCTTGTGATAATCCCCTCAAGGGATAACTCCGGCCTGGTCCCAACATTGACTTTACTCAGCCTTTTGTCTAACAGAAGTTCTCTCAGTCAAGACAGAAATGTAGAGTTTCAGCCAAGCGTATGTGACACCCAGAGCGCAGTAGACAGAGGTGAGCAGCAGAGGCACAAAAGGATAATGCCACTTCCAGGGGGTCAGGGGAAAGATAAATTCACAGAAGACTTCCAAAGGCACTAGTTGGATGAGGTAGATTGTTTCGAGCCAGTTAAGGAGAGGCCTCTCTCGCCTGTCGGAGGAATTAGAACCACAAATACAGTGTTAAAGTACATGATGCTAACTAAAACTTGGTTTTTTTTCAGCTATCACTGATGAACAGTGCAAAGAATATTCCTCATTAGTTCAAAATGAGTTTTTATATAACAATTTAAAGAGTTTCAGGAGGAAAAATCCAGCATGACCACAAAGAGTACAGCAAATTTCCTTAGTATGTGGCTTTTACACCGAGTTCCAAGACGCCTTGGAATCTAAGGAGAAATCTCACCAGCAGCTCCGGTGAGCTCTGCTTCACCTCACATCATTTCAGTGAACAGATATCTCCATACACACATTTTCATATTCAAAGCCCAGAGAAGCTGTGGCTGCCTCATCCCTGGCAGTGTTCAAGGCCAGGTTGGACACAGGGGCTTGGAGCTGCTCCAGTGGAAGGTGTCCCTGCCCGTGGCAGGGGTTGGAACTCGATAAGCTTTAAGGTCCCTTCAACCCAAACCATTCCATGAGTCTATACTACTGCAAAACCTCACAGTAGCATTTGTAACTGGTGCAGGTAAGCTCCAGAGAACTCACTGCAGTAAGTGCTCCAATACTGAACTAAATCCTCACAGGCTACAGCATTACAACTTTGTGTTTTAACAACACACGGAGCAGGTAGGGATTTACAGCAGGACTAACTGGGGAGCTGTCACAATTCTAATATAACCAGGATGGGCTGTAGTGATCCCATCTGAAGCCTTACCTCCAGAGAGGAGAGCAGAGAAAACAGCACCTTTTGACATGCAACACTTTGAGACTCCAGCATCAGTTTGCTATGTGACAACAGTAACAGAAGAGACTGCTCTGGGTGTTAGGAACAAGTTTCTTTAATTACCTGAACAGAGATTTCAATGCAGAGAAGCTATAAACAGTGAACAGCAGCATGAGCAGGATTTTAATTGGGAGTTCTGAAATACAAGGAACATGATACACTTAAAGTTGTATATAAAAAGTTAATTATAAAACCCTTTTGCCATTTAAATTGCAGGATCTTTAAACCCTACTAATCACATCTGAATTGTTCCAGTTATTGTCTCTACACAGAACTAAGTGTTTTACTGCTGAGGATATTTAAAAATCAGCTTAAAAGAGAAGTGGCAGCCACAGCAATGCTATCTAGTTCCAGGCTGGATGCTAAATGGAATGAAGTAATAGAGAAGGCAGAGGAAGCGCCTCATTTCTCAAGGCAGCAGCTTTACCACTGCAAAAAAGAAGCATTATCAGACAGAGTATGGATTTTAACTGTCCCAGAGGATGACAATCAATACAGTGTTGTCACAGCTAGGATGGCCTGGGAATTAAGTGAGGCAAACAGAGCCCTGACTAACTGGAAGGGGAGGGAGGAAGGAAAGAAGGAACAGCTTTTGGCCACAAAGACAAATCTGCCTCTACACAAACTGATTTAACTGGTACTGCTGCATCATTTCTTAGTTTAAGCACATTACTGACAGCATGAAGTCAGCTGGAAACCAGCGTGCCAGGTTCAAGCTTTCTAATTGTCTTCATCACTTTTGCTTCACATGGTTATGTTGGATGGGGGAAGTTTCTAGAACTGCGGCAGAATGAGGGATAACAAAGACCAGCTGTGACAATTTCTCATCTCAATTCAGCTTAAATGCTACTCCTCTTTCTTCTACAGCTTTTAAAATCACTGTTTCATTTCAAGAGCTGGAGAGTTTGTACTTATGGAATCAGGCAGACATCCAGCCTCTTGCACCTTTCAACATACTACACAATCCAAACCCATTACCCAAAATAGAAACCACCCAATGCAGTAAGATGAAAGCACCGAAAGAAGGAAAACACTTTACCTGGTGGTGTGAACAACAACGGAAAAAGTGAGAAATGCCCTGTTGTTGTCAGAATCAAGTAGATGCCAGCATCCTTGGCTCTCTGAACAGACAACAAGCTAAAAATGACAAGGATTTGTTAGGCTTTGGTCTTTTAGCAAAGAACATTTCAGCAAAACACTACCTAAATACCAAGAGATTGAAGTCAGAGTTTCATAGTACCCCAGTCCCTCCAACACTGTGCCTGGGATGAAGTCTCCTGCTTCCAAACCATGTGGCCTCAGAGATAAGAATGTAGAAGAAAATCAGCTATAAATCCCACTGCCAGGTGGCAGCAAACATTGTCATCCCCCCTTTGCCTCCTTCCTTCTGTTTTCCCTCTCTCAATGCTCACTTCAAGAGTTGAAATATCACTAAATCTCCAAACAAGTGAAATAAAGAGTTCGTAGCAACACTGGTGAGGCAGCTTCCGATTCTACCCCAAGCAGGCATGAAGTCCTTTTGGAAGAAACCATGTATTCCTCTTGTCAAGCACAATGCAGAAGGTCCCTTTCCCAGCTGGCTTCCGAGTTTTAACTATGAACCACAGCACTCGCAAAGGCCTGAGCTGTGGCTAATAAACCACAACATCCTTACATTTGCTCCTGCCAGAGCAGATCTCTACACAATTCAGAGAGAAAAAGAACTAAATCAACCACAAATGCTTGAGTATGGCAGCATCAAGTGCTTCACACCAGGCAAGACAATTAATTCTTCTCTTTGAGAAGCAAAGTCACAAGACATGCAACAAACAGGTCATGGACTTATGGGGTACAGTGAATGCACAAATGGAATAACACTGGGGGAAACAAAGCAGCCTGCTTTCATCCACCAAGTCACATGAGCTTTATCAAGCCTGCTGCCAGGCTGCTCCTAAGAAAAAGAAGCTTCAAGAGGAAGCTGAATGAATTCTTCTAAGAGCTGTTGGGTCCACGAGCAGCCTGAAGCCTGACCCCCATTCTATCATAAGCATGGTTTGGTTCGGGTTTGGTTTTCATTACTCGAACAGCAATCAAGCATCTGAATCAAACCACAGATTTTATTTCTACTCAGAAATACAGCTCAGCCTTCAAAGAGACACAGAGTGTATGTAGTGCACAGGCCTGTGAGTCAGACTCCTAATTCTCCCAACACCACACGCTTCTATTCTTCTGATCATGTGTAAATCAGTACAAAGCTCTGCTGTGCCCCACAGAGCTGATATGGGACTCAGCTACCACAAATAAAGCTCTGTTTAAAGCTTCTGTCAATGCAAGCTGTTGTAAAGTATAAGCCAGTGTTAGTATCTCATAAAAAAAAGTGTTTGACACCACACCAGTTTCTTACATATGCTACACTGGCAGGAGCACACCCTATTGCAAAAGCAGCCACATTTAACTGTGGCTGCAATTAACTTAAAGTGCACTAAAACTTTACAGCCTAAGGCATTCTATGTTAATTTTCTGAAATATAC
Organism: Myiopsitta monachus; assembly: GCA_017639245.1. Taxonomy (NCBI): domain Eukaryota; kingdom Metazoa; phylum Chordata; class Aves; order Psittaciformes; family Psittacidae; genus Myiopsitta; species Myiopsitta monachus. Next base: position 94,795,606 of record CM029919.1, on the reverse strand, counting down.
TGAAACCAAAGTGATTTTCTTTGAGGAAACCTCAACAAGCGGCTGCAGGTTCAGTTTGGCCAACTGCTACACAGAAAATTCACTTACCTTAGAGGCAGAATAGCAAGGAGTATTGCTTTCTCATGCACATGCCAGCCAAACATGAAGGAGCTCAATGCACAGAGAACAAGGCACTGCAGAAAGCCTCTGGGCCCTTGAGGTTTAAACCAAAGACAGAAAACAGAGGGCTAGAAACAACAGGCAAAAACAGGACTTCAGTGAACAGTTTGGCAACCCTGAACACAAGCCATTGTGCAAAGAGATGCTCCTATGTTAATAAACACCACTGCACCCAGGTCGTGCTCATGGGGCACAAGCATTACACAGCACTGTAATGGACCACATCTATTTGCATGTAGGAGTAGAGGTTGAAGGACTTCATCAGTCTACCAGGAGAGGAAAAGCAGACTGAAACACTACAGCCAGCTCCATTAGCTGTGTTGCAAGAAGTGCCTTTGCACCTAAACCAAGACTCATTTTATCAAACTTACTACATAAGGGTGTTGAAACAAAGGGTATTTACTCCTTAGAGTAAGAAAGACTGCATCCAGGTAATGACTTATCAAGCCTTTTTTACTTGCAATATGAAAAATACCATCCTGCCTGTAGCTCCCACTGTCAGGAACACCATAGGCTGCCCAAGCAGTTCCATCAGTATCTATACTCCCACCCTAATTCAACTACTTTCTATCACAAAAGGTCTCTTATAGCTCAGCATGCAGAGTGGGTTTGATCCACCATCTTTTAACCATTCCAGAGCTGACAGGGGACACAATTTTAGAATCACAGAATGGTTTGTGTTGGAAGTGACCTTAAAGCTCATGCAGTTCCAACCCCCTGCCATGGGCAGGGACACCCTGAACTAGACCAGGTTGCTCCAAGCCTTGTCCCAGCCTGGCCGTGAAACTTATCTGTCGCCCTACAATTAAAATTCATGTGAAGCTCATGCTAATCAAATAAAACCTACTGGGGACAAAACACATCAGGTTCCACCCCCCCCCCCCCGTATTATGTATTCTTACCAGTACAGATATGAAAGTACAGATTAATGTTGCCAGTGGGGTCACAGAAGGGAGGACAGTGTGCTGAAATTCCTGAACCAGCCCTCCTGTCATGGAGGCTTTAGGAATTTTTGTGTGATCAAGAAAATTACATTTCAAACCTAAAACCAAAACATAAAACAAAGCACAAACAGATAAATGTTAACAAAGAAAATGAAGCAGCTGAACTTAGTACACAGCCAAATCTTCCTGGCCTTGAACACTGCCAGGGATGGGGCAGCCACAGCTTCCTCTGGGCACCCTGGGACAGCGCCTCAGCACCCTCCCAGGGAAGAGCTTCTGCCTAAGAGCTCATCTCAGTCTCCCCTCTGACAAGTTAAAGCCATTCCCCTTGGCCTGTCCCTACAGCCCTTGTCCAAAGCCCCTCTCCATCTTTCCTGCAGCCCCTTTAGGCACTGGAGCTGCTCTCAGGTCTCCCCTTCAGGAGCCTTCTCTTCTCCAGGCTGCCCCAGCCCAGCTCTCTCAGCCTGGCTCCAGAGCAGAGCTGCTCCAGCCCTCGCAGCATCTCTGTGGCCTCCTCTGGGCTCGCTCCAGCAGCTCCACGTCCCTCTTGTGCTGCTGCCCCAGAGCTGGATCAGGACTGCAGGGGGGAGCCTCCCCAGAGCGCAGCAGAGGGGGAGAATCCCTGGGATTCTGAGGACATAGCCTAGCACAGGGCAGGGTTCTCAGCTGCAAGTGCCATCACCGTGTGCTGGTGTTGGGAGGATTAAGGAAACTTGAAAATGTAATTTACTGCCTGCATTCAAAACAGGGAGGACTAAAATCCATAGAGCTCTATCTGCAAATAGGCACTAAACAACAGAATTGGGATACTGTACCTAAAACTGTTAGTGCTTTATCCACAGCATTGTACAGAGCCCAGAAGTTTGGGGCCCAATAAGCATGGCAGAGGCCTCGTTTGAAAGGGAAAAGCCGGGACATGACCTGAGGCAGTTGGCCCTGGGTGAAACAAGAAAGAAAGAAACAGCCTCTTGAGATGAGATGTGGTTTCTATTTCTGTAACACCATCTTCTAACAGATCAGGGGAATAATAGGGTACAAAAGGGGTTATTACCAATACTATGAAGGGGCCCAATGAAAGAGCAGAAACAAGACAGACAATCAACCCCAGAAGAGTCAAATGAAGAAAGCTGAAACTTCTCCACTTCAGGGATCCATCTGCAAGAAGCAAAGAGTTTATCAAAACAATTACTGTGGCAGAGAGGGAGGCAAAGCATTCCATGTCAACATGTATTGGTAGCGCCTAAAAGCAGCACATAGCCTTTCACACCAATGCATTCAGTTGCTTCCTTCAGGAGTTAGTTTGCATTTACTCTTTCCCACATTGCAGCTCCTGCTCTATATAACCTTTTGGTATTTTCTCTTTCAAGAGAAGTACCTTCTCTGCTTGTGTGATGAGTACTGGACATGCTTCAGTGCTAGGAAATGGGGAGAAACAGAGGACTCTGAAAGAGTTTCTGGTGCTGTTTCATATCCAGAATAATTCTTATGGCTTCAAACTGCCACCTGCAACATGTTCATGTTGGTTTTTCCTAATGTGAAGCTCATACCAATCAAATAAAGCCTCATAGGGATAACACACATCAAGTTTCCAGAAAATATCATCTATTCTTACCAACATAGATCTGATACTCCCTAGAAACAATTTTACACTGAAGTTTCACTGATCTTTAAAGATCTCACCAACTGTTACTCAAGCAGCATTTTTGACCCACAGCCATTTCATTCCAGTGGTATCTTCATGTCTTGTCATCTCCTGGCCCCCAAGACAATGCCCCAAAAGCAAGTGAGGAGAACCCCATCTTACCTGCATGATTTGCAGTAAAGCAATAGGATCGTAACAAATAAATGCCATATGCTGGGGCCACATACACATAGATGTGCTTGAAATGCAGGAGAACAGCAAAAAGAAGAGCTCCCTCCAAATACCTTCTCTGAAAGAAAAGCAAAACAAAACCTAAGCTCTTTTACTTGTACTCCCTTTTAATGGTCCTCTGGTGTACTCTTAAGGTGACAGGGCAGTTATCATAGGTATAAAAAGAGTATATTTACTTCAGATGACAAACTCACTAGTGTTGTGCGCGACAGGTATGGAGAAGGAAACTATATTGTCACGATGCTTGGAAAACTGGGATAGGTTTCACCTCTCCACAGCTTCAGAGGTGTGTTTTCTAAGGACTGGTGACTTGGAAGAAGGTAAGTTGGCAGGGAACCATGCCATGTTGCTCAGGTCGAACCCAGACATCAGCCTTCTCATTGGGAACTGCAATGCTGCAGCATCAGCAAGCAGTTACAGAGAGTTTCAAGCTCTCCAAACTCAATAAATGATCGGACACCCATCTTAGCACACATTAACCTCAAGCTGCTCCTACTGCTTTCAATATGAGCAGCCCAATGAAGTGAATTAATGCACCTAAACCACATCTGGCAGCAAAGAGAAAAGAGCCACTTAAGTTTACCTGGCACAGTCGAGCAACAGAAAGAAGCATCAGCCCAAACAGAAAGCCATTGTACTGAAAGTGAATATCTGAACTTGAATCAAGAAAGAATAAAGCAAGTTTTCTTTACTACTATCAGTTTTCTGGGACAGACTCAAAAAATAAATCTAAATTAAAATGGAACTATGATCAAGACAGCAATGTTATACTCACTCCACATAGACACAAAGTCATTGTTAAGCTTACAGGTAAGTACTCTTACACATACAATCTACTAATGTTAGTGTATTATCTTGATGAAATGTAATAATCCAACCATATACTGTGCAGCTTATAAGAAACAAACCAAAGGGTTAATTCTCCACTTATTTAAGTATTAGTCTCTGCCACACACTGGTTAAAGGAGATGGCAGTCATCACTTACCTCCCACCTGTAAGCAGGCAACTTAGCCAAGGGCTAGGAAGAAGAAAACTAGCCCTTCTGTAAAATAATTACTGTTGTTTTCCCCCTCCCTTCTCTCTTTGGCCAGATCAATGCACTTGTGTCAGCAGTGACTCACAATAAAATAATTGGACTTTCCAGAGTTATTTTTATACCCTCTTTAAAACACCTTGCTAATTCTCATGTAACATGAACCACTTGAAAACCACCTGAACATAAAGCACTCGAAGATTTTTCCTTGCCATGGGACAAACTTACAAGCAAATCCAGAACAAAGAGACTGTCTGCTAATGCTTCTGTAGGCAGAGGAGAAGTAGCCAGCAGGAACAGGCATGCTGCTGTCAGACTGGTCCTCCTGCAGCTCGTAATAGAATCCCAGACTGGTTTGGGTTGGAAGGGAGCTTAAAGCTCATCCAGTTCCAACCCCTGCCACAGGCAGGGACACCTTCCACAAGAGCAGCTCCAAGCCCCTGTGTCCAACCTGGCCTTGAACACTGCCAGGGATGGGGCAGCCACAGCTTCTCTGGGCTTTGGATATAGAACATCCCCTCCCTGAGCTGCTGCTCACGCTCTGGGGGTGCAGCCCAGCACATGGTGGGGTTCTAGGCTGAAGCACACACTGAAGCCAGATCACGGGGAGCTTCTCACCCAACATCCCCAAGTCCTTCTCCTCAGGCTGCTCCATCTAATCTCCCCCAGCCTGTGTTTGTGCTGGGGACTGCCCCGAGCCAGGGGCAGGACCTTTCACTTGGCCTGGCAAATCAGACCAAAAGACTGAAGAATTCCCATTTTGCCAAATAGTAATTCTAAGAAGATGATGAAGTTATTCACTAACCCCAGAAACACTACAGCACGTTACTTGCTGCGACAGGAACAATAATATTCATGGGTTTGTACCACATACGGTAACAAGTTGTTAAAGAAACCAATAAACCACAAACAACCCACAACAGTTTGAAAGGATACTATCCACAATTAACAACCCAAAATTCCACAAGAGCAGAACAGCCAAAATAAACGTTGGTTTTTCCAGGATATCCTTTGCAGCCCGTTTTCCATTGACACATCTGCAGCACCTGAGCAAAAACAAAAGCAACAGAAGCCTTAACTGAAGCAGCCAACAAAACCATCATTGCCTTTAAGAGTTGAGAAGTGCACTTAATCTGAAGTTAACTATTTTATTGGAAGGCAATGACAAAATTCCTGCTGAATTCATCAGGAGAAGACAGGAATAAAGCTTAATAAAAATAGGAATTAAGATCCCAATAGCTATAGTAGCTGCTAAAGCTTCTGTTAAGTAGCTTAGTCTCACGTTCAAGCCTCACATTCAATAACACCTGTAAGGTTGTCATAACCTGTTTGCTGCCAACTTCTCAGGAAGGAACAGTGTATTGCTACATCTGGAGGCAACATGTATATTTGAAGTACTCAGTTGGACACTAGCCTCTTCCTGCCCTCCCCAACATTAGGAACTACTACTAGTTAAAGCCATACTATTACTTCTCAGTGTGAAACTATACAGTCCATATTATTATTTGAAGGTAAGGTTAGATCAGATTGAAAAGTTTGGGATGATTTGTGCTGAAAGGCTATTAGTACAGCTATTGTAAGCCAACCAGCTCATTCCTACATTCTTGAGTCAGAACAATAAAAGGAAAAGGTCACCAGGAAAAACCATCCCATTTCAAATAGAGAAACTAAATAAGGGAGCTCTGGTAGTGCTCACTGCAACTCTGTACCCAGGTTCTGAGCAGACAGAATGAGGGAACACTGTCACAGCTGTTGTTAAGGTAGCAACATAGTACCTCCCTCCCTGGACTCCTTAGGTGCAAGAGAAACACTTCTTCACAAATCAGGGCACGCTGAAAACCTCTAATATTAATAGTTAAATTCTACTTGAAATAATCAGTTTATTATCAAGAAGACCAAAACCACTACAGCGACAGAAATGGCCTTCTGTCACAAGTTTCCTTTATGCTTCTACTCTAGAGGAGCAGAGATGTAACATGAAAAAGCCACTTGGGTGCACACAAGTTGTCCTGCAAGTCCTACAAAATAAACCCAGCAACAGAAACAAGCCAGCTATAATATGTGAAACAACAGGTAAAGTCTGAATGTGCACACATCTGATCACAGGTATAGCACCAGTAGCTCCAAGAACAAACTACTTTGTGTTTAGCAGCACGTTCCAAATTTCTCCTTGACTAGCTTAAAGCAACTTGGATGTTTCCATGCATTTATAAGCTTGTTTGTAGAAATATTTCTTTTGCTCTAGAATAAGGCCATACATTAAGAATACCCACTGTCCCAATAAGTAGCGCATTAAGACTTACTCATGAACTGCATAGATGAACAGGATATCTGTAAAGATGACAGAAAGTCTTTGGAAGAAGATGGTTGCATGACTGGTGTAATTCAGATTTTCAATAACCAGCATCTTGGGGTCAAAATACTTGGCAAGGTGTGAAAGGGCATATTCAAACCAAGCAAAAAAGGGCGGATAATCCAGGGTCCATTCTGAAGTTGCCTAAGGACAAAGTAAGATTAAATAGTTTAACATACTCTGTGCTGTTTACAGTCTTTCAGCTCATCACAGCAAGTCAGCTGATGGATTTTATCCCAGTTGCTTGCATTTAGCAGATACAAGACAACAGGAAAATGGCTTTAACTTGACAGAGGGGAGACTGAGATGAGCTCTTAGGCAGAAGCTCTTCCCTGGGAGGGTGCTGAGGCGCTGTCCCAGGGTGCCCAGAGAAGCTGTGGCTGCCCCATCCCTGGCAGTGTTCAAGGCCAGGCTGGACACAGGGGCTTGGAGCTGCTCCAGTGGAAGGTGTCCCTGCTCATGGCAGGGGTTGGAACTGGATGAGCTTTAAGGTCCCTTCAACCCAAACCAGTCTGGGATTCTATGTTTACAACCCAATTGTGCAGGCTGAGTCTGTGATGAACTTAAAGGTGATTCATCCAGATTAAAATGAATGCATCCTACTAGTGCACCAGATCAAGACATTAATAATGACTGATTTCATAATGCATATTGATATGATTCATTCTTTACGATACCTGTGCATCAGTAATGACAAGAGTGAAGAGAGCAGCAATTTAAGACCACCATGCAACTCTCTCCAGTGTTACACAGCCTTTATAACCCCCACACCTTAATCATCTCTTCCATTTCACCTTCATAAGCAAAAGCAGCTTCCCCAAAGAAGCCTCATTTCTTAGCTAAATGCTACACAGGGCCAACAAATCATGACTGGCATGTTTTTATATCACTGCATGGCAACTGCCAACCATCAGCATCCACGACATAATACAAGGCTTTCTCCTCTAGCATGCACCCAGGTGGGCATGCCCAATCTGACTATCATTTAAATACAGCCAAACCACCCCAACATGTACTTACTTCATAGTACCACTGAGAGAGGGGCAGGTTGTGAGTGATGGCAAGCCAGTTCCTATGTACTTCAAAATCTGTGGAGTAACTGCAGAAGGGTCATAGCAAAGGTCAGATACAAGCACTTAAAGGAGAAATATTTCTGAAGCACATCATTGTGGGGAAGTAAAAAGAAAACCTACACTGAACACCTACAGGGCAAGAGTTTGATCAAGTCCTGCCCACAGCAGCGGGGTTGGAACAGGATGAGTTTTAAAGTCCCTTCCAACCCAAACCATTCTGTGATTCTATGATTCTAAGTAACTCACGCAAGTAACAAAGGTGCTGAATTAACTTTGTGCCATAGACGTATACAGGTGATAGAGGGAAAGATTTACAGCTTGGCCTTTTCTGATCCAAATTAATGCTCAAATTACAGGCTCTAACTAATCTGTCATTCGCAATTCGAATATTGCAGTTAATTTTTGAGCAAAAAACCTTTTTAAAAGCAAAAAAGCCGTAAAGTTTTAGCACATTTAAAGGCCCTCCCGAATTGCAACGGGCTGTAAGCGCCTCCAAACCCCACCGCAAGAGGACGAGAAGGCAGCAACACACAACACTGCCCGCTCCCCACCACAAACCGAAGACTTGAGGGCACCAGGGTCCCGTCAGGGTCCCGCCAGAGCCCCCTCAGGGTCCCGCCAGAGCCCCCTCAGGGTCCCGCCAGAGCCCCCTCAGGGTCCCGCCAGAGCCCCCCCGGCCCCGCTTGCCACCCCCGTCCCCGGCCGCCCTGACGCGGAGGGCGGCCCCCGGCTCCGCCGCCCCGCCGGTGCTCACTACGCGGGGATGAGCAGGCACTTGAGCAGGGACACGCCGAGCGCCAGCCCGCGGAACCAGCCCCAGCCGCCCGCCGCCATGGCACGGCCGCCGCGCATGCGCGCCACCGGGCGGCACCTCCCGCCCGCTCCGTTTGAAGAGCGCGGCCCCGCCCGCCGCGGGCTGTGCGCGTGCGTGGAGCTGCCCCGGTGGCGGTAGTGCGCATGCGCGGTGGGGTGCTCCCCTGATAGGGGCGGTGGAGTGGGGATTGTGGAGTGGAGCGGGACGGGACGGGACGGGACGGGACGGGACGGGACGGGACGGGACGGGACGGGACGGGACAGGACAGGATAGGATAGGATAGGATAGGATAGGATAGGATAGGATAGGATAGGATAGGATAGGACTGGACGGGATAGGATGGGATAAGGATGAGATGGGATGGGACAGGACGGGATAGGATGGGATGGGATAGAATGGGATGGGAGAGCATGGGAAAGGATGGGATGGGACAGGATGGGATGCAATGAGATGGGACAGGATGGAACAGGATAGGATGGGATGGGAGAGGATGGGATGGGATGGGACAGGACGGGACGGGACGGGATAGAATGGGATGGGACATGATGGGATAAGGATGAAATGGGAGGCAATAGGATGGGATGGGATAGGATGGGATGAGACAGGGCGGGATAGGATGAGATTGAATGGGATAGGATGGGATGGGAAAGGATAGGATGGGACAGGATGGGATAGGATGAGATGGGATGGGATAGCATGCAATGAGATGGGACAGGATGGAACAGGATGGGATGGGATAGGATGACATGGGATGGGATAGAATGGGACGGGATGGGATGAGACAGGATGGGATGGGACCGGATGGGATAGGATGAGATGGGATGGTATAGGATGAGATGGAATGGAATGGGATAGGATGAGATGGGATAGGATGGGACGGGCTGGGATAGGATGAGATAGGATAGGATGGGATGGGATAGGATAGGACGGAATAGGATGAGATGGGATGGGACAGGACAGGATAGGATGCGATGGACAGGATAGGATGGTATGAGATGGGACAGGATGGGATAGGATGAGATGGGATAGGATGGTATGAGATGAGACGGGATGGGATAGGATGGGATGGGACAGGAAGGGGTAGGATGGAATGGGATGGGATAGGATGAGATGGAATGGGATGGGATAGGATGAGATGGGATAGGATGGGATGGGATAGGATGAGATAGGATAGGATAGGATGGGACAGGATGGGATAGGATGGGATGCAATAGGACGGAATAGGATGAGATGGGATGGGACAGGATAGGATGGGATGGGACAGGATAGGATGGTATGAGATGGGACGGGATGGGATAGGATGGGATGGGACAAGATGGGATAGGATGAGATGGGATGGGACGAGATAAGATGGGATGGGATGAGATAGGATGGGATGGAACAGGACAAGATGGGATGGGATGGAATGGAATGGGATCTGGTATGGAGGTCGGTGATGCTGGGCCTGGGTGATGTGGGGTTGGATGGTGTGGGGCCAGCAGTAGTGTTGGGTGTTGTGGTACCAAGTATGGGGTTGGGTGGTTTGGAGTCAGAAGTGGGGTTGGTGTGAAGCCAGGTATGGAGCAGGGTGGTGTGGGATCAGGTACGGAGCAGGGTGGTGTGGGATCAGGTATGGAGCAGGGTAGTGTGGGATCCGGTATGGAGCAGGGTGGTGTGGGATCAGGTATGGAGCTGGGTGGTGTGGGATCCGGTATGGAGCAGGGTGGTGTGGGATCAGGTATGGAGCAGGGTAGTGTGGGATCCGGTATGGAGCAGGGTGGTGTGGGATCCGGTATGGAGCAGGGTGGTGTGGGATCAGGTATGGAGCAGGGTAGTGTGGGATCCGGTATGGAGCAGGGTGGTGTGGGATCAGGTACGGAGCAGGGTGGTGTGGGATCAGGTATGGAGCAGGGTAGTGTGGGATCCGGTATCGAGCAGGGTGGTGTGGGATCAGGTATGGAGCTGGGTGGTGTGGGATCCGGTATGGAGCAGGGTGGTGTGGGATCAGGTACGGAGCAGGGTGGTGTGGGATCCGGTATGGAGCAGGGTGGTGTGGGATCAGGTATGGAGCAGGGTAGTGTGGGATCCGGTATGGAGCAGGGTGGTGTGGGATCAGGTACGGAGCAGGGTGGTGTGGGATCAGGTATGGAGCAGGGTAGTGTGGGATCCGGTATGGAGCAGGGTGGTGTGGGATCAGGTATGGAGCTGGGTGGTGTGGGATCCGGTATGGAGCAGGGTGGTGTGGGATCAGGTATGGAGCAGGGTGGTGTGGGATCCGGTATGGAGCAGGGTGGTGTGGGATCAGGTATGGAGCAGGGTAGTGTGGGATCCGGTATGGAGCAGGGTGGTGTGGGATCAGGTACGGAGCAGGGTGGTGTGGGATCCGGTATGGAGCAGGGTGGTGTGGGATCAGGTACGGAGCAGGGTGGTGTGGGATCCGGTATGGAGCAGGGTGGTGTGGGATCAGGTAAGGAGCTGGGTGGTGTGGGATCAGGTAAGGAGCTGGGTGGTGTGGGATCAGGTATGGAGCTGGGTGGTGTGGGATCCGGTATGGAGCTGGGTGGTGTGGGATCAGGTAAGGAGCTGGGTGGTGTGGGATCAGGTAAGGAGCTGGGTGGTGTGGGATCCGGTATGGAGCTGGGTGGTGTGGGATCCGGTATGGAGCAGGGTGGTGTGGGATCCGGTATGGAGCAGGGTGGTGTGGGATCAGGTAAGGAGCTGGGTGGTGTGGGATCAGGTAAGGAGCTGGGTGGTGTGGGATCAGGTATGGAGCTGGGTGGTGTTGGATCAGGTACGGAGCTGGGTGGTGTGGACCTGGGTGATGTGGGGTTGAGTGGTGTGGGGCCAGCACTGGAGTTGGGTGATGTGGGACCAGAAACGGAGCAGGGTGGTTTGGGGCCAGCAATGGGGTTGGGTGGTGTGGGGCCAGGTATGGAACTGTCACCGAAACCCATGACGTAACCTCTCCAGCCCGAATGACAGGTTAGAAACTGATGTTACTTCATCGCTCTGCCTCAGGGATCCATCTGGATACAGAGATCGCTCTGCCTGTCACACACCCCGAGAAGAGACAGTTCACAGCTCATCTATCTTCCTTATACACGTCTTCATTACAATTCCATGAAGTGCCCGCCCGATTCCCGTTTCTCATCCATACGGTCATTTGGGTAGGTAAGGCTGTGATACAGGCACTGTGAATTTTGAGGGCTGGTCTCGGCGGGTCGTGGTGGTCTTTGGGGGAGAAATACCCCAACTCAGTTTACCCTTCTATGGAAATCTGATAGTTAAGGACACTGGAATGTGTTTAGTCTTTCCATTAACTCCATGTTCTTGTTTGGTCTAATTTACGACCCTGACAGGCTCCAGAGTGGTTTTGTTTTGCAGCCCTTTACCTATTTCTCAAGCCTTATTAACAGGAGTAACCTACACTGGTTTGAGAGAAGACATCTGGTCCTCCTGTTGCAGCCTGCCTTGAGAATCCTTCTAGCCTCTGTACACAGTGGAATATTAGTTCAAGAGTCCTCATAGCCCTGCCTATGGCTAAATCTCTATATCCAGTGAAACACCGATTTGGTATCAATTATACAGTGCAATACTAATTTAATTCAGTATAAGAACCAGGTATGGAGTTGGGTGGTGTGGGGCCTGGGTGATGCCGTGTTGAGTGGTGTGGGGTCAGGAATGGAGGTGCATGGTGTGGGGTTGGGTGATGTAGGGCCAATATGTATGGGGTTAGGTATTGTGGGACCAGCTATAGAGTCGGGTGCTGTTGAGCTTGCATGATATGAGGTTGGGAGGTGGTAGGCCTGTGCTATGTGGGGTTGGGTGGCTGTGGGACCAGCTACAGAGTTGTATCAGTGTGGGGTCTGGATGCTGTGGCACTGGGATGCATCGTGGGAGGCTGCTGTGGGGCTGTGCTTGCAGCAGCCTGGGCTTGGGCTGCTCCTGGTGGGCAGCATCTCAGTGAGCTGTGGTGCCAGTTCCACGTTCATCATTACTGGTCCCACACAGGGTTGACATCACCTGAGTGCATGCCCCAACCCCATCTCTTCATGCTCCTCTGCATTCACTACAGCTGAGAAACGCTGCTCTTGCAGGGCTCCACTTCAGCCACTGCTTGCTCCAGCGGACTCCCTTGTCCCTGGGATGTGGTTAAAGAGATAGAGGGCTCTGCCTCACCCTGGATCTGGATAATCTGCCGGGATCTCTCTCTGGATGCTCCTTTGCACCCCCTCTGCACTGTTGGGCAGGGTGCTGGGAAGCCCACCATGCCACTCACCATCAGCACAGGCTTAACCCAGCTGATTCTGCTGGATGCTGGAGAAGGACTCTTCATCAGGGACTGCAGTGATAGGACAAGGGGTGATGGGTTTAAACTGAACAGGGGAAAGTTCAGGTTGGATCTAAGGAAGAAGCTCTTCCCTGTGAGGGTGCTGGGGCGCTGGCATCTGGTAGAAGCCACTTAACCACCTTAGCTCCGCTCCAGGGAAATACCATCTCCAATCAGTGCCACCGGCAACTGAGCCAGCTTCCAGGTATCAAGTGCTCTTCCAGAGGAACAAGCTCAGTTTTTAATCCCTGGAAGAAACCACCAGCCTGGAGGGTGGATGCATGCAAACCTGATGCCTTTTTGCTTCCTTACAGCAAAGCTTCATCTATCTTGGGATTGCACCTTGTAGGGGCAGCATGAAATCATCTAGATAATGTCTTAAACTGATTTTCTCCTGCACAGCAGCAATGCATTGCGGTTTGCTCCATACTGGGGACTAGAGACAAGCTAAACAGTGGTAAAGCATTACAGTTTTAGAAGGGTTTTCATTGGAGAAATGAATCCTCTACAAATGTTTGAAACATAAATGAGCTAATGCATTTTACATGGGGTTGATTATTTGGAAGACCGGTTCATCCAAGTCATAGAATCATAGAATCATAGAACAGTCAGGGTTGGAAAGGACCTTAAGATCATCCAGTTCCAACCCCTGCCATGGGCAGGGACACCTCACACTAAACCATGGCACCCAAGGCTATGTCCAACCCGGCCTTGAACACTGCCAGTGATGGAGCATTCACAACTTCCCTGGACAACCCATTCCAGTGCCTCACCACCCTCACAGTAAAGAACTTCTTCCTCATACCCAATCTAAACTTCCCCTGTTTCATTTTGAACCCATTACCCCTTGTCCTCTCACTGCAGTCCCTAATGAAGAGTCCCTCCCCAGCATCCCTATAGGCCCCCTTCAGACACTGGCAGCTGCTTTGAGGTCTCCATGCAGCCTTCTCTTCTCCAGGCTGAACAGCCCCAACTTTCTCAGCCTATCTTCATACGGGAGGTGCTACAACTGCACTGATTTTTGGGGAGCTTCCTGCAGTTCTCAGCCACGGAGATGTCCAGGTAAGCATTGCAGGGTGTGAAATCCTTAGAGAGGGGAAAACCTACAGATTCAGCAAGTATCACTACATGTTTTTTTCCCCTCAAGAAATGGACATCAGACAAAGCATCTCCTGCTTCATTCACGCTTTATGGACTGTCGTCTAAAATACACATCAGTAATCAGTTCACAAATGAGTTCCAGGCAGAGAAACACAACCAGATTTTAAATGTGAGAGCTCTACAAGCTCTCTATGGAAATAAACCCATCTTTTGGCACTTTTCAGATAGGCATGTTTGTGTCCATCGGTGTGTGGATACAGGAGCCATCACAGAATGCAGCCAAATGCTTCCAAATACACTGGAACTCTGAGCAGGGACACCAGATCCAAAGGGATTGGGCGAAAATGAAACTCCTCAAAGGAGCCTTCTTCATAACTTCTCTGTTTATCTGTGAAGTATCAGAAGATCCTAGATTTGTTTAGCATAGTCTATGTTTGAAGGCAGTATTTATCACTCCTGTCAACGTTATATATGGACCCCACCAGCCCACCCTAGAATAAATCTGGTTGATTGCAGGTATTTACTTCCAGCAAACTCAAGCAGCAATTTATACTCAGCAACCCAGTTACAATACGGTAACTACAGCAGCACATATGTTTGGTGTTTTGAAGCACATGCGAAGTGAAGCAAAGCTGTCTGCTCCTGACAAGATATTAGCATAACTCTTGGCATGACCAATATTTAAGGTGCATAATAGGAGATTAAAATTGGAAAGGACCAGTGAGTCATTCTAATTGCAGCCTCTTTCTGTACCAAATCTTTGTCTCTGTTATCTTGCTGGGTTTATTCCTGAACACATCAAGTTTATTTATTCTCCCCTTTGAAATCCTGGGTTTCTTCTTAATGTGAATTCTTCCAGGTGTAACATTTTACACCCATTTCTGTTATTTCCCTACCATCACCTACAGCAACGAACGCTCCTCCCTCCAACCCTTAAGAGAGACACAAACCAAAGATATCTTAATATTTACGTATGGTTTTAGTTCCTTCACTATAACCAAACATTGTTTGGTATTTAAGAGTGATCAAGCCTGAAAACACAGAGGGAATTCTTCCTGGACTCCATTAGGATGCTTCACAATAATCTTTTTATCATCTATGAAATCCCACTGTGCTATGCATACGCCCATATCCAAAATGCCATTAGACTACAGCTTATAAGTTGTGTATATCCTCCCCTAATCGGTGTTTTTCTGCTCTAGCGCTACTGGTCCCTCTATTCAGTTGCTCTCTCAGCATCTAGGCCATTTAAATACAAAGTGCAGGACTTGGCCTCATTTTGTACACAAAGGTGTCGAGGGAGATGTCAAGGACATATGGCAGGATCAGAACAGGAGTTATGCACCAAGATAAGGAACAACTTCAAACTTTAAGGGAAAAAACCTCACTAGATCCTTTCCTGATTATCAGACCCCTATAGGAAGACATTGTTTGTTCTGAGAGGCCATATTCCACTCGACAGTGAAATACCTTGTAGATGTTTCTGCTAATAAATGCCAAACAAATGCTTTCCATGACTAGTGATGGGGTAGTGCTGTACTTGATACGGCTTTGTGCACATTCTCTTTGATTCAGGAAAACTTGCGAGAAGAAGAATCATCAGTGCTAAACAAAAGCAAGTTACTTGGAGAACTGCATACAGTTCTGGTGGCCCCAACATAAGGACATGGAGCTGTTGGAGCAAGTCCAGAGAAGGCCATGAGGATACTCAGGGACTGGAGCACCTCCCGTATGAAGATAGGCTGAGAAAGTTGGGGCTGTTCAGCCTGGAGAAGAGAAGGCTGCGTGGAGACCTCAGAGCAGCCTTCCAGTATCTGAAGGGGCCTATAGGGATGCTGGGGAGGGACTCATTATTAGGGATTGTAGTTATAGGACAAGGGGTGATGGGTTCAAACTGAAACAGGGGAAGTTCAGGTTGGAGATAAGGAAGAAGCTCTTCCCTATGATGGCGCTGAGGCACTGGAATGGGTTGTCCAGGGAAGCTGTGAATGCTCCATCCCTGGCGGTGCTCAAGGCCAGGTTGGACACAGGGGCTTGAAGCAAGCTGCTCTAGTGAAAGGTGTTCCTGCCCATGGCAAGGGGTTGGAACTGGATGATCTAACCACCTACACCTCTAGAGCTCCAAAAGAGAAGGTAAACAAGAGGGAGCTATGTAGATAAAAAGCCAACAAATGCTTTGGAGAGGGAACATTCCTATAAACAGTCATTATAACGTAACTCACAGACTGCAAAATTAGGGAGCAGCTACAGTTTTAGCTTAGCATGTAGTTTGAAATAGCAACTGCGTTTGTGTAACATATGTTTGACTGCAATTGCAAGTGATTCACTCACTGCTTATTTCATGTACTCAATTATCAAGCAGAAAAACTGTGGCATTATAAATAGTCATGCTTAAAGATGTTTGCTCTGCTTTGCAATTTAGAGGTGTCTCAAGCTTTAGTACTCCTCCGAAAGCCTCTCTTCCCTCCTGTCTTTACACTTGCTGGGAATTTTGCATCCCTCTGTATGCAGAAGAGAGAGATTTTGCATCTGTGTATCAACAATAACAGAACGATAGGTTAAAGCACTCCAGGAGCAGACCTGGGTTCAGTTCTCTTCTTAGCCTTTGGGGATTGAAACCCCTATGTCCATGTCATAGAACTACCCCAGTTACTGTCTAGGCCAAGCAACTGTATAACTGCTTTTAGTAGGGGTGCTGCTACCATCCAAAGAGAAGAAATGAGGGTGGGTGCAAAAGTGAAGAGTGAATGCTCTAGATTAAGCTATGCACAGTGTTTTCATGGACTCCTCTTACTTGCCTTTGACCAGAAAATGCAGTAATGCTTCAACTCTCTTATTTTGCTGAAGCAGAATGGGGCAGTAGTGATTCAGGGTTCTAAAGAGGGTAGGGTAGACTCTCCCCCCCCTTCCAACGAGGTTTAAGCCAACTGCTCTTACCTCTGGTTAAACTCAAGCTGACAGGAAATACACTACTACAGATAGGCAGTATTTTAGTCCTGACATACAAGAACTCCTGTTACAGATCAGGGGATCTATTCTCAAGGGCATAGGTTAAAAAGAAATGCCCTTAATAGTGCCCAAAAGCTCTGTGATCATAAATTCAGCAGAGGCGTATCTGTTGCAAGGCCTAGATTTAATGAAGAAGGGTTCACATATGGTACTTTACAGATCATAATACTATTACTATTATAGATCATCACTGTGAATGTCCAACTGACTCATGTCAGAAACAAGGTTCACACAGGAGTCACTTTACATTGTCAGTGGCAGGCAGCAATCCCTGGAACAGATTACTCCCACTTTATAGTTCAGGATGGGGGGGAATTGGAGTTCTTCCTAATGCAACTAAACCCATAGTGACCCAAGCTGTAATTTGGCCCCAAAACCCTATTTTAAAGCCTCCGAAGTTGCCAGGTTTAATGGTTCTGAAGGCTTCAAGCCCAGGCAGTGCTTCCTAACAACGTGGTCCCATGTAAATCATGCTGGTTTAGCACCAAGTCAGACATGGGCAGTGGTTTCTAACAGGCTGCCAGTAGCTGCAGCATGGGTATTTTTACCATCACCATCCTTTGTGCTCTTCCTGCAGATACAGCTTGGGACAGTAAAAATAGATTTAGCTCACTGGTTTTTTACACCAGTAACAAAAAAGCCTCTTTATGCTCGTTCACAGGTCAGCTTGATGCAATGACAGGAAAGTTACTTTGGGAAACAAGGACATGAGCAACACTGAGCTCTGCAGCCCTGGGCTAAGAACTTTTGGAAGCAATAAAGCTTTTAAATGCAAAACTTGGCACTTCCATTTTCCCTTCTATCTCAGTAGAGATAATGGGAAATGTTCCAGAGGGTCTCTCATGTACACATAGCAATCTGGTTAGGGAAAGACAGCTAAGATACTTCTAAACATAATTAGCTAAGGATGAACCACCTTGAATGTGGTGCAAATGATGTTTAGAAGGAGCATGCAGCTAAAAGATTATGACCTTCATTATAGCACAGACTAGGCGTGGAGGAAAGAACTTGATCATTGTCATCACCTCTGGTCTCTCACTGCCTTACCTCCAACTCTCTGACACTGAAGCCAAGCAAGCAGTTAAAATGCTGGCTTAGTGACCTGACCATTTCACAGTGACATAGAAGAAATGGCTCAGTGTACCAGGATAGAAAAAGAGAGCCTCTGGGTTTGTGATAGGAATGTTGTCTTTTCAAATGGAATCCATCTTTCCCAGAGTGCATCCCATGCACTCCAGGGGATGGGAGCTGTGCCCAAAAGAAGGCCATGTCCAGGCAGAAGAGGTTCGAATGTTTAGAAGGTATCTGTGGGGCTCTGCCCCCAAATCTGTCTCTACCACAGCGTTTCAGCAGCATCCTGCAGACGAACACTAACACTGTAAGAGAAAGAAAAGGACTGGTTGTCTTGGATGCCTTTGGAATGTAGAAGTAAAGGTTCAAGAGCATCCGAAGTGCAGACTCCCCCACCAGCCACAATGTTCTCAGTTTGTAAGAAGGCCATTCTCTGTGCTATGGCTTTCTTGGTCATTCCCCATGCCAGTCACATTTAAACAGGGACTTCCTCACAGGGTTCAGAAAAACCCCAAGCCATCTTCAGATGGTGACCAAAATCCTTTGTTGAACCCAAAGAAACAGGATCCCTTACTCGCAGTTTGCACCATCCTTTACAGCTTCATTGAGTGCTGCATGAGTGCTGTATTGAGTGCTGCATGAGAAGCATGTGGCTTCTTCTCTGTGAATCCAACCAAGCTTCTTGGATGCTCTGCATGGGTGATATGGCCGTGACATAGAAAAGCTCTCCCATGGCTCTTTGTTGCACTGTGGCTCCATGGCACCTTTCACCACATCTGTGCTTCGGATACATGCCAAACCTTGGCTAGTGAACCCTCACATCCCCTTGCAATAGAGGTTAAGGATCACTCCCATTTTCCAACTGGAAAATGTAGGAAAGACAGAAGTTAAGTGATTTTCCCACAATTGTACAACAGGTACAAAGAGGTGGAGGCAAAGCCAGTCCTTAATTTAGGCGCTAGACAATATCCCTCCCGTGTAGACATCATCTGAAAGGTCATATTGGTAATTACATTAAAGGAAAATCATCTCCCTGTTAGTGACTCTTAATCCAGATAAGCACGATTCTGAATTAGGTTGTAAGTGTGTTTTAAAGGGAACCACTTAACCTGTGTTATCTCCATGCTGGCACCATCATAAACCAGCCATTACTACTTGTACCGAATTAGGCGAATAATCTTATTATTCATGAAGTCTGAAGTATGTGGATGAGAAGAATCTATGCAGAAACCATCACTCATGGCTATTTTTAGCACTTCTTCCACAAACACTTGGAAACTATTGATTTGCTTATTGTCTGGCACCACCCAGAGTCTCTTTAAGTTCTGCTTGGTGTACTCCTCTTCGGGAAGGCCTTCCACACTTGCAACCCAATCTAAGGTCAAATGGTTGGGGTCCTGCAAGTAGCTGGATATCGAGGAGAGGTTTCCATTGAAGCAATAGTAAAGTTTGGAACCGAGGAGCTTCAGGAACAGGCATGACGTGGAGAAGATATGAGCGCTGAACACTTCCATGTTGGAGGAGGACAAGCTGTAGATCTGGGGTGCTTCTCGGACGGTGAAGTGTACGGTCTGGGTCTTCTGATCGAGGCTGATGTTGAGCATGGCATTTTTCTCTGCTTTAGAAAGCTCCACCTCCTTCTCTTGCAAGGCTTCAATCAGGGGCTGGATTTGATAAAAATCTACTTCCCTTCGGAGTAAACCCATTTCCTGGAAGTCTTCGGGAAGGTCCAGGTGAGAAGTTCTCAAGAAGTTCAGGATGTAGCGGAAGATTTTGCCATCTCTGTCAATAAAGCAGTTGCCTTGGCTGTCCTTCTTGGTTGGGATCTTCCCACTAAACATGGCCCCCAGCATGGAGTCTGGGAAGCTCGTCAGGGTAGACAGAGAGGTGGTGTAGAGTTTTCCTCCAACATTGAGCGTGATGGGTTCTGACATGATGGAGAAGTCACGATGTTGGGACTGATTCTAAAAAACAACATAAGAACAAGAAGCCAGCACCACACATTTAGTTGTTTATCTCTTTGAAAGGTTAAACTACAGAGATAGAGAGTCCTAAATATAGAAGGGTAAACTACATGGCAATGATTCATCATAGGAATTAGAAGTGGGGATTACTTTTGGAGGCTGTATCTTCAGAACAAGCATAAGGATGTTTTTTCTCCCAATAGACTTAAACAGGACTTTGTTCAGTTTAATGCCAGAAATCATGAGTCTTCCAAAGCTTTACAATCACGCTGAAAGTGCAATCTCTCCCATGGATGCCTACAGCTGAACAACCAACTTCAAAGCAAGGGTTGTGTTCTGGGCTCACCCGATCCCATCTCCCCTATAAACACAGAGTTTAGAGGGGAAGAAAAGAGACAGGACACAAACTGGACATATCCCAACACCTTCTGTGGCATCTGAAGATACAACTAAAGTAACAAAGGTGTTGTAGCAGAATCCCCTGACACACACTTGAGTGCAGTTGGCCAGCAAGCAGTGCTGCTCTAAGCACGTGAGTACAGCATTCCATTCAGCAGGAAACCCACCAGGCTTCCTCCTTGCAATGAGTTTTACCTTTGGAAACACCTCCTAATTAATCTGGGCCATGTCCCAGCTGATGTAGTTCACACACAGCTCCTCTGCAGTCAGCTGAGATGAATGGAGGATGTGATTTTATGGTGCAGTGAAGCATCACTGCCTCTGGAAGGGACATTCCTCCTTTTGCCCTCCACTAAACCTTCCTCTCTCCTTATGCCAGCTCTGGCACTCGTTTGACCCCACAGTGAGCCAGTTCAGGGAGAAAACCCCATCATTTTCTATTCAGAATATGCTTCTGCTACATCTTAAGATTGGGCTGGACAGGGTGATGGGACATCATATCTAGGTCATGCTTTACCAAGAAAGGTTGGACCAGACGATCCTTGAGGTCACTTCCAACCCAGTCTTTTGTGATTCTATGATCTTGGAACCATACGAATACCAGGGCTAGTGCAAGGGAAGAGGAAGGAGCAAAGTAGCCCCTTCCACTGCAGATCAACTCAGCTGCCTTGAAAAGGTGAGCCCTCATTCCTGCTAGCTCAGAACCTGCAAATCTGGTTTTCCTTGTCTGCTGAATCCAAATCAATCAGTTCATTCCCACTTTTATTATTGACTTTATCAGCAGGAAACCCATTACAGTTTGCTTGCAGAGGCTCTTGCTAATAGCAACTATGCTCATTCAACAGAAAGCAGCCAGACAGCTCCCTTAAAATTAAACTTAAGTGCAGGCATTTTCCTAACTAGTCATGGAATAATCATAGACACTACAACACTATTATCAGCTCTGGAGCCACAGCAAAACAGAGATAGGAAGAATGTCATCCTGTTCTGGAATATCAATTATTTTATGGCTGCTAAACCCCAAATACTGGTGTTAATGGCACCATAAAATAAATATACTTCTAGATAGCAAGAACATTTTGCTATGAAGAACTTGCCCGACCTAGGGCAGCTAATGGATAGGTCAAAGGAGAATCTCTGTTTCACTTCTAGTTTGACTAACATTCCACTTTGTTCTTTAGTCCACTTTAGCCCTTAGCACACAGTGTCCATCTCACTACACAGTAATTAATGGAAAGAAGCAGACCTCTAAATCCACCAAGTGCTTTGCTTGTGTATCCCTTAGTCCCACATATCCAAGAGAACTGGCAAATAAAGATGCATGCATAGGCCGACACAACACCCCATCTATGCCCATGACCAAAGACCATCCTTGTGACTAACCTCAACCAAATATACCCTACAAAAAACTATTTGTTCCAGTGCTAAGCTCCCTTTAGCACTGTCATCTCAGTGTACTTCCCATTCTGGAAGACTTCTACCCAATTTAGAACAAACTGCTGTTTAAAACAGATCACACAGAGGCTTCAACGTGTCTAATTCTGTTGTACAAGTGGCTGCATGTATTTTTTCCCCGAAGGGCTTGCAGTATGTCTGTTAAAGCACTGCTACAAGCACGATCTGACATTCACAAAACCAGCTTAAAATGGATTTTACTCTTTTTTCCAAGTTTCATCAAACAAAAGCATTGCCTAAATGCCCCTCCAAATAACACAGCCTGTAGAAGCAGGACTGCCAGTGACCCCAAGGGCCATGTTCATTGCTTCCCATCTCTACTACCCCTCAGGCTGCTTTAGACTAAATGTCATGGGTGCTTAAACCACGACACCAAACAACCCAAATGATTTTGTTCTTTCTTCATAGCTCATGTTTTCAGATCTGGGAGCCCAAGCCTGCTTATCTACCCTATGGGAGTTGTTTTCTCATGCTCTCACAGCCAGATGCGGAGTGAGATATTACTCTTCATATGTACACGACAGGCTTCACTTGGCAGAGTGAAGGGACATTGTGTTGTCACACAACCAAAAGCCCACTGGATGGTCCAAAGACACAGATTTTCATTTCAAACTCAACATCCCCCCTGTTTAGGGGGCCTATAGGGATGCTGGGGAGGGACTCTTCATTAGGGACTGTAGTGAGAGGACAAGGAGTAACGGATTCAGACTTAAACAGGGGAAGTTTAGATTGGGTATAAGGAATAAGTTCTTTACTGTAAGGGTGGTGAGGCACTGGAATGGGTTGCCTAGAGAAGTTGTGAATGCTCCATTGCTGGTGGTGTTCAAGGCCAGGTTGGACATAGCCTTGGATGGCATGGTCTAGTGTGAGGTGTCTCTGCCCATGGCAGGGGGTTGGAACTGGATGATCTTAAGGTCCTTTCCAACCCTAACTGTTCTATTATTCTATGATTCTGTAAGTAGATTCTGATCCAAAGACTCACTGGCAATACAACTTGGATAAGAGGCAGACATCTCAATCCGGTTGTCCTAGTTGCAGCTTGGATAGAGTTAATTTTCTTCCTAGTAGCTGGTGGAGTGCTGTATTTTGGATTTAGGATGACAATAACGTTGATAACACACTGAAGGATCCCTTCCAACTTGACATATCCTATGGTCCTATGACAGCCTAATTGTTGCTGAGCAGGGTTTACACTAAGTCAAGGACTTTCCAGCTGCTCACACTGCCCTACCAGTGGGCAGGCTGGGGGGCAGAACAAGAAAATACCTCGTAACTGCCTTCTTTGCCAGCAGTCTCAAAAGGGAGGCTGCCAACAAAACATGGCAGTCACATGAACTGCTTGAAGCTGAAGACCACATCTATGCTGCCAGCAACAGCATCAGACATCAGACCAAGCTTTGGGCTCTGGCATCGGCAGAGCTGTGGGTGCAGGTAGCACAGAGCTTGGCAGACATGGTGTTACTCCTTCCCTGTGTGGGCTCTGCTCCTCTCCCACCTCGGAATGCTGCTCACACACGTGCCCATCAGCCTATTCTGCTTAGGGCTGTTTTGCAGTCTATAGACCCATACAGGCTGGATTTCAGCCTTCCAAGGCACCAGCTGCCCTTTCTTTCAGACCTCCCAACTGCCCCCACACTGGATTAAGTATCAGACATTTAATGATGCAAACACCTGGCCCATGGATCAAGCTGCAGGATAACAATTCCCCAGCTGTTGTTCATGAAGTGGGATCAACATCTGACAAGTTAATCATCTTCTTTGCCTAATTCATCCCATTACTTGCAGGCTTGTAGCTTCATAGCATGAAGAGGAACCTGATAGTCTGGCAACCTCCAAAGACCCAAAACCACAGCACAAATGAGCATGCACATGTCTACTGATTGCTCATCAACCTGGCCTTAATGCATTGACCAATACACTTGACAGTAGCTGGGGAAAGTCAATCTTAAAGGTTGTATGAATTGGGCTACAGTTCTTGGAAGCAGAGAATTACAGTAAAGCCTTTGTGTAGCTGATCCCCAAGTAGCACTTAAAGCTCGTTCACATTAGATAAGCCAGAGACCTTAACTTGGGACTTGAAGAAGCAAATCTGGCCGAAGAGCACAGGATTTATTTTGTGCTTTCAGAGTCAACTGTATTTAAATACATCTTTTCTTTTAAAACAGATGTATTTAATATCACGGGGGAAAACTTTATGGTTCATTTAAAGTCATTTTCAGGTGATGCAAACAGAGAAACCAGCAGTGGTGAACTTTTTGGAAGTCAAACTTCCTGGATAGAAGCTTCTGTCTGAGCATCCGAGCATTTCAACTGACCAGGGCTTGTACATTTTAACTTGGGTTTTACTCCGAGGAGCATCCTCAACAGATCCATAGAGAACATTCCTGTAACAACTTTTCACCCTATGAGTTTAGTTGAGCAAATAATTGGTTTGAACCTGGGATAACTGTCATTTTAAACATAGCAGGAAGGTATAAAAGTCATGCAAAAAGACAAAATCTACCTGTTTTCACATACTGACACTTCTGATTTAACTAATTTCCCCTCTTACGCATTCATAGTATTTAAGAGATGGGATCCAGAAGGACCTGGACAGGCAGGAGAGGTGGGACCGTGCGAACCTCATGGAGCTCAACCAGGCCAAGGGCAAGGTCCTGCCACTGGGTCGGGACAATCCCAGCACAAACACAGGCTGGGGGAGACTGGATGGAGCCTGAGGAGAAGGACTTCGGGGTGCTGGGTGAGGAGAAGCTCCCCATGACCCTACTCTGCTTTGGGGAGACCCCTGGAGAGGGCTTTGGACAAGGGATGTAGGGACAGGCCAAGGGGAAAGGCTTTAAGCTGCCAGAGGGGAGACTGAGATGAGCTCTTAGGCAGAAGCTCTTCCCTGTGAGGGTGCTGAGGCGCTGTCCCAGGGTGCCCAGAGAAGCTGTGGTTGCCCCATCCCTGGCAGTGTTGAAGGCCAGGCTGGACACAGGGGCTTGGAGCTGCTCCAGTGGAAGGTGTCCCTGCCCGTGGCAGGGGTTGGAGGTGGATGAGCTTTAAGGTCCCTTCTAACCCAAACCAGTCTGGGACTCTGGGATTCTATGGAAAGCACTCTAACTAACTCATAAATAAATCTCTGTAGATGCAGTTTCACTGGGTGCCTGTCTTGCTCAGCCTGGAAAAAGCCCACAGGAGTACAAGTAATCACTCCCCCAAAAAAGCATCAGTCACAATTTGCCAACGTAAGTAAAACGTTAAGAAATAGCTCATATATTACTGCCTACTTAACACTCGGAAAAAGGGGTATGGCTGTAGCCTACGCTTTTCAGCCCCAAAACTGCAGTGTAATGGAAATGGTGAAGTTATAAATATGTTTAGATGGTTTTCACAGAGACATGGAGCTTTCCTCAAGACACTCATCTATAAAGACAAGTTTTCACAGGGTATTTCTGGTTACTTTTTCAGATAGAAACCAATAACTTAGATCATTCCCATTACAAATAATCTACCTTGAGACAGGGATTTTATGAAGAACCAAAGAGATGTGCTATGCCTTGTTCTGTTCAACAGCCTCATCGAGGAACTGGAGAAAACCCTCTTTGTGGAAACAAAATAAAGCTAATACTAGTTCAAGGCCAGGCTGGACAGAGCTTTGGGTGACATGGTCTAGTGCGAGGCATCCCTGCCTATGGCAGAGAGTTGGAACCAGATGATGTTAAGGTCCTTTCCAACCCAAACCATTCTATGATTCTATGATTTCAGAGGCAATGCCTGGGATGGGGTTAACAGCCTGATCCCAGTCTCTTTCAGAGCATCTCATTAACCAAATTGAGTACACACAAAGCAGCAGAACAACAACAATGTGTAATTTGGTAGAAGTGGACCACGATGACCTGTTAGGGGTCATGAAGTCCATCCCACAGGCTGCTTATGGCCTCTGAAGCCTTGACATGTGGCAATCAAGGCATTAAAGGCTGTAGCATCCCCTGAAATCCAAGTTAATGGATGCTGTGACAACAGGGTCTTCCCTTGCCAGATGTAATGATATGCGGCCATTTACACAGTCACTGCTCCTAGTATTAATTTTACACGTAAGGTATTGCACTACTGGTTAACTTTACAGTGTAGCCTTCAATAGCTCATCTGTAAAACATCCCTCCTGACCAAAGCTAGGGAAACCTCTATTTAAGACAGTGAAACGTGTGCAGCTATGTTAAGGAATAGTTGAGGAGTAAGAATGAACTGCAAAAACACACACAGAGCAAATAAAACAGCAAAGAAAAGGAGATGAATTATTTAGGCTGGCACAATGAGAGATGCCTGAGTGGCAATAAAAGCAAGCCAGGGACTTGCTGCAAAGCATCAGGAACAGCAGGCAGACTAAAAACCTCTTTGGCTTTCTGAGTGTTGCCCAAGAGAGCTGGTGAAAGCCCCATCAGTTACAAGAGACAGAGCAGCTAATGCATTATAGGAAGCAGTTCTGCACTGGGAGGGGCAGGATTGATTGCAGCTAAAAGGAGGGATGAAGAACAGACATGTCTAGGCACCTGTGTGGCAGCCGGGGACTTCAAACGGGATTCAACAGGAGGAGATGGTGGCTTGCAGGATGGAGCCCCAGTCTGCTTCATTAGAGTGCACTAATGGCACAATCAAAGGGGCTCATTCTGCTTGCCCCAGATCACTTTGCTCCATCACATCTTACTGAAAACCACATTTTGAGGCAAAACCTCCCATTTCTATGAAACACCCAAGTCCTGAGACAAATAAACCTCATGAAGTTGTGAACCCCAGCACTTACAGTAAAAGGTTAGGGTTGGAAAGGACCTTAAGATCATCCAGTTCCAACCCCCCTGCCATGGGCAGGGACACCTCACACTAAACTATGCCATCCAAGGCTATGTCCAACCCGGCCTTGAACACCACCAGCAATGGAGCATTCACAGCTTCCCTGGGCAACCCATTCCAGTGCCTCACCACCCTTACAGTGAAGAACTTCTTCCTTATACCCAATCTAAACTTCCCCTGTTTAAGTTTGAACCCGTTACCCCTTGTTCTGTCACTACAGTCCCTAATGAAGAGTCCCTCCCCAGCATCCCTATAGGCCCCCTTCAGATGCTGGAAGCCGCTCTGAGGTCTCCACGCAGCCTTCTCTTCTCCAGGCTGAACAGCCCCAACTTGCTGGGACTCTCCCTAGAGACCAGTTTTGTGCCTTATTCCTTATCCAGGGAATGATTTCACAGAGCAAATCCAGACTCTCAGCTATGACTTAGTGCCCCACTGTGTTATGGGGCTTGCAGTTCGAAGCTTAGAAGTCACCCCATAAGAGGCAGGAGGAAAATACTACTAAAAGAAGGAAAATACTACTAAAAGAACAACAAAAGGAGGGCAGAAACAAAGGAAATTGTATTTAGGGGATAAAAAAAGATTAAAAACCCAGTTAGCTGCTTACCAGCCAGCAGCAACCAGTGGCATCCAGGGAGAGCTGAGTTTAAGGAAGGATTTGGGACATAATCCATTGCAAGGACAGGCTTACCCTCCCTTTGCATCTCTGATGCACATTTACTTAGCTCAGCTCATCCTCAGCTATAAATTAAACATCTATAACATGGCTTCTACACCCTATTATTTATAGCAATATTAGAGAGGAAACCCCACATTTTCCCATCGCTACAGGATGGACCCACCTAATTTTGGACCCTCATTGAATATCAACTCTTACTGCAGCACTTAGAGGCTTATAATTCAGTGGGTGAAGCAGAGCGTGACGTCTGCCAGGAGCAATGCATCCCAAAACGCAGCGTTGGGAAGCGGGGAAGCAGCTGGGTTTTGCTTCAGGATTGTTGTGGTGCCTCTGGAAAATTCCAGCCATGTTTGGGGAAAGGCCACTCTGCACAAGGGACACCGGTGGCAAGCTCCAGGAAGGGACTCCAGTTCCCAGCAGGCACAAGGCAGGAAACAGTGGCTCATTCTTCCCTTCTGGCTGTAAGACAGGATTGGGATGGATCTCCCAGGGGCTGTGATACCCAGTAATAGACACACTGAGTATCCACCTTGGGAAAGCAGCTTCTTCAGCTGCCAGTTCTTTATATCTATCGATACAGATATAGATATATAGAGTCTTCTAACAGTGCTTCATTCCACACATAAACTCCTCTGCCAGGAACACACAAAACAATAGGAAAGCATGAACGGGAGTTTCCTGACACCCCTGCTATATTGTTGGTGCAATGCTGTGTATCCATCCCTTCCCAAACCTGCACCTGCAGCATCTCCCAGGCTGCTTGCATAAGGATGCAGGGGAATGCAAAAGGATGCACATCCAGCCCTCTTCAGGATTTAAGCATTAAGGGAAAGGGGTAGGGAGACAGAGGAAGGACAACAGAGCTGGTGCCTAGCTAGTAAGAGGAAGCAGTGATATAAACCAAAGGTCAGGTTCCTTGGGAGAGAAGAGGAACAAAAGCAGTGGTGCACGGAGGAGGAGGAGAATGAACTGAAGGTTAACTGCTACCGGCGGAGAACAGCACAACACAATATGGAGAGGGAGAGGCAGGGCAGAGCCAAGGAGAGGCGGTTGCAGTGAGGTTTGGAGCATAAAAGCCAAGGTGCTGCGATGCTCAGTGCTCTCCTGGTGTGATCTCCAGCACCTCTGGGCCAGGGGCTGCTGTGCAGGCAGAGCAGACTGCAGGAGGGAGCCTGCTTGGGGGCTCATGGCAGCAGGAGCAGCACTTTTCCTTCCAAGCAGCTGATGTAACCCTTTGTACAGTCCAAGAAACCAATTTAATACAGGCCCTGGCAAAGGCTTTCACTGACCCCTCATTTCCAAGCATAGAATCCCAGACTGGTTTGGGTTTGAAAGGACCTTAAAGCTCATCCAGCTCCAACCCCTGCCATGGGCAGGGACACCTTCCACTGGAGCAGCTCCAAGCCCCTGTGTCCAACCTGGCCTTGAACACTGCCAGGGATGGGGCAGCCACAGCTTCTCTGGGCACCCTGGGACAGCGCCTCAGCACCCTCCTGGGGAAGAGCTTCTGCCTAAGAGCTCATCTCAGTCTCCCCTCTGGCAGTTAAAGCCATTCCCCTCGGCCTGTCCCTACAGCCCTTGTCCAAAGCCCCTCTCCAGGTTCCCTGGAGCCACTCTAGGCACCAGAAGGCTGGCTGTCCAGCATCCACTTGGCACCCATAGAGTATCTTCCAGGTACTCTATTTCTTTCCTGGACCACTTCATCTGCACATGCGGCAGACCAGCACCTGCATCCTGCTCAGTGCACACAGGGCTATGCTCCTCTATCCAGCTTCCACCCCTTTTCCCATTGACACCTCCACTTCCAGGTCACCCCTGCAATTAGAGTGCAGGCGATCGCCAGCACGGGTGCAGCTGTATGCTGGCAAAACCCACTGGGATCTACCCCTAACAAGGTAGATGCCATCCAGAATTAACCCCTTCATAGGGTATATCTTATGCACATAGAATCATAGATGCAGAGCCATCCCTGTGTATGGATATAGGCCTTGGATTAGCTAAATCACTGCAAATCCTTTAATTTTGGAGTTATTTCATGGAAAGCTGATGGGAGGTATGTACAAAGTTTGCAGAGTCGCGCTGAGCCCTAAATCGGCCTTTTCTTACACAGCCAGCCATTCACACCATTAAATCAGCTACAGTACTAAAGTAATACCCCCAAATCCCCCCTGTGTGCGGGATCATCCGTTCTTCCCGCATCCCACAATGTTCTCCATGGAGCAGCAGCGCTGCCGGTCCGTGTCCCCCCCATCCTTCATCCTCCCTCCCCTGTGCCTAAGTTTCCCCATCTCGGGGGGGGGGGGGGGGGGGGGGGGAGGGAGGGGTCGATCCCAGCGCTCCGCTCCCCTCCCCTTCCCTTCCTCCATCCCTCCCTCCCTCCCTCCCGGTACCCACCTTCGCCCCTGCAGCCGCCGGCCCCGCCGCTCGCCGGGCGCTGCGGGAAGTGGGGGAAGAGGGGGGGGGGAGGAGGAGGAGGAGGAGGAGGAGGAGGAAAGAGGAGGAAGTGGGGGGCGGCCCGGCCCGGCTGCGCTGGGATTTGTAGTTCGCAGCGGGCTCGGCCCTGCCCCGTCGCTTCCCGCGGGACTGCGGCTCGCAGCCGGACACGCCGCAGGGAGACGGGACCTGCCCCGGCCCGAGGTAACGCGGAGCGGGAGGGGAGAGGCTGCGGGGATGGACGGGGGGCAAAGGGGGCTCGGGAGGGGTGAAGGAGGGTACTTGGTAAAGGGGTGCGGGAGGGATGCTCAGGGGGAGGGATGCAGAAGTAACGGGGAAAGGGCTGCGGGAGGGATGCTCAAAGGGAGGGATGAGGATGCAGGAGGGATGCTCGGGGGTCGGGATGCTGGAGGGATGCTCAGGGGGAGGGAGGCAGGATAGTTGGGTAAAGGGGTGCAGGAGGGGCGTTCGGGTGAGGGATTCAGAAAGGGTGCTCAAAGGGAGGGGTGTTCGAGGGATGAGATGCAAGAGCGATGCTGGGGGGTCAGGGATGTTGGAGGCGTGCTCAGGGTGAGGGATGAAGGAGGGGTATTTGGGTAAAGGGGTGCAGGAGGGATGCTCAAGGGTCAGGATACAGAAGTCTCGGGGAAAGGGATTCGGGAGGGGTTCTCAAAGGGGGGGATGCTCGAGGGAAGAGATGCAGGAGGGATGCTTGGGGTTTGGGATGCTGAAGGGATGCTCAGGGTGAGGGACATAGGAGAGAGAGTTGGGTAAAGGGGTGCAGAAGGGGTGCTCAAAGAGAAGGATACTCGAGGGTAGAGATGCAGGGGGATGCTCAGGGGTCAGGACGTTGGAGCAATGCTCAGGGTGAGAGATGAAGGGGGGGTACTTGGGTAGAGGGGTGTGGGAGGGAAGTTTTGGGGAAAGGGGTGCATGGGGGGTGCTCAAAGGGAGTGGTGCCAGAGTCAAGGGATGCTGAAGGGATGTTGGAGGAATGTTTGGGGGTCGGGATGCCAGAGGGATGCTCAGGAGAAGGGGTGCAGGAGGGATATTTGGGGAAAGGGATGCAGGAAGGATGATTGGGGTGAGGGATACAGGAGAGGTGCTCAGGGGAAGAAATGCAGAGGAGAAGTCTTAAGGATAGAGGTGCAGGAGGGATGCTCAGGGGTCGGGATGCTCAGGGGTCAGGATGCTCAGGGGTCGGGATGATGGAATGGTGCTTGGGGTGAAGGATGCACTCAGTGTGCTCAGGGAAAGGGGTTCAGGAGGGATGCTTCAGGATCAGCACCAGTTAGGTGGGGTTGTGTGTGCATTCCCCTGGTGCCTGAAGGGCTTTGCAAACCTATTATGAGAAACTGGCCAAGATGGGTCAGGTTTTTCGCAGGGCAGCTGACCTGGGAATAGACACCCAGGGGTGCTCCCATCCCATAGGAAACTGCTTTCAGGTTACATCTGCCCTGGGCTGGGCTTTGCAGGAGTTACTGAAGGATAAAAGCACCACCAAAGCCTTGGAGATGTCTGTATCTCCAAGCAGTGAGGCAGCATCTGATGGATCGCAGTGTCAATCCTCGCTCCAATACACTTTGGCAAACGGGACATGGTTTTCCCTTGGTCTGTATCCAGGGCTTTAGTTTCCTGACACAGACAAGAGCAGAGAGAAACCCGAAGAGAGAAGAGCGATGTTAATGCTATAAATACCTGCAAGAAAGCAGCCAGCTTTCTGGAAGAGATGTATTTACAGTCTCCAGGGATGATAGTAGAAAGGACGTCGGTCTGAAGGTCAGTGCAGGATCCAGGCACTCCTGGTATAAAGCCCTATGGAATAGTGGAGCACAGCTCTGGCTGAGAGCTCTGGAAAGCAGAAGGGGGAGAATGGGAAGATATCTTCATGTGGGGAATATGAGGAGGAGTGACCACCCTGGGATGAACTGACCTGGTGTGGACAGGACAAAGCTTTAGGGCATCCAATGCCATACGTATTCAGTAAATTAAGGAGCAGCTGGGGTGGGTTATTTCTGCCTGTGGTTGGTGCTGTTCTTAGTGGATTGTAATGGTCAGAGCAAGTCCTTCCCTTTCTGTGCCTTTCTCTGCTGCTGGTTTAAAGGAAGGGGGAGAGGAATTTAATGCCTTGTGTCTTGCTTTCTGCATCCATACCATCGTTATTAACATGCTAGAGATGGTTTTGCGATGCTTTATTAGACCAGGGTACCAATAGGTATTAGAGATGCATGTATTGAAGATGTGTCTATAGCTGTTTACTGGAAGGGAGGAACAGACCTGGGAGGAGGAGGAGGCTGGAGAAAGAGTGGGTGAGATGTCAGAGCCTTGGGCTTCATTTGATATTACCGCACTGATCACTCTGACATCCAGCCAAAGCCTTTCTTTATTCAATGACCGAGTGCCCAACAGCAAAAAGCAGAGAGCAAGAGAAGAAACCGATCGATTTGTGTGCACCAAAGAAGAAGCACTGGGGAAATGAGAGAGCAGGGTGGCTAAGATAGATGGGTTCAGGAAGGGCAGCAGCCCAGCACTCCTGTCCATGAGTTAAGGCCGCGGTAAGTCACTTAGATGATAGAGTTGTATGGTGTGGTCAAGCATGTGAATAATGGCTTAGAGGAAAAAGGAAGGATGAAATGCATGGCACTGCGGAAGAAAGGAGAAGGGTCCTCAGTGGTCTAAAACATCTCCTGATTTTAATATGGTAAATTTTTACATGGTAAATTTAGGCTGATTTTCTTTTATTTGAATAAGGGGCAATGGGTTTAAAATAAAACAGAGGAAGTTCAGGTTGTATGTAAGGAAGAAGTTCTTTATTGTGGGGGTGCTGAGGTGCTGGCCCAGGGTGCCCAGAGAAGCTGTGGCTGCCCCATCCCTGGCAGTGTTGCAAGGCCAGGTTGGACACAGGGGTTTGGAGCTGCTCCAGTGGAAGGTGTCCCTGCCCGTGGCAGGGGTTGGAACTGGATGAGCTTTAAGCTCCCTTCAACCCAAACCAGCCTGGGATTCTATGATTCTATTGGAACACACTGGAAAACTGTGCGGCCACAGGAGAGAATCTCACTGCTCCCAAGGTGGAGCTCCTGATGTACAGCATACCATGCAAAATGCCGGCATTTGGGTGATGATGCTCAGATAAATCTCTGCTCTCTGGAGAGGCCAGAAAGCTGCAGAGCAGGGTGCGAGGTCCTGCAGAGAGTGGGGACAACCTCCTGCTACTGCCTGTGACTAAAGGGGGATCTCCATCAGTGCTGTACTAAAGGGCGGCTGTGATTCAGAGCCACGGAGGACAGGAAAGCGCGAGGAGCCTTGCCAGCCAAAAGTAATTAGCTCTAGTGAGTAGGAGACACACAACACAAGTACAGTCTGTCACTGGAAAGCAGTTTGGGACAGGAAGAGAAGAATATGCTGATCTCCTTGAAAAGAGAAGGGAAATTCAGGGCGGCAGATTATAATTGCACACACAAATATTTGGCCAGGCTTCTGTGCTGGCACTTTTTCCCTGTTACGACTGCAGATGGGGAGAGTCACATTTCTGTTTCCAAAGGGATATTTAATTGGGTTTTTCTGCAGTTATTAGAACTCATAGAAATGGGCCTGATCCTCTTTGCCATGGCACTTTATGGGTGCAACTCAGAGAGCAGCTGAAGTGAGCAAAGTAAGGTGGAGCATTGCCATTACCGTATTTGCAGGCTCTGGGGAGGTTTGGCTGCTGGCTCTGCCATAACCTATTGCATCTCCTGCAGTCCTGATCCAGCTCTGGGGCAACAGCACAAGAGGGATGCGGAGCTGTTGGAGCGAGGCCAGAGGAGGCCATGGAGCTGCTGCGAGGGCTGGAGCAGCTCTGCTCTGGAGCCAGGCTGAGAGAGCTGGGCTGGGGCAGCCTGGAGAAGAGAAGGCTCCTGAAGGGGAGACCTGAGAGCAGCTCCAGTGCCTAAAGGGGCTGCAGGAAAGCTGGAGAGGGGCTTTGGCCAAGGGCTGGAGGGACAGGCCAAGGGGGAATGTGTTGGAAGGGGCTTGGAGCAAGCTGCTCTCATGAAAGGTGTCCCTGCTCATGGCAGGGACTGGAACTGGATGAGCTTTAAGGTCCCTTCCAACCCAAACAAGAGCGGGATTCTATGGTTCTATGAAATGGTTTGATCTGGATGTGCATCAGTATATCATATAGCTACAACAATGTGAATGATACCTGCCGTGTCACTTAGGTGAGAACTTCCCTTGTGTATCTTCCTATGGATATAGTTTGTAGGCCATTGGGCTCTGTTTTAATTGAAGCCTCGAGCCATTATTACAGTGAAAATAATATATGAGAGAGGCTGAGGCTTTAGAGAACAATAAGTCGCTGGATTTGAAATAATAAAGAAGAGAGAAGAAGTGATTGTGTCATTGGGAGGACTCAAGATAGAAACCACAGCATTAAGTCACTGTGAGTGCTTGATGTATGCACAGAAGAGCAC
Organism: Myiopsitta monachus; assembly: GCA_017639245.1. Classification (NCBI taxonomy): domain Eukaryota; kingdom Metazoa; phylum Chordata; class Aves; order Psittaciformes; family Psittacidae; genus Myiopsitta; species Myiopsitta monachus. The sequence goes on along the minus strand of CM029919.1, from coordinate 94,761,658 downwards.
TGAACTGGAATCACATCAGTTACGTTAATTAAGGTTATTTAGTCAGAAAAACTAAATCTCAGCTAAATGAAGAGTGTAACCAGATGTGTAAATGATAATAGATCACGGGGAGGCAGAAGTAGAGGTGCAGTAGCATGGATGAGGGCCCAGAAGTGGATTTGCTTGGTTATTTCCAGCCCTGTAGGGAATTTGCCATTTTTTCCTAGTTATTTAAAGAGCTTTTTTTAGCCTTTTGGAGGAATAGTCATAAGGAACCAGTAATAATGACTGTCTGTGACTGTCTGATACCTGCTGCTCAGGCTATACCTACTGGATGCGGTAATGAGGAGTCAAAGGCTATGGTCATTCATCCTTGGCTGGGTGAACAGGCAGGTGCTTTGGACCAAAAATAACCCCCTTTGCCCATGAATAAAGGGGAAAACCATCATTAGGGCACAATTGCCTTAATGCTTCTGGAAAACAGACCTAGAGAGGTTTGTGACACAGGGGATGGTGCTTTTCAGAAGTTATATACCAAGTCATGGCAAATTTTGTACCAGTCTTAGAGCATCCAGTGTTGTCTGTGCAGTATTTTGTGCTCTAGCAAGGCACTGTGTGCGCTCCTTTCCATCCTGCAGCAGCTCAGCATGCTGCAGGATTGAGCCTAATTGCCTGGCTGCCTGGATGATGCAGCAAGAGGAGCAGCAATGTCTTGGTTGACAGAAAAGAAACCATTTCAGCAGCAGTTAAGGACAGTAAAAGGTGAATCTTGTCTCTGTACTTTCAGGCCCCCAGAGAATTCAGGGAAGGAGATCATCATTTCATCTTCTCCTTTGTAAGCAAGAAGCAAATCACTTTATGTATCAGCTTGTGTTTGATGGTGGGATTTTTTCCTTCCTTTAGTGGTATTTATCCAACTATAAATAATGCCACTGTAGGAAATGTGCTGAATTTATCACCAAGAGTCCCTGGTGCTAAGGGGCATCTGAGATCTGATCTTTGTAAGATCTGGGATGTGGGAACTGATGCTGCATTCTGCATACGATCCTAAGGAGCCTTTACTGGCAATCAGCTGCTGGCAGGGATAAGGGAATGAATTGATTTAGCAATAACTGGACAGACTTCAATTGAAATGAATCCTAACTAAAGAGAAAACACAGGCAGAAGATAAATATAACACCTCTGAACGGTGCATATTATGGAGATTAGGCCCAAGCAAAACCTAAGGTCACTTTTCATCCTGACGTTGGGTTTGGGGTTGGGTTTTTTTGCAGTTTGCTTGGTTTAGAGAGTGAAGCTGAGCTGGGCAATGCTCTCTTGGCTTAAATTCCTCTTCCTTCTCTGGTTTCTAGAGCATGGTTGGGTATCTGTCCCTGAAATACTTCATTTATGGCTTCAGATGGAATTTGAGTCGGGAGCCAGAGCTGCCATCTTTAACAACATCTATTGCCATCAAGATCTGTTGATGTGCCTGATGGAACAGAGAATGACTTCAGGACAGCTTTGTGGGTCTGAGCATCTACATGACAAGGATGGGGTAGGGAGACACAGGATGAGATAAGGAGACACCCCTCTTCCAGAGCACATCTCCCTCTCTAGCACATCTTCAGACATCAGGAAAGGTTATGTTAGAGCCTGGTTTTGTCAGCCTCCCTTCGGTTCTTGGGATGACCGTAGCGCGCATCCTCTTGGAAGCTATGTCTGGCACATGAAGGATGTGACTGGGAATGACCAGCATTCATTTACCAAGGGTAAATCATGCCTGGCTTTTGTGATGTCCTGTAAGGATCTTCTGGTAGATCTGTGGGTGAGGCAGCAGTAGTGGATGCGGTCTTTGACTTCAGTAAGGCTTTTGAGATGATGGGGAGGGGCTCTTCATCAGGGACTGTAGTGAGAGGACAAGGGGAGATGGGTTCAAGCTTAAACAGGGGAAGTTTAGATTGGATATGAGGAAGAATATACTTTACTGTGAGGGTGGCTGAGGCACTGGAGTGGGTTGCCCAGAGAAGTGGTAAATGCTCCATCCCTGGCAGTGTTCAAGGCCGGGTTGGACAGAGCCTTGGGTGCCATGGTTTAGTGTGAGGTGTCCCTGCCCATGGCAGGGGGTTGGAACTGGGTGATCTTAAGGTCCTTTCCAACCCAAACCATTCTGTGGTTCTATGATTCAGGAGATAGAGCCAGGATTTCCACAGCAGATCATGGCAGGAGGATGAGAAAAAGCAGACATTGAAATGAGAGTTTCCAACTGGAATTCATAGAATCATAGAATAGTTTGGGCTGGAAAGGACCTTAAGATCATCTTCCCACCAGGAGCTAATCAGGCCCTGGGGCAGGTTGCCCAGGTGGCTGTGTGGTCTCCATCCTGAGGTGCTTCAATACCTAAATGGAGAAAGCCACGGACAGCTCGGTGTGATTTCAGCTCTGTGCAGTGATTGGACTAGAGACCTCCCAAGGTCCTTTCCCTCCTTATCCTATGATTTTACCCATGTTGCTTCTGCCAACTGTTCACCAGGGAGCAGAACAGTTTTGCCATTTCATGGGATTCTTTCCTTTCCCTGCAAAGCTCATATTGTACTTTCCGGTTTATGTGAGCTGCAGAACAGATGGGAACCTCAAAGCTGCTCTTCAGCTTAATAATTAACACTCTGACGTTCTGCAGCATCCTCTGGTGCTCCAGGAACTCAGTTCTCTTTCCAAGCAGGAATGAGTTGATCCTCCCCACTTTTTGCACTAGTTGCTATTGCCAGTGTGGAAGACAAAGTGCAGAAAGGTTTTCCCTCCTCAAGAGCACTCATCATAAAAGCTTGATTATCTCTTTATTTCAGTATTAAACAGAGGAGAGCCGGGGACCAGATCTCCAAGGCAGCACTCGGCTGCCCAGCAATGGAATTGGCCTTCCCTCTCCTACAGCATTCTGGGTTATGTATGATACACTTCCAGTTCCTACAACAAGTGAGACAGATCTTGCAGACGATAGTCTCCTCCTCTGCAAACCCTGATTCATTCTCCAGGCAGGTCCTGGGGGAAAAAGAAAGTTAATATGAGATCCTTTAAATAATATCTCTCTGAAAGCATCTGGAGCTGTGCTGGGGTTGAATTAGCCATCTAGACTCCTCACCTTTGACATGTTGATGATGTCTTAGTGTGGAATGCTCTTCCAGTGTAGTTTTAAGACTGTGAGATTTATGATTACGTATTACAAAGCGACTTGAGTGTTATTTTAATAAAGTTCTAGGAATTATAAATGTCATCTTCTCAGCATCCTCCATCTGGGCTTTGTCTGGCCCATACCCAGGGAGCAGCTTGGGGTACCCTGATACACATCAGACACATGGGCTTGTTTGTCCCCTCCTGCTGACAATAGGTAGTTAGAGAAGTGAGAGTCTGTTACCTAGAGTCTAACCTTGTACTCTAGAGTCCTTTGCAGACAGGAGAGCATGGACCTTTCACAAGATCAACTTAATCGCAGGATCATAGACTCACAGAGTGGTTTGAGTTGGAAAGGACCTTAAAGCTCATCCAGTTCCAACCCCCTGCCGTGGGCAGGGACACCTTCCGCTGGAGCAGCTCCAAGCCCCTGTGTCCAACCTGGCCTTGAACACTGCCAGGGATGGGGCAGCCACAGCTTCTCTGGGCACCCTGGGCCAGAGCCTCAGCACCCTCCCAGGGAAGAACTTCTTCCTTGCATACAACCTGAACTTCCTCTGTTTCGGTTTGAACCCATCACCCCTTGTTGTATTGCTACAGTCCCTAATGAAGAGTCCCTCTCCAGCATCCTTGTAGCCCCCTTCAGATACTGGAAGACTAAACTCAGGTGGTTCTCCCTGTGTGTCCTAATGTCAATATGAAGATGCTGCATACCTTCCTTCTTCCTGCTCCATGGATCATTTCAGGCTATAGGCAGGAAAGGAGGTTCTCCAAATGTGCATTTGTGCAGTACATCACACTGGGGGACCTGCTGTGCGTGAAGAAATCCTGGCTGTCTAATTGCATCACTCTGAAATGGGGTTTCTTGTGCAGGAATGCATCCAACACCTATGATACATGCTAATTACAGATGCTGTTCTGACCCCTTCTAGGGAAATCCTTAGGGTTTCTTTAAGCACTCCCTCCTCTGATGCTTTATTGCTGCTGAATTTGGGCTGTGACAAATGGGAAACTTTGCCTGACTCTGCAGTTTCTCTCTCCTCTCGCTCTGGTCCTGCATACAAATGCAGTGGGTCCCTGGGGAGAAGCCAAGACTGCACCACTCATCTGGAGTGACTGGCAGCACGGTGTGAGTGCCAAACCTACACCCCTGCAGTTGCACACAGAGCCTGCAATCCCATCGCTGCTTCCCAGGGCTTTGCTCTCCTCCCCTGAATGCGAAGACAGTCAGCGGGAGCATCTTTGTCTCTTTAGGACACATAAACCAGTAGACACCAGTGGGAGACCTTGGCTTCTTCAGTTCCCCACTCAACCCCTCGGTAGGTTAATGGCATCATCTTGAGTTGTTGAAGCCATCAAGGAGAGGGAGCTCACCCATCCCTAGGGTCAAGTGTAAGGTTGTAGTTGGTTGTTTAGAAGACAAAAATGTTCAAATGTGTGATTAGTCTGAAGAAATTCTGTATTTTTGTGTGTGAATTGAGTTTGGAGGCTTTTGGATGAAGACTTTCCTGAATGCCACCATGAAAAGGGCAGAAGAATTATCATCTTCATAGTGGTCCCAGACAGCTCTCTTCCTGGATCTCCCTCGCCAACCTGGGCTTGAAAGCTCAGCAGACCCTGTTTGAACTAATCTGATGCTCTTTTCCTCTCAGCAGCTGGGAGCAGAGATGGACAAGATACTGGAAGCCGTGGTGATGTCCTCATACCCCAACAACGTGAAGCAAGGGCTTGTGAGGCGCGTCATTGAGGCAGCGAAGCAGCCCATGGACAGCGAGCAATGCTGGTCCATGCTGGAGCTGTCTACCAAGCTTTATCTCACAGGGGACACCAAGTATAAAAGAGAGATTGGGAAAGAGGTTTTGGAGGTCTATGGCCACTATCACCCAGAGGAGTTTGAGGAGTTCTTTAATGTCCGCTTCCTGCTGAGTCTCCTTCAGGAAGGTTATGGACCTCTGGGGAAGAGAAGCCATTATGTACTTGATTATATCCAATTAGGACTGCAGTTTGTCCTGGACAGCCCATCAGCAAACAGCATCTTCAGCTTATTGAGGATCGAGGTGCTCCGGAAGGTCTGCGAGAGGCCGAGCCCCAAGCAGTGTGCGAAGATCAGCAAACTCTTAACCCAGCATCCACAGTGCATTCCCACAGGAAAACACCAGGTCTTGTTCTGTCAGCAGCTGATCCGGTGCATTGGGCAGTTCCAGTGTGTTTCCGAAGGGGAAGAAGCCATCATGGAGTTCTTGGAGCAGGTGAATAAAGTGAGTGGTCTGCTGCAAAGGATCTGGAGGGCTCAGACCTCAGCCATCCTGCCCTCTTTGAAGGAGCTGTTCACCATCATTTCCTCAACAGGTAAGGAAAAGAAACAAAAAGACAACTGAAAAAGGGGATGGGGATGTGAATGTTGGCTCTGATGACGTTAAATTTGTTTAGTTTGGTGTCTTGCATGGGTCTCATCCGCTCCAGAAGTGCAGCCACAGCTGAAATGTAGTAAACAAGCATCCCTTAAAGTTACCCAGGGAAAACAATTTGCTCCAAACCTTTGTGTAAAACAGTAAGGTTTTGGGAAGAAGGCAATAAATAGTGAGTGAGCAATGGCGTAGGAACAACATAGAGAAGCTTGATGAGTACAAATCCATTGGCTGTACAGTGATTCACCTACAAATGCCGTTCCTAAAGGGAGCCTACAGGAAACCTGGAGAAGGGCTTTGGACGAGGGTGTGTAGGGACAGGCCAAGGGGAATGGCTTTAACCTGTCAGAGGGGAGACTGAGATGAGCTCTTAGGCAGAAGCTCTTCCCTGGGAGGGTGCTGAGGCGCTGTCCCAGGGTGCCCAGAGAAGCTGTGGCTGCCCCATCCCTGGCAGTGCTCAAGGCCAGGTTGGACACAGGGGCTTGGAGCTGCTCCAGTGGAAGGTGTCCCTGCCCGTGGCAGGGGTTGGAACTGGATGAGCTTTAAGGAGGTCCCTTCAACTCAAACCACTCCGTGATTCTATGAAACCCCACAGTCTGCGCACATGAGTTAACTGCATTGAAACATTTGCAGCACCATTTTGTGTGTTCAGCATTTTCCAGCATCAGCTGAGCTTAATGGAAAGCGCTTTATCTGCAGCTGGTGAGTGGCACTCAAAAGCTTTTAGAAATGTCACTCTCTTATGGCTGACTTGGTGAGACCCCACAGCCTGATCCCTACCAGAAATCAGGGACAAAGCTAAGGAGTTATTTTGCACCAATGAAGAGGTAGAAGCCCTACTATCTCTCCGGCTTGTGATCATATCTTAAGGTGGGACAGAAGGTATTTAACCAACTTCTGGGGCCTTTAGGTTACTGTAGAGGGCCTCAGAAGTTTTTTGGAGGTACCAGTGCCATGAAAGGCCGGACTCTGGCAGCGGATGAGCTCCTGCCCCTGCTATTGCTAAGTCCATGAGAAGGATTTTTCAGTGCCCTCTGTATGAAATCCTCATCCTTTGGAAGGTGCTTCATGAGGCAAAGCTGCAGTTGCATCTCACTGCAATTGCTTGCAGTACTTAGCATAAAGAGAGGAAATCTGGGACCCAAGATCTTGGGCCTCCGATTTCTTCCTCCCTTTGGGCTGTGTATGGCTTCATGCAACAGCCCATCTGCTATGACCCAGCCTCATGATGTGCTCCATTTATGTAGGCAGAAATGATTTGGCTTTCCGAAACAAGAAATGACCTCATGTGCCTGGTTTTCCTGGTGACTAACATCTTCACTGCTGGCGCTAATCCATGTCTTTGCAGAGGAGCAGGAAGCACCATCCAACGCCCTGGCCAGCGTGGTCCAGTTTGTCCCTCTGGAGCTCATGGATGGTGTTATAAGAAACCTAACCAACGATGACAGCATCACTGATGTGCAAATGATGACGGCCATTGGCAGGTAGGAGAGACTAAAAATCTTGGAAAGGGAGGTGTGCCCAACTGTTCCAGTAATTCCACCTTGACCTTTGTCAGGTGAATGTGGTTTTGCTGGTCTGGATCTTTTATCCCAGGTCTTTTATCCTTTTATCTGGATGTTTATCCCAGCCCTCTGTGTAAGCAGAGTCAATGGAGACCTTATCAAGGCATTATGAAGAGTGAAATGCTACCTGATAGGATAGACCTGGTCTTTGCAGGGCCAGTGCCCTCTTTGGCGTCACCAGATCTTCCTTGCACACTTGTGTCCAAGTCCTAAAGCCCTTCTGTGCTCCAGTTCCTTGCTCCACACTTACTTAGGAGTATCTCTGATGATCTTAAGGGTCTTTTCTAACCTAAATGAAACTATGATTCTATATTTAACTCATGCTTTCCTTAGAGGTCTACATTTAAATAGGTGTTCGCATACAGTGGCACATGCACTTAACCCAAGGGAGCTGCTGTGACTTGATCTCACTGGAAACATGTCTTTTCCTCTTCTTATTATAGGATTTGTGTGAGTGTCCCCAGTAAGGTTACATGAAATAACCACACATTATTCCTAATGGACACTTTATGTATGCAGAAAGGACTTGCTTCTTTCTCTTTGACTTGCTGGAGAAGGTCCTGGTTTTCCCACAGCCCAGAGCAACCCAAGACAAAAGAAGTTATCAGCCCAGTTCTTAACCCTCTTTCTCTCCTTCTGGCCACCTGCTGCTGCGAGCTCCAGGCGATAAAACCTCTACCAGTGCCAGTGGCTAAATACAGAGGTTGCAAAATCAATTGCATCATTCCTTAAAGCATTCTTTGTCACGCAGAGGGATGAGTTAATGATTACTCAGAGCTAGCCAAACATTAAACAGAGCCTGCAAAATGTAATTAAGATCACTTAGGAGAAAGGCAGAAGGTTTGGCAGTGTGTTTATGGGAGATGGGTGCCCCAGAAAACAACAGAACATCGGCCTTTGGATGAGTGTGTGCTCCATGCCTAGAAAATCAAGGAAAAACATACAAGCTGAAAGATCCTTAGGCCACAGATCTCTTCCTCCAAAGTTTGGGATTGGGAGATACCAGCAGGGGAATAAACTGAGTGTGGGGTTGAGCTTCTGATCAGCGTTTGAAGAGCAAATAGAGGTAACAAATATCAAGGCTGGCACCTGCTGGTGTAGGTGTACACCACAGTCTCTTTTTATTGAGAGCTTTTTGGAGGCATTTTGAGGAAGGTGATATGGTAGGTCCGAGGCTGGATTTTATCCTGGTGTTTTCGATCACTGGAGGGTAAGATTCCTCAGGTTAGGAGTAGTCCTAGTTTAGAACATCTGTCTTATGAAAAGGGAACAAGAGGTGCTTGACAGAAGAAATGGATCTGCAGTTTGAAGGGAGAATTTCTGCAACTCGGTTCGACAACAGGATCTATAGGACTGTACATGCAAGGGAGAGAAGGGAAGAAAGGCACATAAGTGGTACTGAGCATGCAAAATGGGGAGGTTTTTTTGCTCAAGTTCTCCCATTTACTAAATATTTCTTGTAGTCTATCTGGTAAAACTTTCATGAAAACAAAGTCGCTTCGTGTGCTTCCAGTACCAACTAACTCGGTGCAGAAACGTGAGGTTTTGTCTTTTAATTACATGCAGTGTAGACGAGGCCCTCGGTGCCATGGGTTAGTGGTGGCCTTGGCAGTGCTGGGGAATGATTGGACTGGATGAGCTGAAAGGGCTTTTCCAACCTGGTTGATTCTGTCATTCTGTGATTTTAAAGTCTGTCTGGTTTTGGGTAAACTCTATTAAGGCACATCAGTGACTTCAGAAGTACTCACTGATTTGTTTTATTGTTTGTCCTGGGGTTGAATATGTTCAAAGAGCCCATGTCCGGATGAAGAAGGTGTCTGCTATCGCGCACTGATGCAGGCACTTGCTACCTCCGGAAATCAGGATCTGAGCTTTTACAGGTTTAGCCTACCAAACAAATGGCTCCTTTGGAAAATGAGGCCCCTGGCTTCCAAAACATCTGTGGGTCTTGCATTGTGCCAAGTGCAATGGGAATTTAAAGGGTAATTTCTTCCTTCTGTAACAGCGCAGGCAGCAGTAGGCAGGACTGCAACTTAGCCACTAGCGCGGGTAAATGAGGGCTTAAAGAGGAAAAGGTTATTTTATGGCTTTGTAAAAAAAAGGCAGGATAAAAGGGACCTTTGGATCTCTGGATCCATCTCCCTTCTTTATAGGCATTGACATCATAGATCCTTTTCATGGATGTTCAACTACATTGCTCAAAGCAGGAAGGGCTTTTGCTCCCCCTGCTCTTCTTTCATAGCTGTTCCACCTTTGGGTTGCTTTAATGGTTCAAATCTCTCCTCTAATAGCCAGCCTGTATGTATTTCGGGCCATCTTATCCCTCATTTGATCTTACACCCACATCAATAGCTGAAATAACTCTTTTGCCTCCCTGGTGTTTATTCCTTCAATGTATGGAGGCAGAGCAGTCCCTTCCCATCTCTGCTTTCCTGTGGCTGTGCTAAACAAGCCAAGCTATTTTAAGCTTTTCTTACAGGAAATGTTCTTCATTTCCCTGAGCACCTTAACGGGCTTCTTCAGCACCTGCTTCCACTTCATTAGACTTAAACATGGATGGTGATGTTTGTACATCATGTTCCGTGTACCTTGGACATCATGTCCTTGGACAACAGCTTGAGAGGTTCTTGTTTTGCCATAGAAAAGAGCTTTTTCTTCTTGTCTTTTCCATGGCTACTGTTACACTGGGAACTCGTAGTTACCTGGTGTCTGGCTGATTGTCTTCAAGCAGAAGATTTACTGCCATGTAGCATCTGTTTCTTGTGCCTTGTATGTGTTTTGAATCATTACATTTCCTCCCACTTCTACACTTCTAATGCTCAGGGTCTCCTTCATGCTACCTTGATCCTCTTCTTGTTTTGATGGTGCCTCCCAACTTTGCATCATCACCGATTTCACCGCCATGTTATGTTTGTGCTAACATTAGATCCTGAATAAAGTTGCTTGTGATCTCCTTTCGAAAAGCCAGTCAGATATGATCTACTTCTGTCCTTTGACTAGAAATTCATATATCCTGTCAAACCTGACTTTGGCAACTCCCTGTGACATGGTATCCCTTCTTCCCACCTATGCTCTCATTGCCTGTCTTCCTTATAGGAATTGTCTTCCTATTCTTCCCACATAAAGCACCATACCAAAATTAATAGAGTCATTAAACCTCACCAGAGTTGAATTTTACGTGATGGAAATCACCATCTCCTCTTGGTTGGAGTTCATGAGCTCTTCATGTTTCACTTTCATATCAGCTGTCGTTGCTCTCATTTCCGTTCTCAAATCTTCTACCTGCCTCCTCTTTGCCACCCAAATCAATTCATTTCTCTTGCTGAAAATGAAGGCAGAGGAGGTGTTTAGTGTGGAAGTCACATCTAGAGGCCATGTCGTTTCTTTAATCACCATCACACACTCCATAGATCGTGACTGCATGGCTTCCCTTATTCTCTTCTGATGCAAATGTCTGTGGAAGCTTTTCTGGCATTTGCCTAATTACCCAGCTCTGGTGTTTCTCAACATCCCAATGTATTCTGCTCTTCAAGCTTTCTTTGCTCCCTAGCCTTTTATTTTTCCAGTTCCCTGTAGACTTTACTTATTCCTACTCTTTGCCTTGTGGTGGTTACTTATCTGTGTGCCCTTCATACGTTTTGTACAAGGCACAGGCCGATAAGCAGAAGGGACTGATTGGGTAAAATAGCTGGAGTGAGGTGGGAAACTGAGCATCTGGGATATCTTCAAATCAAAGGTACTAAAATGGTTAGCAGAGTTTGGCCCTTGGAAATCCCAAACGTTAGTAGCTTCCTTTCTTTGTTTAACCTTAAATTTCAACAGCAACAATGTGTCATCACTTAGTCTGAGGTTATTTTTATATGAGTGAGTTCTGTAAAGGATTTATAACTTGCAGAAACACGACAACGTGTTGCTGGAGTGACTATAGATGAAATGTGACGTTCAGGAATATCTGGCTTCCATTAGAGTTACCAGTATTTACTGGGTTTTAATGTGCTTCTGGAAATCAGTGTTTCTCACACAGAGAATTAACAGCTCTGAATCTGAGTGGTTTTTCCTTACCAGTAACAATGAAGAGGTTCATACTGGTATCATTTGTTCTCTAATGGTGACAATGCAGACCCCGATCAACACTTCACAGAAGTGGTATATGGAGTTTTAGTGTTAAAACTGGAGCTTGAGTTGGCTGAAGTCAGTGGAAGAAATCCCCGCTTTCTTCTATGGGTTTGGCTCTGATTCTCTGCTCCACTGTGGTTCACCACTGCACGATGATGACAGTGGGGTAATTCCACTTCAGACTCTGCTGTGCTTTGACTAACATGTGAAATGCTTCTTGAAAGTCCATCTCTTACCCAGTTATCCCACTAGACACGAATTTGCAGGAGGTTTAACTCAGAGAGGAGATTGGCTTCCACAATCTGTGCATTAAATTGAATTGAAAAGCTTGTATTTCATTTCAGGATGATCGACTGGGTGTCCTGGCCCCTGGGCAAGCACATAGACAAGTGGATCATTGCTCTGCTGAAGGGTTTGGCCGCAGTGAAAAAGTTCAGCATCTTGATTGAAGTTACTCTTTCTAAGATTGAAAAGGTCAGTGGGCTCTTTGAAGCATGAATGTGAACAACAGACTTGTCCCTGCGCCTCGGATGTCTTCTTGCCTTTCAATTGAATGAGGACGAGATGTGACTTGGGATGTACAGACAAGAGTACGCTGGCCCAAGCTTTGAAGGGATCGTTGTGTGCCTTTCAAATGCTGCTTTGCTGTGTATGGGGTATTGGGCTGATGCTGTTTTAAGCTAAAACTGTTGTTCTCCAAAGCAACCTGCAGTTCTTTAGGTCTTGGTGTGCAGAGGTACCGATATCTTAAAGGTTATGAAATAAAAGAAGCCAAGGATTTTCAAGCCAATCAATTTCTTTCCCAAACTATGGAGCTCTTGTAACACCTGCCTTTGGGAATGTGACTTACTCTCCTTCAGCTGTGCCTGGTTGGCGCAGGCAAAATACATACCAGTGAGCGTATTAACTACACAGTCACAGATCAGTTTGAAAGCCTGTGCCCTGGCCTTAGTTCATTTGCTAGCGCAGATAAAGCCCCCACTGCCATTGCCATCACCTCTTTCAGCGACGAGCAGTTGGTGCTCTCTGAAAACTGTGTCATCAAGTGCTGAAATTGGTCGCCACTTTAAAGCATTTTCCACGCTGTGATCCTGCTGTTCCCTCCTTTGTATAATGGGGATAACACCAGGCTGAGCCTCCAATGGAAGTCACCACTGAAATTGTTAAGATTATGATTATTAGTATTGGAACATGGTCAATAAGTGCAGTTGTCCTTGTGGTCCCCCATGTGTGTTGAGCAGTGGGAGAGTAGCCAAGCATCTCTGGCTTTGCTTTATCTTTCCTTCTGTTGTTTAATGCATAGGAAAAGGACACAGCCCTTAAAATAACATAAGTTTTGAAACTCTTAGAGGTATGGTAGAGGGCATTGTCAACTTCTGCCATTGTCTGTGAAGTAGGATAGATACCATTACTTAGCCTTTGATAAACACCTTTGCTTTCTATCTGCCTGAAAGGTTAGTGGTAAAGTTCCAAATGCCACAATAATACAGAAAGTACAATGTCCCTTTGTACTTGCAATGCCTCATCCAACAGGAGATGCGGAGATGCAGCGGGGTTACAGAGAGGGTGAGGATAACCCATATGGCGTTTTTAGGATACTCTGGATAGGAGACGACTGGAGACCTGACTGCAGGCTGCTTGCTTCAACATTGAGTAGGAAGAGACCAGCAGCTGTGGGAGATGCCCAGTGCCTCTTTCCTGCTGATCCCTTCTCCCACGTGTTGTGGTGCTATTCTGCCTTCTCATTTGCTTTCTTTCTCCCCCACCAGGTCTTCTCCAAGTTGCTGTACCCCATTGTGAGAGAGGGGGCTTTGTCCGTCCTGCAGTACATGCTGCTGAGCTTCCAGCACTCCCACGAGGCATTTCACTTGGTAAGGCTGGGCTGCAGTTGGGTGAGGGCATTGCCCTGAGTGTAATCATGATGTGGGCCAATGGGGGTGGAAGGGAACACAAGATGCAGAGATAATGGGGAGTATTTCCTGCATCTGCTTGATTTCACTGAGTGATATAAACCCAGCCCTGTCCGTCCACTTGCAGCCTGTCCTGGAAGATGCAGGTAGCCTCTGGTTGCCTCTCCTGCAGGACAAACAGCTTTTGGAGCACCACAAAGCTGGTGATGAGATGGGGAGGGAAGACCTGAGCCTAAAAGGAGTTGTTTGCCACAGACAGATCAACCACCCAATGTCAGAGTGAGGCGCAGAGCATAGCTGCGGCTTTGCTCTTCCCGTGGCTCCTCCCATTTCTCTTGAGCTTTACCAGCCTGATGGCTCATCTCCAGGGATAAATCAGTATAAAGCTGGCTGGGGCTTGGCTCTTCCAGGTTTGAGATGTGTGCAATGGGTGCATGCTCCACTTTTTGTCTGTGGCGCTCTCCCAGCTGGAGGAATGATCTCTAGGGCAAGTGCATCCCTTTGGTCCTCCCCCAGCTTCAAAACCCAGCAGCCAAAGATGCAGATGATGCAAATATATTGCATAGCCTGTCAAGCCACACTGAGGGTCCCATCAGCAGTGGCTGTAGTGCTCTTGCAATCATTTCGTCCTGGTGTTTGCCAGCCCTGCAGGTGGAAGAGGAGGATCCCCTTTTTCCTGCCCTTGCTCTTAGGCCACTTGCTTCTCCCAGTCACTCTCCTTTGTGCTGAGCCATTTGTACAGCCATGGGCTGAACTGTGTATTAAAAGGAGCTCAGGTGAAACCTAACCTAGCAGGAAATCCTAATGGTCTGCGTTGCCCACCTTGGTCTGGATCTGGGACAACAACAAACATGCGTTTGCCTGAAGAAGGAAAGGGAAGGAGGTAGAGGGGTGACCTGGGGCAGGAACGTGGGCAGGCTAAACTGATCCAGACTGGCTTAGGTTGTAGTTTTCTATTAGCAGGTATAGAAGATACAGCCTCATATTTGTCCCCACCCTTTCAGCTGAGGTGTGATAGATGTTGCCACTCTGGCTTTGGGATGTGTTAGGTGAAACCCTTGTATCGAGAGCATGGAATAGAATCATAGAACAGTTAGGGCTGGAAAGGACCTTAAGATCATCCAATTTCAACCCCCCTGCCATGGGCAGGGACACCTCACACTAAACCATGCCACCCAAGGCTCTGTCCAACCTGGCCTTGAACACCACCAGCAATGGAGCATTCACAACTTCCCTGGGCAACCCATTCCAGTGCCTCATCACCCTCACAGTAAAGAATTTCTTCCTCATATCCAATCTAAACTTCCCCTGTTTCAGTTTGAACCCGTTACCCCTTGTCCTGTCACTACAGTCCCTCATGAAGATTCCCTCCCCAGCATCCCTATAGCCCTTTTCAGATACTGGAAGCTGCTCTGAGGTCTCCACGCAGCCTTCTCTTCTCCAGGCTGAACAGCCCCAACTTTCTCAGCCTATCTTCATACGGGAGCTGCTCCAGTCCCTGATCATCCTCGTGGCCTCTTCTGCACTTGTCCCAACAGTTCCATGTGCTTTTTACATTGAGGTCACCAGAGCTGCACACAATACTCCAAGTGAGGTCTCAGGAGAGCATCTTGGAGGGCTCATGCAGTGGAACACAGGGAATACGTTCTTAAACAGCCCTTGCTGTTTCCTAAGCAGATTCCTGGCTGTCTATTGAACTCAGTGGGCCCCATGCCACCTGTGACTTCAGATTGTCACCAGCACATGTCACCCGTTACCATTTCTTCAAGTGATGTGTCTTCTTTCAAAGCAGTGTACAGCATCAGTGCAATAAGACTCGAGGTCTGGTACAAAACACTTCCACTTCATGAATTCTCCACTGTTAAATGCACAAAACCACTTTTAACAGCATTTTAATCTCCTCTTTTCATTCCCATAGTGATATTTGGTAGTTAATTTTGCTGTTGACACTAAAGCACTGCTCTGCTTCTCGCTGGCGTTGCCCCTGAAATGCTGGGAGTAGAAAGCAAGACTGAAAGCAAAGGCATGCTTGCAGCGATTGAACTGATAAAAGCAGCAATGGAAAACTACTCCTATTAATGTTTGATTGGATGCTTTTCCATTAAAGCCCTTCCATTTGGCTTTTTGCCTGAAGTTCACAGGAGAAACAGATAAGGCTGGAATAAAGCAGAGCCGGCCAACGTTTTCAACCGCTGCTTTTTCATTCTTCAGCTGGAGACACTTTAAATGAGCCTGAATTTCTTGCGAAACCCTTTGGTTTCTGTAAATAGGCTCATTTCAAGGACTTGTCTTCAGTTGGGCGTCCGGAGTTTGAAACACTCCAAAAGCTGTCCGTTGCTCTTGGCTTGAAGTTTCCATCTGCAGCCCAGCGAGCACAATTCCACTCCTTTATGTATGGAAAACCAGGGGACAAACCTGTCTTTGCTTATCATCTTCTTGTGTTTGCCCTGGCACTTTGGAAGGGCTTTGGGAATTGTTCCCACCACAGCTTGGCAAAATATCGATGTAGAAAATGGGATTCATTTGCTTTCCCAACTAAATAGGAAAGGGAGTAGTTAAAATCACCAAGGTTTTGAGGAGAAAAAGGGAGAAAGGAGAGAGGAAGATGAAGGAAGAGAGGACCAAGAAATGGTTGGATTCGGGATCCTGAAACCTCATTCCAGGATTGTTCTGGGGTAAAAATAACATCATATAAACATGGCAAAGGTTGCGTAGGTGCCCAGGGTCACTGTAGCACATGTGCAGGGCTGGAAATGGGTTGTTCATTGTGGGTGAGCTCCGGGGTCAGCAGAGGGTGCCCGTGAGCAATGTATGGTCTGCGTTTGCCTGCGCGTTCACTTCCAGATGAAAGCGTGATAACAAACGTGCTGGTTTTGTGCCTGTCGCCGCCCATCCGACCACAGCGATCCCAGTTTGGTTTATACGGTGTAAAATGCAATGCAGCGCAACAGAAAATGCTTCTTGTGGGCTGATTTGTCTGTCTTGTGGGTTTGGATCCCTACGCTTGGCGGTTGTTGTATAATTCTCCTTTCTACTGTAGGGGTGTGATTTATAGAATCACGGAATCATCCAGGTTGGAAAAGACCTTTAAGCTCACCCAGTAGAGGCGTTGCCCAGTACTGCCAAGGCCAGCACTGACCCATGGCACAAAGCACCACCTCTGCATGACTGTTGAACACCTCCAGGGATGGTGACTGCAGCCCTGCCCTGGGCAGCAGTTCCAATGCCTGAGCACCCCTTTGGGGCAGGAATTGTTCCTCAGCTCCATCTAAACCTGCCCTGGTGCAGCTCGAGGCCGGTTCCTCTTGGCCCATCCCTTGGGAGCATCCTTGGGAGCAGAGCGCAGCCCCCTCCTGGCTCCATGCTCCTCTCAGGCAGTTGTAGGGAGCCATCAGGTCCCCCCTGAGCCTTCTCTTCTCCATCTGAACCCCCCAGGTCCCTCAGCCCTTCCCCATCACACTGTGCTCCAGGCCCTGCTCCAGCTCCATTGCCCTTCTCTGGCCCCTGCTCCAGCACCTCAATGTCTCTCCTGTAGTGAGGGCCCAGAACTGAGCACAGGATGTGAGGTGCGGCCTTGCCATGATCACCAAGATTTAGTAGGCAATGATAATTGCAGCATGGCAAAGCAGCAGCATGGACCTGCAAGTGCCATGCACCATGAAACCCTCCAAGGTCTATAGCATTAACACTATTAAAGTCAATAGAAGAGCTGCTGTTGAGTTCACGGGGTGAAGGATGAAGTCCAGAATGGCACTGCAGTCAAGTCCTGTTGACTGTCCTTTCTTCCTGGGAGTGAATTCCATTCCCCCATGTGTGCGTTAAAGCTCAGTGAGTAATTTGGAGTCATTTCTGATGCAGTGAATTTCCCTTTTCCAGCTGCTCCCTCACATCCCCAGGCTGGTGGCCTCTCTGAAGAAGGAGGACTCCAACTCTGCCACCAGCTCCCTGGAGCAGTTGGCTGAGCTCATCCACTGCATGTTCTTCCGCTTCTCAGGATTTCCTGATCTCTATGAACCAGTCCTGGAAGCAGTTAAGGTGAGACATACGCCTCTCTGTCGTCTTTCTGTTCTCTGTATGGAAATGGCATTTTAGTTTGCAGCCTGGTGCAGAGGGACTGTCCTACTTGTAGGGATGGCTTAACCTTAACCCCAACCCCTCAAATGGTGGTAGAAGAAAGGGATTAACATCCTGAGTTTGTGCCCCATATAGGCAAGTTGATGGGAGATACTTCTATTGTGGTGGACCAGCAGAAATTCTGATGGTGCCTGTGGGTTTTAGGTATGATTTCAATATTGAGTGCCTCTAAAGGACTACTACTAGCAGTTTATACAGTATAAAATACAACATAGCACACCAGACAACACTTCTTGTAGGCTAATTCGTCTATCTTGTAGGTTTGAATCCCTGCGCTTGCAGTGTTAGCGGCTAAACACTTGCATGGATGCATGTTCATGCAAAGAGCAGGGGAAATGAGTTCCGTGAATGCCTCTAGCAGAAGAGTGCTTGTGATTGCCCATTACCAATTCTTCACATGGAATGATTTGTAACGTGGATCTCTCTTTCCAAGGCTCTTCCTGTTCCGAATGAAGACCGGATTAAACATCTCCTGGGGCAGAATGCCTGGACCTCGCAGAAGAACGAGCTGGCCTGCTTCTACCCACGCCTGGCATCCAAGTCAGAGACGGGAAAGATCGGGTTAATAAACTTGGGAAACACCTGCTACATGAATAGCATCATACAGTCTCTTTTCATGGCTTCGGAGTGAGTCTTTGCCCCCTTCCTCCCACTCCAGACTTGCTCCAGGGCTTGCTTATCCCATCGGTGTTACCCATCCCGCTTTTCCATCCTATGGGCTGCATCTCTGCTTTTCCTCTGCAGCTTTCGGCATTCGGTGTTGAATCTGACCGAGGGCAACTCCCAGCCCCTGATGACAAAGCTCCAGTGGCTCTTTGCGTTTTTGGAGCACAGTCAGGTAATTATTTCATGTGCTAGTTATTTGTTTGGACTGTCGGCTGCGGAAAGGCTCGTCTCCAAGTTGCTTCCTGTCGACTCCAATGTGCTGATAAGGAGCTGTGGATCTTGGTGGGTTCTTAGAACGGGACCGGGCTTGTTTATAGGAGGGAGGCTAACTTTGGGGGTGGAGAAGGCGAGCTCCCATCACCCATGCAAGCGAGATGTGTTCACGCCAGGCTGCCTGTCTTCAGTCTTCCTGGGTTGGGCTGATGTAATAGCTAATAGCTTTGACAACAAAGTCCTTCTGGCAACAGCTTACACATGTGGGCAGCTGAGCAGCCTGTTGGTATAAAGCGGAGGGTTTTGTTTCTTGCTCTGCAGCAGGGAAAAGACTGGAGCAGCTCGTTTGCCCTCTTGCTTCACAGCAAAGCAGAAATCATGGGTGAAAACTGCCTTCAAAGGGGTCTTATTAAACAAATGGTAATAAAAATCCCCCTTAGATTCCTGATGCTTTGAATGGTCTATATGTGAGGGAAGGTAAAATGCAAATAACACCCTTAAATTAATTATGAATGCTTTCTGGACAGACGTATTTAATATGAGTGACTCCTGGAGTTACAGCTAACTCATGTCTAGCTCCTCTCTTAAAAAGCTTCTCTTTCTGTCCCTAGAAATACATGGTTTTGAAAGTCCAGTGATGTTTCCCTTGCTGTGAACCTGGTCATTTGGGCTTCTTTGCCTCCCAAGCCTTGACTGCCAGAGCTGACTTGTTGCATTGTGGCATTGCAACAGACGCTTTTGGGGGGCTTAAGTATAGACAACCTGTTAGATTTAACATTTAGCCATAGTTAGGGTGTGTGTGACCTGTGAGGAGCAAATAGAGAAGCAAATGCAATTTACTTGCTGTGTAGTTTATGGGTAATAACTTCCTGCTAATTTCCTAAGAGCCTTCTTAGTTATTTTTCTTCTTTGGGCTGTTCTTAAAGCCACTTCTTTGCTGAAGATGCGTCTTTTCCCATGTTAATGAGACAGCTGCTTCCTAATGGCAGTGATTACATTAACTGGAGATGCAGATTACCTGCCTGCAGTGATCAGAATGACAGGTGGAAGTTTAGTGGGTTTTTTGCTTTGGTTTTGTTTCTTTTTATTATGAGAGGATTTGGTGAGAGAGATCCTGATCAAATTAAATGGAGCATCAAATTCAATTCAGGCTGAGTTAAGTAGAAATCTCTGGGTCAGGCCAATAAACCATTTAAAATTGAAGGAAGAAATAAACGTGGATATTTCATGGAGTATATGTAAAATAATGGCTGCAATGCATCCTTGCTGTCCCGGCTTGCAGCAAAACGTGAACATCTTCCTGTGTGCACTGAAATTAAGCTTTATAGGAATAAAAAAGGAGACCCTATAGGCACACAGGTGCACGCTGCTCCCACCGGAGCAGCCAGAAAGAGCCTCCTCTCCCCTGTCCATCCTCCTATGTGAATAGAATCATTGAACGATTTGGGTTGGACAGGACCTTAAGATCATTGAGGTCCAATCTCCTGCCACAGGCAGGGACACCTCACACTGAACCATGTCACCCGCGGCTCTTGAACACTGCCAGTGATGGAGCATTTACAGCTTCTCCGGGCACCCTGTGCCAGCGCCTCAGCACCCTCACAGGGAAGAACTTCTTCCTTATTTCTAACCTGAACTTCCCCTGCTTCAGTTGGAGCCCATCATCCCTTGTCCTATCACTACAGTCCCCGATGGAGGGTCCCCAAGGTTAAATGTATTTCTTCTGTCTTGCTGCAGCGACCTGCCATCTCACCCGAGAGTTTCCTCTCTGCCTCATGGCCCCCCTGGTTCACCCCTGGTGCTCAGCAGGACTGCTCGGAGTATCTCAAGTACTTGCTGGACCGGTACGTGGCCATCACCATCAGTTTGGAGCCTGGTGACAGTGATATTCCTAGACCAGACATAATGTTTAATGCTGACCCACGTGCAGGTGTCTGAGACCTGGCGGAGGTGGGAGAGTAGAGGCTTGGGGTGAAAGACTGTGAGAGCTGTCTGGGGCTCCCTGATAAAACCCTGCTCGGGGTGGCTTAGGGATAAGGCCAGAACTGGTTTGGGTTGAAGGAACCTTAAAGCTCATCCATTTCCAACCTCTGTCACGGGCAGGGACACCTTCCACTGGAGCAGCTCCAAGCCCCTGTGTCCAACCTGGCCTTGAGCACTGCCAGGGATGGGGCAGCCACAGCTTCTCTGGGCACCCTGGGACAGCGCCTCAGCACCCTCACAGGGAAGAGCTTCTGCCTTATAAGTTGCACCAAGTTTAGATTTGCATGACAAGCCACTCAACCGCCTCTGTAAAATGTTCATTCCTGCCTTTCCCTTGCCTAGAAATCCCCAATCTCTGGTGTCCCACTGATACTTCTACAAGCAGGGGCTCAATGGCACATGGAGACCTCAGGTTCCCCAATCCTGCTCAACTCCTCCCCACCTTCCTTCCATAGCACCAGACCCCTGGGCATGTGCAGGTTAACCCACATTAACCCCTTGGAGAGAAGAACAGAACCCCTACTTAAAAACTACCTCTTGATGTTGTATTGGTGCATGATGCAGCCTTTTTTCCCCCTCCAAAGGTTACATGAAGAAGAAAAGACTGGGAAGAGGATCTATCAGAAACTCAAGGAATCCAGCTTGATGTCTCAGGCGGTGGAGCATCATTACTTAAACAAGACATTGATTGAGAAGATGTTTGGGGGTAAAATGATGACAAAGATCCGCTGCTTGAAGTGTCTGAATGTCTCCTCCCGGGAAGAAGCCTTCACAGACCTGTCCTTGGCTTTCCCCCCATCGGACAGGCACATCCGTGGGAGCACGTCTGTTTTACCTGTGGAAGAAATCGGCCCGCAGCTTATTGAGCCTCCTGAAAACCCAGGCCAGCTTACGGGGTCTCCCTGGATCCAGAGGAAGGCCCCTATGGCCCGGGAACCTGCAGTGCCACAAAGGCCAGTGGAAACGTTGGGTTTCCAGGAGCCAGGAGAAGCGGCAATTCCCTTAAGCGGTAATGCCGTTGGCGTGGATGCAGCCAAAGACCCTCTCTCTGCCAAGGACTCCAGATCCGTCCCAGATTTAATCAACTATTTTCTATCCCCGGAGAGGCTGACAGCAGAGAACAAATACCACTGTGAGAAATGCGCATCCCTGCAGGATGCTGAGAAGGTGGCAGAGCTGACGGAGGGTCCACACTACCTCATCCTCACACTGCTGCGGTTCTCCTTTGACTCACGGACTATGAAGAGGAAGAAGATCCTGGACAACGTCTCCATCCCCGTGATCCTCAAGCTTCCCATCCTTGTTGCCCCGGAAGAATCGAAGGAGGTCTGCTGGCATGGGAAGGACAGGGCTGCCCCAGGAAGTGGCTTCATGTCTGTTGTGTATGATCTCTGCAGTGTGGTGGTGCATTCAGGCATCTCCTCTGAGAGTGGCCACTACTATTGCTACTCCAGGGAGTGCACTGACACCGTCCCCCATGGGCAGCCCCGGGATGGGGCACCAAAACCAGCCTCTGACAAGCAGTTGGACTTTGAAATCCAATGGTACCTCTTCAACGACACCAGAGTTTCCTTCTCCTCCTTTGAATCCGTCAGCAACGTCACCTCTTTCTTCCCCAAGGACACTGCCTATGTCCTGTTCTACAGGCAGCGGCCTGGCAGGCAGAGCTGCCTGCTGCATGAGGCTCTGGCAGAGGCTGGCCACCTGCATGGAGAACCTTCCCTCCATAAGGACTTGATGGAAGCCATTTCCAAAGACAACATCCTCTACTTGCAGGTAACTTCCTCTGCTGTGCACAGCAGGGTGCAATCCTGCAGCTTCCTGGCTCACGGGCTGCACTCCCACCCGTCCGGGTTGTGTCCTGTGGATAAATCCACGCGTGCAGACACCCACCCGCTCCCTGAAGTCAAATCCCTTTCCTTTTCAGCACCCAGATATAAACAGGTTGTAGTTTCCTGATGAAAGTGGGTGTTGAGGTTGGTGTAAGGCACCTCTTGGTTGTGCTTGGGGTTGACTCGCTGCTGCCTGCCCCAAGCAGCAATCCTAAGGGCCTGAGAAAGATGGATGGGCTGGGAATACAGACTAGAACAGACTTCATTTAACTGATAGAGCTCAGTGCTTTCCAAACAGCAGTGTCCCATAGGACATGAGCAGCACCCGTGAGAGAGTCCCTCCTCTCCCAGAGGTGGCATGGAAGGGCTGTTTTTGATCACTGGAGAGGCTCAATGCTTTGCTGCTCTAGAGACTGGCACATGGCCTTCTCACCCCGGTTTAATTAGGAAGAGGGCAACCCAACAGCCTCCCATCTCCTTGGGGAGGGTGGGAGCATCCCCCTACCTGGGTCATTTATCCACAGATATCCTTACGTTATTTCTCTCTCTTTCTTCTCCCAGGAGCAGGAAAAAGAAGCCAGGAACAGAGCCGCCTACATTTCTGCCTTGCCAAAATCCCCACTGTGGTGGAGAGACTTTGACAGGGATAAGGATGATGACAACTCCTCGGGGGGCTGCAGCCCTGCAGCGGGTGGTGGTGGATCCGGCTCTTTTCATGGACTCGTCTTCTAGCCAATGGGTTAAACCAGATAATCAATGTCCATGGGGACAACCTGAAGCCAGAGGTTCCTCTTCCTCTCCTTGATGACAGTGAGCATCTGAGAGGAAGTTTTAGGGAGCATTTAAATGGAAAAGGACTCGGGTTGGTTTGGAGGCGCCCGGAGGGTCCCACTGCTTCCTATGCACTTGGTCTTCACGCCTTAATGTAACTAAGCTAATGCAGAGAAGAGCAGCTGCTGACAGCTTGGAGAAGTGCCCTTTTGCTTCAGCATAGCCGTGTCTTGCCTGCTGTGAGCCATGCCACCAGCCTGTGGAGAGGACGGGGACAGGGATGAAGATGGAGTCATTGGGACCGCAGGGATGGAGATCTCCCAATGCACATCGCATTTACAGCTGTGAGTTGGCTTTGGAGGGACCTCTTGTTGTTTGTTGGTTCTTTTAACATGGTTTTGAGAACTTGACATACCTTTAAAGGTAGAAAAAGGCTGAAAAATGCCAAGCAGCCAACGTGACAATGCTGATCTTGTGGGGTGGTGAGCTTGTAAACCTGTTTGGTCACAGTGAGCAGTGGCAAGTCAACCCAGAAGAGATCGAGGGGCACAAACCCCTCCAGGTAAGAGGGACTGATGTGGTCTGGTTGGGTTTTTAGGTCTCCAACAAAGCCCAGTTGTGTTACTGGTGACCTCTGGAAGCTGCCAGTGATGCTGTTGGTGTATACAACAGGCCCAGATGCACAGCTGTTCTTCCAGATGTGTCTTTAAGACTCAGCCTCTTCCTGCTGCTGTCATCTCATGGCTTTCTGGGCTGGATCTGCCCTTTAAAATTTGGGCTTCCCAATGGAATACCTTGAACTGAGCAGCAAATGACAGAGCCCCCCTAAACCCACTAACCTGAAAATGCTGATTTACAAGGAGAGAAGCCCAACCAGATATGTTCTATCAACCCAGTATAAATACAACCTACATAAACCAATGTAATATATAAATCAGTAATGGGACAGGGGTGATTTTGGTGGCATGTGATCAATCCAGGCCTTGGGCAGTGTGGCTATAGGACCACAGCTCCCTCCCATGTTCCTCCCCAGCCATTGTCCCTGCCTGCTCCTCCCTTGCGCCTGTAGTAGAGATTTCTCTAGCTCAAGTGGCAGAAACTTGTGCCTTAGGTCCTGTGTGCAGGGCCTAATCCTGACCATGGCGTATTGGAGTGGGAATATTGTATTGCCATGGAGGAAAAGGTGAAGCACAGACGTTGCTACGGATAAGGTGAACAGAAAGCCTGCTAGAGAGGACACTTGGGATCAGATCTCTGGCGTGTACTATCATATTCTTTTATTGCCTTTCCTATATATAAATAAAGGAAATGAAGGAATTCAATGTAGAGCCTCAGTGTCTTACTGCAGTACTCATAGCTATGGGTTCGATGGGTCAAAAAAGAGATGGGAGATGGGCATTCAACTTCACATACATGGAACAACACTGCAGAGTGGTGGCTTGGAAGATGGGCTCAGGCAGTGGTGGGATGGGGACCTGCAGCCTCTGAATGCAGACCACAGTCCTATTAGTGGGGGTTTGTAGTTGAGCAGTGGAGTGTGTTTGTTGTATTTAAGTCCATGGTACTTAAAGTGATGCTAAGAAGAAAGAAATATGGACCCAAAGCTGAAGTTATACAGGAAGTCTGGTATTATTAATAGACCTTTATGAACCTCCTGTTATAGTATCATAGGAATCATAGAACAGTTGGGGTTGGAAAGGACCTTAAGATCATCCAGTTCCAACCCCCCTGCCATGGGCATGGAAACCTCCCACTAACAATGTCACCCAAGGCTATGTCCAACCCGGCCTTGAACACCACCAGCAATGGAGCATTCACAACTTCCCTGGGCAACCCATTCCAGTGCGTCACCACCCTTACAGGAAATAATTTGTTCCTTATATCCAATCTAAACTTCCCCTGTTTCAGTTTGAGCCCATTACCCCTTGTCCTATCACTACAGTCCCTAATGAAGAGTCCCTCTCCAGCACCCCTATAGGCCCCTTTCAGATGCTGGAAGCTGCTCTGAGGTCTCCACGCAGCCTTCTCTTCTCCAGGCTGAACAGCCCCAACTTTCTCATCCTATCTTCATACAGGAGCTGCTCCATTCCCTGATCATCCTCGTGGCCTCCTCTGCACTTGTTCCAACAGTTCCATGTCCTTTTGATGTTGAGGACACCAGAACTGCACACAATACTGCAAGTGAGGTCTCAGGAGAGCAGAGTAGAGGGGCAGGATCACCTCCCTCGACCTGCTGGTCACGCTCCTTTGGATGCAGCCCAGGATATGGTTGGTTTCTGGGCTGTGAGTGCACACTGCAGCTGCCTCATGTTCAGTTTCTCATCAACCAGTTCATATTCTCATCAACCATTCTCTGTCCAAAGAGGTTGCTGAAAGCTTTCATGTTGCTGTCATTCCAACTCTTTGCTTTTGTGCTGAAGGATCACCCTAGAGGCATTTTCAGGGCCATGTGCTGAAGGTGCTTTTGCAGGAGACTGTCTCTGCCTTGACAAGATCCTAATCTAGATAATCAAAGCAGATAATCAACCCAAAAGAGTTGTTCTTGTGCTTAGGTTTTATGGGATGGTTTGTTGTCCCAAACTGGAGCTCACAGGTGCTGAGCTGCTGATGGGTAAGGAAAGCAGTGCTTCCTTACTCTGCACACACCAAATGGTATCTTTGGAGGAGATATATAGTATGAAATTCACTTTAGCAGCTGAAAACACATGGTTTGGGTTCTTGTATCAGGGAAACCCCATAACTGCATCCTAAAGGCCCTCGCTCTATAGACAGGAAGCTGTTGGATATACTTGGCAACACTGGGAAGATGCTCTGAAAACATTAAAGGTACTGCATAATTCAACTTGATCAGGTCATTAATTCCCCTTTTCTCTTCCTACTCTGAATCCATTATGGGAGTCACCAGTGAGAG
Organism: Myiopsitta monachus; assembly: GCA_017639245.1. Taxonomy (NCBI): domain Eukaryota; kingdom Metazoa; phylum Chordata; class Aves; order Psittaciformes; family Psittacidae; genus Myiopsitta; species Myiopsitta monachus. The sequence continues at coordinate 94,736,023 of CM029919.1, read as the reverse complement.
ATGTCTTTATATTACCCATCTTTTATGTGCCTATTGCTTTCCTGCTGCATATACAGTACTTAAAAATGAGATCACCTTCACATCAGGCATGTACCATGTTTATTAACAGCAAAAAAGTATTATCTAGGCTTCACTCAAGATCAATTTACAGGATAAATAATTGTTTCAAATTACTTTTAATAAAAAAAAACCAAACAACAAAACCCCAAAGAATAAATTAATAACTTAAGTGATTAGCTGTCCACAGTGATTTGAAAACCGAATAACCATTCAAACAGTGACACCACAAGAAGACACGTACTGTACAGTTTGCCACAGGTTACTCTTGTCCTTCCTTCTACAAATGGAAAACGACAACAAAATATAAAGGAATTAAAAAGACTTCTCTTCAAGAACAGTCATAGGCTTGGAAACACACAAAACATCCCTGCGGATCGGCTGCCGATGCCATGGCTTCCCAGCCAGGCCTCCGACCCCTCCCCGCAGCAGGTTAAGGAACAAATGGAGAAAACTACCCTAATTTGGCTGGGTTCATTCCCACTCAACCCAAAGTCAATGGAGACCCATTGACTTCACCAAGGGCTGGGTTGAGTGGGACGTAGCTACTCTAAAAGTTTGGTCCTAACCCTACGGGATTCACTGGTGAGCTCCAATTGGAGCCCAGGTCCTGTTCCATTTCCCTCTCTACAACATGCTTCAGCCACCACATCCAAACAAAACGTGGTATTTCCAGGGCCAATGTGGCAGAGGAAGGCTGAAACTGTGCAAATGGCTTTTCCCCTCACTCAGGAGAAAATCCTGCTGAATTATTTTCCACCTCAGGAATTAAGGTTGAGGGCTTTTAATGGATATTGCAGAGCAGGATGTGCAGTGCCATGTGTGATGCTGGGCATGACAAGAGGGTCGCACCACATGCTGCCCGGCTGTTGCATGCAGACTCGAAGCAGCTCTTTGCGTTATTAGATGTCAATTAATTGCACCCCACAATATGTGTGTGATGTGGGGAAGTAAGTGCTAAACCCCTTAGTTTTACAAGCTGGAGAAGAAGTGGGATACAGAGTTCAAATGAGCCCCCTTGTCCTACCTGGTGTCACCCAAAGAACAGCAGTAAAAAAGATGGGTTGGTGCCTCTCCCATATAGTCGACCCACTGGCCTACAAATGAGCCCATTATACGTTAGCGATGGGGCTGCATCACTGGATTGGAAGTAAGTCCATTGAGAAGCTCTTTAAGCTCAGGAGATGGGGCTGCGTGGCCCAGCTTCTGCTCCAGTTGTTGCTGGCTTGTGTTAAAACTATGTGGCAGGACTGGCTAGCCATGGGTTGGTGGGGATAGAGCTGTTTGGTGACACCTTGCTATGTATCAGCTTTTCTGAGCAGCAGACACTGAAGTAGCAACCTGATGAACAGTAATATTTCAGGAGTTGTGAACAAGGAGATCAAATTGTAGACAAGGATGAGACACCAAGGACAAGCTGATGAAGGTATGAACAGCTCCAGGCCCAGCAGAAACTATGACGAGAAGGTGCACATCTCTACCTGCAAGAGCCTCATTAATAGTTGCAAGGTCATTGTGTACATGTGGGCAAGTTGGTGCTTTCTGGGCAGAGGCACACAAGCTCACCAGAGGCCCCAAACCGGCTTCTTCGCCCTTGTGATTTGATGCTGGACTGGTCCCTCTGATTTTCTTGATGGCTTTTTGATGGCCATGCCTGTCCTCTGGCTGGTGTTGGGGTTAGGCTCTGCTCTTTGCCCTTTCCATTTCAAGTAGGGCTTCTCCACAGGCACAGCCCCACTGAGGCCATCTCATCCAGACAACATGTCTTCAATGGGTACACAGTGGGTGAGCGTCAGCTTTTACATGGAACAACAACATCACCAGGTGAGAGAACATCAATGCAATGAAAGCATGGCTTCAGAAAACCATCCTCTTACTCGACTCTTAGGACAGGAAGATCAGCTGGGATGTGGGAGCTATTTGAACCTTTTCCTACCAAATTCTACTACCACATAAGACCTGGGTATGCCTCTACCCCTCCCAAGGAGCTATGCTCAACAGGTGGCCAAAGGAACCCAACTCTTCCTACTATGCTCAGTGTCCTGGGACAGGGTGTAGAGGCTGGTGTGGAACTGCAGAAAGCTCTAGGTTAATGTCTATCCTAAGACATCTACAGGTTCAAGCTGTCCCCCAGTTGCTTGGACTTTGTGCCTGCATCCTGGATGACTTGGTCTGGGCCAGCTGTCTCCTGCATGCAAGGGATGACCCTAGTGTGGATTAGGTCCTCTTTCTGGGGAATATGGGGTTGAGCTGCCCCTTACCACTTGGCTTCATGGCTAGAGAAAAGGCCCTGGCCCTGGTTTGGATGCTATGGGGCTATAGGCAATACCTTTGGCCCCTTCCCTCACATGGAGGAGTCTCCACTCAGCACCAGCAGCCCTGGGTAAAGTGTGGGGAAGACATGTCTCTAGTTCCATGCCCTGCCCCAAGCAAAGGCAGCTATGGGGTTGATCCACCTTAGTCTTGGAAAGCTGTAAGGTGGAAGTGGAACCCTGCGGGTCAACCCTGTAAGTCCTGAGAGCAGTGGGAGCTCCCCTCCCATCAGTGCGTGACTTTCACTGAGCAAAACCCCACTCCACAACCCACCGGTCTCCATATATCTGACTCAGGACTCATGCCAAAGGAGAGGTCCAAGACTCAAATCTTGCTGCCAAACTCCTCTTCCCTTTCTCCTCCCAATCACATGTTCCCCCATACATAACCTTTGACAGTGGTTGGTGACCCTGGGCCCAAACCCATCCCAGTTTGCCCCCAGCCAGCCCAAACCTTAGCTACCTTCTGGTTCTGGCTCTGCATCCGGCCCTATCTGTCAGACACTCAGCTTTGCCCTGGCACAATCTGCACTCACTTGTATTTCTTTCTCTAACTTGAGACTAACCTGTGCCTGGCATCTATTTGGAGCTGGAAATGCATTTCCCACCCAACACTTCAATATCAGTTCAGAGCAAATCAGCTCCAGGGCAGCTCACACATGTCACCATAGACTCGTAGAATCACAGAATGGTTTGGGTTGACAGGACCTTAAGATCATGCAGTCCAACCCCCTGCCATGGGCAGGGACACCTCACACTAGACCATGTCACACAAGACATGAGCAGCAGTCGCACACTCACAGCAAGGGATACACACTTTTGGAGACCTCTGCCTTCAGACCCACCACCTCAGTCATTTTGAAGCCCTGGGAGAGCTTTAAGCCATGGCCCTGGTACTTCATGGAACTAAATATTGAGATCGTGATGCTTGTTCCACAGACAACCTTTCTCCATGAGCACACACACACCTGCAAGCACATCCCTTTTCTTAAATGGGACTCAAGAGCTGAAGAGCGGGCTCTGATGGGAAGAATCAAGCCATTCTAATGGCAATTAAATTGAATCATTTGCAGTGTACCCAGCTTCCTAAAATACCTATTTCTAACAAAGGAGTCAGTCATACTTGAGCATCCAAGTACAGAGTGGATGTGATAAACTCCATGCCTTCAGGACAAAGTTCTTGGCAGTCCATGTAATTAAACCAGATGCTTTTCAATATGGTTTAAGACTAAATACTGCGCAAACATTAATCATCAGGGACTGCTGTAATCAGCTCGGCAACCATCAGGAATGACTATTTCCACTGCAGCCATTGATTAGTTGATGGATTTCAGGAAAGGGTTGATATAGTCCTGTCTATATGACAGTGCGTAGAGTCTATGGACTTAGTTTGAAGGGGCTGCTTGCTTGGTGCTTAGCAGGGAAAAAAACTGAGGAATGTACCAGTTTCTGGGAAAACACAGACCTCCCTGCAAAGCAGAAAGGGACCAGCAAGCAGCAGTTGCAAAATAGCTACTTTTGGGCAGGTTTGGCCCGTGGTCTGCCAAATGCAAAGGGCCAGTTACTGGGGATGTTCATGAAAGCAGATCATCAAAACAGAGAATAGAGCTATCCCATGCCAGCGCTTGTCCCATAACAGACATTTGTGGGACATGGAGAAAAAGGACTAGTTTCTCCAGTACCATGAAGGGTTCTTCCAACCTTAATGCTTTGGATTAGATGTGGGAGTAGGCATTGAATGCACCTAGTGCCAGCTCAGAAGCACCAGACAAGACTCAGTAAGAAACATCACAACCCATAGTGTTGCCTTTCAAGCCACTACACATTCAAATGCCTACTGCGGATGCTTCCCCATCACCTGCTCACTTTCAGGGTACATTTGGGACTTGCTGAGCTCCCCGTGTCCCAGGTGGAGGAAAAAACTCAACCTGAGCACAGGCTATCGCTTGATTTCTCAGGGGTTTTGGTCCAGTTTAAGACTGTTTTAGCCTGCAGCTAATTGCACCATTTTACAGAGCAAGACCCAAAGCAGGATAAGGAGCCATTCCCAAAATTCCTACTGAAATCCACCCCAGAGATAGCTGCTTTTTCATGTAAGAGAAGGAGAACAGCACACTTTTGGCAGGGAAACACATCCAGAGTGCACCATAACCCTTCTCCCCCACCTTCATCTTCCCTTGTGTCCCTCTAACAGTTTAGAGGATGGGATAGGAAAAGAACAGTTTTCCGCTTGAGTCACATTTGCTTTTTGGTGGGGATGGGTGAATGCACACTTCAGTGGGCTCTGGAGCAGGCCCAATGTTTAGTCTCCCCTGAGATGTAGTGATGAAAGGGGCTATAGAAATACGAAGCACTGCAGTCTGGTCTTCATTTCATTATCTCACCATGTAAGCTTGCAAGCCCCCAATGAGAAGCAAGGACCCTTGCAAGCTGCAACGCACTCCCCGACCTTCAGAAAGCATCTGGTTGTGCTAAATCTTCCCCTTTGGGTCTTTTTTTCCCCTCTCTCCTAAATGATTATTGTTTTTACAATAAGCATTAGGATATTTGCTTCATTATTCCGGTAAAAGGCCAACACTTCAATGTCTTAAAAGGGTTGTCAGAGCTTTTCCATTAATATCCTTCCCTTTCATGGCATGCAAGAAACAAATACAAACTGGTGTTGGAAGTTCAACATTCACTTTACCGGCATGCAGCCCTTAAGGGACCAGTATCCTATCCCAGTGTGGGTCACATTTGGCCCTTTACAAACCCAAACCAAGATTAAACAAACGTGTTAAAACTTAAGCTTTAATAATCAATACAACTTGGTGGTTAGAACATAGAGCTTGTGGTGCTGGGAGGGTCCAGCTTGCAGAGGGAATAACTCCAGCTCTTTAATAAATAGTATCACCTAATCTTTCTAATGTCTCCTTCATTTGGCTCTTGGTTTGTGGTTGGCCTGTTTATTCATGTCGTTGCTGGCTGTCTGGCAATCAGGCTGCTCCATGGCAATCATTAGTTCTTCCTGTTTTCATGAGATCATGAATTATTATCTCTGCAATAAACTGTCTCTTCCTTCTCTGCATTCTGTCCCTGGCAGCTGCCTCAGGAGCGATCCCAAAGCCTGGATGTGTCAAGGATGCTGGCAAGAGGCAACAGCAGATTCCCACCCGTAATTAGAGCCCAGGGTAAACAAGCCCCTTTTCTGTGTTGAAGAAACACTGATGAACATGGGGAGAAAACACCTAGTCCAGCCCTTTGTATCCAATACCAAACCAACCATAAAGCTACACGAAAGCTAATACTGAAACACCTTGCTCTGACTCTCCTGACCAGCCTCTTCGCAAGCCTAAGGCCTCCCCATCAACCAACATTTCAGTTACCCTGCTCCTTTCCTCCAGGATACACACTCCTGGAGCTCCTCATCCAAGACAACCTCTGCAGTACAGCATCCACCTTCTCACAGTCCTCACGACAGCCTTCCACTCCCACCTTGTCACTCATCCTCACACCAGCCCAGATATACATGGTCTCCAGAGCCTCCCTGTACCTCTGTGCTTAATCACAGAGCTTCTGATGATGGACACAGATGTAGGACCCTTATTCTATGGGCTTTGTTTGGTGCCAGAAAGGGCAGATTTTGGTTCTTGGGGCAGTTTCATAAGTTTCAGACAGGCAGTGGGTCAGGGCTTAAGTTCAACCATCCAAAGACAATCTCTCCAGCCTGTTGACTTTGAGAGATGCTGGGGAGCATCAACAGCAGAAGACACCCTAACAAACTTGGCTGTTTCAAGCATGCATTCATGTGTGTGGTCGTGTGCTGGCATATCTGTATGTGTACAATGGAGCAAGTCCTGGGCTTCTGAGTCAGCTCAATGGGATGCTCTTCAAGCTCCTGAAGGTTATCAACCATAACCAAAACCATGGGAGCTGTTCCCCCAGGAGGAGAAGAGCCCTCAGAGGTTTTGAACATATTATTTACAAGAGTTGGGACAACACAAGTGATTTGGAAAGGAATGGCCCTTGCTTAGTTTTGGGATTGGGAGGAGGCAGAGAGAAGGGCAACCATAATGAGTGGGGAATGACAGCTGGGGAATGAGAGATACTGACAAACCTGCATGTCATGGAAGAAGACAGGGAGAGATGATGCAGTGTTAGCACGTACAAGGTGGCTTTAATAGCTGTAAGCAAAAGATGTGTACGGTGAAACCTGGTATTGCTAAGTCGAAGTTCCTGGATAGTGCATCCAACAGCTAAAGCACAAACCTAGCCACCAAATGTAGTTGGTCTTCATCACTGGCAAACAGTATCTGCCAAATCTTCCCCTGAAATTAAGTTTCTTTTTGTCTTAAAAAGGAAACCAAGAAACAATGAAGATCCCCTCCCCTCTGCAGGTAAGTCTTAGGAATCCAGCCCAAGCGGAGCTGGGATTTGCCTGTTTCACTGCCTGTCCTAGGTGCTACTGCTTCGTGCTCTTGGCGGGCTCCGAGGACTGCCGCACATCAGTCCACTCCTGCATGGTGCTCTGCAGTGCCTGTGTCTTCTCCTTGTCCACTTGCACGTAGTCAACCTTCTCATCCGAGGCGACCGATGAGGTGGAGGGCTGCAGGGAGGAGAAACATGGCATTGCTTGGTCACCCATCAGCTCCCTGCTCTTCCCTCTCGTTCCTTCCCGTAGCAGCACCATGGGTGCTACACGTCCACCAGCATCTCCCCTTCTTTCTATAGCTCATCTCCTTCCCTCTGACCTCCCAAAGGGCCTTGGATGGAAGATTTCAGTCTGCTCTGCATCTTGCTTGCCTAAGGTGCAGTGGTAAGGTACAAACAGCACATGGGCTCCACCCATCAACTCTGGGACATGAATGTTTGGTTGCAAATGTGATACCTAACTGCTGATATTGCAAATTCAGCTCTGCACCTTGCTCATTTTCTTGCAAAGAGCTCAAGAACTCTTACAGAGGTTTTGAAGCACTTGTTTCTGAAGGAGGAAAAAGAACTGAATTCTGATGTTCTGGGGATACTTCTTGACAGCTTTTGAATTTACAATCTCCAGCTGAATTTTGGGTTTCATCAGCACCCCTGGAGCCCTGCACATCCATGTGTCTGGTAACGCTTCCAGCAAGGCTGCAGGCATGCAATACACTGAGTCTGAATAAGAATAAGCATAGCATCAGGTCATATGGTATCATAGAATGGTTTGGGTTGGGAGAGACCTTAAAGCTCATCCAGCTCCAAACCCCCCTGTCATGGACATGGACACCTTCCACTAGACCCGGTTGCCCAAACCCCTTAAAAACCACATTGCTTTTAATCAGAAGTATATAAAACCCCTCTTACCTTTCTGTGTGGCCCTGGCGAGCTTGGCTGGAAGTCCAGGGCCAGATAATCCACACTGCCCGAGCTCTTTTTAGGCGCTGGGCTGTTGGTGCCACTAGGAACAGGAGAAGCAGAAATGGGGTTTTGCTAATGCAGGGAAGAGACAGGAGAGATAACGAGGATTAAAATGGGAAGAAAGGAAAAAAAGAGGAAATAAGACAAATCTGGCAATAAAATGCCTTGGTGGTGCTCTTAAAAGAGGTTCTAGGCTGGTTATTTTTTCACCTGCTTCTTGGACCAGGATAGGCAGAACTTCTGGGGGCTTACATATATAATATGCAATATATATAATATATATAATATGCAATTAATATATATTATATATGTAATTTTATTTTATTATATAATAATGATACATTATTATAAATAGACAATATATTTTATGTGATATATATGATATATAATATATCATATATAATTATATATGATATATTTTATATAAATTAATTATATGTGATAGATGCAATATCTAATACATATAACATGTATCTATTCTGCTATATATTATATATAATTATTATATAATATGTATACTACACATTACATATATTATGTATAATATATATTTCAAGCTCATGCTCTTAACTTGATGTATTGGAGCAGTTCTGCTGCCTTTGTGCTGATGTTGTTCATACGCCTGAGAGCAGACATGGGCTTTAGCATTTCACAGGAACCACACCTCATTGAGGCCAGACCAGCTCTGGGATCTTCACTAATCACAACCATGCTGCACAGAACACAGATTTCCTCAACCCCTTTAGTTACATAGCCTCAGAAATATGCTTCAAGTCAGCAGCTTCACAAAGAGAGACAAATCCCCTCCCTGTAAGCAGTGCCACTCCCTGCTGCTGCTCCGATAGCCCCTGCCCTCCACACAAACATGATGTCAGCAGCTCTTAGAGGGAAAAGAACCCTGAAAAATCAACTTATATTAGGAAAATACACCCTGACAGCCCATAGATTATTTTATCCCCTCTTAATTCCCAGCAAAGTCAGGGATATACATTCCTGTTCTCATATACAGTTAAAACCCCAGTGGGACATGTCATTTTAGTAACGAAAGCCACTGTTTTGTGCATGCACGGATGTACGTAAGGATGAACACCACATGGTGCTATCTGAGCACTTCCATACCATGAGCCAGGAATGTGTTTGTAGCTCTGGGGAATGTATATGTCCTGCCAGGATTATATATCTTAGCTGTGGGGCCCTTACCATCGCCACGTAGTTCTCCTCGCTGTCTCCCGAGTCAGTGCTGGTGATGCTCTGGGAGGAAACAGGGCGACAGTATTGCAAAGAGCCGGCGTTGAAGGTCTGGCTGTAAGGACAAGGATGAATGCATTAAGGACGGTCGCATGTGCTGCTGGTCCGTTCCCAAGGATGGATGGGAAAGGGTAGCACCGGAGGGTTCCAACCATCACCATGCTCAGATACGGGGACTGGATACGAAGAAGAGCTGGTGGCATTGAGCTTCTCCAACCTGACCTTTCCAAGGGTGATAAACCACTGGGTCTGGTCTTGTCATGTTTTTTCTTTCTAAGACCTCTTAATAACACCTTGCTTGCTGTGTACCCATAACCCTCCTGCTATCAGCTACATGAATCAGGCTCCATGAACTCTATTTATCTCTCAGGAAATATTTAATTGTGGAGCATGCAGGGCCAGCCTCGGTGGAGCTTCTCACCTCCTGCCCCACCACAGCGCCAGGATTTGTTTGCTGGGCAGGGCCCTATTCACATTTTTGCTGGAATAAAAAACCTCTGAGGCATTGTCCTGCTTTCAATTGGCCAAATCTGATTATACCGAAGAACATAATGCAATCAGCGTCTGGCATTAAAGCTTGTGTCTTAAAAAGCTATTTGTTGCCTTGCAGTAAAGGCAGGGTCATATGATTAGCTGATAAAGGAAAAATCCATTAGCTTCTCTGGGGTCGGATGTCTTGTCAATCAAAGCCTGCTCTCTGTTTCCTGGTGCAGTGTTTTCAGCACACTGCGCTCATGCCCTGCAGTCAGTCTCCACACAATCCAATTTATTAGAGGAGTCATAGCAGCCAAACCTTGCTTCTGCTTTTCACTGGACAACATCAGACCACGAATTAGCAGCGAGAACTGGAACTGTGCGAATCCTGTTATTTTTGGCCAGCGGACTTTGTTCTGAAGTGCTTTGGTTTCATTTTGCAGGCTTCCTTCAGGCTAAGCTTTGCTTTCAAGGCAACCAAAACACAGATCGGTCAGACCCTGCCAGTCTCACCCTGAGTTTTGACATTACAGAGGGGGTTTCAGGGGGAAAGACGGATAGGAAATCATGCCCTGCACCATCAGTGTGGCCAAGATGAGGTGGCGCAGCTGGGCCCTGAGTCGCGGTGGAGCACAGGTCCTTTGTTAGAGCCACAGCTCTCCAGGAGTTGTCAGATCCCAGAAATAGGAAATGTCTTCAAGAGATCTTAATTAGCTGCTTGGCCACATGCTGGGCTTTCATGTGAAATCCTGACCTAAACAAATATATTCTCTTGCCACCAGCTGTGATGTGGGGAATGCGAATCTGGCTCTCACAATGCTTGACTAAGCTCGTGAGGGGTTCAAGACAGGGGCCACTCTGCTTCGGCAACACCTGGACCAGCTCCTAAGTGTGACCATGATGTGACCAAGGAAACCCCCAAGTTGCCATGGTGTGGCAAGATATGTTAGGACAGAATGACTCCATAAGTGTCCCTCTTCCCAACTAGCTCCTGCTGGTACCTAATGGGGCTAGTGTGTTGGGCACGGTGGACTTTCATGCCAGCGCAGATGTTTGTGTGATGTTGCAGCTCCTGTTGCTGACATCAACAAAGGACACAAGGAGGGCTGAAGGGGTCATCCAGCTTTTGGGGGAATTCGGGTCTGCATCCAATGCCTGGGCTCAATTCAAGCTTGATTTGAGATGAGCCATGAGAAACGTGCCTTTCACAAAAAGAGATGGTGGGTCAGAAGGAAGCAAAAGAGCAACGGACATCCCCCTTACACTCAGCCAGAGATGTCTAATCCATGGCAGAGGTGACAGTGTGTCTACATGTGGACAAGAGCAAGATCAGGGATCTGCTGTTGGAGCACTGCAAGAATCCATACCCCAACCATTACTCACGTTGGCCTGGACCAGGATTTCGTGACTGGTGATTTGAAGGGAAGTTCATCGATGACAGTGTTGTTCCTCAGGTCCAATGGTGATGGCTTTGCTGGGGAAGAGAAAAGCCTTTATTCAGAGGCAGCACATTCCCACAATTCAGCATCCATGTCCCCAGCAATATGCTGGTTGCTCCCTTCTCCTAATCAGACCCTCAGCCTTCCATGCTGACAGCCAATATCCCCAACCAAACTCTCTGCATCTATTTACAACAGGACTGAGGGAAAACAGTCAATTTCTCCCTCCGACCCACAGCCCCAAAGTGGATGGGTGGCCCCTAAAGGGAAATGCGCCTCCCAGGGAACAGAGATCTGTTAAAAATGCCCTAACTTCCATTCATCAGGGAGCTGTGATAACCCATTAGATGGGGACAAGACCAGGCTCTGAATGTCCTGAGCTGCCTCTGGCCAGAGCATTTTCCCTTAGGGAATGGGAAAGGACATATGCAGTGTAACATGAAAGCTCTAAAGTTCTGCTCATCACAGATGGCTCATTAGGTAGAATAGTGCTGCCCTCCAGCCCCAGTCCTTGCCTAGCATGTTGATTGGGTTAGGTCTTGACACATTAATGATGGGAGCCCTCCTTCTCGGCTTCTTATTGATGAGCTATCAGGCAATGGTTTGGGGTGCAATTTGGAGGATGTAGGCAAAGCCCAGAGGGAAGAACTAGAGCCAATCAGTAGGAAACAGAAGGAGAAACCTGGGTCATCTGAATGCATTGCAGAGATTTTGGGGTGGAGTGGAGGGAGGAGTGCAGGCAAAGAGGGTGAGATCCTGCCTGCGACATGAGTCTCCTGTAAAGGCCAGGAAGAGTTTGAGACAGGCTGCTCAAGCACCAGGAAAGCTGCATTTGCACAATAGTGCTCCTCAAACAGGAAGGGGATGGGGAAGATCTGAAGGTCTGACTGCGCAGGTGGGAACAAAGCACATAGAATCATAGAATCCCAGAATGGTTTGGGTTGGAAAGGACCTCAAAGCTCATCCAGTCCCAACCCCTGCCATGGGCAGGGACACCTTCCACTGGAGCAGCTCCAAGCCCATGTCCAACCTGGCCTTCAACACTGCCAGGGATGGGGCAGCCACAGCTTCTCTGGGCACCCTGGGCCAGTGCCTCAGCACCCTCACAGGGAAGAACTTCTTCCTTATACCAAACCTGAACTTCCCCGGTTTCAGTTTGAACCCATCACCCCTTGTCCTATCACTCCAGTCCCTGATGAAGAGACCCTCCCCAGCATCCCTGTAGGCCCCTTCAGACACTGGCAGCTGCTCTGAGGTCTCCATGCAGCTTCTCTTCTCCAGGCTGAACAGCCCCACTGTTCTCAGCCTGTCTCCATACGGGAGGTGCTCCAGCCCCTCATCATCCTCGTGGCCTGCTCTGGACTTGCTCCAGCGTCCCATCTAGGGCTCTACTTGAGTGTGCACAAGACAACGGGTGTAGTCTGAAGCATTACAAGAGTAGAAGGGTTCCTGGAAAGATTTACCCATAAATAACTGTTCTTACCTTTCCGATCGGGCTTGAGGTTCCGGTTGACTGGCGGGGGCTGGATCTCACTCAGACGCCTGTGGCACTGCACCATGGCTCCTTTATGCACGGGGAGGGTGGCCGAGGACAACCCCACCAGGTCAAAGTGATGCGGCCCAGGGCTCATGGGGATGTACAGGTTTTGGGCATTGTCATTGGCTTTCTCGGTGTGGATCAGGGGTGAGGAACCGGGGTTCATGGGGACGTAGTTGTCCTCGGAGTCAGTGCTGTGGGAGCGGGCCACTGCTGCCTTGGCTTGCTGGGGGACAAGGAGGATGTGCTGTGAGCATCAGATACTCTTCAACCCCATCCCACTATAAACCCTTTCACCTCAGCATCACTGAACACACACCTGAGGTGCGACCAGCTCTAAGATCTCAGCACAGAGGGGTGGGGTGGGTTATCCCCTCCTTTGCCATAAGATTGCACTGAGAAGGTCTACCTTCGTTGTTACCAAGGCATTACAACATCCTGAATTCAGGGAAAGGTCTTAATAACCGAGACCTGAGCCTCTTCTCATGATCAGAGTGAGCTGCAGAAGCAGGCTCAACCTGGAAAGTCGTTTTTCCCTGGGTTCTGGCCATGACCGAAATGCAATATGAAAGACTGCTTTAATGTCATTTCCAGCTCAGGAAGTCTTAGAAAGTGCACAAAAGAGGCTTTTCTGGCAACCTGTCAAAATTCAGCTCAGCAGCATCCCTGGCTTTCAGGAAGAAGCCAAACTCCTGGGTGCTTTTTTGGGGTCAAAGCTCCAGGCAGATACACTCTGTGGAAGCACACAAAGCAAAGGTCTGCATGAGATGCTGGGTTAGGATGTTGTTTCTCCATCTCTACCCTGCAAGCCACCGTGGTTTTAACTGAGACCAGTAATAAACCCTTTCTTGACTTAGGCTGTGAGCTCCAACCTGGAACCAACTTGTCTCTTAACCTATAAGGTGTAAACTGTGCCTATAGTGTGGCGAGCACCAAAGCCAACTCACCAGGTAGGAGTTGTACCCATCATTCATTGACTCGACGGACTGCACAGTGCTGCTGCCTCCGTGCTGGGAGTATTCGTATGTCTCACAAGAAGAAGCTGCAACACAACCACAAATGCACAATGTGTCCCAGCTGATGATAAACAAAATCCAGGTACTGAGAGGCAGTGTCTGCTCTTGGTGATGGAGATGCATGGTTTTAGCCTGTCACAGACTCCCCGCTCTGCTCCTTCCCAGTTAGCATCTCTCTGATGCATCAATGCATGTGCCACGTGGACCTAACCTGGTTCTGTCAACGTGCTGCAAAATCCCAAGGGTAAAGATGTCAGATAAGGTAGATCATAATGACAGAACTGGGTTAAGGAAGAGCTCTGTTACACCTTGCTCAGCAAATATAAGGGCTAGCAGCCTACAGTAAGGGGAAGGTGGGGTGAGGATGGTGTGTTAAGCTCTTAGACTGGTCTTCCTACTGCTGAGCATGGGTCTTATCTCAGCCTAAATATTGGGGATGGAAGAGGCATTTCAGGGAACTGTGTGCATCATTTAGAGGATGTTTTCTCTCTAGCCACCTCTTCTAAGTTTCTTGTCAACTATCTCATCCTAGGCACAAGGTTTGGAAAGGGCCTGTTCATCCACAGCCCATCCGTGGCCAACGGGAAGGGATGCTGAGTCTTGGAGATGTGTGAAATTACATCCCTGGTGAGCAAAACCAAGGCAGCTCCAGGCTGAAGTAGGTTCTGATAAATCTGGTTATGAACTGAAGTAAAAGCAAAATAAAAATTGCTGAAATCATCAAAATCTGGAGGTGGGGCAAGAAGGTTTGGGGTTTTGGTTCAAACTACAACACAACTGAGAGCCAGATGAACATCTCCAGTTCCAGAACCTTGGGGATCCCTCTCCATGTCTGTCACATACAAAACCCAGGGCCAGATCCTGATTGGGGAGAGATTCTTTGTGTTCAACCCCTCGGTTGATGCCAACAGCCGCCCCATCCCTACACCAACACAGTGATCCAAGGCTGCTAGATAGAACCAAGCCACCCCAAGCTCCTCACCCCCCAGTTCACCTCGGTGTAGCCTGCTGTTCTCCACCGCTGGCAGCGTGTTTCTCCTGGGAATGGTGGCTGCCATGGGGACCAGCCCTAAGCTTTCACCAGGCTGGGGCTGCTGGGGGGGGCTGCCCCACCGTGGCTCCATCTGCCCAGGTTTTGGGGGTCGTGGAGGGGGTGCAGCGGGTGAGTCGCTGGCGGCCACAGCCAGAGCATTGTGGTTCTTGTCCAGTGTAAATGTCCTGGGGATCTGGTAGATGGAATGGGGGGTGGTAGGGATGTCATAGGAGTCTGTGGAGAGCTCCCCAAACTCCTTGCATAGGGTGTTGTTGGGAGTCTTGAAGGTGTAGACCTCTTCGTTATCCGTTTCGGAGCTGGTGAGGCTCGACTTGGGGTGCGTGTAGGAACCGAAGGAGCGTGGGAGGTCGTACGCACTGTCCCTGAACTCCGAGTTGTGCCGGCTGGGCTTAGGCAGGCTGTAAAAGCCATGGAGCTGCCCTCCAACCCCGTTCACACAGTGCCCGTTGCCCTGGGAGAGCTTCTGGACCGCCGTGTCGCTCCGCATGAAGAAGGCAGATCGCGTGGCTTGGGAGAAGCTGGCGCTCCTGCAGAGGAAGGGGAGAAAGGGGCTGAGATAAGGGAGAGCAAATCCTGGGGTGCACCGAGCTCTGCTTCCCCTGTTTACAGTCTTAGAATCACAGAACTGTTTGGGTTGGAAAGGACCTTAAGATCATCCAGTTCCAACCCCCTGTCATGGGCAGGGACACCTCACACTAAACCATGTCACTCAAGGCTCTGTCCAACATGGCCTTGAACACTGACAGGGATGGAGCATGTACCACTTCTCTGGGCACCCTGTGCCAGCGCCTCACCACCCTCACAGTAAAGAACTTCTTCCTTATATCCAATCTAAACTTCCCTTGTTTCAGTTTGAACCCATCACTTCTTGTCCTATCACTACAGTCCCTGATGAAGAGTCTGGGGATGCTTGAATTGGCCATTCAGGACTTTTCCTTCTTCCATCCTCAACTCCTGCCACCATGAAACATCTCCCCATCCTGCAAGACTTGGGGACGCATGAGAACCACTATGGAAGTGCTGGGATATGATGGGAAGGCACAGTAGAGCTGAGCTCGAGTGATAATGACTCCTCCGAGCTGGCTGAAGCAGTATGGAAGAAGATAATACAGCAAAGCCCCTAAAAAGGGTCACTCTGCCATGAAGAGCTGATGCATATGCACCAAAAGAGGGTGAGAGGCAATGCTGGTCTGGGTCTTTTTGCTTGCAGTTATAACTATGGATGTGGTTCTCAGCAACCTGCCCTAGTGGAAGGTGTTGTCCTGCCCATGAAAGGAGGTTGCAACTGGATGAGCTTTAAGGCCCCTTCCAACCCAAACCATTCCATGATCCTAACTATGCATGGGTCAGGCTTTTGGGGACCATTCACAGCCAGAAAGGGCTCAGCCAGCCCCATTTAAACATCTCCCCACAGAATTGTTCTGCCCTGTATCACAACACTGGAAAAAAGTGCAATGGTTATGGGGATTGTTCCCAGTAGTTTCAAAGTGCCAGCCCTATGGGAAAAGCTGGGAGATGCTGGTTTACACTGCTCTGATGGGGTTGATGCTCTGCAGGGACAACAGGAACTCTGTTCCATGGAGCCAGCACGAGATGGCGCTCAGAAATAGGGCTTATTGGGCAAAAAGCAAGTGATGCTGTGAAATGGCAAACAACCCCCTGCTGCCTTTGGAGCTCAGTCCCCCCGGGGGATATTTGTGCTCTGGCAGGGTCCTTCTGGCTGAGGACTTGAAGCATCTTAGGGGTTAATTACTCAGCATTGCCCATCAATTAGCTACTATTACCCTCATTTTATGGATGAGTAAAGTAAGAGCATGGGAGCTGAAAGTAGAGGGATTCCCAGCAGTCCTGCAGCCTGGCCCTGTGCACTGGGTATTGATCAGGGTGATTAGTTCTGGTCCAGTTGCAGAAGCTGCTGCTGGCCAGTTTGTCTATGCCCATCAAAGCACCATTGCTCGCTCCATCCACCAGGTCCCAGCCTGGGGTCTCAATGGGTGGCTTGTGGATACCCACACAGTTGGAGTATCAGAGAGTCTGCTCTTAAACACTGCTCCATTAACTCCATCTGAAGTTAGTTTTGCTGAGCCTTTTTCTGTTGTTTTTGGGTAGGGAAAGGCAGCTGCAGCAGGAAAGCCCAACCGAGGCTGCAGCCCGGGCTCTGCCCTCACCCCACGCCAGCTGGGATTTGACTGCCTCTCATTCCCTCCCTCCTTCCCTCATTCCCCTCTCATTGTCACTCCTGCAAGCCAAAACTCTCCACTTCAGGAAGATCTCCTCGCTATTTAAGGCAAC
This sequence comes from Myiopsitta monachus, assembly GCA_017639245.1. Lineage (NCBI taxonomy): Eukaryota > Metazoa > Chordata > Aves > Psittaciformes > Psittacidae > Myiopsitta > Myiopsitta monachus. Next base: position 94,719,221 of record CM029919.1, on the reverse strand, counting down.
TGTCTGGGTCTGGAGGAGGGGAGCTGTCACACACTGAGATACCACGCTGTGCACCACGGGATGCCACGGAGCACAGCGCGCTCTGCAAGAGATGAATGGCAGAGCAGTGCAATCCCTGCACATCCCTCTGGTTGTGGTTGTCCTGGTTAAAGGTGGGAATTAGGGTCCCGTCTGCCGGATCACAGTGGTTGAGAGTGGAAAGGACCCCTACAGACCCCAGCTACTCAAGATGGGCCACCTAGAGCTGGTTGCAGGTGTCCAGAACTGAGGTTCTTGCTGGACCATTTCTCCAGCCTGTTGAGGTCCCTCTGGTGTATCAGCATGAACCTCTGGTATATCAACCACCCCTCCCAGCTTGGTGTCATCAGCAAACTCACTGAGGGTACACCCTGCCCCATCAACCAGATGGTTAATGATCATCTTCAAAGAGTGCCATGGAGATGCTGCGAGGGCTGGAGCAGCTCTGCTCTGGAGCCAGGCTGAGAGAGCTGGGCTGGGGCAGCCTGGAGAAGAGAAGGCTCCTGAAGGGGAGACCTGAGAGCAGCTCCAGTGCCTAAAGGGGCTGCAGGAAAGCTGGAGAGGGGCTTTGGCCAAGGGCTGTAGGGACAGGACAGGGGAATGGCTTTAACTGCCAGGGGGGAAACTGAGATGAGCTCTTAGGCAGAAGCTCTTCCCTGTGAGGGTGCTGAGGCGCTGTCCCAGGGTGCCCAGAGAAGCTGTGGCTGCCCCATCCCTGGCAGTGTTCAAGGCCAGGTTGGACACAGGGGCTTGGAACTGCTCCAGTGGAAGGTGTCCCTGCCCGTGGCAGGGGTTGGAACTGGATGAGCTTTGAGGTCCCTTCCAACACAAAACTCTCTGTGATTCTGTGCCAGACAGGACAGGACCCTTGACCCCTGGGGTGCACTGCTAGTGACTGGCCACTGATCACCACCCTCTGGGTCCAACCATTCAGCCGGTTTCCAACACAACCCAGAAAGCCAGGAAAGCCGGTAACTTGGGATGTGGCCACCCTGACCTCCTCCTCCCAACCGTACCAGGACAAGCCCATCACTCAGAGCTTTCTCCATCTGGGTTTTGCATCACCAAGGATGGAGGTGGGTTGAACCGCTCACCCCCAGCCCTCCCTCCTGCCTGAGATTTGCTCCCAGACTCCCATACCTTGCGTTCTCTGACTTCCTGCTCATACACTGGTGGAGGAACAGGTAGTCCTGGGGGGCACTGGCAGACAGGGTGCTCTGGAGGTGGCTGGCGGGCGAGTCGAAATTGAACAGGGTGGGCTGGCTGGAGTGCGACGGTGCCGAGGACTTGCGCTCCCGCAGGAGGTGGTGGCTGGCACTGCTGAGCTCTGCCGGTGAGGACCGCGGTGCGTGATTCATGGAGGCCAGGCTCCTCAGGGTGTCTGTGCAGGGAGAGAGCACACTTTGAGAGGATGCGCTATAGGGATGCTGGGGAGGGACTCTTCATTAGGGACTGCAGTGATAGGACAAGGGGTAACGGGTTCAAACTGAAACAGGGGAAGTTTAGATTGGATATGAGGAGGAAGTTCTTTCCTGTAAGGGTGGTGAGGCACTGGAATGGGTTGCCCAGGGAAGCTGTGAATGCTCCATCGCTGGCAGTGTTCAAGTCAAGGCCAGGTTGGACAGAGTCTTGGGTGCCATGGTTTAGTGTGAGGTGTCCCTGCCCGTGGCAGGGGGTTGGAACTGGATGATCTTAAGGTCCTTTCCAACCCTAACTATTCTATGATTCTATGATGCACACAGTGACCACACATCCCGTGTTCCCACGGTTTTCCTTACTTGAGTGCTCCAGCATTTATGGAGGTTGGTGGGGTTTGTGTATGGCTCTGATTGATGCACTCGGCAGCAGGTTCTAATCGGAGCACTATAGGTACCTATGCAACTATAGATACCATGTGGAGAAATGAATAACTTACCATATTTTAAAATATTACCATATTTTACCATGTTTTAGCACATGCTTAGTGCCCTGGGGGGATGTATGGGGGATGTCAGTCCAATCCTACAGGGAGCCCAGTGGGTTGTTAGACTTAAAATCTGGTTACAAAGGAAGAGAAGAGCTTCCACTCCACAGCTTCTGCATCTGCCTTTTCTTAGGGACCTTCAGTAAGAGGCTTTAGAGATGTGATCCCTGGTGGTGCTCAAGGCCAGGTTGGACAGAGCCTTGGGTGACACGGTCTAGTGAGAGGTGTCCCTGCCCATGGCAGGGGGTTGGAATTGGATGGTTTTCAAGTCCTTTCCAACCCAAACAAGTCTATGATTCTATGGTCCTCATCCCTCTGTGTAAGGACATCACTGCTATCTGTTCACAGTTGGGTAAACTGAGGCATAAGACATGAATATAGACGGACATAATGACAGCAGAGATGAAAACCATTCCCATGTTCACCAGTTCTCTATTAATTTTGTGACCTCAAAAGAGTTCCTGCTCTTTTCTGCTTATAGAATGGGATGCAGACCCAAGGTGTGACTCCTACTGCCTGCTCTTAAAGGAGAAATGCACTTTCAAATCTTAAGCTCATTTCAATGGAATAACAACCCAGCTGCTCCAGCCTTCTATAAGAGTGTGCTCCAATAATTTGAAGCAGGGATGAATTTCAACTGCCAAGCTGTAAACCCCCATTATAAAAACACACCAGAAACCCCACAAATGGCAATATTTGGGAAAGCCGATCCATTTCTGGCTGCAGAAGACAATGCACGGTCACCTTGCCATGCATGCACTCCTGGCATGTGAAAGCCCCTTGTCGTGATTCACTGAAGTCACCCTTTATAATAGCTGTGATTGACACTTACTTGGTGCTAATGCAAAACACAGAAAAACTCAAATCCTAACAAAAAAGCCATTTCCCCTTGGGTAAATCCACCCATTTTCTGGCCACCACTGATTTAGGGACTGCTCCCAGGTTTCTCCCAACACAATTCTCAATGCTCTTCAAATCTGACTTCAGACACCCTTAAAGGAACCTGCTCCGACACTGGGACAATGGGGGATTTTATAGAATTCCGACCTCTTTTTGCCAATCCTTCCCTCAAATCCCACAAATTTTGGATCTGACTGCAGGGAATGTGCTCTCTGGAATGGCTGTTATGGCTTGAACAAGGAGCTGCTTCACAGAGTGATTTTTCACTGACTTCTGAATCATGTCAGGATACAAAATCAATGCTGCTCCTTCACTGCCGGTACATTTTTTATCCTGGTGTTACTGCAGACTTCACCCGATGCAGAAGAAGTACATTAATAAAAGCCAAAGAGTGTGGCTTTACTCTGTTGTTTGGTCTGTGCTAAACACAGAAAGGATCAATATTTAACATTGACATTAATGGCGGGGGATGAGAGCTTAAAACTCCTATTCCTGTTTTCTTTGCATGGGCATTAAGTATCCCTCGGTGCTTTTCAAGGGAATAAATGGCCATCTCGGTGTCCTTGGACAAAACAGTGCCTTGACCCTCATTCTTATTAAATATTTATCCGTAGTAGTGCAGATCCCGATTGGAAAGGAGTCTTGAGACCTCCGCAAGTCCCAAATCTTAGTCCCAAATCAAGTGCTTTGAGTTCCATCAGCACAGTAGAGCCTATACTCCTGTTCCCATCAAAAACAGGGGGGCTGCACCCAAAGTGCTTCTCAGGAACAGCCCCATGATCTTGCTACCTCCTGAGTCAAGGTCAGGAACTGTGCATCACACTGGGCTTTGGCCAAGACTCTTCCAAGGATGGTGTAGGGACGGCAGGGTAGTGTTGTGTCCCCATCCCAGCATTAAGGTCACCTCTGGAGACAGCTGTGAACTGTGCTGCGTTGGGGTCCCTCTACCCTGAGCAGTCCTCCAACACTGTCCCTGTGAGCTCCACACTTGCCATTACATGGAAAATCTGTGACAAGCCAAAATACACCCAGGAGTTAGAAATTACACTGATTTATTTGTGCCAACACAGCCTAAAGGGAGAGGTAGGGCTGCACTCAGGAGACAGTCCCCAGCATCGCCCCAGAGCACAGCAAATGCAAATCACAACACTTTGAGGAGCCCAGGGAATCCCGCACTGCCAGGGACCTGAATCTTCTCCCGAAAATCAGTCCGATGTGGGGAAAACAGGGGAAAGTCACACTCATTGAGAGGAGGATGAATGACCCCGTGGTTACTCTGACCACGTGAAAGAAAACGGGAGCAGGCAGCAATGCCCAGTAAAAGCACATCGCTTCCCTGGGGAAAGCCACTCTATTGGCATCCACATTGATTTTCAGAATGAATTCCCAGCTCTCTTCCCACAAGGCCCCGGCCACCGAGGGCATTAGCGGAGCCGATTCAGGACTCATGTACTCCATTAGGTCTGTGAGATGAGCTCCATAATAGCAAGTGAGAGATGGATTGCTTCGTGGGGCTGGGAGGGGATTGCAAGGGCTGGGATGATAAATCCTGTGGCTGCAGAAGGGGACTGCTGAGATTACTCTGTATTTTTTATGTTGTAGGGGGTTTTTGTACTAGAAAAAAGGGCAGCTCACGTGCCCAGGTCACACACTAATGATGGGTCTTGGTGGGGGGAAGAACAGGAGGCAGGAAAGGAAATTGAGGCAGGAAAATAGTATTTGATGACTAGTACATGCTAAAGGGAAAGGTCAAGATGTTTGTGCTCCTCCATTGGCTTGAAGCAGGAAGAGATTGCCATGAGGGTAAGGCACACAGTGAGCCAAAGGTCCCAAAGCCATTTCAACTTGCCATCCTGCAGTGCCCAGCTCCCAGGCGATGAGGACCAACACTCCTTTCCCATGTCCATGTAGGACATTCAGTGAATAAGCTCCAGGTGGCCCCATCCAGACACTTCCAGGCATCAGTTCTACCTGCATCATAACCAAAGATGCTCAACTCAATCTGACAAGAGCCATAAAGAATGATACTTCTCCATCCCTCATGGCCATGAATAAACTCGTGGCCCTCCTTTGTTTAGCAGCATAGATGTAACCTTCAAATCCCTTCGCTTTACATAGAGAACTTGAGTTTATGTTGAGGGAATGTATCAAATACAGCCAAGAAGGGATAAGATCTTGTTCCAGTTCCTATTGCCATTCCCAGGGGGGCAGAGTTAAGGTTACGTAGTGAGGCCATGTGGGAAGTGTCATCTTAACCCAGATTTCCTGGCTGGCTCTTCTCCGAGTTTGGGGAATTGGACTCTCACGGTCTGGAAAAGGCAGCTTTGGGACGCCCACAACTTAAAACTCAATGTCAGCAGCATGACTTGCATGCATACATCTCACTGGGCTTGTGCTACAGATGTTGTGCTGGTCCCTGTGAGAAAGTGAGCCAAGAGGCTCAGTTGGGACAAGCCAACACAGCCCTGCAAAACCCTGTGGTGCCAGGCTAGCTGAAGGTTTGGCACTCACTAGTCCAGGTTAAGATGTGCCTTTGGGCCATGTTTTGTAGTAAAGAGGGAGAAAACCTCGTGATTCTATCCGCAAAGCAAAGATACACAACTGCGAGCACACGGCCGGCAATGGGATGGACTAGGCTGAGAGCCAGGAATGTTTTATGGATGTTTTCAATCCCCTGAAGTGGTATTTCCCTCCTTGCTGACAGTTGTGAATTCCCTTCTCAGAGCACTGGAGTATTGCTATGTGCACAGAGCTTCACACCATGTTCCTGGGCTTATCTGAGAGAAATAATTACTCAGTCTCCTTCGGAAATTGTTGCTCAGAATGGCCTTTTTCACCAGAACCTAGTCAGTCTTCCCTGCTTGAAGGCAAAGGCTGGGACTACAACTCCCTATATCCCATGGACTTGAAATGATGCCCATAGGAAGGCAGCGATTTTTGGGTGAAGCTCCCGTCAATGTTCGAGGCCAGGCTGGAAGGGGCTTGGATGGCAGGGGGTTGGAACTGGATGACCTTAAGGACCTTTCCAACCCAAACCCGGCTGGGATTCTATGTTTGCTTGGCATCCCTGTGCAGCATGGAATCCTCTGTGATGCCCACACTGCGCTGGCAAGGATTGAGCGGTCCAAGGGGCCCCACAGATAAGGTCTTCTCAGTTCTACCTTGGCAAATAGGGCCACAGACTGTCTCAGACCATGTCACTGACTTCATGCCTGTTAAAACTTGTGGCCAATGAAGGAATAGTAGAAATCTACTAGAAATAATCCCTAGGAGGGCACAGGAGCGCTCTCATCTTCCCCACTTTTTGGAGTAGCTCCATCATTTGTTAGCAATAAGAAGGGGGAAACTTCTCCCATGGGAATCTGCCTGCACCTCTGCTTTCACTGCCAGCTCATTCCCTCAGCACAAATACAAAATAATAATGAAAAAAAGACAAACAACCCTACCAAAACATCCTTCCCTGTGCTTCTCCTGGCAGGGAGAGAACAAACAACATGTCCAATGGATGATTCACCATGCCATCACGCTGCCAGGAGGCCCTGGAATGCCATGAGGATGAGAATGGTACCCAAAGAAGGTTTGTTTATCGAGCTTCCCCTATCGCCTCTGAGTTGGATGGCATTTGGAAAAGCTGCTGTCAGTCTAAGGACGCCTTGGATGGTTGCCTGCTAAAGGTTTCCTCCAGTACACTAGTGGGAAAGGGTGTTTGGCTGGGATAATCTCCCCTCTCTGGTTTCCATCAGGGTGGGAGCTGTGTGCAAGGACACAAGTACCCCTAATATTCAGCATCGCCTATAGTTTGGGTGCCAAGCAGTGGGAATGGAGCTCCCCAAAAGCAAGGATGGGGCACAGATGCATCCTGCGCTGCAGAGGAGCTGAAGGATGTGAACAAAGTGACATTGGGTTTTTGAGCTTTCCCTTTCCAGTTATTTTGCTTTGAGAAACCAGTTAGGACAGACTGGCGAAGGGAGAGAAGGAGCTTTATGGATAGGGATCTGCTGCACAGAGGGCTAGGAGCATGGTTTCTCTTACCCAAGTTCAGCCATCTAAATGATACTTAGCTTGAGCTGCTCCCTAACGTTTCTTCTACTGACAACAGTGAAATGCCCCATTTATTTAAGCATGCAACATGGGATAGGGGAGAATTACCCATAAAAGAGTTGATGGGAGAGACAGGGAGACAAGGATGAGTGGCAATAAATAAATAGCATCATCTCTGCCCATTAGTGTCAGCGCTCTTCTTGCATCTGTATGAAACGACTGCACAGTAGTGGCAATGTGGGAGTGTTTGTCCTCGAAGAAGCATGGGAACCAGGGGAAAATATCACAGCACTGGAGAGTAAGTGAGAGAGAAGAGAGGGAAAGGAGCCAAGTCAGATCATCCTGACCTCAAAGCATTATATATCTCAGTTATTTTAACAGCACTCAATTATTTGAAGGACAAAGGGACAGGAGGGAGAGAGACAGCAACAGGAACGATGCGATGCTTCTCCCTGGAGAACACAGGTTTGCTTGTGTGAGATGAGGCTGTGCCCAAAATCCCATCTCTGCCCCTTGGTGCAAGTGACCCAGCTCTGTATCATATCAGCCCTGCACATGGTGGCTACCCTTTAAAGAGCAAATCTGCCACTCGACTTGTGGAGCTCAACCTTTTGAGTCAATATTTGGAGGTCTAACATTTGGCCATAGGGGATGTCTGGTGTGCACCTATTTCATTTTTGCTATAACGGCTTCAGTGCTGGAGATAAAAGCAGCCCTGGCTTACACACAACCTTGAGCATCCCACCTGGGACAACCTTATCTGAGAGCGGGGCAATGGACCTATGTCTGGGGATGAAGGACAACCCCAGGGTGGCAGCGTGGGCTGGGACAGGCCTCATTTGCTCCACAGATCTACCCCCATCTCTGACTCTCTGCTCCATGAATCATCATCTCTGACATTGTAAAACCAATTTGATGAGGGATTAAATGTGGAGAAGAAAAGACAAAAAGACAACAAAGAAAAGGCTGGAACAGAGAGAAAGGACAAAGATGGAGGGATGGAACTTTATAAAACACAAAGTGGTCTCAAAGGGGTATTTTTGTCTTTTTCAGGGTAGGGATAAGGTGGCAAAACCAAGGCAACATGGACGTGAATAATTAGCTGCTTTTCTGACATACGTACTTTCTACAGATGCCAGGGGCAACCTTAGCAAATCTGGCTGGGGTCTGTGGAGCCGAGTGCTTCAGGACAGGGCTGAAGCTGTTGAAAACTAAGAGCGATCATAAGAGATGACACATTTCTACGAGAAAGGGTGTTTTTCCCCCTCCAGAGGCAGCCCAACATCAAACCAGCTTTGTCTCTGTGTGAAATGAAGCTCTGGATTTGGTTTTGGAGGATGTCATTGGTTCTTATTATTAGTTATTATCACTGGACAGGGCCTTGAGCAACCTGATCTAGTGTGAGGCAATCTATGCCCGTGGCAGGGGATTGGAACTGGATGATCTTAAGGTCCTTTCCAACCCAGCCCAAGCCATTCTAATTCTACAATTCCATGATGATGATGATTAGAAATTTGGGGGTTTCCTAACTGGCTTTCCCTTGGACTTCATGCCAACACAGTCTCACCCAGTGCCATGGTCCAACATGCCACCAACGAGCAGGGTGAAAGCCCAGAAGCTGGTTCACCATTGACTTTACACCACCCAACACAGGAGAAAACTTGCTTTTAAGTCCTGAACAGATTTCTTCTCATCCTCACTGTTCACTACTGAGCAGTATGTGGGTGCCATTCCTTGCTTGAGCAAACACGGGTGCACGCCTCTCTCAGCAGGGATGTAGAAGAAGAAAGGATGAATCCCAACCTAATCCCAGCCAGGGCTTCTTAACGGCATGCTTTAAATTTTATGGCCCTTTTTATGGAGATGGGAGCGTACGGCTTTAATGCTTCAGGAGAGCAGAGGAAAACTTTTGCTAGGAGAAAACGTGAACCTGTTTTATTATGCATGATTTGGTACCATTTCTATTCAAGGGAGTGCACAGGAGGCCCAAATATTTGCACTTCGTATTATAGAAGAACTGCCATTCCTGGCTCTTTACAGAAGTAATTTATTTCGATCTCTCCTTACCTTGGGGGAGAAACATTATAACTTCCAGTTTGCCAGGGAGTCAATAAAGCAGCTGGTGCTGCTAAGGAGCTGCTTTGCCAATGCTCAGCAAGGCGGCAACAGGGAAAGAAAGAGGATCCCCAAATTTCTCCTCTCAGAGCCCCCTTCCTCACGGGTGCATTTGCATCCAGTGCATGGGACCCAACTGCAGGAGTTCGGTCTCATTTTTCTCTCCTCTATCTTAATGTTATTAATATGAATGTTATTAACATTCATGGGATAAATGTTTTTTTTTGCTCCCTGGGTGGTATTTTAACTGATGGGTTAAAAGGAAAGGGAGGTGGGTGCTGTGCAAGGGTAGAGGGGAAAATAGAAACAGGGGGTTGTGGTAGAGCCCCAAATTCCTCACATAGCTTTCGGTGAGCCCGGCACTGCTCAGACAGGGCAGTATCAGCTGCATCAAAGCCAAAAGAGGAGACAAAAGAAGTCATTAACCCTCATGGCTGCAACACTGCAGTCCCTGAACCATTGAGCAAAGCAGCCCAGGGGTCAGTGGGAGCAAGGGTCAGTCCATCCCCCAAATGGATGGACACTCAAAACAATAGATTGGCTTTGTTTTCCTTCTTGCTGGAAGTTCCTCTCCCTTTTCCATCTCTGCAGCCTTTGCACTCAGAACAAACCAACCTCCAAAGGTTTTCCGTGCAATTATTTTTCATTTGGGGGTATGGGCATACCCCGTCCTTATATTGGAATCATCTAAAGAAGTCCTGAAGTCAAAACCTTTCCTAAGAGTAAAATGCAAGAAGAAAAATCTCTGCAAGTGATGGGAGGATTGTAGCTCGCACAGGTACAGGTCTTTCAGCTGGGCTCTGCCACACCATCACTCCAGCAAAAACGCAGACAGCTCAAAAAGCCATCCTGGATCTCTCTACCCATCATTAAAACGCAAGTCCTGCCCATTAGGCAGTCTATGAACAGTGCTCACTGAAAGCAGAGAATGAAAAGGTCCTTTCCAAGGAGCTATTCCCATTGTCATGAGGTTAAAAATGCCTGAGACCCTTAAAGCTTTATGCATTCAGAAATCATGAATTCACCAGCAGTAAAGGTCATCAGTATCAGCTAAAACCTGGAGGTTTTTCTCTTCCTTTTCTTTCAAGATGCAGTGATGGCAAAAGGACTTGGAATTTATTCCCTCCACATCGCCATAATCAAATAATATGCTAATGCTATTAGCATGGGACCCTGCATCGCAAATGACTTTAGAATCATATTCTCTTCCAAAATACTAAAGTTTCATTTAGATTGGTCTCCACAGCAACCAGAAACGAACTGGAATAATGTTGGATGAAAATGTTCGTGGCTGGGCATAAAGAAAGAGGAATTTCACAGCAGGGATTGAAGGGAGAGTCATGAAGATGGCTTGAGCCTACCAAGGCTGGTGGGCTGTGCCAGTCATCTTCCACCCAACCAGTTATCAGTTGTGATGCTGAACACAAGGACAGGATGCTTTGAGGTCCTTCTGGACATGCAGGTCCATTTTGTCATTGTATCACAGAATCATAGAATCAAACCATCCTATGATTCTATGACAAATTGAACCTGAATGTCCAGGAGGACTGAAAAGCATCCTGATGGAAAAGGGGTAAGGAGACATGAGGCTCATGTAGATATGAAGCTTGAGGAGGCTTTCTTGGTCCTCCTCCCCACCTATACTTTCTAAGTGGCCCCAGGGGAGATGCATATGAGATCTGGTTTCATTCATGCTAAATCAGTTCTTATCTGTTAAACTCAAACCTGGCTATTTGCAGATGGCCTGAGGGAACATATCTCCTGATCTTGGGCCAGACTCCTGTATTTTAGGGTTATACAAGCACGGCCTATGGAGAAAGTATTTGCTGCTGGCTTTCCTCCATCAAAACAGGAAATGCTTCTCTTTCCTTCATCTCATCTGCTCTGTTCACAAGCTCACAATGATGGGCACTTCCTCCCATAAGGATCTAGGATGGGAAGGACCTGCAGCATCCTCTGCCCAGTGCCCACCAGTTGATTGCACGGTTTTGTCTCATTAAAAAGACTCCCCAAACCCATTTGAAAATGACCTGAGTTTTGCAGTGCCATAGCTGGAAAGCCAATGAGTAGAAACTAGCCCTAATTTCCCTATGAAAAGGTTTTCCCAGCTGCTCCACTCATCTTCCCTGCACTCGTTTCACTCTGCGGTCACCATTAAGTCAGTGCAATCCTCATCCTGGCTGGGGCTTCTGGGTGTACCCCTAATAAAATGAGTATTAGCAAGGTGGCCCACAAAAATGCCTTTGAAAGCAGTGTCAGAAGTGGGAGCTGTCTTGCTTGAGAAAGGCTGGAGTTCAGGCAATGAAAACAGCCCCAACCAGTCTCTTGGTTCTGTTTGTAATTATCTGGGCTCCGGTGGGTGTTAAAACATCTGTACTGGCTTGGCAAGGAGCGGGGAGCAAGACTCGTGCCAAAGGCAAGGACTGGCGTGGGTTGAAAGCAGCACAGCAATATGATGGTGTATTCATGCTCAGAAACATGAGGCTGGGAGCTTCTTCCACCAGGTCAGAGTCAGCCCCATCCCCACATTCCCCATCAACTATGGTTTGTACCCCCTGGGACCATCCCAAGAGCTGAAGGAGGTTAAAGGAGATGCAGGACTGGTTGGAGCCTCAATCCTGCTGGGTTTAACATCCCACTGGTCGCCATCAGATCAGTTCCACATTATGCTCTTGTGTTTCTTGCTCCATGCGTGACCGTTTCCACCTGGACACCCTTCATCTCCCCATCATATCTGGTCATGGACAAGCAAACCTCTTCCCACTGGATATTTCTGTGCTGAGCAGCAGGACAAGCTCCCAGTGTGGATGTTGCTGCTTGAACCTTGTGCACTAAAGCATGGGCTGGTTTTGCGGTTATTTTTAACACACAGCAGCAGATTTGAGTTTAGTGAGGCAACAGAGCGTAATATAGAGCTTGGTCCTCAGGAGACTTGGGCAAGGCAGATGTATCACAATCTCCTTTAGGGTAATATTTCTGGATTCTGGCATTCCATCATCCCCTGACTCAGGATCAAACCATCCTCCAGCATCCAAAGACCGAGGCAAACCCTCTCTGCTCTGATGGGCTGGGAACCACCCCATGGGCTTATTCAGCATCTCCTCACCCTCCTCTTTCTTGCCCAAAGTGCAGTGAGCCCACCCTCACAACCCACAAGAGCCAGATTACATTATCACCCATCCGCACACACACCACAGATGGTACCAGCACCCAGACCAAAACCAGCATCTTCTTGCCCAGTGCATCTCCTGTGCTTTGAGCTTGGCTTAGGGCCAGTTGAAAATGTTCTGACATCCTCCAGCTGGGAAATGCCATTTAATCAGAATAGGAGCTTGCCAAGGGACTGCTTGAAGCCAGAAATTACCTTTAGAAGATAAAAGTGATTTTGAAGTAAAAGGGGAGAAGGTCAAGGTTTTTTGATTCATTCTCATCAGAGTGGATGGGTTTTTTGGGGGTGGATTGCCCTTCTTTGACCGAAGATTGTCATCACGTGCTTTTTAGATGTGAAAACACAATTCAGAGCGGAACTCTTGATTTCTTCTGAAATTCATTCAAATTCAGACTGAAAAGGTGTGAGTGAAAATCGACACCGAAAGTGCATGAAAATGAATTCCAGTGAGGGGAAAAATGAACATGTTGAGTTTTTACCACCTCTGAAGTGGAGTTTGTGATGGGCTCATCACCCGCTCTGCTCGCTGCAAGGGCAGCGCTCCCCCAGCATCAGCTTGTTCAGACTCCATACGTGCAGCTTCTGAGAACTCTTCCTTCCTCACAGGAATGGGGCTTATTTTGTTTTAATTTTAATTATCTAGATTGTAATTAAATGTCCGAACTCAGCGTATTTGGCTGCTGAAACAGATCTGAATAAGATCCAACACTTGGTGCTCCTCTTCGTTACTATCGGAGTCCTTCACTCATGGATGAAAAGTGGTTTGGAGACAAATACGTAGTGCATTGGATCTGTTTCCCTCTGCAGATGCTGGGAGGAATAAGCAGTGATATAATGGATTTTGGCTGCAACCACAGGAATGCAGGAATTACCAGGAACCAGACCTGACCAGAAGCCAGCCTGCTCCAGCTTTCCATATCCAAATGCTTCGGAGACAGCTTAGTACGTCACAGGGATCACTCATGCAGCAACACACCCACAGGGAAAACTGATCTGTGCCTTACTTCGTCATTTATAGATTATTGAAGCAAATATTTTAACTTATCTAATACAACTGAGGGCATCCTTGCACTCATGGCAGTATTAATTCTTTAAGCCACTTTGTCTGTAAAACCAACCTCTGTGTCCTGCAGGTTTGTGAACACAGGGCTGGTTTTTCCCTTCAAACTGCACCAGGAGACAGCAGACAGCAGTTTGTACTCTCATTACTGAGATATGTCAGTGGGTTTTTTACTGCAAGAAGCAGTGTTTGTCTAGGACATCACGGACTTATCTGCATAAAGCTATTCGTGTCAGGCAGAGGACAGGGTGGTCCTTACAGCTGCGTGCCAAAGATACTCCAGGCATCTGCAAGTCTGTACTCTGAGTTCTTAAAGGCAGCAGAAGGGGGGAAAGTGAGTTTCTGGAGCCTTACAGAGAAGCCAGCGGATCTCAGGCCCTCAGAAGGAGTTCTGTCGATGCCAAAGAACAGATACAGTGGTATTTAAAACCTGTAATAAGCTGTAAAAGCAAGAATGAGTTTCAAGTGAAAATCATTGACTCCTTTTCTTAGACTCACAGGATGAAGTTTGGGATGAGGAAAGGCCACAGGAGTCAAGAAACTGGGATTGAGACAGGAAAGACAAAGTCTGCTCTAGCAGGAGACAAATCCCAAGAGAGGAAGGCAGCGTTTTTACCTGGAAGATCATGTACTGACCAAGTTTTGACCCTAACACTCATCATCAAAGCAACCATCAAGGAGCAAAAAGGCTCATCACACAACTTATGGATTTCAAGTGGGTATTTGAGAGACTTCATCATGACTCATCTGAGAGCAATGTGAACAGTTGTGGCAAGCCAGCCAAAATAATTACCATCATAAAGGCTTTATATCAAGGTTGAGCCTGTGCAAAGTATATGCAAGCTCGAGGGAATGGTTTACACAGATAGCAATGTCAGACAAGGTGGTGCTTGGCAGGGCAGGTGATCTGCTATGAGATCGAGGTGAGGATGGAGCCACAGGCTGTGCGATAGCCGCTCACCATACTTTTACAAGTGATGAAGTAAGGACCCAGAAGCCTGTGCAACACTTCAAAAAGAGGATTTGTTGTCAGTTATGAAAAGAAACCAGCAAATGTAATGAGTCACTCGACTCCAGCTTACTTTCAAAAGCAATAGCATATAAGAACAGGGGGAGTTTGCATATTTGGCAGGAAAATGATGGAAGGCAATCAGTACCAAAAATTGGCATGGAGCATTGTGCTGGCCAGGATGGGATTTGGTCATGCAGAGCTGAAAGAACACATGATGAAATCTTTGAGGTGAAACGTTATTTTCCATCTTAATAAGCAGACATAAAGGGTGGCAATCAGTCAAAGGTGCTGACGAGTCAGACATAGTCTTTGGCATGTGGCAATGACCCAGTAAGTATGAAAGGATGCTGGATGCCCAGTAAAACTGAGTAATAAAACCTGTAATAAATACTAAAACCTGTAATAAACTGTAAAAACATGAATGAATTTCAAGTGAAAGTCATTGACTCCTTTTCTTAGACTCGTGGGATGAAGTCTGGGGATGAGGAAAGGACACAGGAATCAAGAAACTGGGATTGAGACAGGAAAGACAAAATAGCAGGAGACAAATCCAAAGAGACCTGCCAGAGCTTCACCACCCATCATGGAGCAGCTGGAGGATGAGGAGGAACATCACACAGAGCAAAAAGGGTAAGAAAACATGAGTCTGGACTTATCCAGAGCCAAGGGGTGTCAGACAATACACTGTGACACAGACTCAGATGAGGCAATGTCTCATCTTTTGCTCTGTCCTCTCACCTTTTTGATGCTAACAGGGATCAACCCCAGTTTTACCTGCTGGATTGCTGAGCTATCTCAGCTCCCAACCATACTCTGAAGCCTGGAATTTCCCTGCAGCATAAATTCATTAAAATCACAGAATCATGGAATATTTGGGTTGGAAAGGGCCTCTGGAGATGCTCTAGTCCAACCCCCTACTGAGAGGCAGATACAGCAACTCAGGACTGCATTCAGTTGGGTTTTGTGTATCTCAAAGAATGGAGATTCAGGTTTTGTTTAGTTGAGTTTTGTTTTCTCATGTTCAACTATAAGCATTTGCCTCATCCCCTGTGGCTTAAAGTGATTTTAAGTATGGACCAACAATTGGATGCCATGGGGCATCCACAGATCAGGTGGAACCCCACAGCCATGTAATAAGTTGCCAACATTACAGCCCTGACATCGTACCACACTAAATAATGCAGAAGTATGCTTGAGAAGCAGGCAGTAATTATAACTGAGGCACAGAATCCAGCTAGGGAAGAAGTGTTATCTTTACAGATAAAATCAGTAATAAATGCTACTGCATTCATAAATAAAGATCAGTCCTGAAAACAAACCCTGAGTGGTGTCATGGAAAGTTCACAGCAATCGACAGCTTCACGGCTCCTTCCTGCTCTGGGTGCCTTCACTCAGAGGCTTTAAAGGCTTTAGAAAGCTTTCCCTTTACTCAGGCTTGGGTTTAATTGTAAATATGAAGCAACACAAAGCAGTAAACAGAGAGGTATTGGGGTCTGGGAAATGAGAGTCTAAATCTGTGCTGGCTTTTATCAGGTTTTACAAAGCAGTGCTCAGGGTGTAAAAACCATGGCTCCTCTCAAGGGTTTGGAGGGAACAACGTGAAATATATAGAGGTAAGAAAAGGGGAAATGCATTGTTTTTTGGGGAAAAAGCGTCACACACTGAAAAACTACCTGAAATTATCCACTGCAAAGGTGTGATTTTCTCCCTTATCCTCTAACTTGCCTGCACACACATTCTGGGGTCCTGTATCCATCACATTTCCCAGCCCAGCCCCTACATGTTGGGCATTACCTGCAGACCCACATCATGACCCCTGTACCTGAGCAGCTTTGCAGACATGGGATACAGCTCCATTAACCCCAATGAGGTACAGCTGGGGCTAAAACACCCCCAGGACCCTTCTGGGAATAGAAATGCAGGTGAACATGAGTGTGAGTTCCCTCCCAGCTGGAAGATACCCAAAATGCCTCCTTCTCTCCCTTGGTTTTGCTTCACCAGTCGCTTTGCTCCGAGCCCACCACCTGTTTTTGTTTCTGAAGGCTTTGCATGGGTTTGCTTTTTGATGTGATGCTGATACCATCTGCTACGTTTGTTCTTCCACGGTCAGTAAGCCATCCTACAAATTCCTCAGTGCCCATTAAACTAATGGGGCTGACCTGACATGCACAGGGGCTTACGGTGAGAAAAGCCAATTATAAACCCAAGAATTACTTTAAATGCGCTTCTGATTCTGGGTACCTGGCCTAGGAGACAGCCCTGAGACATATGAATGCAGCTTGCCAGCCCCTGCTGGGAAACCTGTGCTGCAAAGGCTGGCCAATGCTTTTTGCTCTAAAATAGCCCCCAAAACTCTTGAACTTCACATTTCTTCCTTCCCTCCCAGCTCAAATCCCAGCCCCAGCTCAGCAAACTCAGTGGGACTTTGGCCAGGAAAGGGCAGGATTTTCCCTAAAGGCCCCAGTGCTCCACTTCCATATTTATCTTCAGTTGGATACCCTTGTGCTGGGTTCCTGCTGGGAAACAGTCAAGAGCTGGAGAATTTGGCTGTGGGTCTTGTTTGAAAGCTGAGAATACATTTTCTCTTCTGTGGGTTGATGGGTTATTATTTGCAGCCATGTAAGAGCATTCTTTGTCTGGAAACCTGGTGCTCCCACAAACAGCCGCATCTTCTGCATGCTCCCATCAATACCGGGCTAAAGGGGGCTCAGCTAATGCATATCTCCCAGGGTTCCTGTATGGGATAGCAGAATTATGGGTTTGCAAACACAAGTCCCACTTCCACAATGTGTCCACAGCAGCAATAAAACCTCTAAATAATGAAATCCTAATAATTCCTAGATTTCCAAATCCAGTGTTGCTCCAGCATTGCAAACTTCAGATATACAATTGCATCAGAGCCCCTGATGCCAGAAGCTTGGTTTTCTAATTGTGTAGATACCTTAAGAACCTCTTCTTTAGCCTAAAACCCTCTACATCCTTGCTTCAAACCTTATCTTGGCACTCAGATGGACTAGAAATCTGGTCATGGTATAGAATCATAGAATGGTTTGGGTTGGAAAGGCCCTTAAGATCACCTAGTTCCAACCCCCATGAAGGACAACATGAAGGACAGCAACTATCACAGCAGTGCAGTGTTGACTCTGGTTCCGCAATGCTTCTGGTAACACAATATGATGAAGAGCTGAGTGCAGCAAGAAGAATAAAGTATGAGAGGATAGTAGAGGTTCATCCTCATCTGGTTTAAACAAAATGATGACAAATGACGCCATTTAAGGATCCAGATATCTCAAAGGTCTTAACAGATGGGTGGGATTCACCTCAGCAGAGTTTTAGGAGTCTACAAAGTGGACGTGTCCACCTGAGCTCATCAGTCCTGGTTCCCTGGAGAGCCAAGTGAAAGAAATGAGCACTTCCAGACTGCAAACGATTTGCCTCATTTTAGACACCTTTACCCGTCTTCTTCTCAGAAGTAGACAGCTTATAACCATCAGCACATGTCTCACTCAGTGCTATTGATTCCCTCTCCGAAGTGCCAGGGGAATCACAGCAAGGAGATCCTGACTGATTGGTAGAGATCAGCAACGATCTCCCTTTGTTTCTGTCTTCTAGGAAGCGAATCCCAGATTACCTGTGGCTCTCTGATCTTCACCAGGCTCAATAGCACCTCATCTAGCTTATGTCCGAAGGGAAAGAGGGAAAAAAGCAGGGGGAAAGGCAGCAGGCACTTAACTGCTCTCAAGCTGCTCCTTTGTGCCAAGACCACTCCATCTCCGGTATTGTTTACACTGAAATAAAAGCTGAACAGTGTCAGATCTTAAAATAACTTGCTGTTTGTGGAGCAGGAAAACCAGGGTCAGGGAAGTTTGGAATGAATTTAAAGGGACAGGATCACTAAGGGATGAACTGGGATTCAGGCAAGGGGGTGTTCACATGCACACAAGTTCAACCATAAGCCTGGTGCAAAGTGAGCTGGGGTTGTGGGTTCTTCCCTATTCATTCCAGTGAGGCTGGGATCAACTCAACTGGAGCAAGCCTGGGGATGAGATGTGACATCTACATTTGTCTTTCCAGAATGAATCTACAGCCACAGCTCTTTCTCTTGTTAGGAAGACTCACAACATGGTAGAGACGGATGGGTGGGATGGATCCAAATGCCCTTGAGATGTGCAACCAGTGAGACTAGATGTGATATATGATGTTTCAACAGAATGAGCTCCATGATGCTGAGTGCAGAAAGCATTGACGAGAATACCAGGGAAAGGGCTACATCTATATGTATGGTAGGATGTGGGGTGAGAGGAAAGGGCTCAAGGCTCAAGGACTCCACATTGCTATCCCAAAGCAGGCCACCTCCAAGTCCCAAATGGTGCAGGGGACCATTGGGTAGGTGGATGACACACGGGAAGGTGGGATACATAGAGATAACCCAACCAGACCTGCCCCATTCATCCATGGATCAAGCTCAACTCAACTGTAGTCTTGCTCATTGCTTGTTGTAGAGTGTCATACTGTCTATTAGGGGACAGACTGGCCTCCAAGTGAGCTGATATCCAAGTACAGCCCATAACAGCGCTTAAAGATGAGGTCAAGACCAATAGACTTGCATCAATAGAAGCTGAAGAGTGAAGTCCTGTCCCACCTTGAGGGCACAAAGCTCCACAGGAGGCTGCTTGTTAGACTGCCCTTAGATGGCACTGCTGTCTGCAGGCATGGAAACAAAGCACATCAGGACCCGGGTGCTTTCAGGGACACAAGGAAACCTCCACATCTCCCTCCTTGTCCCTATTTCTCAGCCCCGATTCCTCTTCCCCCAGCACACTCCCTGGCACAGTGCTGGGCTTGTAGCTCTCCCAGGAGCTTGAGCAGGGAAGGAAGGAGGCGTGTGCCGGACACAATAGCAAGGAAGTACCTGGTCTTGTGGCAGTCATTAACTGGTGTTTCCCCTCTGCTTCAGTTCTGCCTGGCCATGGGAGAGAGAGACAGTAGCAGTAGAAATAGAGGGGATGCCCCACAGCCATCACCTTCCATGGGCTCCCCAGGGCCTCGCTCCTGCAGGTTGGGATGGTGAACACTGGTGATTCAGGGATATCTTTGTGCCAGCCCATCTTGAGCTCCCTTTGCTCAGCAAACACCCATGCAAACCTGTCTGCAAGGGACTGATGGGGTGGGAGGTGTCACTGGCCTGATGCTGGGACCAACGCATTTTGGGGGGAGAAGCAAAGAAGGAGCAAGAGCAACTAAATGGGCTCATAGCAAAGACTTGCAGGGAGCAGTCTGGGGAGCACCCAGCCAGCAAACCATATGGGAACCCCAGTCAAAGCAAGTCAAGTGGGTGCTAAAGCAATGAATTTGCATCATGGGCTGGAAGGGGCAACCAATAGAGGGTCTGGGGAGCATCAAGGCAAAGAGAGCTTCAGTGGAGTCCATGCACATGGAGTGTAGGAGCTCCCATCAACATGAGCGCAAAGTGACTGCTGTCTGGAGGTTGATCTGACAATCTCTGCTGGAGTGAGTGTGGCTGAGCTGAAGGAGGAAGGAGAGACACTCAGATCTCTATTAAACATTAATGCTCCGCCCTGACTTGCATTCGGCGAGGCAGTAAAAGCCTGGAGACTGCTGGGGATTGATCCCAGCCGCGATGTGAAACGCCAGCACCGAGCCTTGGAGATGGAGCAGGGAATGAACAGGAGGCTGGGATGGCCTCGTCGCAGCCCCTTGGCAGAAAGCAGAGAAATAAAGTAAACAAAGCGCCAGATTAAAGTAAAGTAAAATAAAACAAAGACACATGCCTGTGCTGGGTGGGGGAGGCCACCACTGCCGTTCACAGCCCATAAGGGCAGGAGCCCAGCACCATCCTTTTCTTGTGCCTTGCACACCCTCTCTGACTGAGCCTTCAGCTCAGAGCAAGGACATTCACTCACCCTCAAGTATTCCCTTCCCTGTTTCTGTGGCTGGGTTACACCTCGAGCGCAGGGGCATTAATGCAGTGCACAAACAAGCTCTTAACCTTTCTTGAGTGTTTGCTCAACACCCATGCATCCAAGCCCTTAGAGATCCACTACTCCATGAGGAGGTGGAAGAGGAGCTCCAGGGAGCACAGTAAATTGGGATAGAGTCGGTAAAGGTACTGTCCCCTCTGAAGTAAGCTGTGCACAGTCCCCAGCAAGAACATGCTTGCTGCAAGGACACACATTGCTTCACAGTTATACACCGCCGTAGCTGTGCCTCTGTCCTACCAGGAATGGGACATGGAAGGGTTTTGTCGGAAGCATCCGCTCCAGAAAGAGTTAATGGCACAGGAGACATGTTTAGTGGGATTTGGGTGGGTTTTTTTAACTCCAACAAACAGAGCATATGAGAAAACCCAGTTCACAGCTGAGCCCTGGCTGCTTGCCCACTAGGGCAGAGAAAAGGCAGATGGTCTGAAACACCCATGTGCCCGCGTTTCTCCCCTAGCCTGCGGCTCAGGGTCCCCTGCAGGTCTCCCCCCATTGTATCCGAGTCAGACAAGGTGGCAGCAGTGCAAATCACAGTCGAAACGCAGTGCTGAGCCAGGAGCAAACCTACTTCCCTTGTGCAGCATCAGCTGCCTCGGATCTGGAATGCTGCAAGGCTCTGCTTGCTCAAAACCAGTAATTAGCTCTCAAAGTAAATAGGTGTTAACAGAAACAAAGAAAGAGCTGCAGCCTGGGTAAACACTTCGGAGTCAGTTTAATTTCCCTTCTCCTGGCAGATGCAATCGCGTTGCTCTGCAATTGTTTTCAGGTTAGGGCAGGGAATGAAGCCGCAATGGCTTTGCAGAGCCGCTGCTCCTACTGGTGGCTGCCTACTGGTGGCCGCGGTCCTGGGGCCATCACTTCACTGACATTGAGGTCCCTGAGGCTGAATCGAGCTTCCCTGTGAGGAACCAGATGTATAACACAGCAGCGATCAGCTAAACCAGCAGCTAACCATAGCACAATGTTAACCCACCCTAAACTCCAGCTTGTTTCTTAACCCTAAAGAGTTCGCTAGTCTAGACAGGACATGAAGGGCCAATGTGAAAACCAAGCGACAGACCATTTACACTCTCCCATTACGCTGCAAACAGAAAGAAGCATCAAAGTGTATAAATTTGTTTTGTCTTTTAGGTTTTCTGTCTTTTGGGAATGAGGGCAGCATTGTCCTGTGCCAGTGCAGAGGGTTTGCAGCCAGTTTACATCACCATGTGCATGCAGCTGCTTTTGTATTGCCCATTTGCTCACTAAAGCATGCTAAAAAGCAACCAAACCCCCATATTTTCCCTACCATCATGGGGAGGTGGTGAAAGAGGCTTTTACCCAAACTGCCCCTAAAGCTGATGAGCTTTTCTTCCACCACCAGTAGGTTACAAGCAAACTCATGACTGGTGGCTGGGACTCAGCTGATGTGGGGTAACCCTTCAAGCAGGAGGCCAGGTTGGATGGGGCTTAGAGCAGGTGTCCCTGCCCGGGGCATGGAGTTGGAACTGGATGGGCTTTAATGTCCCTTCTAACCCAAATATGACTGTGTGATGGCAGCTGTAGTAAACAATGGCGAAGGAGTGTTTCCCTGTCCAGGATGCAAATATATCCCAGGCAGGAACAACCTGGCTTTGGGGCCGGACACAGCAAGGCTTCTGGTCAGTATAGAGGAATTGCACACCCAGGAACGAGTACAACCAGAAGAATGTGCAGAGCAACTTCCTTGGCAGTCCCTGATCTCGTTCCGCCGCGCTGCCTCTCTGCTGGGAGAGGGAGGTTTAGTTAATTAATTGCTGCAATTAGCATGGAGCTATTCCTTCCCCTGATGGTTACCTTTTCCTCCCCTTTTTGGTGCATCCAATTACTGACTCATTCATTCTCCAAGGCAGAAGCCACAACAAGGCACAGAGATGCTTGCGGATGAGGGAGTGAAGGTCTGAAAAAGAAATACCAGAAGTCCCACGCTCTATTGCTACCCAGGAACTGTCTTAATCTCATGCAGACTCCTCATCACTGTATCATACAGAAGGGTTTGGGTTGAAAGGGACCTTAAAGCTCACCCAGTTCCAAACCCCTGCCACGGGCAGGGACACCTTCCACTAGAGCAGGTTGCTCCAAGCCCCATCCAGCCTGGCCTTGAGCACTGCCAGGGATGGGGCATCCTCTTCTATCCATCAGCTCTATCTATGGCTTCAAGGAGGTGATGAGGATGGAGCAATAACAAGTCCTGCTACTACTGTTTTATTTCCCCCTCCAGCTGACCCATCGTGGAGGACAGGTGATGAGCTTAAATACACCAAGATGGACAATACTCCCAGTACTCATCACACTGCAACAACCCCTCAAGCTCCCTGCCCAGCCTCAGGCCACAGGCCCTTCAAACAATCATTATCTGCTTTGGGAAAGCAATGATTTATTGCCATTCCTTAGCAGGGACGGTGAAGGAGAGGTGAGTGTGGGGTCACTGCTTTAGTAAGCACCAAAGCGAAGCACCAGCTCTAAATAATTCATGCTCCCTCTTTTCTGCAGCATCTGGACTCATCTGCTGCGTTTGCTCTTGTAGGCTGTTTCCCAGCTTACTCAGAGCATCTCTCTTCGGCAGCTGGGTACTGTTTCAAGTGGGTACTTTCCCTACAGCATTAACGCGCTGTGATTTTGTTACAAATAGGGATTTTTGTCCTCCTTTTGCTGATGTCACTCTGTGATCCTGCAGGGAATAGTGCTTGGATCTCTGCAGTCTGATGAGCCCTGGGTGCCCTTCGGGACAGATGTACTTGCAAATGGGAGATTGTTTTTCCTTGTGCTGCCCAGATTTATATTTCACCGAAGTCCCATATCGATCCCGCTGCTGCTGGGCTGAGAGCTCATTTTACTAAATGGGAAGGAAAGAAACCCCAGTTCCCCACAGCTGAAAATGGAAAATCCTGCAACAAAACAGCCCCGAAAGAAAGGAGCCTGAATGATTTCACTGAACCTGCTGACACTGGCACGGGATGCAATTTATTTAGCCTGACCTTTCCCCAACAGACCGCGCGGATGGCGTTAGCGAGGATTCTCTCTACCACTTGTACACCCATTGCCAAGGTGACATCCCGTTTCCTGCGTCAGTCAGTGAAGATCACATCCACGCTGCTGCGATGCTTTGTTTGCTGTCCTGCCTGACAAGCTCTTGGCAGGGTTACAGCTCTTGGCAGCTGCTCCACAAGCGACCAAAACAGATTCAAGCTGGATGTTATCATAGGGAGCTCCACGTAGACAGAGCTCAGGGCTGGAGTAGCCTGGATGAGGCTGGACTGTGATGAGATGAAGCAAAGATGCTCGGAGGTGTTACTGAGTGTAATGGGACTGGAAGGTGACAGCATCCGTGCTCATCCCAATCCCATCTCACTATGGTGAGCCCTTGTGGTGCTATGGAACCAGAGGCAGCTCACTGATGCTTACTGCAGAGGCTTGACAAAACCCAGCTGAGTTTGGATAGTGGAGCATGATCAGTAGAACAGGTCCCACCACAGAACAAAACCACCCCATGGTCTCCTCTCCCAGCATTTTCACAGTGAGTCCCAGGAGGAGATGCGGATGCAGGTGGGAAGGACGTGTCTGTCCTTCACATGAAAGCCTGTCAGCAATGGGGACACCCACGGTGGGGAGTGACATGGTCCCTATAAAGCTTCTCCCCCACTCCACCAAGGGACTAAAACCTCTGAATGAGGAGGGGTTTCACTACTGGTTCCCATCACTCCCAAAGGGACTTTGGTGATGGATGAGGACCAAGGGTGCAGCTAAAAGAGTCCCCAGGTCTCACCAGCTTCTATAAGAGACTCAAATCTACAGTTACATGAAAAATTAATTAAGTGGCTCACAAGGCCAAAGCCTGCTCTGCTTCAGATGTCAAAGGCAGGAAAACCTCATGGAGGTTTCCCATGTGTCCATCCCTTTCCTATTCCATCCCTCGCAGCCCTCCCATAGGTCTGATCTAACAGAGGAGCTGTGCCCCACTGGGAGGACAGGACAGGGGATGCTCTTGGCCATGGCCATGGCTCTCAGTACCTGTGTTCTCCTCGGACTGGTTGAAGCCACAGATCTGGCAGATGCTGCGAACCCACTTGTTCATGTCGTCCTCGGTCTCAGCCACCAGGTAGAAGGTCCTGTCACTGGTCTTGATGTCGAAGATGTAGCTGTCTTGCAGCTCCTTCTTGTTGAAGGTCAGGCCTGCGTCCACTTGCTCGCAGAAGTTGAGGTTGATGACACGCAAGGGCTTCTTGGAGTGGTCATTTTTGTAGTACTCCAGGACGTCAGGGTCGCCACTCATCCGACCGCTGCGCAGGACGAACCAGCGCTTCTTCCATGCCTGGAACCGAGAAGAGAGGAACATGAACCCCATAGCTCAAGTCATGAGGGTCAAGAAACCACTGCTATGCACACAGTGACACATGGACATGACGCCTCTCTGCCTTGGTTGCTTTGGAATGCTGCTCAGGACAGCCCCGCAAGAGGTGCACAGACTCAGCTCATCAGTTCAATACCCAAATCCCATAGGTTATCAGGGAGAATTAAATACCAAAATATCATTGTAGCTTAAGATGCTAAGCTTAAGACTCATTAAGATTAAGACTCCAGGAATTGCTTGTCTTGAGGCTTAGAGCAACCTTGCTCCTACCTTACAGTTGCACTCCCAGGACTTAAATACCCTTTCTTCTCGATGCAAGATAATCTGTGGGTTGGTATTGCTGGCAATCACAGTGCTGAAATGCCTTCCAGCAGCTTGGAGGAGCTCAGGTGCTTCAGACCTGAGTATCCTGCCCTTCAGAGAAACCCCTGAGAGCATCACAGTGCATCTCTGCAGATACCAACCACGCCAATTCCATCTCCGTTTAAATGCCAGGATAGAAAAGGCTAATAAAACCAACGAGGAGCTGGTTTGTATGTTTTAAATATCAGGAATAACACCAGGGAGACCCATGGAGAATCCAAGCTTCATTTGTTTTTCAGCATCTTCAGCTCCCCGGCACATATGAAACCCCTCAGCAAAAGAAAAGGTTATCACTGGTTCTTCAGAGCACTGCTGACAGGCAGCCCCATGCCAAACTGACCAGGGGAAGACCTCAGGGGGTTATGGTGTTTGAAGCAAACTGCAAGATAAATGTCAGCCATCAGCCCTGGCACTGGGAGCTGCAGCCCCTCTGCTCTCACCAATGCCAAATGCAGTTGGGAGCCCACAGGAGGGGGAAGAGACACAATGATAATGTGCTAAATACTACAACTTATGTTATAGGGAAATTTGTGCAGGTGTAATTCCCTATCCCATGGGTTGGAGGGGATTCTGGGGGGGATGGGTTCTGCACGAGTATCCTGGTGTCTGTAGGAGGGATGCGCAGGGCGAAGGAGCAACTTGAGCTGCTCCCCATCGCAGAGCTATGTTGCTTTGCAGAGGGCTCAGCTCCCATGGTGTATAGAAGGGAAAGACTATGTCTAAGCGTAGATGAGTTGTTCATGCTGCCTTTGAGGGCAGTGAAGGTTCTAGAGGTTCACAAACAACATGGGTTGGATACAGCCGACATGGATGATGGGTTATTGCCAGCACTCCTGCATTGCCCAACACAGACTTTAGTTTGCACCAAAGGATGTCAAGGGAGGGGATGTGATCCCTGCCATCCTGCACCAGTTGTAGACATTTGGGTTTTTTAATGAGATTTGCCATATTACCTTTTTGTTAAAATCACCAGCTTTGGGGTTAACATGCTTAAGAGAGGTTGGGTCATGAGGAAGCCTATGATGTCCCTAAGAAAGAAGAATCAACAACTGCAAACATCTTTAGTCACCCAAGAAAGGAAGCAAGGTGACTGATGCGCTGGGACCTCACTGATGCTCCCTGGGAGATGGCCACAGCCCTGCGATGCTTTGCATATTGGTGATGGGCATGTGCCAATTGCTCCAGGATCCTACAGTTTGGGGGATTTGGTGCTGAAATAAGGCTAAGAAACCCCTGCAATGCTTTTGCTGAATGGTTCACTTCACACCGTACTTCTCAAAGGCTTAAAACCAGCTTTTGTTGGCGCCTTTGAGATTTGTAACCAAATTAGTTTTGCACTAATTCTCAAACTAGTCCCCAGTGCCAGGAAAGCAACTTCAGTGCAATCTTCCAAATGCAGCGGAGCAGCAAATTGCTTAGCAAGAGGATGTGCAAGGCTGGCAGGTTTTGGTTTCATCCACGAGACTCTCACCCACTTCTCATCAAACCTGCTGCTTTTAGATGAAATGAAATGCACACGGGAGACCAGTGTCCATCATGGAGGGGAAAAACAATTTCACCAGGCAACAGCAATAATTTGCTTGCCCATCTAGGAATGGATCATCTAAATCAGTGGGAAACAAGCTCATGGACATTTTTTCTAGCTCTAGGAGAAAAATGTCCCATTAACTTCTTCTTAATACCAAGACATTTCTTTGCAACCACTTGGCAGGACAAAGACATGGGCACACGTCAATGAAGGGGTCTGAAAGAAGATCAAGTTGTGAAACCACATGAGCCACCATCTGAATGAAGACACCCAACACCAGTTCTTGCTACTTAGTTCCTTGCTTTCCAACTACTCAGAGCCAAACCTTGCAGCATTCCTTCATGGCATGGAAGTTGTGTTAAAATACCCATAGAATACGGAAATTGGACTCCAGAATTTAGAGCTTCCATGGAAAAAACAGGAGGAAATGCTGCAAGCAAGGCCGATGATGCTAATGCAGCTTCCCTTTTGTCCTGGGTTCAGCAGTAGTAATCATTTTTCTCCTTCTTAGTAGCTGGTGCAGTGCTGTGGTTTTGACTTTCAGCTTGAGAACACTGCTGATAACAGCGACGGTTTCAGTTGCTGCTCAGTAATGTTTGGTCTGACCAAGGGCTTTCTGAGTCTCATGCTCTGCCAAGGAGGAGGGGAAGCCGGGAGGAAGCAGAGACAGGACACCTGACCCAAACTGACCAAAGAGGTATTGAATACCACAGAACGTCATACACACTGTATAAACTGGGGGCAGTTACCTGGAAAGGTCAGACCACTGCTCTGGTCGGGCTGGGTATCGGTGGGTGGGTGGTGAGCGGTTGTATTCTCTTCCCTTATTATTTCCCTTGTCATTATTATTATTGGTGGTAGCAGCAGTGGTTTGTGTTATACCTTAGTTACTGGACTGTTCTCATCTCAGCCCATGGGAGTTACATTCCTTCGATTTTCCTCTCCATCCCTCCGGGAGTGGGGGGAGTAAGGTGGGGGGGAGTGAGGGAATGGCTGCGTGGTTTCTGAGTGACAGGCTGGGCCTAAACCACGACACCTTTTTATCGCCAGTGCCAGAGCCACAACTTCTCTGGTTCTCTTTGGTCTGCCTGGTAGCAATGGAAAGCCCCACACATTCACTGTTTGGCAGAGCAAACAGTATAACACACACATTCTGGTAGTATTGGGTGAGTCCTTACATAAGCTGCTTGCGAAAGAACTGCTTTTTCCAGGACAATATTTCTTGGGAAGCTTCAGGAGTTGGAGTATCACGGAAAGTTGGGATCACTGGACAGGGCAACAGCCCCATTACCTGGGATGTCCACTTCTGCCACATGCCCTCCTGATGATAAAGAGCCACTGGTGTTCTCCTTAAACAGATTCTGACCCAGAAAACCAGCTCATGGCAGCATGTGGATTGCCTGTCCAGAACAGGAAGCACAGCTGGATGCATCGCCCTCCACATGTCCCACAGAAGGATCAGCCATTCCTTCCTCTTAAGATCAGCTTCTGAGCCAGAGAAATAAGTGTTGACCATTAGAAGATAATGGAAAGAAATAATACAGAAATAATACAGAAATAGCAGGAACCTTCCTATTTTTATGGAGATTTTCCCCCTTCCTTTAAACTTTGGAGCTCAGCAAGTGAATTTCAGTTCTTTCCTGTGGATTTACTATGTTTCCATCAGGAAGAAGACTCAGCTTGTGTTTGCCAGGCTGGGGCTGCTCTTGGAACACCCTGTGGCACTAACAGGGCCCGCTTCAATATATAGCAATACGTGGCAATGGATACACAGCCTGCAGCATGTGATCCATCCTCCTGGGATACCTATTTCCCTATTCAAAGCTGTGAATATCATCCAGATCTTCATATTTAGTCTTCCTTAGAATATCACCTTCCTGCAAGAGGATGATTTAAAGGACTACCAACCACCAGCTGCCACAGCAGCAGGGTGCATAGGATACATGTACATGGCAATCACAGCTCATGCCAAACCACAGGAGGATGCAACTGCATGTGAACCTACACGCTCTGTAGTAGGTCTCTGTTTCCAAGACCACCTTCTCTCACCACAGGGCTGTGATGGCCAACACGCATCTCCCTCTCCACCTGGGTTTTCCTTCTCTCTTCATTTCTATTCCTTCCTGGCTCCTTTGAAGCCCCTGTTGCTGTCAGCTCCTGCCAAAACACTCTGCCTCACCGACACGTGGTGTGAGCCAAAGGCTGTGTTTATTTAACAGCTTTACAACGTGGAGAGGCCAACAACTTAACAGCCATAAAATGGTGCCTTTGCAGCCCAGATTTCCAGCTGTGTGGTCCTCTGCTTGCATCAGGTGGCTTCAGAGTTAAATTACAGCTGCTTAAGGCCCTTAATATCATTGAGAAATATTTTGACACTTGGCAAAAGCTCCTTTTAAAGACTTGTTTGTTAAGCAAATGCCCATAGTGCTGCCAGTGCAATGAAAATCCTCCCTGAGTGCCCAGAACCGCAACTGCTTCATTGCTTCCCACCTCAACAGTGCCGTGGCAAGTTAAAGTTTGCAAAACTGACTCCTTTCCAGCTGGATACTACCTGGAATTGGTTGGTTTATGGGTTGGAGAGTTGGGTTGGAAGAGATGAGGTGGTGATGCTGGGCTCATCGCTTGAGGGCACTTAGCAGAGATGCTGTGGGGGGCTCAGGCAGTGGCTGGGACCCTTAGAATCATAGAATCATGGAATGGTTTGTGTTGGAAGGGACCTTAAATCTCATCCAGCTCCAACGCCCTGCCACGGGCAGGGACACCTTCCACTAGAGCAGATTGCTCCAAGCCCCGTCCAACCTGGCCTTGAATGCTTGCGTCCTAACGGAGCAATGCTGTGACAGAGCTTGTGGCGTCCATGCAGAGGGCTCAGACTGTCCCTTGTCAGACAGTCTGGGGACTCCAAGTGTGTAATAACCCAAGTGCAATTAAGGACGGGTCAGACAGAAGCTTTAATAACTATGATTATAGCCAGAGGACATTTGGATGGCATCTCCCCCTCCGCTCCCCTGTTCTGTGCCAAGTGATTGCAGAGACCCAACCTATATATTGTTGCAGAGGAGAAAGAAAAGAGATGAGGAAAACAATCATTTCAATGTTAGCAGAGCCAGATACCCATCTCCGGGGAGCTTGTCAGCTGCCACAGCCCTGAGAAGGCATCAAACAGTAAATATAGTGGCAATACGAAGAGATGGCTCTTGGTGGGGCCTATAGGAGTGTCTCCCCCAGTATTATCTTAGTTCTGAAGTGAGGAATTGGCAACAGAGACTGTTACCTTTTAGCTGGAAGGAATGCTCTTTCAGTTTGGATAAACTGCTGAGCAAGACCTCTCAATTCTTACATATTAATAATATTACCAGCACACCCTTATAGCATATATAGGGATAGGGGAAGAGGAGGGGGGAGAGAAGAGAAGAGAAGAGAAGGGAAGGGAAGGGAAGGGAAGGGAAGGGAAGGGAAGGGAAGGGAAGGGAAGGGAAGGGAAGGGAAGGGAAGGGAAGGGAAGGGAAGGGAAGGGGAAAGGAAAGGAAAGGAAAGGAAAGGAAAGGAAAGGAAAGGAAAGGAAAGGAAAGGAAAGGAAAGGAAAGGAAAGGAAAGGAAAAGAAAAGTAGGAGAAGAGAGGGGAGGGGAGGGGAGGGGAGGGAAGGGAAGGGAAGGGAAGGTAAAAGAGAAGAGAAAAGAGAAGAGAAAAGAGAAGAGAAGAGAAGAGAAGAGAAGAGAAGAGAAGAGAAGAGAAGAGAAGAGATGAAGGTGCATTTCCCAGGAAATCTCTCCACCCTGCTCCTTCACCCCCCGTTGCCACCTTTGTCCCTGTGAGCACAGCACACTGCTGGTGTGAAATAAACCTAGAATCCGATCTGACACAAATCACGGGATCTAATCCGAGCTGGCAGGCAGGATGAACGACCGAGCGGTGACACTGGGCAACTTTATCACACTAGGGTGAAGCCAGGGGTTGAGTAATTCATGCGGGAAACCCATGGTGGGGCAAATGGGCACTTGTGTCCTGGGTCTTCCCAGATAGGGTGCAGGACAGCTCCTGATATTGTCCCTATGGCCACCAGTGAGGAT
Source organism: Myiopsitta monachus (assembly GCA_017639245.1). Lineage (NCBI taxonomy): Eukaryota > Metazoa > Chordata > Aves > Psittaciformes > Psittacidae > Myiopsitta > Myiopsitta monachus. The sequence continues at coordinate 94,688,610 of CM029919.1, read as the reverse complement.
GCCACCATTCAGGGCCAGGCTGGATGTGGTTCTGGGTAACCTGATCTAGTTGAAGATGTCCCTGCTCACTGCAGGGGATTGGACTAGATGAGCTTTGAAGGTCCCTTCCAACCCAAACCATGATATGGTTCTATGCCCACGGAAAGCCCCAAGCCTGTCCCAGCCCCACAAGCCCCCAGTTTTCATTCTGCAGTGATGCGGGTATCCTGGGAGCCATTACCCTACACCAGGGCTGACCCTGTGCTGGTCACCCCATCCCTGCAGCCCCGCACAAGAGTCCTGTACAGCAGCCAATGCTACCAGCATCGGGGAGTGAAGCCCCATACAGGAGGATTGTAGAATAACCTATTGGTGACCTGTATAATAATGTTGTCTTCCTCTGTGTCCCTGGGGGCTTTTTATCTCATCTGATGGACAGAAGGATGCTGGCTTTATTATTCATGCAAGAACACCTCTCCCCTCCCTGTGTTAGCACTAACTCAAAGCAAATGCAGCTTGAAAGAACACGTGCAAGCAGTAAGGCAGCTCCTCTTGTCTGCTCAGGTTCTAGTGGCTGATTGCCCCCCCCCGAGCCCTAATGTGCCCAAATCCAAGAGCAAACAGGAGCTCCTGAGCCCCTTCCTACCCTTTAATGGCTCTCCAAGCACCTTCTCCTTGCCTGCTACCCACTCACAGCACCTTTTGACATGATGCTGGGAACAGACAGGTCCCAGCTCCTCTCCTCTCACGCTTCAAAGGGATGGAGACTGATGCCTGTTAATCACACATCTGCTGTGTGAGTTCGTTAGGAGCATCGCTTTGGGGGAGGTTTGATTGGCAGCCTTAATAATGCCACGTTGCAGCAGCGGGACCCGGCAGGGCACAGGAAACCTCACTGGGGTACAAGGCAGCTCTTTCTTGGCTCGCTAGGGGGTAAAGGGAAGTAATGGTGATGTGTAAACCCTCCAACTCAGTGTGTATCTCAGGCTGTCAAACTGACCTTCCCTCCTGGGATGTTATTTCCCCTCTGTAATTAGGCTTCAGAGCACACGATGTGTTGAAATCCACCCAAGGGTGGTGCGGCCAATGCTGAGGCTTCCTGCACCGAGCATGCCCTCGGATGCGTTTTTAAGGAGGTGAAGTTCAAACACAGGCTAAAACCTATTTGCAAGATCATCTGAAAACCCCAAACCAGCTCCTACCATCAGAGATAGGGGAAGGAAGGGGTTGGAATGGCTCAGAGCTAAAGGTACAACTGGTGTGAGCTGGAGGACCCGCTTTGTGAACGCGACAGGTGACAAAGCAGTGACACAATGTGGAGAACATTTTCCTTCGTATTTATTTCAAGGGAGCTCTCCGGTTGGAAAGATTTCAGGAGCTCAGTGCTGCATGGAAAATAAAGGAAAATAAAGATGTCTCTCAGGGCTGTGAGGGTGCTGATCACGTTTCTGCTGGGATGCTGGAGCGTCTGATTAAGCATGGGATAGGAAAACAAACATCATGTAGTTAGGTTGTGCTTACACCACCAGGCAAGCTGTGTCTGTCTGAGATAGAAGGACACAGGGGAATCCCTGGGGTGGTCCTGGAGAACTCCTTTCTGGAGAGAATGGAGCCAAACTCCACTGGGAGATGCATGGGTACAGCATGAGATGCAATTGCCTTACATTAGGTGTAAGGAAAAGGCTTCGCAATGAATAGTAGGCAACAAAAAAACCCCAAACAAATGGGGTGATGTTCATCCTTGGAGCTTGATTTACCTCCAGAATTGGCCTTAACTTCAAGCTGGCCCCACTTAGATTAAGCAGGAGGTTGGCCCAAAGATCTCCAAAGGTCCCTTCTGACCTCAGTTATCCCAAATCTAAATTACTTTTCCATAATCAGGTCCAGCTCCCAGTGAGGAATGTTGAACTTGTCATACGGAGACCTGATGAGACTGCTCTGCAGGGTGGGTGTGCAGCTTTGTGCACCATTCTTCAGCATTTAGCATGAAAAAGGGCAGCGCTGGCATCTTTAAACTCTCCTTGAGTAAAGGAACCTTTCCTGGGCAATTCCTTCTGCTGAATGCTGCAAGGGGAAGGTGCTGGGAAAGGACAGAGTTTGAAGGAATGTGTTGGAGCCCAGCTCCTGCCCTGGGACTGGCAGCGAATGGCCCACGTGTGTCCCCTGCCTGTCGTGCCATGGATTTTATTATCTGGAAGTATTTCCTTCTATTCAGCCCTGTTCTGTATGTTCCACTCTGTTATTCCTAGCTGAAATCTCTGCCCCAGCCCTGCCATGGCACACCCTTTGCAGGGGGACCGGAGCAGCACCCCAAAGGGGTGCAGGCAGATGGGTGTCACTGTGTGGGGACTGGCAGAGCTGGTGGCTCCCTGAGGATCTGCAGGACACCCAGTGAAGGGATGGGATGATGCCTCCACCACCTCTGCCCCAAGCTCCCATTGGCCATCCCAGGTAAAACAGCATCACAGAAGGGACCATGTCATCCAAAAGAAACAGTGCAAGCGACATCCCTGGGGTCCTAAAGGGATTGCAGTGAGAATCCAGCCAACTGTTTGGTCTGGGTCTGATCCAGAAGCCTGGGCTACTTAAAGGGATTTTTCATCCTCGTACTAGAGGTGTTCTATTTTCAGCAATTCCAGTCCTAAGGATGGTTCCCAGTCCTTGTATCTGCCCCGGCCACATCCTGATTGAAGGTGCAGGGTGGTGGCACTGCTGTATCAACGTGCTGGGCACAAGGACGCAGCTCTGCTATATGAGTGATGAACTGAGCACAAAGGTGCACGGACCTAGTCCTCTTGTCACCATTGTTGGTGTAGGAGGGACAGGCCTGCATCTCACTGTTTCTTCGAAAGCTGACATGGACAAGGTGCTGTGACCAGCAAACAGGATACCCCACAGCTTATTATGTGTCATTATACACATCATATATGTTATGATACTATAGTCATGTATATTGTAGATGACGCATGTCCAGACTGGTGCTTCTCAAGTCTGTTTACAAAACCCATCCATCACCACTGACTACACTCAACCCTATGGAGGTGAGCAAGGGCTGACCATACCACTGGGATAAATCAGCCCACACCGCATGAGCACACCAATAGAGAGTGGAGTTTACTTTGCTTTTCCAACACTGGGTTTCTGGAATAAAAGCAAGCTGCTCAGAGGGCTTTTTTGTCCCTCCTGAGACTTTGGTGTCAGGCTCTGATAAGCGTTTTCCCAGCCATTACACAAGCAGGGCTGGACATGGGAATGTGGCATGAGCAGATGACTTCGAGCACAGTGCTTTGATAACTGAGTTGTTCTGGCATTCTGGCCTCTGCAAGAGCAAAATAAATCCCACAGCACTGTCAGTGATATCCCTTTGCTCACCCCTAGATTTGGGCTATCCCAAATTGCTATCCCCAGGAATATGGATGTGCCCCTCAAAACCCGCACAAGGTGTGGCGGACATGATGGGTCCTGCCCCAGACCTCCTTGGTGAGTATAAGCCCACACAAAACCCATAACAGGGACGTTTCAAGCCACAAGCACCCAGTGATGGGCTTCACATCATGTCCCACATCCCACATCCATGAGCATCCATAAGCCCCAGAGGTAGACAGGGAAGGAGTTGATAAACAGGTTTCCCAGACCAGGGGTGAACCCTTTCCAAACCTTGAATGCAGTTGTGTTTCAAAGCAAAGGTGATTTAAAACAGCACTTTTGAGCCAATAAAGAACCTGACAAAGTCAGCTTGAGACTTAGTTTCAGTCCTTTGGAGATAGGCACCCATGTCTGCTCTAAGAGTGAATTCCATAACTAAAGTGCTCTGCCATCAGTCTTTCAGGTGAAGGTGGATGAAAATACAGATGGACATAGAGGTGGACAACAGGAATGAGAGGTGTGTCAGGATCATAGAATCATAGACTGGTTCAGGTTGAAAAGGACCTTCAGATCATCCGGTTCCAACCCCCTGCCATGGGCAGGGATGCCTCACCCTAGACCCTAGACCATGTCACCCAAGACTGTCCAACCTGGCCTTGAACACTGATGTTCCCCTTTCCCTTGACATGCCGCTTCCTTTGCTTAAAGGCTTGTCATGGGTTCAGCAGTAGCAGTCATTTTTCTCCTTCTTAGTAGCTGGTGCAGTGCTGTGGTTTTGACTTTCAGCCTGGGAACAGTGCTGATAGCACCGATGGTTTCAGTTGCTGCTTAGAATGTTTGGTCTGGCCAAGGCCTTTCTGAGCCTTGTGCTCTGCCAGGGAGGAGGGGAGCCAGGAGGAAGCAGAGACAGACCCCTGACCCAAACTAACCGAAGAGGTATTCCATACCACAGCACGTCATGCCCAGGGTGTAAAACGAGGGGCAGTTACCCGGAAGGGTCAGATCACTGCTCGGGTTGGGCTGGGTATCGCAGGGTGGGTGGTGAGCGGTTGTATTCTCCTCCCTTGTTATTTCCCTTGTCATTATTATTATTGATGGCAGCAGCAGTGGTTTGTGTTATACCTCAGTTACTGGACTGCTCTTATCTCAAGCCCGCGGGAGTTACATTCCTTTGATTCTCCTCCCCATCCCTCCAGGAGCGGGGAGAGGAAGGGAGCAAAGTGAGGGAATGGCTGCCTGGTTCTGAGTTACTGGCTGGGTTTAAACCATGACAAGGCTGCAGAAACACGGGGTTACGAGGTGATACCGAACCTCTTCTGTGCTCTATGCATAGCAAAAGTCTCCATCCTGTTTGGTGTGAGATGGTGGACTGGAGGTAACATAGGGCTGAAGATAACTGCAAAGTGCCAGGAAGTTTCACCCATCATCTAAAGGCCTGGTCTCCTGCTTTTCTGGCTTGTAGCAGTATATTTGGTATAGACTTGCCATAGACTATTCTATGACTTGCTTTTGGTATAGACATCCCTTTCTAGGGAGGATTTCTACTTCCAGAAAACCTCTGAAGCCTGTTAATTTTCAGCCACTTCAACAAGCTGTCCCATTGCCTCAGTGCGTAACCACCTCCAGTTGGACTAACCTCTGCAAGAGTGGGACGATGTGACAAAACCACACTTCTTGAGCATCGTGGCACCCAGCTCCTTTTTTGAGAGGACAGTTGCACCACTGGGACATTGGTTGGAAGCAGAGCAAGGGTGCTGTGCTCCCACCAGCCAAAACTTCCATCTGACATAGAAGAATTGGCACAGGGTCCAGCCATACAAGGTTTTGCAGAGTTTAGCTTTGATTTGGTTTGGGTAAACACACTCCCCCAAAACTCTCTTTTCTTATCTTCCTCAACACATTCCCACAAACCCTCTGGAAAATAACACCAGATCCCCAGGAATACCATGGAAATTTGGCATCCTCAGGCTTTTACAATATTTGGACTTTCATCTTTCCCTGCCGTAGCTTTCTTGTCATGGAAACATTTCCATGGTAGCCCCAACATGAGATATTATCCAAACTGTGGGCTGCTTTGTGCCAGATGCTGTGAGAAACATCATTAGCTCAGAGATGCCAGACTGGAAGAGAAAAGGCAGATGAGGAATGAAAGAAGAGAGATAACTCAGCCAGAGCTACTCTGATCTGCAGCAGTAGTGAGGTCCTCACCTTTCCTCCTGGCTCCAAAGCCAGTATATCACTTCCTTGACCTCTTGGCTACAATCATATTGCCTCTATGGTCTTTTCCTCGAGGAAAATTCCTCTTCTATGTCTGCTTTATATGTAGCTGTAGTCAACCTGCACATGTCTACATGAGCTGTTTGCTGACAATAATCATTTTCTGATACTAGCAAATCTGCTCACCTCGAGGTGTTGGTTCAGGTTATTTAAGTGGCTTCGGTGCACTAAGATGGACTTCCTCGTGGAGGAAACAAAACCATTTATCCCTGTCCAAATGAGTGTTGGCTGTAGCAGGGATGCATATGCAGGGCTAATGAGGGGCTGGACCACCAGGATGCCCTCCAGTTGGTATCAGACCCAGAAGACACCTTCTGTCCCCATGCATTCACATGCTGCCCTGGCTTTAGTCCAGGAAATGTAGCTGTGGTTGGTACTTTGGGAAGACAGAGAGGCAGGAGGCTGTGAGGACAAACACATTAAATATGGGCAAAAGTGAGAATTGGAGTTGAAGGTTCCTATGAGGAAGAAAGCTTCACTGGGACAGCACCAATGCAGGGCCTGTTGTGATAGGAAGAGGGATGATGGTTTTCAACTGAAAGAGGGAAGATTTAGGCTGGATGTGAGGAAGAAATGCTTTACAATGAGGTTGGTAAAACACTGGCACAGGTTACCCAGAGAGGTGGTGGATGCCCTGTCCCTGGAGATGTTCAAGGCCAGGCTGGATGTGGTTCTGGGCAACCTGGTCTTGTTGAAGATGTCCCTGCTCATTGCAGGGACCTAGATTGGCTTTGATGGTCTCTTCCAACCCAAACTATTCTATGATCCTATGAATGGCATTCATCCGTGGGCTGTTTTTTCTTGCTTAGTTGATCTTGGGACCTGGGATTCATTCCTGTAACTTAAAAGGGCACCCTAACAAGTGGACTCCCTTGTGCTTCATAACGTGTAAATTCATGCGAAAGCCTTTCGTTAGTTATAAGGGGATTTCTCTCCTCTTCCAGCTCACACTTTTAGATGAAACTCAGAGACCTAATTATCTCATCCTGCTGTCAGGCCCCTCTGAAACCTGCTGAGGGATTTACTGGTTTCAGGAGACACTCGCAGAAGGCACATGCACATCCAGACATTCCCTGAGGCTCTCCATCAGCCGTGTCAAGCTCACAGCTCCAACCACGTCTCTCCTAGCATTTCAGCTCAAAGGCAGTGGAGGATAACTCAGGGTGTACATGGGGACGACCCCAGATCTGCACAACAGAAGGGTCCGGATCTTACTTGTTGTACAGCTGGGTTGAGGGTGGCCAGCTAGAATAGGCAGATTTATGGCTTCAAGCCTGCCACAGCGATGTACATCCCTCCAGATGTCCCCAATAGCTGAAACATCTGTCAGTGACAGCAGTTGGGCCTGTATTGAGTCCTCACAACACTTCCAGTCCCACAGCCCTGTGCCTACATGAGGAAATCTTCTCCATGTTCCCCCCTTATCTGTGTGAATCACAGATTGTGACAGTCCAGGTCTCCTGAGGTCCCTTCCAACTTGAATTATGATCCTATGATTGTAAACTGATTTCTTCTATATCAATTGAATGCACATTTATGCCCATATGGACCCAAGTTATCGCTCATTTCTCCTCATATTTAGCCACCATATCCAGAAAGAAAAAGCAAGGAGGGGGTTGCTTCCAATCTGTCACTTTGTGGCTTTGGCATCTTGCAAAGGGCTCTTGTGATGACCTTCTCCACTAGATTGGAGACACGTCCTTAGCGTGTTTGCAGGGAGAAAAATATCACAATCATTGTGTCTTCCAACCTCTCAGCTCCTCCAAAAGCTAACCAGCTGTCAGCCTAAGCATTTCTGTGCTAAACACCATCCCTGCAACACTTCCATGGTTCCCTTTTTCCTCTTTGGCACCAGCATTAGTAGCCAGCTACTGAAACACGTTTTGCCGCTGCTGTGTATAAGGAGAAATAAATGCACCTAAAATACCCCTTCATTCAGACACCAAAGGTCACTGTAGCTGTTCCTGCTGCAGCCTCAGCTCTCATCAGGAGCTGCCTGTGTAGTTTCTGTCTACAAAAGCCCTGCATTTGGTGATTTACTGCCCCTTTGCAAGGAACAACTTCAATTTCTTCTCCTTTGATGGACAGTTTTGCATTGGGCTGTCTTCTAGCACGTCTCTTTCACATGTGATCTGCTTGCCAAGTGAACCAGACTGCCCTATCTGATGAATTTGTCTTCCACATTTACCATTTCATTACCCTTTGTGCCACAGGCAGCATCTCCCTGCAGGAGCCATCGGATCTGCTTCACATAGAGAAATGCTGAGATCTTCTGTTAATCCATGAAAAATGACATGAGGAAAAGCCACCTTTGAGGGTGGCATCTTACTGGGATTTGTCAGGTTTTAATTCACTTGCCACGTGCTCTGGGCTGTATGGGCTGTCCTTACATCCCTATAGCTGACCTGCCATTAACAGAATTGTGGGGTCCGCCATTCGGATTGATGCTGGTCACCCCCCTTTTTCTGCTTAGGGAGTCTCTTCTGAACATTTCTTCTGCCTTCTGGATTGGAAGTAACTCCCTTATTCAGGATTAACCTAACCCCATTCTCCCATGTCTGGAAAGCTGCTGCATTCTTTTCCTATGCTTTGGCGGAAAGGCAAGAAGACTGCTGCTTCCAGGACCTCCAAGAGCTTCCCTGCAGGAAACTCTGTGCTGCTCTGCTCATCTCTTCCTCGAATACCACATTTTCAAGTCTCTACAAGGTCCTTTAATGATGGAACTCCTTCTAAAAATCAAGGGCAAGTGCCCATCCAGAGTTTGGGTTGGGGCTTTATGGGAGGCATCTCCAGAAACCATCCACATGGAATTTGGAAGACAGCAAGTAAAGTCCTGGTCTTCCTCACAGGAAGAAAGAGACCTTCTCCAGAGGGTAGCACCTCAAGGTCTACTTTGAAGCTATGGTCTGATGGATGCTCTGATAATGCTCAAGTATGCATGAGCAGAGACCATCATGGCCTTAGGAACAATAACACAGTGCTGAGGCATGTGTCTGCCCCAGCCTTTGCCTTCTGCCAGCAAGTAAAGCCTGGGGAAGATATTCCTGAGCACAAATAGTCTATTTGGCTTTGGGAACTCAAGTGCATAATGAGTCATTTGATAAACAGCAGTATGGTTCGGCCAACAGAGATGATGGCCAAATGGAAGAGAAGATGGCCTGTTCAGAGATAACCTGCTGATAATGAATATTAATGTCACTACTGTCTTCTGAAAATCAGAGCCTATAGAGGCACTTGCAATAGCATATTTAGGATGCTGCAGTGTTTCTGGTCATCCCTATTTCTTGCCCGACCAACAACACAGTGAGAACATCACATGTTCAGGCTCTGACCTGAAGAATGCCCACAAATCTGGCTGAAGAAGGCAGACAAATAACCTGGGGTCACGGTAACAGATTGCTTTGTTGAAAGACTTCTTTAAACTCAGGGAAGCCAAAGTGGGATAAATCAACTGAGGTGCTGAAAACCGCTTTACAACAGATGAGCAGCGATGGGATCAACAGCGCTGCTCAGTGTGACCTTTGTGGATTAGCCTTTTCTCTTTAAATTTAAATTATTCCATTAAAAGTGGCTGCAGCCAGGCACAACCAAGGTAGCCTACTGTCCCCCCCGACCGATCACACCAGCCCCATCTCTTTGGAAACCCAGCTGGAAGCCCAGCTTGAAGCCCATGTGCTTCAGGCTTCAGAGGAGTGGAGAGGAAGGTGGGTGCTAATTCCTCATCACCACCACCCCATAGCAGCTCCTCCATCTGCCTGTTAATGTGCATTGAAAAGGCATTAACAACACTTAAATCAGTGGGTTGAAGGGGGGTAGCTCTGTTTTTGCCTGATGGCATGGCCATTGGTGGAGGATGATGACCATTGGAATCCCAAAGGCCACTAACCCAGCTGCTGACCCCGCCAGTAGCTGAAAAGCCTTTCCAAAAGCAGTGAACCTCTCTCCTTTCATGTATTATTAAAATCCTCACTGGTTAATTTATTAGGGTACTTTGCAGTGGGAAAAATGACCTCTTTGTTGACCCACTTAAACATGCTCCACTCCAACACAAAGCTGTCAGAAGGGCTAAGGGGAGAGCAGGGGAAGTTGTGCACAGACTGATGTCCTTTGTGCCAGCGAGACAGCTCCAGAATGGAAGTGCTGGGACTCCCTGGCACGAGAGCAAAGGCCTAGACACAAGCCTTCACAGACCAAACCACAAAGGAAACATTCAGCCCATACACTGCATGGACACAGCCACAGAAACAAGAATCCTTGGTGCTTCTTCCTCATCCCTCCCTGAACCTGTGGGTCTGGGAAAGGAACCTTCAGTCCTCCCCATATTGGCTCCTCTGATAATGCAAATGGAAAATGTGATGATGGGCGGTGGGTGAACCTATCCACATGTGTTGGGAATCACAGTGCTTGGGAGACAGCAAAGATGCATAGAATCATAGAATGGTTTGTGTTGGAAGGGACCTTAAAGCTCATCCAGTTCCAACCCCTGCCACGGGCAGGGACACCATCCACTAGAGTAGGTTGCTCCAAGCCCCATCCAACCTCACCTCGAACACTGCCAGGGATGGGGCTTCCACACAGCCAGGGCATCCTCTATTTGAAGTGTCCAGACCTGAACTATCCTTTTCTCTGCTCCTGGGCTCCTCCAACAAGGGAATCACTAGATTTGCTCCACAGCAATATCTGATTCAAACTAACACATGTGGGGTGTAGAGGAGCAGGGACACTGCAAGGCAGAACTGGATAAGCCAAAGTGACAGTGTTAAATGCCACTATACTACCAAAAGTAGCCCTGTAAGTGAAAATAGCAGGATTAGATGTCATTAGGTCTTGTTTTTCCATTAGTGTCATAAAGATAAAGCCTCTTAAAGCCTCTCTCCTCCCATAAAGGTGGCCTGCAAAGTGCTCACACTCTACAGGACTCTCAGACCATTAGAGAGGACACAAAAGCTCCATTTGCTTCATCACTGAGAAAGCACCTAGAAAGTGCAGTGAGGACAAAAGGCATGGTGCCTTCAAACCTTGAGGGGTTGGGAGCTCTGTCCTGTGCCCTGCCTATCGCACCACGTTTGTGCTGGAGAGTCTTTTAAAGTCCAAATGCTTTGTCAGGGCTCTTTTTTCATGTAATGCCCTTTATCTCAAGCAAATTAACTTTGATATTAAGGGGAGTATATAAAGAAAGGTTCATGAGGACACCTGAACACTTTGTCAAATTTCACGCTTTAGGAGCAGACCTGGACAGAGACCTTGAAGAGAGACATGAATTGCATTAATCCCTGCTTATTCTTAGCTTCATAAAGCTCATACATCCTGGGTGTTAGATGAGATAAAATGCATAGAATGGGATTGAACAGAATCAACTGCAGAACAAAGCTGAACGAAATCAAGACCCAATCTCAGAGGGATGTTACAAAAAAACCCCAAAGACTGAGCTTCTATATGTAAAAATACTTCGGGGTGGAAAAAAGTGCAGTTATACGATGGGTGGGGAGTAATTTTTCTGCCTGCAACAGTTCTGCAATCCAAGAGGTAGAAAACAGGGTGTGGGAACCTGAACCTGAAGCAAAGAGGGGTGGAAAGAGCAGTAACTGATGAGGTTCATAGCAGCATGTGTTAATCATCCCTCTAGAAGAGGGCTGGGATGGGGGTGGAGGACTTGGCAGCTGGGGGAAATGAGGGTTTTGAGATGTATTTGTAATGCTAACTCACATCTGGGATCCATCCTGGAATGGGAACACGGTGTCTGGCCAGAAAGTAATGTTCTTCAGGGCCAACCTGCATGCAGGACCCGACCCGCTGGGCCAAGTGTGGCCTTCAGGGGTGTCCCTCAAGCAGCCTGGCGGTGTGGAATACTGCAGATGCTTTCCAAAGGGAATGGAGAGGTCCTCTGTGTGCTCAGAGGCTGTAAGGACTGCCCTGCACGGGCTGCCAGGGAACAACAGGCCCAGCATTCATTGGGAGCCCCTATCCCCAAATCCTTTGGTGGCTCAGGCAGGTGCACAGTGATGTTGAAAGATGTTTTTTCCCTTCACTTTGGGATGCCACACCTCCACCCCTGCATTCCTTCCTTCTGATTTTCCTGCTCATCTCATCCCGCTTACATGGCTCTCCCACCAGACCTCTATTTCAGTGCAGCTATCCCTGGATCACAGCAGCAAGCAGAGGGACCGAGGCATGAGCATGGGCAGGCAGGGATTGCATCTACAGGCACTGTGATAAAAGAGTCACTGTTTTTCACACAGGACCTCACTTGCAAGCTCCTCTGGAGACAGTTCATCCCTAGAAACCAACATTACTGAAGTATGGGACCTCTCTGGCCCCTATTTTACTATATTATGCATTACATGCTGGAGGACATTAGCACTATATGTTGGAGGATGCACAGGGTATGTGTCTTTCCTGCCCCAACTTGCATAAGCTGTTGAGTTTGGGAAAGACAGGGTTTAAATACCCCAGATTCCTGGGCTGGGTGTTCCCAAGGATATATATATACGTATATACACCCTGTGCTCTGCAAGAGAGCGAGGGAAGCCACTCCTATTCATTACCTCCTAATGCACAGGGGATCCTGGGCTTTGCTTTTGCTCTGACCCTCCTAAACCCACCATGTGTCCCCACTCTCCCACTCCACCCTGATGCTGCCCCACCACGCTGCTGCAGCCTGCTGCAGGAGGCTTGTGTTGACTCTATGGGTGCCCTTTGCAAGCTCAAGCGGTTTCTGCAGCTGAGTAAATAGGAGTGGAGCCCATTGTGTATCCCTGCCCTATCTACACATGGCTTGCTTGCCCTCCCACCAGCAAGGATAAGCAACAAGGACACTGCTGGGTTTTCCATCCTGAGCAAACACAGCTCTCCTTCACAACAAGGGTGGGCTCCATGTGTAGTCCAGGCTCTCCTGTTGACTGCTCTTAGCATCCAGGGATGCAGAAGGAAGGCATTCCTGTGCCAAGTCAAGGATGTCTCCTTGTTTCAGCCAGCAAGGTCAACAGAAAGATTATAGGAGCATGGAAGATTGAAGGTTGGGGAGATGGCAGCAGGACCAGATTGGGTTTCAAAAGCTGTACCATTATGTCTAGAGATAAGGCTTATTAGTGGTGTTTTATAACTGGGGAAAGCAGAAACACATGGATAAGTTGAGAGCAAAGCTCTGAAGACCCCTTCAGCTCTGTGGGACTGCAGAGGGGTTTGAGCCTGGCAAAACTCAGTTTCCATCTTTGCTAAGGAGAAGGCAGGAGGGATGAGCCCATGGAAGGTCCATCAGACAGGCACCCACTGATCTCTCTGCAGGGAGTGATCCTATATTAGCTGGTCCCTGGGTTCAGCCAAGGGGCCATGGGGGAACCTCCAGTCTGTACTTCAACAAAACAAGGAGGCATCTATAAGCCCCAGCACCTTCTGGCTTCACGTGCCACAGGGACCTTGGTATTCTGCAAAGACGGCACCTCCTGTATCACCGTCAGGGTCAGGTGCCCCGATCCCAGGAAAATATCAGTAAACTGGAGGAAACTCGGAGAAGAACAAAGCAAAACATTATTATGGAGTCAGAGAGACTGACTTTCTGAGCTAATGTGTTTAGCTTGGCTTACCGGCAGCCTGGTGGGGGCTTGGCAACTCAATTGGCTGCAAATATGTGAAGGGTGTAAACACCAAGGACAAGAGGGAAATCACCAAGGGGGTTTTACAGAGTAGAATGAGCAGGAATGAGGTGAAGACAATAGCACATCGCTATTGCTAACTGGGACTTAGGTCTCTCCGTGTACCATTTGCTCAAGCTCTCTCATCTTATAGCTGTTCTGTGGGTCTCCGTAGTATCTGATGGGTCATGATGGAACTCTGAGAAGCACAAACAACCCTTACCCTGGCTTTCATCTGGATGTCAAGGAGAAGGTTTCTAGATGTTGGTGTGATTTTAAGCTTATCAGGGCGAGGCCAAGTGGTACCAAACGCCACACAGCCTGCTCCCAAGAGATCTTTAGGCTGCTCAACAAGTACATTTCGCCACCTACACCCCGTTTTCTCTCCTATAATCACCAGCTTCAAGTCTGGTGGTTACAGAAATGATGATTTTTAGCTGAAGCCTTAGGACAGACACAGCAAGGAATATTTTGCTAATCCATATCAATTCTGCAAAATCATTGACTTGGAGAAAACATCCTTTAAACCCCCTAAGAGCCCCTGAAACAATTCATGTTTCATAACTCTGTTTGGATTTTCCAGTTCAAAGTAACACTTACTTTCCAATTGGAAGGGTTAAAACAATAGCTCCACAGCAAAATATTTAATTTACAGTCAAGGGAAATATTTATTCATCTCCCAAGCAAAGTTTTTTCCTCCAGCTCCACAGAACTGCCAGAGAACCCCCCTAAAAACAAGCCGTTGTGTCTTATAGGATGACTCCAGCCTGGTTTGACTCCCCGCAGTGACATTGCTAAACCCCAGATGAGAAGGATATATCCCAGTAGGCACAAAGAATTGCTTACGGAAGAGAAGATTCAAATTTAGAGTAGCTGCCTTATCTATAAATAGTCTGCAGCACTAAAATACATTCCGCTTTGGCTGGAAATGCCTTTTTGCCTTGTAGCCATAAACACCCCTGCCTTTTATAGTTGTACCAAATATTTGGTTTCTATAGTTATAACAGTGAGGACCCAGTGGTCTTTGTTTTTAATCTGCACAGTGTTTGCATGAGAAGCAGCGCAGTGGCTGATGGAGACCTCGGTGGAGTCTGGACCACAGGTGCATCATTAAAAATAAACCTGTGAGCAGCACAAAAAGCTCTCCCTGAAGCATCCAAACGCACTGTGGTTCGCTTGTAAACAGCATTTGGCTTTTAGATGCTGCACTAAGTGCGCCGGGAGTGGAAAAGGCCAAGGAACCGGTGATTGCTAATATAATAATGAGGCTCTGTCCTACTAATCTGATGTTCTCAAAGCACTTTGCAAGCATTAATCATCCTCCCAGCGGGGCAGGTTGGGGATCACCACTCTGAGCACGTTATATGGCATAGGGCGGCTGGGGAAGAGCCACATGCAGCCTGAAAGATCAGGGATGTCCTAGGAGGAAGGGGTCTGCATTGCTTCATACATATGGATATATACAAATGTCATGCCACCTCCCAGAAAGTTGCCTTCAAAGCAGCCTATTTATCTCTCTGACAGCAATACACACGAAAGCCCTTTTATTCAGCGTTTAATAAATCAACCCCCTGTCCGCTAGCACTACTGATGGAAGGAAAAGGAAATTAAAGGTGACCTGCTTGGCTTGGAGATCATAAGAGGTTTCCCCATCCGCTTACATGAATTTAAGGTGGTTAAATCTGCCTGTGAGGATTAAACAGGTTTCAGAGAGAGAATCTCAGGGTGGGAGATTGGGCTTCCCAAGGGATACGTGGAGGTGATGCTGCAGACCCGATGTCTCTACACTCCCAAGCAATGAACCTGCAAACCCAGCCCTGTGCACGGGGAATGCTTTCCTTGGAATGCACCTAAATTCATCTTCTAACAAAGCCACAGCTGTTTCGCTTAACAGATCTCATTTTATTATCATGCTGGGCATGCCAAGAGGATGACAGGGCAGGAAGAGCGAAAGGTAAATCAGCCTGATCTCAGTTTCAGCAGGGCTGGGTTCACACTGGTCAGCCAAGAACCTGTTCCCCCTGTTTGTGATCAGGACTGAGGGATGTCCAGATGTCATATCCCTATATCATCTTCCAGAAGTAACTCACACTTGATGATGTACATACGGCACATTCCTGTGCCTGTTCCTGATGGACATCAACGTGCCAGCCAGTTGTGTGAAGCTGCATTCACCTGGGACAAAACCCCATTTCAGCTTCTTTACACAGCCACAGAAAGACAAGGGAAAACCATGCTGGGCAGAAAAAAACCCACCTGGAAGTCACAGGGATTTATTACAAAAGGGAGACTCTTTTAAATTGCCCTAAAGGGGAGAGTTTCTGTGTGACTCACGTGGTCCTGACCTCTTGCTCTCTTGGGGCAAAAGAGTCTTGAATTATCGCAGGCTGGGGCTGTCTGCACAATGCTGGATGTCAGGAAAGGATAATTACAGGGGAAAATTGCTGGTACAAGACCCAGCTTGTGGCAGGGGGGCTGAAGACATCCCAATGCATCTGTAGGAGAGGAGCTACTGTTCCCTTCCTTAAATTCACCCAAGAGCAGACATGGATGTTCCAGGTGAGGTTAACACCCTTTTCACAAGGCTTTTCCTACTCACGCAGTGCTCTGGGAAGAACTGAAGCAGCATTTTTCGCTCAGCAAAGGGAGTTTGGGCACCCCCAGTCCCCTGCACTCTCCCAAACCTGGCTCTCAGCTCTTGCTTCAAGGCTGAACCGCTGAAATAACCCCATTGCCCTGTTGTGGGCAGGCTGACCATTGGCCAAAGTGGACATCTCCAAAGCAGATGTGACAACTGTTGGATGCATGGAGCCGGGTTTTCAACTCTCAGCAGTTGCTTCTGCCTTAATTTGCCAACATTAAGGTGCCCCAGAGTTGTTCTCCCAAAAGACAGAGGTAGCAGTGGGGCTCGCCATGGTGCTATAGTGCTCCCCGAGTCATCATAGAGATGCCACCCCCCTCCACGATGGCACGGAGCTTTAATAACCTCTGAGTGCCATGCATTTGCCTTAGGAGCTAATGAGGCTCTGACATGTCACTCATTAGCACATTGCTACCTGCAAACAGCACATCTTTGGCTTCTGGCATCCCTGCCTCCCCTCCTCTACAGCATTAAATTGCCTCACGCTTGCTGTGTCACTCATTTCAGCCCTGTGGTTGCTCTGCAATATTGATATTCTCATATTTACCGGCAGCAGCCGCACCGCTGCGTGGAACAGGTCTACAGTAAATTGCTCCCAGGATTTAATTACCCCCTTGAATTCCAAATGCATTTGCAAGCAGCGGTGGGGAAGGTGAACGTCACTGCATCAACCCAGCGCTGGTGTTTTGGGGCCTTGAGCCCCATCCCGGCTGGGACAACCTCAGCTTGAGTCACCTGTAGAAGCTGATGTGTTTTTGGGGTGCTTAGGGACATAAGATGGCTGTGTGCTTGGCCCAGCAGGCACAAGCAGCTCCAGGAACCCACGTTCATGGCTTTAGGGACAATTCTTATGTAGCAGTGGAATGAGATTTTCTCATCTGTAGGCTTCCAGAAATGCAGAGTGGTTCTAGGATGGGACTCCAAAGCAAGACACAGGTCCAGTGTTTGTTACATGCAACAAACTCCATTTCAAACCCACTTCTTGCAAAAAACTGCTCCATTCACCCCCCCCTTCACAGCATCACTTTGGTTGTACAAAGCCATCTTCTCCCACCCTGCACACCTCAGTATCCCTGTGTGCTCTCCAGGTGGGGTTCTTACAGCAGTGGGAAGCTCCTCCAGGGAGCTTTGAGGTTTATTTGGGCAACAACATGGAAATACCAATGATTACAATCATTAATTCATCATGGGGCACCATGCAGAGCATCCGGGAACCATCCAAGGTTATATGAGAAAAGCATATAGGAACCGCAGCCCAGGAAGGATTTGCTCCTATTACTTCCTATGCTCATAGGATGAATAAAATGTCCTTTGCTTGCAACCTTGCTGATCAAGGTTGGATGAAAAGCTCGTCCAGGATGCCACACATGAGCAAGAATTGGTGGCGATTTTCAGAATAAGACTTTTCCACCCAGGCTTAGCTCAGGTTGGGTCCAGCAGCCTTTTCCCTCCATGTCCCAGCCTCTCATATAGAATCATAGGATAGTTATGGTTGGAAAGGACCTTAAGATCATCCAGTTCTAACCCCCCTGCCATGGGCAGGGACACCTCACACTAAACCATGGCACCCAAGGCTCTGTCCAACCTGACCTTGAACACCACCAGGTATGGAGCATTCACAACTTCCCTGGGCAACCCATTCCAGTGCCTCACCACCCTTACAGTAAAGAATTTCTTTCTCACACCCAATCTAAACTTCCCCTGTTTAAGTTTGAACCCTATGCAATTTGGAAAAATTAATGGAAAATGGATATTTTTGCATTTTTCAAGACAGGAATTATTTAACTGAAGAAGTTTAAAGCAAAGCTTGTAGGATGTGACTGCTCTCAGGGAGCTCTGGGTCCTGGAATGGGATGAGAGATGGGGCATGGGATCGTGATGCCCTCATGGGAGGGCAACATCGGCAAGGAAGCACTAGGGAGATTCAGGTTTTAGATGCAACAAGGTGTGAATTCAACAGCCAAGCCTGCTCCAGCCTGGCCCAAGTCACCATCACAGAGAAATACGGATTTCAGGCTAGATTCTCCCCTCAGACACTCAGGTTAACATCCAGACAACCTCCACTGGCTTTAAGCTCTCCTGGATTTATGTCTCCATCAAAGAGGGGTTGCAAGGACCATCATAGCCATCAAAAGCTACAGCCCCATGGAACTGTTCCAGATGCTGCAACCATTTCTCTGCCACTTGTCTTGGTCGTAAGGGCTGCTATGAGAAAGCTTTAGCTTGACAGCAGCAATGTCCCATCTGCCTACTGGGTGGTGACCCTGGTTTTCTAGAGGAAGATCTGAAGACCTGCTCAGATCTGGGAAGTTTTGGCCTGGGGATGCTGAACACCTCACCCTCAGCGTGCCTTAGAATCACAGCATCATGGAATGGTTTGGGTTGGAAATGACTTTAAGGTCATCCAATTCCAATCCCTGTGCCATGGGCAGGGACACCTCACACTAAACCATGGCATCCAATGCTCTGTCCAACCTGGACTTCAACACTGCCAGGGATGGGGCATTTACCACTTCTCTGGGCACCCTGTGCCAGTGTCTCAGCACCCTCACAGTAAAGAACTTCTTCCTTATATCCAACCTGAACTTCCCCTGTTTCAGTTTGAACATCCAAACGAACGGTTAGTTTGAACATTCACATTACACCTTGTCTTCCCAAGAACTACCTGGGATCTGGTAGCCTGGGTCATGCTGAAGGTCCTCCAGCCTCTACCCTCTCCCCAAAGAGCGGCTGATATCACATGTCCCAGGGAAAGGGGAGGAGTCTCCCAAACAGTGAAATTGCTTGGTTTTGGGAAAAGCATCCTCCCAGTCCAGGCAGTGGAGGACAGGTTCAGCACATGGGGCTGAACAACCCACTGACTGCAGTTGTGGCTGATGCAGGGAAGCGGATCAGATAACAATGGTCCCAAAGCTTTTTGTCTGCATTTTAACTGCATTAGAAGGTGGATAATCTCCTCCACAAAAGCATCAGCTTCCTCTGGGAACCTCTTTGGCTGCCACATTGAGCCAGAGCAATCCTGAGGCCACTTCTGTACCGAACTAAGAGATGGTTTAGTGTGAGGCATCCTTGTCCTACGGCAGGGGGTTGGAACTGGATGATCTTAGGGCCCTTTCCAACCAAACCACCCTATGAATCTATGGAAACAAAAAGTGGCCTTTTGGAAACTCAACCTGGAGTCTGCAGGGATGGGGCTGAGCTGAAGTTACCCTTTTGGACATCGCATGAAGAGATGGCAAGAGGAGCTTGCCTCTTGTCTTCTGCTCCCAGATCTTGCCTTACTCCCTTTTCCATTGACGGATAGCAGCAGGAGTAAGACAAGCAGGTAGCCAGGCACTGCTATATTCCCATTTGCCCATACTAAGCACCAACACCAATTATCACACTATTTCAACCTACCCAAGAATACAGAGGTGCTGCCCTATTGCTTACCCACCTTCACAGCACCGGCACCTGCAGAGTCATATCTTGCTCTCAGATAAACCTTCAGACTCTGTGAGACATCCCAGCTCACCCTCTTTATTCCTAACCTCCTGCTTGGCACATGAAAGCAGTCCAGGATTTCTCCCAGCCCTTCCCTTCTGCATGCTTCCATCCCTCTCCATCACCTCAGATGATAGATCTGCAGATATTTTTGGCACAGGGGGTAAGAGGGAAAAAAAGAGTCAATTCTGCTTTGGATCAATGCATTGCCATCAGAAGAGAAACAGAGTGCTGCAGTGGATGTGCCCTGGGGAGTTGGCTGATCCATCCCTTGTCAAACCCATGGGTCCCCATGGAGGAGCTGTCTAGCGACGCCAGGCAGCTCTGGGTTATTTTTAGGAAGAGCTTCCCTCTTCTGTTGTCCCTTTGGTGCAGCAGGAAATCTTTTCTTGGACATGTTATTACAAAAAAGAGCACAAAACAAGAAAAAACCCACCTCATTTCCTGGAGTTTTCCTCTCTGCCTCGCTTCTTCCTATTTTCCACGGGTTTTGGTGGGATTTTAGGTCATGACAGCAGCTTTCACTCTATTTCCAGCTCCAGTCCTTACACAGACCTCCACTGCATTCACAGGGTGAATCAAATGCCCTGAGCTCCCTTTGGCACCTGGGGAACACGTCCAAGAAGCATCCTCATACAGGTCCTACTCCACTCAACACATGAAGCGAACCCATTGACTTTGGCCAACAGCAGAGCCGACCCTTGGGGCACAGCAGGAGCATGTGCAGGCTCCTCTCCCACATCCATATGCTCCAGCCGGAAACATCAGTTCTCTTTCTATAGGAAGGCAGGTTATCCTGGGGCAGAGGAAATGCTTCCTCTTCCAGGCAGGATGTTTGCAGTGAGCCCAGAGTGAGGTATGTATAGAAATCTCCCGACACGGCTGTGTTCTGTTGAGATTCCAGCAAATACTTCCTAGCAAATGGCCCGAACCAGTGTTAAACCCTTTGGAGGAGACTAGAACCAGGAAAACGATCAAAAACTAATGCAGAAAACCCCATCCTACCCATGCCAAAATTAGGCAGAAGATCCCCCACTAACAACAGTGATGCCCTGAAGCCAGGGAGATGGTGCCCAAGTCTGGCCAGAAAGGAGCTGTTATTCCTTTTTTCCACTGAATTTCCATCTTGAGTGAGGAAAGAAGCTTCTCTGTATTTTTCTTTTTAATAACTTAAACTTTTCTGACCCCAAAAATATGATTTATCAAAGAAAAATCCCACCTCAGACTATTAAAACAAGTGAGACTTCAGCCCTTCATCTAGTTTAAAGCATAACTCCCGATGCACAGCTCCTTAGGGTTCAAGATGAGTCTCTCTTCCAGGCTCCGAGCAAGGTGCCTGACTTCAAGCTTTGCAGACAAAAACCGCTAAGAAAACCAGCCCTTTGCAGCCTGAAGCTTCCCTCAGCTGCGCAGAGGTTTTGAGAGCTCTTTGGCAGGAGCTTTGATGCCTCTCCTTGTACAGCACACTGAAGATTTACCAGAGCAGTCTGGAGTTTGGTACTGGGAACAGAGAAAATAAACCCCAAAGACACTCAGTGCTCAGGAAGGAGTTTTCCCCTTGCAGATGCAATTTAGGGATTTGGGAAGTTCAACCCCAAATATTGCATGAGGTCACTAGATAAACCAGTGCTTCACCCTTCAGGTTATTAAATCACAGCTTCCAACACTGCTTGCATGAAGTGATAAAGTGGTGGCCGAGCATTAAGCTCTTTTAGATGCTGAAAAGAATGAAAGAAGCTCTAGGTGGTTGGAATGATTTAGTTTGCCCTTATTTCCCTCTGAACATGAAGCCAGCCCCTGTGAAATCCAGCATCGTGCAGCACTGCCACTCTTTCTGGCTTGTGATCCTCAGGGATGAAACCCAGGGAGTCAGCAGGGTAGGATGGGGAAGCACGAGCTGCTCATACACTTCAGCAGGTTTTGATACTTCAGGAAGAAGGAAGTAAACTGGCTATTTTAGACATTTCACTACCACACAAATGAGAATAAATGTGTGTTTCTTTGAGTAAATCATGCCCACGTCCTGCCGCCCTGCTGTGGGACATGCCTGTTGTGGAGTAGAGCTGCCTTTACCACTAATGATGGGTTAGTCCATCGAGGTTTATTTTCATTTATGACCTTTACGAGAAACTCCAGTGCAGCAATGATGGAAATAGCAGCTGTCTCCTGTCTGTGCCGCTGGCAAAACTGTCTGACACCAACACAGACACAGCACCAGGATGAAAAACATCCCCCTTCTTAATTTGTCACATAAACAGCGCTTGCCTGAACTCATCAACACAAGCAGGTGTTGGGCTGACCCAGCGCTCGTGGATGTCCCAACAAGCCCTGCAGGGGGGCCAGCAGTGCATTTTCTCATAGGGATTTGCAGGGCAGGGATGAGGAGGATGTACCAGGTGGCCAGAGCCTCTAAAACATGATGGGAAGTTTTGTGAATGCTCCATCCCTGGCATAGTTCAAGGCCAGGTTGGACACAGGGGCTTGGAGCAAGCTGCTCCAGTGGAA
This sequence comes from Myiopsitta monachus, assembly GCA_017639245.1. NCBI lineage: Eukaryota > Metazoa > Chordata > Aves > Psittaciformes > Psittacidae > Myiopsitta > Myiopsitta monachus. The sequence continues at coordinate 94,666,728 of CM029919.1, read as the reverse complement.
GGCTGTCCCTGCCCGTGGCAGTGGGTTGGAAGTGGATGAGCTTTAAGGTCCCTTCCAAACCAAACCAGTCTGGGATTCTATGATGTGCTTATTCACTGTATCTCCAGTTCCTGCTGTACCCACCCCCAGGGCTCATCCTTGTTGTCAGTGGGAAATTCAGACCCACCAAGCATCAGCAAAGCCATTCCTCCTGCACAATGGTTGCTACCAGTCCCATGTGGACATTGAGCATGGCACATGGAAATACGAGTGAGTGGTGGGGCTGTGGGAAGGGATGGAGACTTGTTTTGCTAGCCAAAATTTTCAAAACCTTATAGTAATAGTAATAGAAATAGCAATAGTAATAGTAGTAGTAGTAGTAATGGTAGTAGTAGTATATATATAATACATACAATAGTGTATATTATTATCATTATCATTATTACTTTCAGGCACCTCATATTAAGAGAGGATCAACCATAAGGAGAACGAGGTACCGTCCATCACCAGTCTGGGACCTGCTCCTTCTTTCGACCATTGACCACTAAAAGCTGTAGTTGCCTCCTCTGGGGGGGGAGTGGGGGAGGTACAGGGGTGGGAAATCACATGAATGAAGTTCTGTGTGTGGAAACTTACATCTCGTGGGGTGAAGGAGACTTCCTGCTTTTCTCCATTTGATTATCTCATGACTGCTGTCTCTTTGCAACACGCTCACTGTGATATTCTGGTTTTTGCTGCGCTGCTGGGACCAGTGGTTGAAGGAGTGCACAGGCACGGGTCTGAAGGCATGAGGACAACTGTTGCTGTCTTGGCTAAACTTTCCCCTTCTCATTCCTTCCCTCCCAACCTGCTGCTTTTGCCAGAACTGCTCAACATTTAGGGCTGAAGATTGATGGGGACATTACAAAGACCTCAGCCCAAGTCCTACCGCAAACGCTACCCAATGCAGGAAGCTACCCTGTTGGCTGTAGGGTCCCAGGAACTCCTAGAAAAATGTAGAAAATCCACATCTTCTCAGCAAAACGAGCAACCACCCCCCTTTTCCATAGGCTTGGGCTAAAATCCCTTATGTCAAGTGCTCCAAACTTCACACACAATCACTGGCTCCATCACCAAGACATGCCATTGGCTCCATCATGTCTTCACGCAGGTACCTGAATCTGAAGGTAGATGACCTGCTGAACCAAAGGGCTTAAAGAGGTAATTTGAGACAGATTTCAACCTCAGAAAGGCTTGGGATGCTTACGCAGCGCTAATGATAAGATAATTCAGAAATGTTTCAACCCTGACAACATAACAGACTCGCTCTAGCTGCAATTTAATGTGTGTTATCAGGGTTTTCATTGCTTTTCCCTTGCCGTGATGGATTCCAAACTTGCCATATTACAGCCATTACATGGTTGATTTTAATGGGGGGTGCTTGCAGCTGTCACAACGGGCTGCAAATATATTCTTTATGTCAAACTGCACAGGAGACATTTCCTCCTTGAGTCACTGACAGGTCACCTCCCAGACCAATTAGCTAATTGTCTCCTATCACTCCCTGAAGAGCAAGAGAAACGAGTGACTTGCGAATGAACTCTGCACATAGAAATGACTTGTTCTCTCTCTCCCTTTCTAAATCCCCTTTTTTTTAAGCCTTAATTTAATCTCTTGGCCACTTCAACAAACGAGGCAGTGTGTCTGCCCGTTCCTGCGAGCTCACTCTGCCAGGCCATTCTATTTTCCTTTAAATAAAGGGGAATAAAAATTAGTAGTGTTTCTTTCCCATTATATATAGAAAAATTACGTAGCAGAGGGGGTCATGAGCACCCATCAGGTCGTGCTTGGGTTCTACACCCTAATCTACCATCAGCTCTTCCTGGCTTCTACATAACTGTCAAGAGGTGGTGAAGCTCTTGCTTAATGTAAGGTCGCACTCATGCCTTGATGTTCCTACACCCTTTCAAGCTGTTGGTTGTTTCCCTACAGTTGCATCTCAAAATACAACATTCTCCAACCTCCCAGCTCAATGGAGGAGTTGTGAACCTCAGTGGAGGAGGAGCTGAATGAAGACAGCAGGTCAGGAGTCAGCATGTCCCATGTGAAAGCTGGGTACCCTGAAGGTACAAATTTGGGGTGATGCTTTGGCTCCGGTTTCTCCATAATAATAACCTGGAAAAGTCATGATTCACCTGAAGCTTGCTTTACAGGGATAAACACAGTGAAGGCCTTGATTTACTGAGGGACAGCTCTAACGGAGGTAGTGGGAATTTATCTATCTCAGATAGTAAGGGATGGTTAGGACAGCGATGTGACCTGCAAATTCATTTTTCAGGCTAGGCGCTGATGGATTTGAAATAAACCCAAGAGTCACCACAGCAGAAGCCCCTATAAAATGTAATTTATTGGCTTTTGAAGGGGTGGGAGGGAAGATGAAATAAGCTGAAAGCAGACAGCAAAAAGTCTTAAGGTCAGGAGGGAAATTAAAGCAGGAAGAAGTAAGGGAAAAGCCAGTCCTTGCAATCCTAGAAACACTCCTAACAGCCACAAACTATAAACCTTATAGTCTAGTCTAGTCTAGTCTGGTCCAGTCTAGTCTAATCCAGATGGTCTGAACTTGGCTTCGCACAGCACCCCAAGCCCACTGACAGCAACCCAGAGAGCCGATGCTTGGTGGATGCTTATCAAACCAGCATCTGGGAGGTTAAGCACATGAGGAGAACCTGCCTTAATACACTGCTATCCACAGCCTCTCTTTTTTCCTTTGGAAAATGCTACGTCACTCTTTAGCAAGAGGCCAGGCGAGAGGTTGCTTAGGAACTAAATTACTTCTCATTCTTAGACAGTGATGCTAGCTGGCACCCGGGCGGCGTAGAAGTGTTCAGGGCTGAGAAAGCTGCAAGCAATGGGCTACGGGGTCATCCCAAAGACCAATATCAGCAGCAACCACTGCTCCTTGCTCCTCTAGATAATCGCCCTGGGCTCTTGCAGGAAACCCTTGGGTTTGCTCCAAACAAGCAACCCTAAAAGGCAAGAGAAGTCCAAATTAGAAGGGTTTTGATAATACCACAAGAAGTGGTGCATGAGGCTGTGTATGTGCAGTGTCAGGGTTCCTGCTGGCACCGTGGGAAGGAAGCGGGAGGAAGGAAGGACATTTCAGGATGAGTGATCTTCCACCCAGGATTTCAAAGCACTTGAGAGACCCAGATGGCAAGCAGCACACATGGTTAAGCTCTATCTTCACGAGAGCTGTTCTTCTTTAAGTACAAAACATCACTGGAGAAGATTTTCCCTCCTAAATGCTTTTAGGGAGAGCTAAAAACCTTGTAGAGAGTGGAATTGCCCTGGAGGGACCAGCCACGATGGCAGCTTCTCAAAGAGAAGTCGTGTGATGAGGCTGTTGGTCCTTACACTGTCTGCCCAAAGGAAGCTATTTTGAGGGCATCACGTGAAGAAAGACTGATGAGTCAACACTTTGGACATGATGAAGCAAAGAAAGCTGCAGGAAGAAGCCAAATTGTCAGATTTCCATGGTGTGTGCCCTTGGGAAAGGTCTGGTTTGACTGAGTCAGGCAGGGAAATTGGAAGTGGCAAGGTAGGGACGTGAGAAGTGAAAGTCCTTTTCTCTTTGGCTGACAGTAGACCAGCAGCTCGTGCTGACAGCTCTCATCAGGATTTTACACCACCAGCACTTGATGTAGAACATGCCCAGCTTCCAGGCTTTGTAGGAGAGGAAATCCCCTATTTTACCCAGTAGTTCTGTGGGATAGGTCTCTAGGTAAGGCTGGGCTCAGGGATAAGGATGTCATTGGCAGGGCACTGACAGAGATGAACTGCTGTTCCTGCCTGGTTTTCTAGGTGAGTGTAAGGGAGTTGGATCCCCATATTCTATTGGATTTGCCACCCATCTGCACAGAGCCATTTGAAAAGTCAGCCTAAGCCCATTATACTCCAAGATGACAACTTGCAGTCACTGAGATTAAACTGGATAGGGTCCTGCTAGATCTTCATGCTAATGTCCAAGTTGGTTCCTTTCATCCCAGATCAGCTCTGTACTTTAGCAGATGGAGTTTCCCCAAAAGCACTTAAACAAACAAAAAACCCCAAGGACAAAGTTAAACATCTAACGATGCTCTCTGAGAGGCACCTTCAGAGATGGCACTTCTCAGCATCTTCAGAAGTCGGGGAGAGGATGAAAACAAGAAGAAAATCACATCACAAACCCAAATAATAAGTTACCAAAAGACTCAGCACCCTTGCCCATGTACCCCTGAGCCTGGCAGACCAGAGCAGAGGTCATCATCTGAAGGGGATAAATCAGAATCGCTTCGCAGCAGGGACCATGCTGGCACTTCACGTGAGTACAGAGTCGATCACAGGAAGGTCAGGGCACCCAGCTGGGTCCTTTCACATGTTGATTCTGTGCTGCTTTATAGAGCATCGTGGCTGTGTTTGGGATTGGAGTTCGGGATTAAACAAACCGGGTACAACAGTAGCTTAAGGTAGGGCTTTTAGATGAGGCTTTAAAGGCTTCCTTAGAGATCTTCACACTCATTTGTCCAATGTCCTGTGGGTCTTGTCCCCCACCCTGAAGAACTCAGATGGGAGGAGAAGCACACACTAAAGCAAAGTTATTCCCTAACAGGCAAAACCACTGCTCATGAACCTGGATAAGAAAGATAGAGTGGGTAAGCTGGTCCTCTCTCCAGTCCCCCCACTGCCTCCCTCCCGAATTCCCGTGGACCATGGATTAATGTGGGACCATTGTCTTTTACCCCAGGGTAACCCAACGATCTCAGGTCAATCCCATAGCAGGCACAAGGGAGCCTGCAAAGTTCCCAGGACAACCAACCAAAGCAGGTAGAAACCAGCTCATGGGATGTCCTATCCTGTGCATGGCTCATGCACGTGAAGGCCACAGCTCTCCTCACCCATGAGTGGGCACTGCAGCAGTCTCAGGTACAGAGACTCCAGACGGTGATTCAACTTGCATGCCTATAGCATGACCAAGTCAAGATGAGTGAGTTCACAATTAAATTCTCATTTAGTGTCTTTGTATCAGCTCTGGGCCAGAAAACAAAATAACTGTCTAGAGAAAGAGCCCAAGGAGAATTCTTCTGTCTATGGCAGGTGCTTGGAACTCAGTGTAATCGGCCAGCGTGCAAACCCTGGTCTCTGTCTGTATCTGGGTCCTGGATTCTTTGGCCAAGACAGCACACATGTCAAGGACAAGCGGTGCGGCAGTGGTTCTGCATCTCTGACTCTGCCTTCCGGAGCAATACACTCAGGCTCGCATCACGCAGGTCCGTCACACATCTGGAGACATAAACTGGAGCCCTCCAGACTCCTGGGTTAGTGTGAATTTAACTTCACATTGTGGTTGATCAGCAAATGGTCCTTATGTTATAGGGGAAAGGATAGCGCCAATAAACAACCACCTTCTACCCCACTATCCCCCTGTCCCATGCCACCTTCCGTTCTGGTAAACCTCTGCCCCATGATCCTCTGAAGATGGGTGAGAAAATGTGGGTTCATCTTTGCTGGATGAACCCATAATATTTTGATTTTCTCTCCAAAAGTGCTAAAATCCTGTGGGCCCCTCTTTTCCTAACACTTCCTTCCTTCCTAGCAGCTGCCTCAGCATGCTCGGGGCTTTCATCTCATATATTGTATTCTATTTACAGTGTAATATATATCTCTTTGTATATTATACATATATTTTTACATCCCCCACTTCGCCAAGCTCCTGTTTGGGATGCACCCTCGCAGGGTAGACAAACCCATGCGCATTGCATCCTCATCCATATGGGGTTAGAGGTGATTTATTTCTCATCCCGTTGCCACCGCACAAACCCAAGAAAGGGCTTAGCATGGATTTGATCCAGACTTCAGAGCCTGCAACTGGCTTGAAGAACCACTCTGCCAACCCCAGCTCACAGCAAAGGGTAGAAACCATCTGCCCAGGCTTCCAAGCCGTTCCCTGTTTCTCCTGCCAAAGGCAGCTCACATCTACAGGGCTGTGTTTGCTGTGTTGACAGCCGATACCAACCCCGCTCCCCTCAAAGGGCATGGGAAAAGGCAGCGGGGATGGTGCAGAGAAATGCGTGGATGGGAATGTGGCAGGGAAGGGGAGTGGGAGACTTTGACCCGCGATCTGTTTTGCTCAGCATCTCGTCTTGGGATGAAGCAATGTTTCACTTGCGGAGGGCAGGAGAGAGGAGCTTGTGGGCAAGAATAAATCAGAGAGAAGGAGACATAAATGAATAAATCAGATAGAGAGGAGGAGCCAGCTCTTTGCTCCCTTTTTAAAGTCCAGAAGCCAACTTTTCTTATGCCTTGTTGCTTTTTCCCCCACAGTGAACAGGTCATATGGCAAGAAAAGATGACTTGGCATGACAATCCAGCTCCTTTCCTCCTACATGGACTTCTGGGGGTCATGGGAAGAGCATGGGTGGTCACTTTGGTTGGTTAAGGTATGGCTTTTAGATGAGACTTTAAAGGTCTCCTTAAGTCCTGCCATCTCCACACTCGTTCACCCAAAGAAGTAGTATGGAAGAGAGAAAAAACAGGCAGGGAGAACTTAAACCAGGCGGCAAAGATTTCCCTTCCTTGTATTTACACAGCCCTGTGTCCATCTGAAAGGCATCACCCCCACCCTCCTCACATGATTCCCAAGCTCTCCGATACGCTTAAAACGAAAGACAAGGGAAAAAGCCCTCTGAAAGCACTCAGCAAGCCCTGCACTACCCGGACACATGTTTTTGTGCTCACTTGAGCTAAACCTCCTCCACAATTTTCCCTTCAGCCAAATGTTTCTGAGTAGGAGCACTGGAAAAATAAACTCCCCCGGCGCAGCGGGATGCGGGCGAGCGGCCAGGCTGAGCCGAGCCCTGGGAGCCCCTTCCTGGTCCCCTCCGTACCACAAGCTGTCGGCTGGGGGATGATGCTGGGAACAAGTGGCTATTGTCCCCTGTTGGTACTGAGAGGCTGCTCGGTGGGGTAAAAATATAACAAAATGGGACATTTCAGCCTTGCTTTTTGCCCTTATGGCTTTGCTTTCACCTTCCAAGTCTGTGTAAAGCACCAGCATTGGTCCTTCTGCCTGCATTGCTTCTTAAACCTGGAGAAGTAGCTCTGAAATGATACCTTGAGACAATTATTATCATTCCCATCTCCTGAACAGGTCTCTCCTATTATTATTATTATTATTGTTATTGTTATTATTTTTACTATTCCTGTTTTTGCCTTGCTGCACCGCTCCAACCCATCATGGGCTGGGGGATTTTGGATGGCACAATGCGGAGTGTACAATAAACAATGCAGGACTGAAGGTGGCATGAAAACCAGCAGGTTTGCTGGAATAAAGGTCTGGGTAGTACTCGGTTTCCAGGGCACGCTGAAGCCGTTCAAAGCAAGCATGTGCCAATGATTGCAAGGTCCAAACTGCCCTTTAGGAAGAAATCACGGTCAGCTCTGCTGGGGCATGCCTGCAGCTGATGCCCATCTGGTTTCTTTGGTGCCTCTGATTCCCCATGTGGGAAAAATGCAATGATTTCTCCAAGACAACGGCTTCTGTGATCCTTGCGTGACATTTGTTGCACATATGCCAATTGATACTAATAAAGATGCTAGCGCTACTGCTGAAAGGATACACAGAGCGATAAAAAACAAACAGCACTTAGGAAGGACAAGGAGAATACAAGATGGTAAAGGAAAGCAATAGCATGGAGTTAATGATCTGAGATCAAACTGGAGGAACTAATGGCCCCTTTTTCACGATGCAGTTACAACGATGAATATTGAAAACCTTGGTCAGAAATCCCCCATCTGGGAGACCCATGGCGAGTCTAATAAGCGAGGAACAAAATTAGCAGCCATTTTCCCTGGGGAAGCAGGGCCATGGTTAGAGGCTGGCTCATAAAACAGCCACGGGGATGAGAAAACCTTAGCATTCCTTTCAATATCCTGCTGCAAGATGAAAGCTGGCCCTGAGCGGGCACAAACCCCTGGCATTCCCAGGGGAAAACCCTCCAGAGGCCAAATTCCACTCAGGCTCAGCAGCATCCATCATATCCTCATCCCCCTCTGAGCTCCCTCCCTGAGCTCCTGTGGAGGGTGACGGTCAAGGGCTCCGCAGTGCACATCCATCATGGAGCCATTTCGAGCCAGGCAAGGAAACGGAGCATCTATTGATCAATTTTATTTCCAGCAGACGAGGCCTTCCCCTTTGTTAAAAATAAACCCACAAAGGCAAATTCAGCAACAAGTTGGACAAATCCATCCCGGCAGACCGGTACTGCCTCGCGTTTTGTCCTCTGTATCCCTCATTCCTGAATCCAGACAGCACACAGAGTTAAGGACCGGCTGCCAGATGCAGGCTGTCCCTCCTGACCCTGCTCCAAAGCATCTGCACTTGCAATCAGCCCTTCTCTACAGCTGGTTCCTTTTATTTTTATGGTGTCTGCCATTACACAAGCCTAATGAATACAACAGGAAGATGAAGTTCACCTCGCCTTTGTTTAGCGCTGAGTACCAGCAAATCTTAATCTGCACAGGAGGAGGTGAGGTCTTTGGGAGCAGATGCTGCCTAAAGCATGTCCCAAGCAATCCCCAGGAGAGGGTATGGTCTCCACTTCACCTGGCGGTGCCCATGCCCATGGCAGGAGGTTGGAACTAAGGTCCTTTCCAACCCAAACCAGTTCTATGATTCTGTGATCAAGAAGCTCATTTTGCCTTAAAGAAAATAGTGCTCTGTCATTGATACTCATCTGTTGATGATACACCTCCAATGGAGGGAAGTGTAGTGATCTCTACACCACATGGAAAGATGCAGCGACGTGAAGGCTGGTCTCTCATCAGGGAAAGCTGATGCAGAAACCAGATTCACCGGACAGAAACCTGCCCCTGCTGCTTGGCTGGAAGCAATCAGAGACACGGGGTCTCTGGAGGGAGCTCTGCTTTCCTGGGAAGGCCGATGTTTAAGAATCCAAAAGCAGACACAGCAGTTCTGAGCTCCCTGGGACTTCATGAGCTTCCTTGGGTTGTTTTGGTGGTGTAAATGATTTTGGTTACAAACCCTTATGCTTACAGACCCATATTCGAACCCTGATGGCAAAGAACAAAGATTTCCCACACACTAAACAGACGAACAGCAACTATGAGTTGTGTTTGTACAGGACCTCAGCTGCAGGAGGGGGGTTCAGCAGCACCTTCATTTGATCAAAGGATCCTTCACATGTAACAACAACCAAAGGTTTGGTCCTGAAGCTCTACTGAAGCACAAGATGAAATGACCCAAAATGAATCCTGGCTTATTGCAGCCGTGTGGCACTTGCTAGATTTACCCTCCTGGCTTAGGACTGCAGTTGAGATTTGGTTCAGCTTAATAAATAGAAGAAGGATGAGGATGCATGAATGCCTTCCTCACCCTCAGGCCAAGAAGATGACTTGGAGCCCTTCTCCTCATAGTGCAAGGGCTGGCAGCTCCAGCACAAGAGCCACTCCACCATGAGTCCTGCCTTTTCACAGCTGGATGCTCGAAAGACCCTCCTTCCCATTTAAAACATGCTTCTTAGATGTAACCTCCCATGAAACACCACTCAGACTGCACTTTCTCACACTATCACATACTTCATGGGCTGGTATGGTACAGCTGAAAGCATTTTAAAAGCTACTAAGCACCTTTAAAGTGGGATTTATGCAGCCAGGAACTGAAAACAGATCTCCAAAAGGTATCTCCTGATTTAATTCACAGAGAACAAAGGAGGGTTTAGAGATGGATACCCAGGCTATGGAAAGCAGCACTCTGTGGGCAGAGCTGAACCCCAATCCCAATGGCCTGTCATCGATAGGCATCGGTTGATGAGATTTACTCAGCACTGGAGGGAAGCGCAGTGATTTCTATGCAAAAGGGAAAGACAGAGCAAAGCGAAAGCGGGTCTATTCATCTTCAACTTAGAAGCAACTCATACTTGCAAGCAACACGCAGTAAGCTCAGACCGCAAAGACAGTATGGGTAAACTGAAAATGCCACCAGCACACTCGAGCCCTGAGTCCCTTCTTCCTGGTTTTCCTTATGCAAGTTAAAGCAAGACGACCTGACTTTCAGCTCACTTGCTTCAGTGCCCCAGGACCTGGTGTTTTGTTATGAAATAGTAGAAAAGGAGAGGAGAAAACGTACTCAGCCTTCCTTTTTGTTTAAGAAAAGCCCCAAAACCACCCAAAGGCCATGCAAATACTGAGATAACTGTCCTGATTTCAGAGAGGACGGGTGTGGGTGGCACCTCCCGGCACCGAAGGGACGTTTGTATTGGCAGCCGAGGCAGAAAACCTCCCCAGAACCTAGGGAAAAGGGAAAAAAGAAGGAAAGAAAGCAAGAAAAAAAACCCACCCAGCAAATAAACAAAAGCATTCCTAATAAACTGGAAATGTCATACTACAGCAGGGATCACAAGATCGAGCCCAGAAAGGTCCAAGTGGCAGGAACATGCTGTTAAAAACAGATGGGAAAAACAAGCCGGGAAAGGCTGAGACTGTGTTTCTGAACTTCTGTTCCTGACACGGGTTTTAGAGCTGGTGCTGGTGTGGCTGGGGAGACAGAGGGTGAAATACCAGCCACCCGCATGGGCCCAGGAATCCCAGTGGAAACCTTAAAGCAGGAGGACGGAGGAAAAGGTTTCACACTAAAATCCCTAATCAACCGCTTTGGAAATGTAGGCTTATCCAGCTTCCCAAGCCCAGGCTTGCCACATGTCAATCAGGTGAATAATACTGCTTTTTGTATCCTGGACTTGGTTCTGTGGTGTCCTGCTTGGAACAGGGGTTGCTCCTCTTAGCATGGCTGTGTGTCAAGGTAGAGGTTCAGGGTGGGTTTCTGGGATGCTCTGAAGCATGGGGATGCCCATAGCACCTCTCCTATGGAGCCAGGCTGAGAGAGCTGGGCTGGGGCAGCCTGGAGAAGAGAAGGCTCCTGAAGGGGAGACCTGAGAGCAGCTCCAGTGCCTAAAGGGGCTGCAGGAAAGCTGGAGAGGGGCTTTGGCCAAGGGATGCAGGGACGGGACAGGGAATGGCTTTAAGCTGCCAGAGGGGAGACTGAGATGAGCTCTTAGGCAGAAGCTCTTCCCTGTGAGGGTGCTGAGGCGCTGTCCCAGGGTGCCCAGAGAAGCTGTGGCTGCCCCATCCCTGGCAGTGCTCAAGGCCAGGTTGGACACAGGGGCTTGGAGCTGCTCCAGTGGAAGGTGTCCCTGCCTGTGGCAGGGGTTGGAGGTGGATGAGCTTTAAGGTCCCTTCCAACCCATACCAGTCTGGGATTCTATGATCTTTTCTGTACTCATTCCACTTTAAGATGGATTTGCAGAGGTGGCCCTACTCAGTGCCATAAAACCATGTCCTCAGCAAGTGAAATGCAAGATACTTACTGGGGAAAGTGGGTTCTTGTTGACAACCCCCTAAATGTTAGAAATCAGATGAAAAGGAGGAAAGAAGAGTAAAATAAAATGGGAAGATGAGGGTACCAAAACATGGAGCTCACAGAGAGCTGCAGAAAGGAAACCTCCAAGCCCATCACCTCCAGGCTCAGCCCAATTGTCCCAAAGGAGAGTGGAGGTAAAGCTCTTGATGACAAACCCCTACAGTACACCAGATGGTATCAGCTGTGCTGTGAGACTGTCAGAGACCTTCCAACAGAACAAAACAACAGAAATTTGTCAGGTTTATTTGCCTTTATTTTTAATGCAGCGCCTTCCTCCTCTTCTAAGCATGTGAAGATTGAGCTGGAGCCAACACAGCACTGGATGCAAGGAGCCCTAATTGGGGTCCACGCTTTCCAGGAGCTCAGATGAGTTCAAGCCAAGATCTATGACTTAGAGAAAGAGGGTCTGGCCTGGAAGATCTCAAAAACTTTGGAATTCCAAAACCTGGAAGATCTCAAAGGTATTTGTAAATAGTGGGGTTTGGCTCTGGTGCCTTTCTGTGCAGGAGGAGTGGGGGGGGTCAACACTTCGTGAAGCTCCAAGCAACTGCTCTTCTGAAACGTAACACGTTAACTGATTTCCTCTATTATTTTGCATTCCTTCATGCTCCAGGTTCCAGGAGATGCCTAAACATCCAAGCGCAAAGGCTGTCAGCACAGCTTTTCCAGCCCAGCAGGAAGTAGGAGATATCTTCAGGGAGAGCCTATTTTGGGAGAGCTATCCAATTCCAAACTAAGCCTTCAAACTTCTTGTTGTTAATATTCAGATTAAGACAGCGGAGTAGGAGAGCTGAGGCATTCCCACAGCAGATCACATCGCTTCTCACACTGTCAGTGGTGGAAGGGAGGTCTGTGGATGGATGAAGAACATGAAGGGAATTCCACAGTTAAGGTCCTGTTTGGTTTTGAGGTCTTGAGCGCCTTGACATTTAGAGGCAGTTGTGTTACTTCTCTTGCATGAGGCCAAGTTCCTTTTTACTCCAAATATCCCAAGTGAAAAACATATATAGGGCAAAGAATTGCATTACAATGGCTTTGCACATCACCCAACACCTCTGTAGCATCAGCAGCCATGAGTAGGACACCCCAAGGCCCCACTGCTGAACAACTGGATTACATTAAAGTAACTGCATCATACACTGTTGCTCTTTTTCTTTTACAACTCCTATTTTACACGTTCAGAACCATTTAATAGCCATCCCTCAGCTTCTTCCTTGAGGTTAATAAGTCAAAACAGAAACACTGGGGAGTATGCAATGAAAAAGGTAAAACACTAACCCCCCCGCTGGCTGAATTTAATATCTATTAGAACCCTTAGTCAGGATGGAAACGTATTTATAACCACAAACCTCCACTAAATTACCTTAACAGCCTCTAGCTGTTGTGCTGATGGCCAAAACAGCACAGTAAATTACCAGCTCACTGTACAAAACTATACACACTGCTATTATACCATGTTGTAGTCTCAGCTTCTCAAAAGCAGAGCAAGATTTACTCTTACTGCCCAATCTACCAGCACAAGGGTGTGTGCTGCCGCGTGTTTACTCCCAAACCAGAGTAAATCCATGGATTTTTGCAATGTGGCACAAACCCATTGCCAAGCCCACAATGAATGCAGCATCGGCAGCAACCGCTCTCCTTTCCCCCTCCTTTCCTATGTCTGATTGACTTTCCACTCATCAGATTTTCCTGTCCAGCAGCTGAACTGAGTTTTCAGACATGCTGAATTCACTCCTAACCTCATTGGATGGACTTCAAGGCAAGGCACATGTGAGGTGAACTTGGCTCAGAACACTTGGGCTTTCTCAACATGAGACTGCAGGGACAGAGCATCCCCAGATGTAGCTTAGAAATGGGTGAGATGAAGAAAAGATTGAAGGATGTTGTCTGGCTCCCAGCTCTTGATGGATTTGTTGCAGACCTGAAGAGATTCACTTAATCCCTGTACACTTTAATTTCCTATTTATAAAGCACAGACAGTAAAGACACAAGAGTCCAGCAAGCAACTTGGCAGCACAAGGATGGAAAGGTTGGAAACGCACTGAGTATCCAATCCCTTGGACCACCTCTTTGCTCTGTTGGGAGGTACAAAGCTAAGGTCATTTGTGTTTGCAACATGCCTCAGTGCCAAGAGCTTGCAATGTTCAGGGTAGGAGGGTGAATATTAATAGGACTGAGGGTGCTGAGGCGCTGGCACAGGGTGCCCAGAGAAGCTGTGGCTGCCCCATCCCTGGCAGTATCGGACAGGGTGGAGCAAGCTGCTTTAGTGGAAAGTGTCCCTACCCATGGCAGGGGGTTGGAACTGGATGAGCTTTAAGGTCCTTTCCAACACAAACCGGTTTGGGATTCTATAACCAAAAGTTTGGGGAAAAGAAAGCAAACCCATGCCCAACCCACACCCCTGGGCTCTGGGTACAAAAGGATATAGGTGGGAAAATGGGAGAAGCCAATACAGTAATATCCATGAATCTATGCCAACCAGGAGTGAATGTCTAAGATACAACGCGGGGAGCACCACAGCTCTTTTCTGGTCATGCTTTGGTGTCTGGTTTTCTAGCAAACTGATTTCTTATTGCTTTGTTTTAAATATATATAATTAGTCAGCACTCTCCCATGCTTGGAAGGAAACAAATCATAGAATCACAGAATGGTTGGGGTTGGAAAGGACCTGAAGGTCACCCCGTTCCATCAAAGGTTTTGACCACACAGAAAAAAGAAGGTTAAGCCTTGCCTATACTACAGCTGATTCAGCAGTTATACGTGCTGCAGAGGGGAGCACGTCAACCCCAAACATGTCATTCTGGCTTCTCACCTTCCTCCACAACCCAAGCTACGGTTAGTTAGTGGGAGGCTTCAGGTACAAAGGAATGCAAAGAATAGGCTTCTCCTTAATTACAAATGCAAATCTTGAAGCTTCTCATCCCCAAGTGGCACTGAACAACTTGATCCTATCTGAAATTACAAGTGTCAGAGCAGCAGGTCCATGCTCAACCCCACCTAACCTTAATGACAGCATTCAACAGCATCAAGCAGGTCATGGCAGACTTTTCCCAGAAGCAGGATAGGCAGTGAAATACCATTAATAGAATATTTTCATCAAATACAACATTTAATTGAAAACTCATACAAAAAAAATCCCCTAATAAACATCCTACAGGTAGCACAGGACAGATTTTGCTTTACATCTCTTTTTCAGTCCCAACCCCATGCATGAGATCCAGTTTCCATCTCCCCAAAGACACTCATTTTGATCCCCACTGGGAGCATCCAACACACATTACTGTGCAAAGAGTGCTTTGTGAAGCACAAACCAACTTGTGAACCACAACCCTTTGTGACCCACACCACCAGCTTGTAAGATGCTGCTTTCTGCTGCACGTGAAGCAGCTCCTGTATTAAAACTCTGCAGACAACCTTATTCTCTACACATGACTGTCTTCAAACCCCGCTCCTCGGTACACCTCCCTGTGACAGCACATGATACATCAGCCCATCTGCACGCCAGCTGGCTGTACTGATTTGATGCTAAAAAAGAGTGTATTGATTGATTCCTGGTCGAAGCCTCAGCCAACATGTTTTGCAAGGGGTTGAGAAAACAGCCTGATCCTTCCAGGCCCTCCCTTGGGTTGACTGTGGAGGGAGTGCAAGGCAGGAGCTCAAAACGTGCCTCTGGGAGCAACTTCATGGGTATGATGCTGATGTTGCTGGTCCTGGACCAAAACTCACCTCATTGCAGGTGGAAACTGTCTGAAAAGGCAAGCAGAGGGAGCCCCATCACTCAGATCTCAACTGTTTGAGGTTTAAAACTCAAAATACTGATTTTGTTCCCTTTCCAGTGTTTTGTTCGTGGCATCAACTTCTACAACAGTAGATTCATTACTCATGTCTCATCTTTAAAAGGTGCAAATTCAGAGTTGGTAGGAGGACGTATGTTTCTCCCCAGTGGCACATCTATAGCGGAGGCAGAACTTGCTGAAGGATACAGAAACAAAAAGATCTTACAAGCTTTAACATCTGTGACCCGCTCCCCTTCTACAGTTGATGCTGAAGGATCAGAAACATCAGATCCCCTTTCCTGGGTGCAAATCTCACCTCTCCAGAAGTGGATTCAGGTGATGGAGTGGGACACCCTTTGTTAACTGTATCCTGGGCTGCATCAAAAGGAGCGTGACCAGCAGATTGAAGGAGGTGATCCTGCCCCTCTGCTCGCATGAGACCTCGCTTGCAGCACTGTGGGCAGTTCTGGTGTCCTCAACATAAGAAGGACATGGAACTGTTGGAACAAGTCCAGAGGAGGCCATGAGGATGATCAGGGGCTTGAGCAACTCCTGTATGAAGATAGGCTGAGAACACTGGGGCTGTTTAGCCTGGAGAAGGGAAGACTGCGATGATCTCATAGCAGCTTCCACTGTCTGAAGGGGGCTACAAGGATGCTGGGGAAGGACTCTTCATTAGGGACTGTAGTGATAGGACAAGGGGTAACGGGTTCAAACTGAAACAGGGGAAGTTCAGGTTGGATATAAGGCAGAAGTTCTTCCCTGTGAGGGTGCTGAGGCACTGGCACAGGGTGCCCAGAGAAGTGTTAAATGCTCCATCAGTGGCGGTGCTCAAGGCCAGGTTGGACAGAGCCCTGGGTTCCATGGTTTAGTGGGAGGTGTCCCTGCCCGTGGCAGGGGGTTGGAACTGGATGGTCTTGAGGTCCTTTCCAACCCTGACTATTCTGTGATTCAATCTGGTGATGTGCCAAACACTTCCGGGGAGCAGGACCCTGGGGTGCTCCCATCAGAAGTCTCAGAACCCAAGCTAAGATGCTGTCCATGCCCTGCACTGACAGCAGCCCAGCCGGCTCCTATCAGGGCACTTTCTCATTTACTTTCTTTGGAAGGTGGCCGTCCCTCACTGCTCCAGAAACCCGTCATATGAAGCTTTCCCAGGCTCCTAATCACTCTCGTCACCCTCCTCCAAAGACTCTGGTGTCAGGGGTCCACCCACATGCACATTGCTGCAGGATAAAGCCCTGATTGCTGCCAGGAAAACTCCCAGCTCCCTGTCCTGCCTCGCTCCATGCACACAGAGGGCTCAGAGAGGGATCCACACATCCAGGGCTCGCTCCGAACCTCAATCCGCTATTTCAAGCCCTAAGCGGGGACCAGTCTGCATTCCTGACATCCCATCTCTTTCTTCCATTTACTTTATTTATTCCCTTCCCTCAAGGGCTTTAAGCCTGCCACAGTTACAGACAGCACACTGTATGGATAATGTAAGGCCAGGCTGGAGGTAGCAGCGGGGCTCAGCTGCTTCCCCTCTCTCCTGCCACCCCAGCCCTGCACCCTGACCCCCAAAACAATGAGCCCTTCTATTCACCACCGCCCCGCTGGAAACTCCAGCCTGATGTTACATGTAATGGGCAGTGGGTGAGATGGGCAGGGTGGGCGAGAGGGAGGGAGAACACAAGCCTCAAGTCATCGATTCTTCTTGGGTCAAAGCAAACAAGGGTTTTCCTGGGAGCTTCCGATCTGGAGGGAGTCATTTAGGAGCAAGAGAGAGAGCCAGAATCAAAGGAGCTGTGTGCAGCACTGAAGGCATGGAAGCAGAGAGGGTACTTTATGCTGTCCATAAGCCACTAGGGGCATTTATTGTGTCTGGCCCTTCCTGTGCTGGCTGGTTCTCAAGCACAGTACCTGCATGAAAGCAGTGTGAGAAGGAGATCTGGAGGCGCTCTCTATAGGGGTGGAGAGTGAGACTTTGCAAGGGAAAAGCAACTATGGAGTATCAAGCCCCTAAGCTGAATTACATCCTCCCTCTTCCATGGGGCACTGTTTCAAGTCAAGAGCATCCGGAGGGCACTCAAACCCCACATATCCCCCCTACAAATAAACAACAACCCCCAAAAGGATGCTTAATAAGTATGTGGATGAAGATGTGCAGAACAGATTGGTAGCAATGACTAACAACAACCCTGTTTAGCATCATTACTATGAGATAAAAAAGCGCAGACAATCATAAGTAATGCCCAGTCCAACAGCAGTGCACAGCAGCAGACCTACAACAACTCTCTGAAGCTGAACATTTAGAAGACACCTCAACATCACCCGAAAAGAGGAGCTAAAGGAAGGTTTACTAATCAGGGTTGGAAACCAGACATAAACCCTTTTTGGGTATTAAATAGCCAAGGAGTTTGTTTAGAAAGTCAACTTGTGTCCTTTGGCAGCCACATGAAAGTCCATGGGGATGTTCAGAAGGTCAGTGAGGAACCTGAATGGGCGAGGGAGCAGCTGTGATCATCAGCAAAACTGAATGGCTGTAAATCTACAGAATGCAAAAGAGCACAAATCTTTGCCTGAAAAATGTTATTTCCATCTTACCATATGGATGCGGGAGCTGGAACTCCACCAAGGAGATGTCTAAATGCCTTCCAAAACAAACGCCTTTGGAAAATACCAGGTTTGAATGGAATAAGATCCATAACAAGTACTGAGATGTTATTAGGACGGCATCTTCGATCCAGGAGA
Source organism: Myiopsitta monachus (assembly GCA_017639245.1). NCBI lineage: Eukaryota > Metazoa > Chordata > Aves > Psittaciformes > Psittacidae > Myiopsitta > Myiopsitta monachus. The sequence goes on along the minus strand of CM029919.1, from coordinate 94,648,785 downwards.
CTCAACGGAAATCTCTTGCATGTGTCCAAAAGGCATTGGGAAGCAAAAGAAATAATAAGTATACTAATAAACCCAGGAGATATTTATGCCAATAAAGGAAAGGCAAAAGAGAGACCAAACATACAGGATTTAAAAATTCAGGGGCCGCATGGAGAAGAGTCCAGAGTGGTCAGAGATGGAAAAGCTTCCCAAGCAATGGAAAGGAAGAAGCAATTTGAATGCGTGTAGAGAAATGTCCAAGAGCTGTTCTCCACTGCTCCTGCCTTAAAGACAGCTTTAAACTATAAATAAAACCGCCCCATTTCTGGCCCAGAAGTGAAGCTCCTATCCTGAACAGGCATCACTTTGGGGTGAGAATATTCGCATTTGGACGGAGAAGTTCATTTCTAGGTATTGGTGTAATGCAGACAACCAGACTGATGCAAGATTTCCCAGTTCCTAACCTTCTCCAGGAAAACTACGCAAGAACTCACAAAAAACCCAAGGAACCAAATACGAAAAGACAAACCCAGAGATGAAATCACTCCCCTCTGGCTGCTGCCATCAAATGATTCCAGATTCATTGGAGAAACAGGCACCGCTGGATGTCTTACAGCAAGAAACATGCTTCCAGTACTCACCTTTTCCTCCTGTTCTTTAAAAGCACAGTTTGCAGGCTAAAGATGATTATGAGTTGGGTTTTTTTTGACCAAAGTTAGTTTCTAGTTATTAATCACTATTATTATTATTTTATTACTATTAATTCATTACTATAATAAATTATTATTACTATTCTTTTTATTAGTAATAGTAATAATGATAATAATAATTTAAATACAGCACATATATAAGTTGCTGAATGGCTAAGTACGATTAATGACATACATACGACTCTACTGCGCACTGACCTTGAGGAATTCCTCCTTGTACACTGTAAAAGGAAGTCAGATAGTGGCAGACATACCTGAGGTGCAAGCGTGCTTGCCTGGAGGCATGCACATGGTTTGGATCTCTTCTTAAGGTCTCAGGTCTGTGCTCTGTGATTCCACGTGCTGAATGTTTGCTTGTTCTGTTGCTAATCATGAATAAGAAGACGGATGCTCTACAACCGCTGTTCTATACAGCGCCTTCACAGCCAATTTGCTGCTGGTTTAACTCATGATAACCACAAAGCTGGTTTCACTTGGCAGCAGAGTGCTCAGGTGCTGGTTCAATTTCTCCAGATTCAGATTGAAAAAGCCGAAGGATGAGCAAAGCCACACATCCTTGTGTGAGAGAGAGACCTGGACCATTTCACACCAGCATTTCCAGGCCAGCAACTCATGAAAGCTTTTGCCTAAAAGCATCCAGCCATGGTGTGATATTAACATAGTGGTGCATAAGAGTGTAAACAAGTCACTTCTAACACCAATGACTTCTCAGATGGGATGAGAAACTGGCAAAGGCAAATAAAAACCCAACCCAGCCTTTCCCTGCTCAGCTCCTTTCAAGCCCATGGCACTGTGTGATGGGGAAGGTCTAGAGATAAGGAAGAGAGATCATTTGATGTACAAGCAAGAATGAGGATTTTTGCCTATCTCAACCTATGCTTATTACTTAAACAGAATTACAGGAAGCAATTGCTAGACTGTGGAGACACCAAATGAAACCTTGGAGGCCAGGTCTACCCCTATCTCACCCTGGAAACTTGACACATGTATTGTCACTGGCACAGGGTGCCCAGAGAAGCTGTGGCTGCCCCATCCCTGGCAGTGTTCAAGTCCAGGTTGGACACAGGGGCTTGGAGCAAGCTGCTCCAGTGGAAGGTGTCCCTGCCTGTGGCAGGAGGGTAGAACTGGATGAGCCTTAAGATCCTTTCCAACCCATTCTCTGATCTGTATGAGGAATGCTACTGTAAGTGCATCTTAGTGACCCATAGCAGAGATATAGGATGCCCCAAAAGCTTTGGGAGCCTTTCCAGAGCCAGGTGTCCCAGCTGGTGCCGTGGGCATCTCCACAGCCCCACAGTGACACAGCCAGGCTTCCCGCTCGCAGCTCCAGATGAGGAAATCACAACAGGCTGTATTTACATGACAACTCTTGATTGAAGGATATGCCAAGGTGTGCCGCAATTAAAATTCCATAAAGTTACCCAGCCGAAGGAAACTGTGGGATAATAAACATTTGCATATTACTGATCCTGGGTTTAACCTCTTTTTACCCAAATCCGTGGCAGAAAGGGTCTATCCCACAGAAAAGGGTTAAGAGGAGAAGGAGAGGCTGTGCAGAACAGCAGCAACAGCAGTTCAGAAACCTCTTTTGGCTCTACTGCTGCTCCTCATGTGCCCTGAAGTGAATCAAAATCTCTCTTCCTCATTTCTCCCACCTCTTGAGATAGGGTAAATGTGCTTTGTTACCACTGTCAGGTGCTATAAGGTCTACCTAAGAAGTAAAATAGGAAAGTGAGACTATAAGGACTTTAAAGGAGTACTGAAAGGAAGGGCAGATTGCATTAAGAGCAGCGATTTTGGATCGACTCATCTTGGAGAGCCCCCAGATGACCTTGGCAACCTTACCAGCTAAATCCCTGCTAGAAGTACTTCCGTAGAGCAGTTGCAATCGCCTTCCATATTCACCCACCCCCGGCAGCCTGTAAGCAGCTTGGAACCCCCTGGCTCAGGTAGAAGTGATGATTCCAAGTTGAGTTCCCAGCCGTGGGAATGACGCTGAACACAAGGGCAGCCAAACTGCTGACTTGCTCCATGCCTCCTTTTCCCCATCTGACCAAACCCTTCAGGGCAGATGTGGTCTCACCAAACACCCAGAGCATCAAGCCCTAACCCCAGTCACCTCAGCTGCTACTGTAACCCAAATAAATAACGCTTGCTCTGCCTTTGAGTCACTACTGTAAGTGCTTCGGTTTGGTAAACACCATTACATCACCTCCTGCATCTGACACTGGTTAGAAGAAAAAGAGAGGAAAATATAGGGTTTGAGTATCACTTCTGCTCTTTCCCAGAGAGAAACAAAGCCAGCTTCCTCTTACACTGTCCTTAAGTATTGTTTGTCTTCCTCAAGCCCAACCTGTGCTTTGCCACCGTCGTTCTTGTACATTCACTGTGGGCTTCGCCAGGACCATCGGCCTACTCTGAAGTCATGACAGGGCAGCTGAAGAGTCACTCAAACTGCCCTGGAGAAGCCAAAGCACTGGGAGAATACATCAGTTTCACTCCCCACACAACACACGGATTCCTTACCTCTATGGGCATGTCCACCTCAATCAATGCAACGCTTTGGTAAGACATGCCCTGACCAAACCAGTCTGAGTTTCAGCAGCTGAAGAGCTGCCCTAGCACAGCACTTCTCCCAGGTAGCTTGTGTTGGTAGGAAACAAAACAAGGACTATCCACTTGCACATGGAGCTGGGCTAAAACACCTACATTGCTTCCTAGATTGATGGCTCCATGCCGTGTAATGCCACAGAGGTATCAGAAATGTTGGGTTGGAGATTCCTTGGGAGGTCTCTGGTCCAACCCTGCATTTAGCTGTGACTAGATGGGGTCAGCCCAGTCTTGAAAACCTCCAGAGACTGAGACCCTGCAGCCTCTATGGGAGCCTGCTCCTTTACGCCATGACCCTCTTACTGGAGGAGCTTCCCTACAACCCAACCTGAACCTCTAAAGCTGGTTTGTGGTTGTTGCCTTTTATTTTGTCACCTGCTACAGCCACGAAGAGTTTGACTCCATCATCCCCATATGCCATCCTTCAAATAGCTGCAGGTTATTAGATCGGGAGCATTTCAAGGCCAGGTTGGACAAGGCTTGCAGCAACCAAAGTGGAAGGTGTCCCTGCCCATGGCAGGGGGGTGGAACTGGATGATCCTAAGGTCCTTTCCAACCCAAACCATTCTATGATTCCGTGATGACAATATACCACCATCTGCCAGGAGATGGTACAGTGGGTGAAGGAACGCAGCCCCACACTCAGACGAACCCCAAGATAAGGTTGCAGGGAAGAGGTTTTGACTCATCAGCAATGATGCAGCAGAGAAATGAGTTATGGAGCATGACCTTTGCGCAGCATTGCACAAGAGAGGTGGTGCTGCAGGAGTGCTGTCGGGCACTGCCTTTGTAAGCAAAATGCACCCCCTGACCTGCAACACCTTCTCTGGTGGAGCAAGGGCTCATTCCTCCTCTGAATCATGGGGCAGATGACAGCAGCTAAAACCTCTGATGGGCTTTTTGCATCAGGGCTCAAGATGACATGGGAGGAGCGGGGTGCAGCGAGGTAGCGTGATAGACACGAAGTCATAGAGCTCAGTGCTGCCAAAACCTTCGACAAAGAACCTGCTTGCACTGGGTCAGAGGACTTCCCATCAGCAGATCCAGGTGACATGATGAGTGTCCTAAGCCTCTTTGCTATCCCTCCCTGAATCCTGGCTCAAAATCCATGAATTCACCCAAACCAGCACTGGGGGGGACATGTGGAGAAGTTGTCGAATATATTCCACTGGATCAGCTCTCCTAAGCACAGTGTGGCCAACCCGCTCTTCCAAACTTCCACCGATGGAGATTCCAAGCCAATCCCAACCCATCTGTTCCACAGCTCCGCTCCTCTGGCAATCAGCAGTTAGGAAGTTTTTTCCTAACACTTGTTTCCCTTGGTGCAGCTTTGAGCTCAGTGTTTCTTGGCCTCTCACCACTGGCCATGGAGAAAAGTTTACACCCTTCCCCTTTGCAGCTACATCTGACATACTTGAGCGCTGTTACTTCTCCTTTCAGCCCTCTCATCCCTGATTACCTTCGGTCTTTCCATGTTTTCTAAGTTTTTGGTGCTTTTCTCTGGGGTCTCTGCAATTGTTTCCTATTTTCCATAGAGGGGAGCATCCTGGATCAGGCCTGGCACAGGCAAACATGAGAGCAACCAGTGAGAGTGAGTCCGGACAAGGCCATGGAGCTGCTGCGAGGGCTGGAGCAGCTCTGCTCTGGAGCCAGGCTGAGAGAGCTGGGCTGGGGCAGCCTGGAGAAGAGAAGGCTCCTGAAGGAGAGACCTGAGAGCAGCTCCAGTGCCTAAAGGGGCTGCAGGAAAGCTGGAGAGGGGCTTTGGACAAGGGATGTAGGGACAGGACAGGGGAATGGCTTTAACTGCCAGAGGGGAGACTGAGATGAGCTCTGAGGCAGAAGCTCTTCCCTGTGAGGGTGCTGAGGCGCTGGCACAGGGTGCCCAGAGAAGCTGTGGCTGCCCCATCCCTGGCAGTGCTCAAGGCCAGGTTGGACACAGGGGCTTGGAGCTGCTCCAGTGGAAGGTGTCCCTGCCCATGGCAGGGGTTGGGACTGGATGAGCTTTGAGGTCCCTTCCAACACAAACCAGTCCGGGATCCTATGATTCTATGATGTTCAGACCCCCCCAGCTCCTACCAGCACTCAGCCAAGGCAGCAGCACGTAAAAGCCGTTCCCATTACCCTGGAGGTCAACTTTTGCAAATGGCCTTTCCCAACGCCCCTGCAACGCTGCGAGCTCAGACACACTGATACCCTCCTGACAGAGAATGAGACCACGCGAATGGAGGCTGAAATACGGCACTTGCTCAACAGTGAAAACGAACACTGGAGTAAGGTGTGGAGGTGACAGGCTCCTGTGGTTTGAAAGCACTTCAGGCCATTTGGAGGCATAGGAGTTATAAAATCCCCTCTTTCAGTTTAAAGCCATTCCTCCTTGTCCCATCACTTCATGCCCTTGTAAAAATCCTGTATCTCCCCTTAACAAGGACATTCTTGCTACACATCTAAGAAGGATCCCCTTCAGGGGCCAAAAGAATCCCTTTGTCAGGGAGTTATCCACAGGAATACAGCTGCAATCAGCCCATTTTACCCCCCTTTAACCTCTTCTGCTCACCCCATCAGAGAGGAGCGGATCTTCTTATAACCTTAATTAAGCTACTTCTACTTGATGTAAAAACGACCCCTGATGCACAAAGCCAAACTCCCCCCCGCCCCAAACAAGCCAGTAAAGAAAACCAAGAAAGCACTGAAGCACTGTAAAACAGTACAAGGCAAGAAGCTTTTCAATCAGAACTGCAGACACGCATCTCAGCCAGACAGAGAATCCTCTGACTTCACAGTCCATAAAGGAGCCAGCAGTGCACTGATTTAACGATAGGAAGCAAAGAGCTGCTCGACATCGACAGCACTTCTTCTTTACATTGCTTTCCTGCCAGAGAGCCCCATCGGTGGCAGTGGATAGCCACAGGACACCACACTCTGCCCCCATGTCTAACATGGGAGACAACAGACAGGCACGTCCAGAGCGAGAGCACCAGGAGACAGTGAGTCAGTGCCGCCCGGCACAACATGCGTTGGTCTCGGCTCGTTGGTCGCACAGCTGAAGCCAAGGGGGTTGTTTAGAGATTGGGGTTTTTGCATGGGTGTTTGAAGGAGGAGAATTAAAAACAGCTCCGTGCTTTGCAGCAAAACCAAGGAGACCCTTCCATGCATGAAAGGCAGAGGGGAGAATGGTGGGGACAGGCTTTTAATAGGACCTGTTGTGATAGGACAAGGGGAAATGGTTTTGAATTAAAAGAGCATTGATTCAGGGTATATATAAGGCAGAAGCTCTTCCCTGGGAGGGTGCTGAGGCGCTGGCACAGGGTGCCCAGAGAAGCTGTGGCTGCCCCATCCCTGGCAGTGCTCAAGGCCAGGTTGGACACAGGGGCTTGGAGCTGCTCCAGTGGAAGGTGTCCCTGCCCGTGGCAGGGGTTGGAACTGGATGAGCTTTAAGGTCCCTTCCAACCCAAACCAGTCTGTGAAGGCACAAAAGTGTTTGAAAAGAACCCCAAGCAAGCTGATGATGGAGCTTGGCATCCATGCAGAAGGGAGGTGGAAGGTGGTATTTTGGTCCCTGCACCACTTTTGACCTTCAACTATTTTGTTACCTTTTTTTTTATCAGTACTACTGCAGCATTATACATATATATGTATATATGTACATATGTACATATATTATAGGGCTCCTCTGAGCTCATGGCCAAACTGCCTGGGGTCTACAAGAACCCCAGTCCCCAGTTATGAGACAGAAGAGAGGTACCATTCATCTCAACCTCAAAGCAGTCATGGTGTGAACGTCCTCCAACAGAAGAACTCCAGACACTGGTGCTTTGCAGACCATTGCACCAAGAGGTTCTCCATAGAATACCCCCAGGCTCACATAAACACAGCCCTCTGAAGTGAAACTGAGCAGGTCCTGATATAAATGAAGATCAACACTACATGGATCAGGTGTGGGGAAGAATCCCCTTCCCCAACCCCTCTGCATGGGAGTGAGAAAGTACATTCAGCACTTTCCTCCCTTGCCAAAGCTCTCCTTGAGAAGTAAAACCAAAACAAAAGCAGGCTTACGAAAGCCCAGCGCTTCAAGGACAGCATCAGCAACACACCCATGAGCAGGCACGTACGTCTGAAATGCACTTGTCAAAGGGAAAACAGATCTATCATCTACCCTGTGTCGATACAGCCAGAGCAGGAACTTCAAACCCGATTAGCAGCATCCTGCAGCCTGAGATTCCCCCTTTGAGGTCTCAAAGCAGAACATAAACCAAAGGCACGAGGGAAGTGGCAAAGGATTCAGTACCTTGCCTTTGAGTGTAATGCCGCGGTGGCTGAAACTCACCTTCTGTGCATGAAAACCAAAGTCCGGCCATGTGGGTTTGATGGGAGCAAAGCCATCATCGAAACAGAGAATCAACCAGGTTGGAAAAGATCATCAACTCCAAACATTAGCACCACTAACCCATGTCACTGAGTCCCGGTTTGTGAACACTTCCAGGGATGGATGGTGACTCCAGCACTGCCCTGGGGATTGTTGGAATACACCAGCCCCAAGCTCCACCACATTTTGAGGCATTATCAAAGAGAACCCGACCAACACACCAACACCCTGAACGCACCCTGCAGCCATATAAATACACTAATAACCATTAAAAAGCATGCTGGATGGGGACACCACCACACAAGACACAATCCAAGCTGAGCCCAACACTTCCAACTCCAGCCACCGAAGCAGGAAGCCGGCACAACTGGTGCGACTGGAAGGGAAGTCTCACTGACCACGGCGCCGGCACCGAGATCCCCTTGAGCGACATGTGCCAAGCATCGCTTCCTGCCCTGCGTGGGACAAGCCGGGCCCAGCTCAGCGTGGCCGCGTTTCCACCGGGGTGTGTGTGGGGGAATGAGGATGTTTGGAAAGCCGAGGTGGCTTTTGCAAAGCACTTTGGGATGTGGTGGGGATGAAAAGCACTCTTCTGCACACGGATAATGAGCGCTAACCGCCAGCGTGTCACACCCTCGTGGGGAGCGCTGAAGCAGCTTTCTTCGGCTCCCGCTGGAATGCCGGGGCACAAGCTGGATATTCAGGAGGCGATGTGAGCGCCCTTTCACAGGGCAGATGCTGGGGACCTAATGACGGTTGATGAGTTAAGGCCACTGGTGACTCAGGATCAGCAATTAGCTGATTTCTGCAGGGAGGGAGGGAGGAAGGTGCTTTGCTCCATTAAGCTAAAAGCATCCTCCACAGTTCAGTGTGCACAAAGTCGTTCTGTCCATGTCCCACAAAGCCTGCTACATACATCAGGGGCCTCATATTTCCCATGTAAACACCCTGTTTTACCTTTGTCTCAGTGCATTTGAGGGGACAGGGAGCAAAAGAGCTGGCTTCTCTCATGGTCCCATGCCGAACGGATCCTCCTTCAAAGGGGATCGGGCGCACGAGAGCAACCGGGCACACTGCTTAATGCACAGGGATGTGGCACTGCCGATGTCTACGGGGCTGCACCCATTTGGACAAGGCTAATAACATGGGATCACACAGTGAATACTCCTCCAGCCCTGCCCTGGGCTGTGATGCCACAGACACCCCCCTCCCTCCCAGGGGTAGGCGGCGATGCTTCAATCCATCAATAACCGGCACTGTGAAGGCACCAGCTGCACTTGTTCCGCTGCCGATCCCGGAAACACACACACAGGCAAAACCAGCAGGACCAAGGCACAGTCTGGTTTGTGCTCCCCCCCGCCAGCCGGGAAGGGAGCCCTTCCCACAGGCTGCATCCCAGCCAGCCGCAACCTGGCTGAGGACGCTGGAGGCAGGGAACGGGACCCCGGCTTCATCGCGGGGCGCGATGTGCCGAGTCATGGGATGGCAGCAGGACGTCGCCGCGCTCCCGAGCTCCAACGCTCGCGGCGCACGGCGGGGCCGTCAGGAGGGAGCAAGGAACAGTTACGTCTTTCAGGGAGCGGGGAATGTGACAGGGTTGGCATTTGGACCCTTCTCTTTACAACTTCTTTGAAGTGTTTGATCTCAGCCGCTAATGACACCAAAGGCTATCGAAGCGCTACGGGTGCTATCTTCAAAGGGTTGCAACCTTCAATGATTAATAGGAACCGTGAACGGGGAGGGGGAAGCGACCGTTAAGGGGGGAGTAAGGCAGGGGGAGGACACCCAAGATGTGTTATTTCTCTTTGGGACCAACGTATTCCCAACCTCCCCATATAAAACACACGACTTTAAAGAGGGGTGGGAGAAGCGGGTGTCCGGTCCAGCCGTTGCCACCACCCGGGGCAGGGGTTGAGGTGGGGAAGGAGGGCTCAGAGATGCTCCCACCGCCCTTCCCAAGCAGAGCGAGCCAGGACCGAGCCTTCCATGCCCGGGTAAGGGGCAGCGAGCCTCGGGGCGGGAGGCGGCAGGTGCACCGGGTACCAAAGGATGAGGGGGATGCAGGGAAGGGGTAGAGGTGCGATAGGGATGGTCTGAGACTTACGTATCTCCGTAACTTCTTCTCCGGCGGTGACTTTCGGAGCCAGCCCGAGCACACAACCTCCCCGCCGCTCATCGCGGCGGCCGGGCGCTGCCTCCCGGCGCTCAGCGCCCATGGAAGGCGGTGGGAGGATGGATGTGCGGATGGATGGATGGGTGGATGGATGGATAGATGGAAGGGAGGGAGGAAGGGAAGGGAAAGGGGGGGGGGGGGGGTGCGATGAGCGCCTCCCCCGCCGCCGCCGCCGCTCGGCTGCGAGCGGGGAAGCAGGAAACCGGCTCCTTCCCCGGCTCACCACGCCTCCCGCCCGGCCCGGCGCCCCGCCAGCCCGCTTTAAAGATACAAACCCCGCGGGGAGCGAGGGCTGCCCGGCCCCCGGCAGCTCCCCCCCGCAGACCCGGGGGGGGTTGGTTCATTCCCGCCGCGCCCCGCACTCATCCAGCGCCTATAAACTTTGTACGTACCGCGGGGGGGATGTGCAGAGAGACTCCGTAATGAAGAACCCCCCCTAAACCCTTCTACTGTGAGGTTTAATCACTGCAGCCCCCTCCAAAGACCCTTCCGCTGTCTTGATGGGAAAGCTCCTTCTCTGGCTTTCACCCCACTGCACCCTGGGGTTTGTGTGATGAAGGTGCCCGTAGGAAAACAAAGAGGTTGAGCAAGAAAGAGCCAAACATCAGTGGTAGCAAAAAAGAAAAAACCCTCCTGGAGGAAGAAAAAATCATATAAAAAATGGGGAGAATCGATAAAAGCTTCATACTTTATTATTGATTTTTAAATAATGGAGCAGTGCCCACTGCGAGGGGATGCGACTGCTCCTGGAGTCTCATGCAGACAAGCTGGGGTTTGCATTACCACGTTATTATGCCCTGGCTGAGATGAACGGTCATCTTCCAGGTCTGGAAACACTGTGTGTTTGAAAGTCTGATCCTCTCCCCAGCTCAGGCAGCAAGGAAAATTCTCTCCATAGCCCTGTGAGCGGGCTTATGCTCTAACCCTCCTTGTGCTGCATCCTTCATCCTGGATCTAGCCCCCTGAAAGCCCATTTCTAACCCATGACACACTCATGCTGCCCACTTAGGAACATACAACTCATGGCTGTTCACTGGGGATGGAGTTTTAAGACCTGTCGCTATACAGCAGTTCTGCCCCAAACCTGCTCGGCCACATTCATCCTTGCCTTGACTTCCCTGCCTGTCCAACCTCTGTGGGCAGGGACGGTCCCTCCTGTGTTTGTGCTGTAGCTGGTGCAACAATAACTCCACGCTGGCTGGATGCTCTGCTGCATGTCAAACAACAACAACCTTTGCTGCACGCCGCTCGAGAGGGGATCTTGCATCACTTCAGAGCAGTAATTGCAGCTTGCAGTGCCTCTGGGAGGGAGGCATGACACCTCTTCAAGATGGGGACAGCACAGTTAAGCCATATGTTGTTTATCATCTCTGTGGATACATGCAGGAGGGGGATAACCCCTTAAAGAGCAAATATGTCATTTGTTAGGAATGTATCTCCTCAACAGCTTTGTTTTTCTGCCAGTGAAACGCAAAGGCTCGAAAAGGTTTCTCTACCTTTTCACTGCCCAAAGGAAAGGCTTTGTCCTATTCAGTCTCTGCACAGATGCTGACTACAGGCAGATCAGTTTGGCTACAGGCAGATCAGTTCAGCCATGGTCAGATCAGCTCGGCTATGGTTGGGTCAGCTCAGCCAGGGTGCTGTGTGCGATGCAGCTGAGAGCAGGGGAGGGTGGAGAAACCAGCCCTGCACTGGCATCAGCCAGCATGACCTTATTCAGTGTACTGTAACTGCGTCAATGTACATTGAGAGTCTTGCCCTCAAACCCTCCTGTCGTTAGGATTTGCAGGGAAAACTGCGTCCTGGAGGCCTCTGCTTGAGGGATGTTCCCAAAACCCAGAGCAATTTCAGGGATGCTGGTGACCCACTGGGGATTTATAGAGACCCAGTCGAGAGCAGACGACTGTGATTAATAGGCAGGTACCGTGCAGAGACATCCCATGGTGTATGCTAATGATTCACGGCTGAGGAATTCACTCACACTGACACCAATGCAAAGTGGTGTCAAGTCTGGAAACCAGTTGCAGAGAACCCCATCCGCATTTTTATGTTAACAACTTCCACCACTCCACTCACCCACTTCGTTTGGGCGATGGGTGTTTAAAGAAAGGCTCCATAATTATCACTGTGTGAACTGCAATGAATTCTTATACATATGCTGTGACAGCCTTTGCTTTATTACCCTGCTCCCTTCCTGCACTCCCTTTTCTCTCCACTCATCCCCTATTCTGGATCACATTTACTGACTTGGTCACATCACAACATATAGCTGAACAGTGTGCAAAACATGAAGAACCCCTTTTTTCCATGCCTTTGGTGATGCCTGACACACACACCTCAGATTCCTGGGATTCTGCATGGGAAACAGGTTGCATTTTCTATACACTTCAATATGCCGCCATCTCGAATGTGAAATACAAGCTCTGCACACAGGAAAACACTCAAAACAAAGATGCTCCATGCGAGCGTGCCTCCCTAATCCCGCTGTGGCTGTCCACAGAGTGGGAACAGCGAGATAACGCTGCCAGATTCCATACGCTCCAACGCATGTAACGTTACAACGGCGTAAAATGCTGGCCCTACTTAAAGCATTTGGCCAGGAAGATCAACATTACCCCAGTGCCTTTAGGAGCTACAGACGCTGCACGTCAGGAACGCGGCTCGGCTCCGGCAGCGCTCGCACGTTCGGAACAGCTTTACCAACTTCAAGCTGTTGCTCCGAGGGGCGGTGGAGCCTCAACTCGGGCCGGCCCCGGCTGACGGTGTACATCCCTGCAGCCCGAGGCAGCAGCCAGCAGAAAGCCGTGAAAACCACATCCCCCTGTTTGAAAGCGAGGAGAGGTTTACGTGAAGCCATCAGGAACTCGTCCCTGCCAGCGGGAGCCACTGAAGGAGGAACGTAGAACCAGCAGGTGTAGCAAGGGGGAAATGAAGGGATGCCATGGAAGAACGGGTGTCCAATAGCTAAAGGGGCTCCAAGAAAGCTGGAGGGGGGCTTTGGACAAGGGATGTAGGGACAGGCCAAGGGGAATGGCTTTAACTGCCAGAGGGGAGACTGAGATGAGCTCTGAGGCAGAAGCTCTTCCCTGGGAGGGTGCTGAGGCGCTGTCCCAGGGTGCCCAGAGAAGCTGTGGCTGCCCCATCCCTGGCAATGCTCAAGGCCAGGTTGGACACAGGGGCTTGGAGCTGCTCCAGTGGAAGGTGTCCCTGCCCATAGTAGGGGTTGGAACTGGATGAGCTTTGAGGTCCTTTCCACCCAATCTATTCCATGATTCTATGATAAGGAATCACATTCTTTGCGCACAAGAGTAGTGCCGGAAGAAAACATTTTCCCATGAAAAAGACCTTTTTCTTCCCGTTTAATGTGCCAGAGAGCAGCCAAACGCTTCGCTGCCTCTGGCAGAAACCTCGAGGTTTTCAATCACAACCTTCAGCGCCGTTCCTTGTTGTCTGAAACCGAAATCACAACTTCTAAGAACGAGCCCGCAATGCCTCCGCTCCTCCCGCCTGCTCCGCGCTTATTTAAATGAGCCGCGCCATCTACTGGCAGTAGGGAATGCTGCAGGCAGAGCAATTCCTCGCTCCGGGCCGCTGGTGGAAGCAGCAGGGATGGATGGAGACACTGGGAATTTCCTGTGGATTAGGGACCAGCTGGTTAAAACGCTCTGGGCTACGTACCCCAGCCAGGCACTAATCCCATGGAAATGCCCTGTGCTGAGGTTAATATAAACCGAGACATGCTGTGGCGGGGAGGAATGCAGATGCGCGCTGCCCTGGGTGCTACATGCCTGCTTTGGAATTCCAAGCTGAATGCTCAGTCTCAGGAGATGCAGCTCCACAATGAGACCCGACTTTATCTTCACGTAACAGCAGAGCGAGATGGAAGCAGCTTTTTCTCCTTTATTTCATCCGGAATGTTCAAGGTTAAAGAGAAAAATGAATCACCTCTTTCAAGAAACGGAGCCTTTTCAAGCTTCCCACCCTGTAAAAGAGCACAGCAATGGAAAGCAAACTGCAAGATGGTCCTTTCCTTCATGGGATAGACAGGAGCTCCAGCAGCGAGCATGGGGAGGGGGGATAGTTACACAAGGTGATCTGATGAGATAGTGAGACAGTTCAAAGCATCCTCACGACAGTGCTGTGGCAGAGATGGGGCATCAGAGCTCTGATGCCTTAATATGGAGTTCAAAGAGAGAAGAGATGGCTTGTGGGTCTGCAGTGCTCAAGGTGCTCCTTTGGACTTGATGGTCCAGTTGCTAGTGGTGGTGATGGAAAACAGTGGATTAAACGTGCTTTGTCCCTTCTCTGTTGGAAATCCTAGCAAATGCCAGCACATCCCATGAGGAATGGATGAAGTCCCCTGGATAGCTGACAGTGGATGCAGCCAGACAACACTTCCAGTGTTTGCACTTGAATATTATTAAATATTAAGGACATAGGAACTGTTGGAAGCAAGTCCAGAGGAGGCCACGAGGATGATCAGGGACTGGAGCACCTCCTGTATGAAGATAGGATGAGAAAGTTGGGGCTGTTCAGCCTGGAGAAGAGAAGGCTGCGTGGAGACCTCAGAGCAGCTTCCAGTATCTGAAGGGGGGCCTATAGGGATGCTGGGGAGGGACTCTTCATTAGGGACTTGTAGTGACAGGACAAGGGGTAATGGGTTCAAACTGAAACAGGGGAAGTTTAGATTGGATATAAGGAAGAAGTTCTTCCCTGTGAGGGTGCTGAGGCGCTGGCCCAGGGTGCCCAGAGAAGCTGTGGCTGCCCCATCCCTGGCAGTGCTCAAGGCCAGGTTGGACACAGGGGCTTGGAGCTGCTCCAGTGGAAGATGTCCCTGCCCATGGCAGGGGTTGGAATTGGATGATCTGAAGGTGCTTTCCAACCCAAACCATTCAATGATGAATGAGGTTTCCTATTCTGAAACCACAGCCCAAGCCAAGGCCCAGCCCTGCTTCCTTCAGTAAGCTGGACAGTCAGAAGTAATTTTGCCTGGAGTTGAGCTGGGACAGAACATTAATGAAGCATTTCTCAGTTTTGGGCCCAGGTGGAGCTTCTTCATTCCTGGTCCTTCCTCCTAGGATGGACGAATTCCTCATGCAACTCTCCAGCCTGGATCCAGATACATTTCTGGCACATACGTTTACCCTGGTTTCTTTCCGCTGATGCTGTTTTCACCATGGAGGAGAAGGAAACTGGGAGTTTTCCCATGTTTTTCTCACCTTCTCAGGACAGAAACCTATTGCTCAGTGGAAAGAGCACCAGGCAATGCTCCAGACACAGGCACTACTCTGGTTTAAGCACCAAGGCCACTGCATCCTTGTGTTTCTCCTGATGAGCCCAGAAGCTCTGTATGGAAAAGACTCCCTCTATGGACACTCTATGGCACAATGCTGGGCCCAGGGCAAGCAATCAGAACCTGAATGATACTAAAACAAGCAGGGAGACATCTTTGCCTTGCCTGCCCATCCAACCCTGCACTGCTCTCACATCCTCAGGCATTACTTCAAGAAGCAGATGGTGCTCTGTGGTAGAGCAAATGAGCAATTTTCCTCCTGACACCCTGCAAGGTCCCGTCCCCCCCCCCCCCCCCGTGCAAGAAGTTACTTCACCCCAAGCTAAGAGCTGTTGTCTGGCTTTTCAGCATAATGGGATGTAATTGAGTTTCATTTAGTTGGGGCAGTAACTCTGAGGACTTTTCTAACTGCATTACTGTCAGCCCAATGGTCATGTGCCATTATATCTACTGGTCAAAACAGAAGCCAGAATAAAACCAGATGCTTCCCCCTCTACTCCTCCTTCCACCGACACCCCTTCAGGATATGAGCTTGCATGGCACAGTCAGTATAATGAGCTAAAAATGCTATTAGAAGAAGGAAGTCATTGCTGTCCTATTACATCCAGGCCTCTCCTACGAAGTGTAAATGATTTAGAGTGTGCTTGTTTACAACCGCAGACCATGCACAGCTTAGAGCTAAAGCTACTGGAGCATAAACCTAGGATGCACGTGAGCTTTGGGACATAAATCTTATTACTCTTACTGTACAAGTAGGGAAGCATGAGCAGGAGTGAATGGACGATGAGGGAGGAGTCCCTCAGGTCCTATTTTCCACTCTGCACCACCAGCTGAGAACAAGGAATATACAAAATGCTGCGTTTATGGGAGATTTAAAGCTCTACTACAGGTAACTTATAGCTGAGAGAGTGGCACCTGGGAAACAGAGCAAAGCCAGGAGCTTATCCTGGAGAAGGCTCCTTAAGGGCAGACCTTAGAGTAGCTCCAGGCACCTAAAGGGGTCCAGGAAAGCTGGAGAGCGGCTTTGGGCAAGGGATGTAGGGAATGGCTTTAAGCTGCCAGAGGGGAGACTGAGATGAGCTCTTAGGCAGAAGCTCTTCCCTGGGAGGGTGCTGAGGTGCTGTCCCAGGGTGCCCAGAGAAGCTGTGGCTGCCCCATCCCTGGCAGTGTTCAAGGCCAGGTTGGACACAGGGGCTTGGAGCTGCTCCAGTGGAAGGTGTCCCTGCCCGTGGCAGGGATTGGGACTGGATGAGCTTTGAGGTCCCTTCCAACACAAACCAGTCTGGGATCCTATGATTCTATGATGTTCAGACCCCCCCAGCTCCTACCAGCACTCAGCCAAGGCAGCAGCACGTAAAAGCCGTTCCCATTACCCTGGAGGTCAACTTTTGCAAATGGCCTTTCCCAACGCCCCTGCAACGCTGCGAGCTCAGACACACTGATACACTCCTGACAGAGAATGAGGCCACGCAAATGGAGGCTGAAATACGGCACTTGCTCAACAGTGAAAACGAACACTGGAGTAAGGTGTGGAGGTGACAGGCTCCTGTGGTTTGAAAGCACTTCAGGCCATTTGGAGGCATAGGAAGTGAATTGCGTTCCTGGTTGAAGTGTCGACTGCACTTTAGACAGACACCTCCTAAAATTCAGGTCAGTTTTGAACTGCAGATTAACCATAAAAAGACCAAAGTGTGAAGAGACCTCTCTAAGATCAGCAGCAAAGGATGCTCTCCAGCTCCCAAATGTTTCCAAGCAGGCATCCTCACAGTTGAATCCTGCTAAGCTGTCGATGCAGCCATATGCATCCCTGGGTTGGGCCAGATGGCTACTCCGAGTTTGCAATGATCTGGGAAATGCACACTTGATAAGGGTGTATTTCAGAAGGGTTAGCACAAACTTTCTTCCTTTTTTCCATACCAGCACTGTTACAGATGGTATTAGATCTCAGTCAGGGACCGCAGTAACACAGTGCTAAACCCACCGCGGTTTGGCACATGATCCGGGACTGCACCAGGGCAGGTTTAGATGGAGCTGAGGAACAATTCCTGCCCCAAAGGGTGCTCAGGCATTGGAACTGCTGCCCAGGGCAGGGCTGCAGTCACCGTCCCTGCGAGTGTTCACACACCGTGGAGACGAGGCCTCAGTGCCATGGGTCAGTGGTGGCCTTGGCAGCGCTGGGGAATGGTCGGACTGGATGAGCTTAAGGGGCTTTTCCAACCTGATTCTATGAATGTAGAAGCTTCCAAGTTGGATTATTATCTAGGCTCTGCCATGACTTCTAAAAGAGCCACATTTCCATCCACAGGGAGAAATAGTTATATTTCATAAGCACAATAGTTTTGTAATAATGCTTTTACGGTGTCTTCACCACCAAAGTGACTTTTGAGCATTAATTCAGTGCTACCTTTGTGGCCCCTTGAAGATCCTGGGCTCCAAGTGCTCAGTACAGTGATTAAGCTGTGTGAAGCAGGCTTGTGATCCATACTTGGCTGAGACATACATCTGTTTTCTGCCTGTCCTTCAGCTTTGCTGCTGCTCTGTTGATGAATGCATGGCCACAGGCTTCCCATCCACGCATGAGACAGCCAGGCACACACCACAGACAACTTCCAGGCTTACTGACCTCTGTTGCTGCTGCCAGGGCTGTTCACATAGCCGGGATGCTCCAGGTGAAAAGTCAGAGACAGACAAAGGGACTTGGCAAAGGCTATGGAGGGAAGCACGAGAGGATCAGGAATAGATTTCCAGGCTCCCCGCCTGAAAGTCAAGAGCAGGTTTCTCCCATTTCTGCACTAAGCAATGGAAATCAGTGCTCAGTCAGTAGCCAGTTTGCATCTCTAGAGATGCAGCTGCGAGCTCTTGCCTTCTGCAGGGATTCTGGCAATCACTTTAACTGATGAGGCCTTGCTCTGGCAGGTTCGAGTCACACAATGGCATCTCCATGAAGCACTTGAAGTGACCTCTGCAGTTGTTTAGTGTAAATAAATCACTGTGTGCATTCAGGCTTGCCCAGCAGCGTGTACACAGGGTCAGAGCTGCGAGAAGGGGCTCTGTGCAGTGGCTGAAGCGCTGGGCAGGGTGTGCTATGGGTGCCTCTCTGTACACAGGCATGGGCGGTGCTTTCCCAGATCATCCTGCACGTCTGAACCTTGCCACCCACAGAACCCGAATAACCATGCACAGCAAATCCAAAGGCCTGGTTTATACAGTGATTTCAGTCTTCCAAATTCCATTCTTACTAATGGCATTAATAAATTACTACTGTTTAGGGTAATTCAGGAACTACAGGCTTCAAGTATTGAAAAGATTTCATGAGCCTGTTTCTTAACAAACTTGATGGATGACTTTCTGGGCAGGATCACATTCTGTGTCATAGAATTATGGAATCAACCAGGTTGGAAAAGCCCTTTAAGCTCATCAGGTCCAACCGTTCCCCAGCACTGCCAAGGCCAACACTCACCCACGGCACTGAGGCCTCAGTCTCCACGGTGTGTGAAGCACTCGCAGGGACGGTGACTGCAGCCCTGCCCTGGGCAGCAGTTCCAATGCCTGAGCACCCTTTGGGGCAGGAATTGTTCCTCAGCTCCATCTAAACCTGCCCTGGTGCAGCTTGAGGCCGCTTCCTCTTGGCCCATCCCTTGGGAGCATCCTTGGGAGCAGAGCGCAGCCCCCTCCTGGCTCCATCCTCCTCTCAGGCAGTTGTAGGCAGCCATCAGGTCCCCCAAGCCTTGTGTATCTGCATGATTTATCGAGGCCACCTCCCAGACCACACTGATTTCTTCTGTGTGTTTTGCCAACAACCTGCAAGATCAGTGACTTCTGAACCTTGAGACCACCGTTCTTACAGCGCATACAACTATCAGCACATTAACCTGCTGAAGGCAGTACGATAAAGAGCTGTTGGCGAAGAGCAAAAGGAAGATGAAGCTTTGCAAAGTGAATTAAAGATGTGCCCTCTTGGCTGCCTCGAATTAGTCAGGAAAAAAAATCAGTTGTAAGAGTACTAAAACTAAACAGTGGCATTGCTGCCTCTGAGGGGCCTCGGGACATGCGGGACAGATGAAAATCACTGAAGCACAGTCTAGGATCTTCGAAATGCCAAAACCGCGTTAGAAAGCAGAGCACTTGCAAACATCCTGCCTGGCTTCTGGGGTGGCAGTGCACCCAAAGGCAAAGGTAAGTCCTGTGGGGAGGTGCTGAGCAAGGAGTTGGGTGATTTGGGTCAGTTTATAGAATCCCAGAATGGTTTGGGTTGGAAGGGACCTTAAAGCTCATCGAGTTCCAACCCCTTGCCATGGGGCCGGGACACCTTCCACTAGAGCAGGTTGCTTCAAGCCCCATCCAATCCAGCCTACAGTTTCTGCTGGAACTCTATATGCCTTTAAATGGCCACACAGTCTCGCCCTACTCTTACCCTTCAGGTGAAAGCTCTCCCTTTCCAGCCTCTTTGCCAAACACCTTGCGCAGCACACAGAGCCACAGCTGTAGGACAGATAATAACACATTTCACAGCAGCAATAAAACAACGGGAGCCATAATTTCTTTGAACTTTGGGTCAAACTTCTTGTTAGCCAAGTCTGTGAGAACTCCTATAGTAAATTACATACTGTCTCTTTATCGGCAGGACCATAAAGTAGAACTTTACAACCCTTCTGAAGGTCACGACTCTGCAACAAACAGCAGGACGAGACAATAAATTCAATCCCAAGACCCCCATTTCTGTGGCTTTGGAAGCATTGGTTAGATCTGTGGAATGAGAACTTTGACAATCTTCATACAAACTCTTCCTTATTTCTCCTTTTGGACCCATCTCCCAATTCCCCCTAAGCACAAGGCAGAGGCTAAACCAACAGCAAGAATGGCTGCTATTTGGTTCAGCAGCAGCAAAGCCACGTTTATCTCTATACACACATTTAATGGAAACAATGACCAAAGTGTTTCTTGGCAAATTAGTGCCTTCTCCCCCCCCCGAAGCAAAACACATCTATAAGCTATTTCCAAAACAATCAATATTAGTCCAGCAAGCAAAACTGCACATTTCCCATCAGTGTCTTGGCATTCCCTCAAACAAGGGATGCTTTAGAAATCACAGCTAGTACCAAAGAAACTGGAGAGAGGAGTGCTGAGCTGGGCACCTTGCTGCTTTCCCCTCACCTCTGGGGCCCAAAGGCAGGTAACCCAGTTCAAATCCCTGCGCTGATCTGCTGGCTTCTTAACATTTGGCCAAGAGATGCATCTTTTTGCCTATGCTTGTACAGAAGCTCGGTGCAACAGTCCAAGATCTAAACACTGCAGCGTAAATCATAAGGGAGAGAACAGCAATCTCTGTTATTAGCTTCAGAGCACGCGTTTGCTCTCCTGTGGATTTAAAAACGGGAAGACTGAGACATACTGTTAGATCTGCAGGTATTATTCTTTTAATTAAAACCAGAGGACTTTGGGATACTTTGATCCTGAGCATAAGGATCTTAAGTGAAGGGATTATCTGATATTCTTGAAGTGAAAACAAAGGTTTTCCCTCTAAACACTCTCCTGAGAGGCCGGCATTTGGTTATGCAAAGTTGATGGCATTGCTCTTTTGCTCCCAGCGGTGCTGCTCTCCCATCCCTCTGTCCTAATGTTGCAAAGCCACAGATGCAGTAATCAGTGATGCTGATTCTTTCCTCCGATGCTCACACTGAGGAAAAATCTGAAAAGAGGCTTTGAGGGACTGAAACTTGAAGAGATACTCACCAAAAGGATGCTAGAAGAGACCGTGCTGGTTACCTGGGCTGGAGAGCTGACCGCTTACCGCACTGAGAACACCCCAGTGTAAGCCACTGCACTGCAAGTTCAGGCTAAGAGCGGATTCCTGTGTGCAAAGAATAATGGCTTTTTATTTGAAGAAGTGTCAGTTTTCACCTGGCTTCAGCCTTTCTCACAGTGCAGGCTCTAGGAGAAGAGGCAGCACAGAAACCTGCTTCAATCTAAGCAATTCGCAGTCTGTTTCCCTGCCTACATGTCCAAGAGGAGTGACCTTCCCCGTCCCTCCAGATTAACTTCCGCTTCATTCCAGGAGAGGAGATCCGAAGGAAATACATGACATTCCACATGGAAATCCCAGGGAAAACACGTCGCATTCCTTGGCAATACCAGCCCATGCTGTATATACATAGCACGAGGCGAACAATGCCAGCCTGAAAGGAAAGGGCAGCTCCCACCCTTGCTGAGTACTCATAAATCAGGCTTCTCACAGGAACACCAGTCACAGTATTAACCCTAAGCAATATCATCACACACATGGGCCTCAGCCTCTACCTTCTCTCTCCCATCACTAGGAAAAACAATGCAAGTTTAAGGCTCTTTTCAAGACTGGACAACCATTTCTTCTCCCTTCAGAGCCTGAATGTTCATTTGGTTAGTTCTGGGGACAAGCCTGCTCTCCTCCTGCTTATTCTGCTGTATTATTAGGGGTAGTTCTTTCTGGATGAGCTCTTAGACCCAAGGACAATGTCCCCTTAGCTCAACCCTGTCTGAGGGATCTCCAACTCACCAAATATCTTTGAATGAAATAGAAATCCATGTAGAAGATGAGGGAGACTGCTCCTCTTGGACACCGAGTTGGAAACACATGAAGAGCCACTCAGTGCATCCTTGCTACATCTTTCCTACCACATACTTTCATAAACCTACCGTCTACAAATCAAAGGTTCAACTTACTCCTGTTCTGCAGTGACCTCTTATCAAGACAAAGAATGAAGGGTGGATCATACCAGTTCTTGGTTCTTGTAAGCTGTCACCTCCTATCAGGCCCTGACAGCCACTCTGAAAGAGCCCTGCCATCCTTCCCTGTAACTTGGGCCTCATGACACATCCTCCTATGATGTTTTGGCATCTTCCATTGTCTTCTTCTCTACACCTTGTTTTTCACTTGTCCTTGTTTAGCCCCACCCTGCCCACCAGATCTGGCATCTGACAATGTGATCCACAACCTCCTGCTGATGCCAAACCCAACACAGCCAGCCCAGAGCTGCAGTGGGGATGAGAGCAGAGTGAGCAGGGGATAGGTTTGCCATCCATCCACTCTTATCAGCAGATGGGCTTCCAGTTCAAGCACTCTCATTTACAGCAACTGTGGCAGAAGCAGTGACTAAGGATCTCAATGAGGACACTGGCTCATCACACACAGTGTGGACGGGGCTGTTTGGCAACTGTACTCCTTCCACATCTTTCTGCTGAGAGAAGTAATTCCAAAACATAAAGGCAATAACATTTAAGACAATGCACTAAAGGGAGATGGTCCAAATGCAGGAAGACACTTGGGTGTCTGATGCAGGAACTCCTCACTGGTTGCAAAGGGAAGGCAGGTGCTTGAACAGTTCTGTGGAACCAGACTTACCAATTCAGCCTGGAGCTCAGCTTGGAGAAGAGAAGGCTCTTTAAGGGGAGACCTTAGAGCAGCTCCAGTGCCTAAAGGGGCTCCAGGAAGCTGGAGAGGGGCTTTGGACAAGGGCTGTAGGGACAGGAAAGAGGGAATGGCTTTAAGCTGCCAGAGGGGAGACTGAGATGAGCTTTTAGGCAGAAGCTCTTCCCTGGGAGGGTGCTGAGGCGCTGTCCCAGGGCGCCCAGAGAAGCTGTGGCTGCCCCATCCCTGGCAGTGTTGAAGGCCAGGTTGGACACAGGGGCTTGGAGCTGCTCCAGTGGAAGGTGTCCCCACCATGTGGCAGGGGTTGGAACTGGATGAGCTTTGAGGTCCCTTCCAACACAAACCAGGCTGGGATTCCATGAACTGTACCAGGCAACACAAACCAGCACATGCACAGTTAACACCTGCCTGGTCAAGCAGACAGAGGACATACAAAACCAATCTCGATATGCAGGGGATACCTCAGTGCATGCAACAACCACCCCACAGTAATGACCTTGGGGTGATGTTGTCTGTATGGTCACAACACTCAAAAGCCCCCTCCATGGACCAAACTGAAACGTGACAGGTGCCACATGACATAAATATGTATTTCTAGCCACTGCAGGTGCATGCATTATCCAGCCCTACCGAGAGAGCTGTGACTGCAGCATCACCAGCGCAATGCTTGTTGATTACTCCTTTTCAATCTCTTTCATCTACTTGGAAAAGAAGTCTCCAAGGCTGTTCTGCAGCCACTTCACGTTGTATGTGCCAATTTACACGGGGTTCATTAGCAGTGAAGCTGTCACCTTGCTTTTTCTTTCTATATATTGTTTACACTGCAGCAGGCTTGGGCTCCAGAGTGGTAAGCACTATGCAAATGACCGTGTGTTGGGTTGTGATAATTTGGAAGGGAAGAAGGATGCTGGAAACCCTCAGTTCAAGTCCCAGATAAACCACTGGTTTCCAATTGCCTTCGGCAAGTCAGTTGATGTTCCCATAATCCTGTCTTCAAAACAGAAATGATTATTTCTTTACCTGGCAGGGAAGCTGAGAGAATAAAGCCATTATAGATGGCTAGGAGTTCAGATCCTAGGGTGATAAGCAATTACTTAATATATATGCAATGCTTGGGAGCATATGTTGGTTGTTTCAACATACAGACAGAACTTCTTGGTCTGATGAGCACACAAGAGGTTTCCTCAATAACCACAATAAAAAAACAGAGCAACAAGAAAAACACCAATAAATTGCAAACTGGCTCTGGAGAGATGAATGAACTCTCATATAACTGAATATTTCTTTGTGCCATGGACATGTGCTGTCTCAGGGACAGAAAACAGATACCTCCTGCAGAAGCTGAGCAACTAATTTGGGTATGCGGAAAGGAAACATCTACCCAAGACGATGAAGAGAACACCATGATGCCAAGTGTTACGGTTTTAAAACAGAAGAAACCATACAGAGCTACAAAACAACCCAGCGTACATCTTTATTGATGATTCACAAACTCAGACATCGTTCACCTAATTCACTCCAGCAGTTCCAATGTGACGTTTTTCCTTGCTAGATTTGGCTGATTTTTCCAAGGTAAACAATATCTGCTTTCAACTCGGGGTGGGGACATTCATGCTTTACAGTAGCCATTTCGTAAGAGCAAGTGCATCACAGCCATGACAATACTTCCCAGTTTTATAGCACTACATCTTCAAAGCCCTGTTCAGGCATTTAATGAATGCCTATTAAAGCCTCAAAGCATTCCTGGCTCCCAGTCCATTTTAGGTCACACCTCTTTATTAGTATTTCACATAAACCCCCCCCTACTCCCAACAATGCTTATTCAGTACTTCCATGGCTTGCACTGGTCTCATGAGTATCTTAACCCTTTAGTTAAATGGGATTTATTTATACTCCTGAAGCACACTGAGGACACAAACTGCTATCAAATGTGCTTCCGTAATCTTACCAGAACATCTATTATTTTCAATAAGCCATTATTACATTTACCAAGAGTTTCACTGATATAAAAATGACCTTGATTTCTCACTAAGCCACACTGAGTCATACCCTGGGATGTTCTATCCATTTAGCACACCAGCAGTTTTCTCCACGTGACTCAAGTGCTACAGGAGACAGGAGTGAGAAAACCTGGGGAAAGGAATGACATCTTTGATATTGTCAACTCCCAGGATGTACTGCAGGTAGCGTTCAAAGCCCATGCCGAAGCCTCCGTGAGGAACTGAGCCGAACTTTCGGAGGTCTAAATACCTGCAATTTAAACACACAGTTACATTTGCAGCCTGCTGGAGAGGGGCTCTTCATCAGGGACTGCAGTGATAGGACAAGGGGTGATGGGTTCAAACTGAAACAGGGGAAGTTCAGGTTGGATCTAAGGAAGAAGTTCTTTACTGTAGTTCTTTGCTGAGGTGCTGGCACAGGGTGCCCAGAGAAGTGGTAAATGCCCCATGCCAGGCAGCATTCAGGGTCAGGTTGGGCAGAGCCTTGGGTGACATGGTCCCGTGTGAGGCATCCCTGGCTATGGCAGGGGGTTGAAACTGGATGATCTTAAGGTCCTTTCCAGCACCAACCACGCTGTGATTCTATGTAATTAGAGTGAGCTTCTTATCGTGGGTTTTGCTTTCCATCCACATCACTTCCCTTTGATCACTGTGGATTTCTGCCAGCACAGGCGGTGGTGGTCAGGGATGTGAAGAGGTGCAGCTCCCTGACAGGCAGAACTGTGTTAGCAGAAACCCCAAGAGCAAACACAATTAGATCAACACAGCTACACTTTGCAAATACACTAGAGCCTGTCTTGGTTAGGAGTAAGAACTCATTTGGGTACAAAGAACAGCTCTGCTCACTTTGAAAGCATCTTGGTAAGTTTTAGTATCTAAAATATTCCCAGCAGAGGCACAAACCCCAGTTCCTGTAGAATCACAAAACATTTCCATTGTTGGAGATGGGAGTTGCCTGCTTGGGTTTGTTTAGCCCTTGCCATGCTGGTGTGGACATCTGCCCTACACTAGTCTTTTTCTGTCTTCTTTTTAATAGTCAAAGTCATTTCATTTCCAGTAATTCCTCAGAAGCCTAAACAGGTCCTGCTGTCTGCTGAACACTCCTTCAGATTTCCTTTTGTCTCTAAAGGTAACTACGATGGGGTATTGATGCTTCTTCCCTAATCGCTTGTACAGACTGAGCCATTTATTTCCACAGTAAGTCCGCAAAACATCTTGGACGTATCTCCTCCACAAAATGAAACCAGGAACACGACATTTCACTTCGGGGAACAGCACCTGAACAGCACAGGAAACGCAGAAAACATTTGGAAGCAGATATTCCAACTATACGAGTGTCAACAAGACTATGATGGCTCTTCTATGGAGAAGAGAAGCTGCGTGGAGACCTCAGAGCCTCTTCCAGTGTCTGAAGGGGGCTACAAGGATGCTGGAGAGGGACTCTTCGTGAGGGACTGCAGTGATAGGACAAGGAGTGAGGGGTTCCAACTGAAACAGGGGAAGTTCAGGGTAGGTATAAGGAAGAAGTTCTTCACTGTGAGGGTGCTGAGGCGCTGGCACAGGGTGCCCAAAGAAGTGGTAAATGCCCCACCCCTGGCAGTGTTCAAGGCCAGGTTGGACGGAGTCTTGGGTGACATGGCCTAGTGTGAAGTGTTCCTACCCATGGCAGGGGGTTGGAACTGGATGATCTTAAGGTCCTTTACAACCCAAACCATTCTATGACTCTTTAGAGTTCCCCATTTCCTAGCTGGACTGTGGCTGCTGTGATCCAAAGGAACTACATTTGCAGCTATAAATTGTCACCAACAGTTTTATTTTAATAGGAGTGAAAAACATCTCAGTGGTTCTACTGATTTATGGGGCCACTTCTGAGCTTGCTGTGGCCACAAAATTATTCTTTATATGAATGCCCTATAAAAGGGATTGAGTAACTCCAGATGCACTACATGCTACTAATCTTTGTGCGTATTTAATCATCCCAGTTTAAAGAAAGAGAAATCAAGTATACTTAAATATAAATGCAAATATATGTTTTACTACTTAGGCAGTGGAGTAGAGGGGGTAAAACACTGTGGAAAAATTGATGATTGGATTGATTGCAGTAAATGGCTTCCCAGGTTTTAACTACTGTTAATGAACTGTGAGGAAAAAAAGTATATTTGTGTGTATACATATATTAATATGTAAAACATACATTATTGTATGGCTTAAATATACATCTATTTAAGCATACTTGCTTGGATGTCAGAATTTTGTTGGCTTGAAGACTACATTTTAAGAGTGAGGTGGAAGTATGAAGATAGGCTGAGAAAGTTGGGGCTGTTCAGCCTGGAGAAGAGAAGTTGCGTGGAGACCTCATAGCAGCCTTCCAGTATCTGAAGGGGGCTACGAGGGTGCTGGAGAGGGACTCTTCATTAGGGACTGTAGGGATAGGATGAGGGGAAACGGGTTCAAACTGAAACAGGGGAAGTTTAGATTGGATCTAAGGAAGAAGCTCCTCCCTGTGAGGGTGCTGAGGCGCTGAGGTGCCCAGGGAAGCTGTGGCTGCCCCATCCCTGGCAGTGTTCAAGGCCAGGTTGGACACAGGGGCTTGGAGCAAGCTGCTCCGGTGGAAGGTGTCCCTGCCCATGGCAGTGGGCTGGAACTGGATGAGCTTTGAGGTCCCTACAACCCAAACCATTCTATGATTCTATGAAGTAATGCCACTGATCATCTCTACTTGCAAAATAAAATACTCTCCAATAAATTCTACACATGCAAGAGATCGCCCTGGCAAGCTCAGTTTGACACTGTGCCTTTTACACCATATAGAATCATAACAGGGTTTGGGTTGGAAGGGACTTTACCATGAAATATTGTTTTTCCTTGCAGTTCATTAGCAGCAGTTAAACATCTGGGAAGCTGTATTTATTACACCCAATCCAGGCTCCAGGGCCTTTTTTCCACAGTGGTTTTCCCCTCTACTAT
The DNA here is from genome assembly GCA_017639245.1 of Myiopsitta monachus. Classification (NCBI taxonomy): domain Eukaryota; kingdom Metazoa; phylum Chordata; class Aves; order Psittaciformes; family Psittacidae; genus Myiopsitta; species Myiopsitta monachus. Next base: position 94,621,285 of record CM029919.1, on the reverse strand, counting down.
CCAAGCAGTAAAATCAGAAGCAGAACTTTGTAAAATCATAGAACTTCTTGCCTCTTCCGACTAGCACTGCCACACAGACTTTAAACTTCAACAGGGGAAGCTCAGGTTAGATTTAAAGAAGTTCTTTCCTGTGAGGGTGCTGAGGCACTGGCACAGGTTGCCCAAAGAAGTGATAAATGCTCCATCCCTGGCACCATCAAGGCCAGCTTGGACAGAGCCTTGGGTGGCATGGTGTAGTGTGAGGTGTTCCTGCCCATGGCAGGGGGTTGGAACTGGATGATCTTAAGGTCCTTTCCAACCCTAACTGTTCCATGGTTCTATAAAGTGCAGTTACGCCTATACTGCAAGTTGAGCAGCAGGCTGAAAAATGAGAGATTAATAAGAAGAATATGAGTTTCCGCTAATACACTGGAACTGCCTCTGGGGAGCTGCACTCAGCAGCTTCTCAAGGCTTGACAAGGAAGATGATGGGCAGATCTGATGCTGAGGGTGGTGGTGACTTGTGAAACAGGAAAGACCTTGTAAATGTGAGGGATTTGGGTGCTGGCTCTGCAGATCAATCTACACCAGCCCAGTAGTTCTGAGCAGAACTGGTGACAGCTCTGGCTGAAAGCAGTCATACAAATAACAGCACAACCATTTCTGATGACGTTTGTAAGCATATCTCATCCTTTGCAAAGACAGTTGAGAGTAAGCCCAGTATCTTTTCTCTCCCTTTTGCTGGAAGCAGAGTTTATAAAGTCATTCTAAGGAGATGAAATAACTCAGCTTCTTCCAGATGAACAATAATAATAAATTCTACCCTTTCTTATCCAGGGCTTTCATCTGTAGATCTCAAAGCACTCAGAGAAGCCATCCTGGCAAAAGGAGCGAAACAAAACCCATTAAAGTTAATGGAAAAAGTCCACTGAATTAAACATGCTGAGGATCAAGACTGTGAATTCTTTCTGATGACTGTGCTTAGAAAAAGCAAAAGAATTGAGAAATTTTCCATTCTTCCCAGATGAAAGAAACAGTAACTGCCTGCAGATGATGAGAAAATTCCCTTTAGGCTGGAAAATGCTCCCTGAGGTTTTCCTTCATTCAGTAGTCTCCAGACATTGGATGTTTCTCACCTCAAACACACTCATGAACTAGCGTTGCTTATTCCTCCTAGCAGCTCATACTTAAGAGGGGGGCTGAGCCCTCCCTTGGCAACTGGGGGACTGTGCAACATATTTCCATGGGGAAATAAGTTTTTGTGACCCCAGCTAGCCCCAGAATTCATATTCTGGACCTGGAGGTCTTCAGAGATTTGAATCGTACTGAAGTATGTGCTGCAACAACATCCCCAAGCAATGAATTCCAGGAGCTTGTTATGTGCCAAGTTAGAAGAGCATTTCCTTTCATCCTTTGAAAAACCTGTACCCTCTTATCATCATCGCGAGCTCCTGTGCTGCATGGCAAAGCACGGTGAGCATCAATGCTCTCTTAGTGACCATTCATGAGCAGAGTGTATTCCCTTCAGTCTCCTTTCGAAACAAATACAATCTTGATCTTTTGTGTAACCCCTTCGTTCTACTGAAGCCTCTGCAGCCAGTTTGAAAAAAGGAAAGCTGAAAGAATGAAGATACTGTGGTGCATGAAGTTTTATATTCTACTGGAAAATAATGGCTAATGAAAGGCTAATGAAAAACTACCCTGAAATGCCATTTGCAGGATCATTTTGTTGAGTGTTTCAGGACAAACAGCACCAGGTTCTGATGCTGGGTTAAAGGCTGGCTTTGGTTTCAGGCTCTGCTACAACTTCTGGGGAATTCACAAAAAAGCATTCAATCTAAAACGCTCCCATTGGCATGAGAGGGATTTGGGCATGTTTTGGCTGCCTTTAGCACTGACTTTGTGCCCGCACCTGTATGGCCCAGCACAGTGCTCTGGTTTCTCCCCAGAGCAGGAAGAACAGGACCAGGAAGCTGCCAGACAGTGATGGGCTAGCCATTTTCACTGGGCTCTGGGGGAGGATAAAGGTAGATTGAGATGAGCTCTTAGGCAGAAGCTCTTCCCTGGGAGGGAGCTGACACACTGGCACAGGGTGCCCAGAGAAGCTGTGGCTGCCCCATCCCTGGCAGTGTTGAAGGCCAGGTTGGACACAGGGGCTTGGAGCAAGCTGCTCCAGTGGAAGGTGTCCCTGCCCGTGGCAGGGGGTTGGAACTGGATGAACTTTAAGGTCCCTTCCAACACAAACCAGGCTGGGATTCTATGATATGAATGCTGTCACTGCCCTGGGATTGCAAGTGGCTCACCAGTGCTGCTGCTCCTGAAGTCCAACTCCTTTCTACCCTGCCACACAAAGACCCAACAGAACACTCTCTCTTCAAAGAAAATTAGGAATTAAAGAGCCTGAACACATCTCAATCTTCTCCATCCAGAGAAGGAGCAAGGCCAAGACAACACTAGTAATATACACTGTAAGACAGCAGATAACACCTGCTCTGACACTGTGTACCTTTATGAGTGTTACACCAGAACATAAGGTATCTGGACTGTAAAGGGTTCAGCATGAGGCCATCTTCTTCACTGATGTGATGATGATAACCAGAGTGAGAAAATGGGTGCCTTGCATGTAGGAAAGACTCTGAAGTGCTGCTCAAGCTGATGCTAGTGATGTTGTTCATTACAAAGTACCTGCTCTGTTATTGCTTGTGCTAAGCTGGCACCTGGAAGCTGCAAGCAGGATCAGGTCCCCTGTTTACAAGGCAGTGAACTGAAGAAGATTCAGGAGTTTGACCATGTCCCTCTATCTACTTCTTCTGAAAAGCTTTCTAAAAGGTAAGAATGGGCAGAAGCACAACTGTATTTCACATCACCAGCTGCCTCTTTGCCCAATGATTCTTGCACAAACGACACTCCTGAAGCTGCCTAGAAGTCAGCCTCCACAATATCCTCATGCTAATGGGAGAAGAAACCAGGCAGAAACAGAGATATGGCAATATAGAAGGGATATCAAAAGGAATAACATCTCATATACCAGGCCACTATTAGTCAGCAAGTATTATACCGAAAAGGGAATGACTCAACTGTGCTTCAAGGAGTTTGAGAGCCAGCTTTGGAGACTAAATTCAATCACTAAATTGGAGGAGATTAATCTCAGTCTCTCCAGTCACCTTCACTGAAAAGATGGATGCTGGCAAACCATATCCCTGTTTTCTGGCAGAGCGTGGACTGTAGTCCAGAAGCATTCAGGATTAGTCCCACCTTGCACCTCCCTACCACACCAGACCCTGCTATGTCAAGGAGCAACAGTATCAATCTTCTTTGGGAACCTGCATCCTTTGTGATGGAGTGGGGGGAACAGAGGAGGGAAGAGTCTCCAGAACAAGACGACAGGAGGAAAGAGTTTCCAGAATGTGATGCAAAGGGGTGACGGGCAATGTTGTAATCTCTCTTGCAGGATGCATGAGGCAGAGCTGTGCTATCCTAGTCACGCTGGAAGGCTCTTCCACTGAAAACCAGACTTCCTAAGGCTGTATCGCAGCATCTAACCACACAACCGATCATCTTAGCTCAGTATAAGCCTCCCCTCAGATGAAGTGATATGTTAAATTCTAGCCCATAAACACCAACAATAAAGGGAGATATTTAATCCATGCTGTTTGCAAATGGATGACATAAAGGTCTGCCATGCACTTGGCTTCTGACTGATTCCATGTTTTGGAAATAGGAAGTGAAGCATCTTACACTTACTCTGCTTTCTGTCAAGGCAGCCTCCCTAATGATCAACCCAAATACTGCAGACTAGTTGAACATACTCTTTTAAATCTAAACTTCTCTACAGTAGATATTACAAAGTACAGCCCAATAAGCACTTGTCAGGAGGAACATTAAGATCCTTCTGTCATTTTAATAGGCTAAATTGTTAATTCAAAGGTTGACTTGTCTCCTTGGCTGGACAGTTATAATTGCTTCAACTGCTTTGTTAGGGAAGAGTTTTTGACCCAACTGCCCTGCCAATTGCAAAGGGAGTTAATTCACAGAGCTGCTAAAGGTCACAGAGTGCCTGTGGCTCTCTAACCTGTTTATCTCATGCAACAGCAGTCAGAATCTATTCAACTTCGAACACAGCCTAATGATTTAATATCAAAAATCATTATGGGTTGCAAATTAATCCACTTCATGCAATACTGAAAGGAATGACCTGTTCTGTGAGTGGACAAATCAGGAACACAAACTAAATAACATTAGATTAAATGTTGTTTAAATAAACTGGCTTTTCCATTCAGACTGGCAGCAATGGCAACTGGACCAAGAAATGTCCCCTCAAGAACAGGATCACAATAGTTGTTTAAAGAGTCCCAAAATAAGAAATAGAGCTTGAAGACTAATATAGTGCCTTACCATTGGTAGGTATCTGCGAGTCCTAGCCTGTGAACAAAAAGAAAACCCCTTGTAAGTTAAGGAACAGTGAAGATCCACACAAGCAGCACTTGCCTGGAAGAGAATGCTACAAGGAAAGGGAGGCTCAGATGATTAAACTCAGTCCAAAAAGGAAAGTCAAGAAATGAAGGGAAGATGTGCTCAGTGGCTGTCAATTCTGGTAATTAGCAGTCTTGAACAGGTTCCCAACATACTTCTTTAAACATGAAGTTTGTTTTGTCAATATACAGCGATGATCCCAGCTTCATGCAAAGACTTGTGCCTCTTCTTAACTTTAACCATATCAGTAAACTCTGCTTGTGAATGTTTGGAGAGTACAGGCCTGAATATTAAATATGCAAAGACATGCAGCCAATAAAACCTCATTTGTGAGCGAGCCAAAATCTCTCTATATGTGTGCTTGCGTGGCTCCCCTTCCATAGCGCACGAACCCAGTGAACTCCTGTAGCTTTATTAATGTGTGTAACTTCTACAAAACTACTAAATAAAATAGGCTTTTTTCCAGTTGCCACCAGTGAACCCTCTCTCATGAACAGAAAACCCTGCGAGCAGAGACCAATTCTCTCATCTTCAGTGCACTGCAGCTGTCTCTGACTGCAACTTGGAGAGCTATTGTATGAAGTACGTATTAAGGAGACAAGAATCCTCCTGTTCTTTATTTCTCTGAGTTATGCTGGGTCTGCAGGAAGCAGAATTTAAAAGCTTCAACAAATTACGTGGGCTCAGCAGATCAGATCCTGAGTACTCAAAACTGGGAAAAACATGTGAAAAGAGGTGTTTTCCAGGTCATTCTCAATGCAGAGCTGTACTTTGAGGTCTCTCAAGATACACCTACTGTGAAGTGTCCCTGCCCATGGCAGGGGGGTTGGAACTGGATGATCATAAGGTCCTTTCCAACCCAAACCATTCTGTGATTCTATGTGCAGCTCGAAATACTTCCTATGGCTTCCCTGACAAACAAGGAAGTCTGGCTTCAACTTCCACACAGATCCCTCCTCCAGCCCCACACCTTGAGGGCTGTAAATTCCAGATCTCACTGGCAAAAACTGCAAGTGTAAATGTGCAGCAGGCAACACTGTACTTTGCTTCAGCTGAAGCATACCTGCTTTGGCAGAGTTTGCAAGGAGAACAGCAGGAAACACAGGGAATAATATCCTACACTACAAATTGAGAGCCAACGTTCTGGTGATTTCAATGGCTCTGAACCTTTTGGATTCATTATGCTGAAATGGATTTTGCTCTTCTCCATTGACCAGATACCTCTTTGTGAGCATGTGACTGAGTTAAGCAACAAATTCCTTCCCAGTGTGTAAATGGTGTTACTCTGGGATTAATCCTCCTCCCAGGATTGCTTTGCACAAATGTATGACTGGTCCAAATGGAAGTGTTCAAGGTGAGGTTGGACGGGGCTTGCAGCAACCTGCTCTAATGGAAGGCGTCCCTGCCCATGGCAGGGGGTTGGAACTGGATGAGCTTTAAGGTCCCTTCCAACACAAACCATTCTATGATCCTATGAATGGTTCTTTTCAACAATCAAACATGATTGTCTATGGGAGTAATTGTCTATGGAGAATTATTCCATCTATTATGTCAACTGTTGTTAACTAAACATCAGTTTTGATATTCCGACACTGAATTTAGCCCAAAATCACTCAAAGTCACATCATCCAGAATAAAGCAACAGGGAAGGAGCCTGTATGACACAGTACAGGTCCCAGGCTTCCCACAAAGCTATTAGTAAAGAATCATATTCTCTGAAATTATGCCACTGGGGCCAGCTGCATCACAGTGAGAGAAGCTTCTAACCAAAACTGTAGTTCCTCAGTTACACAATGTGATGACAAATATATCCAAGCTCTGTCTACGTGACAACGTCCACCTCCAACCCAATCTCAGCCTCAAAACCTCTGAAGGAAAGGCTAAAGGATGAAATGCTCGCATCAGACCCTGATCCAGATAGTCCCAGCAGATCTGAAGCATTCTGCTGCCCTAGCATAAAACAGACTCTTGTTCTCCAATGAGCTAAAAGAGAGGCAGTTTGCACTACCTACAGTAGAAGCACAAGAACTTCTTCATCAGCTTGTGATCACCTACTCAGATAAATAGATGTCTCAAAGACAAAACCAGGCTTCTTTTAAATACCATCAATTGCCCTTCCACCCCTCTCCCCTACCAACCACTAAGGGCTGGTGAAAGACTCTTGGCCAGGACATCTCCTGGCATCTGTGGGTTTTCCATACCTCTGTAAGCGTGACTCGAGGAAGGGCAGTCGCTCCTCTCTCAAGCTGCCTCCACACAACTCCCCTACTCCCGGCACCAGGAGATCAACTGCTGCAACCTCGAAAGAAAGAAAACTGATTTAAGCCACACCATACAGCCATACATCTATGGCAGAAGTACAGCTGACATTGATGGTTGTGTGCAATTAGGTAAAGTACTTGCACGTGCTTGAAAAGTCTCGTGCTGACAGGAGAAGGCTGGGAGGGAACTTTACAGTGATAAACACCAGGAAGTCTACAGAAAACCTAAATGAGTGCAGTGATGTTCCAAACTGACACCTACAGCAGATGGTATAAACTGAATCCCACCAGGTCACTCTGCTGACAATCTATGTATGTAGGCAAGCCTGTGCAGGGTATAAAGAAATCAATAGCAACTCAGAAGGAAACAAATACGCACTGGCAGCTTTCCTGAAGCCCTGATTCTGTTAGAGTTTAAGCTGCTCTGATGCTGCAATTTGTGTTTGCTCCCAGCTGCCCCCCATTTCTTCAGCCAGCACTAAGGGTAATGATACCAATGGATAAATGGTCCCAGGGTTACCACTTCTGCTGTTAGGCTTGGGCTGGCAGTTTCCCCCATATTCGAAGGATACTTTACTTATCCCACAGCTGAACTGTCGCTAGAGTTAAAGCCACTGAAGTACCCCAGTGGTACAAGATGGGGCAGTTGCTCCTTTTAGCAGAAGCAATGCTTCATGTTGTCCAGTTCAATTGGGAATCACACCTTCAAAGCACAAGACTTGTGAAAAAAGAGATTACTTCCTGTGCCCATCTGCTGTTTGAGGATTACATGGATGCCACATTTGGATGACAAGAGAATCATAGGCTACTTGCAGCCATGCAATTGTAGGCATTTCACCCAGTAGTACAGAAGTTTACCAGGAAAATAAACTATGGCAAACTTCTCTTAAGGGACTTAAGCAAAAACTTAACACTATCCAGCTCCTTAATCTTCCCCATCCTGTTGTTGCTGCTTTGAGGATTTATTCTACAACAGGTAAAAGACTGGAGAGGGTCACTTAATGGTCATGTATTATCTTGGACTTCTCGAGTGGAGGCACAGAAGACCATCCTTATCTATATATGTATGTATGCATGTATCTATCTGTAGGCTAAGACACATGTCTAGCCAAAAAAGTGGTGGAAGTGCGATCCAAAGACTCACTGTGTGCTGAGGTCCATCTTCATTGTCCCGCATGTAGAAAGGTTTGAGGTCATATGGGTAGTTAATCACAAACACTGGAATCTCACCACAGTGCTTCACCAGGTACTTTTCATGCTCTGTCTGGAGGTCACAGCCCCACTGTAAAGACAGCAAAAGGAACTTGGGATCCTGCTCTGGTGCATCTTGCCTATGGCAAGAGACCCAGCAAAATCCCTGTGTAGGAGAGATGGGCAGCTCTGAATAACATGAAACAAAGCACAGCAACTTCTCACACAGGCCACTGGGAAATCTGTTAAGCAGAGTTTCCTGAGTTTTAAGGCAGAGTAAAGCAATGAACACAATATTGTTTGACTTTCACAGAACAGGGACAGGTCACCCTTGCATCAAACCCAAGCATTTAATATCAAACCAGAACAAACCCCAACCAAATAAAAAATAAACCCCAAAACCACACTCCACACACCTCAAGGGAAATAGGCACTTATCCAAAGTCAGCTTACTCAAGCCAGCAACCCAGCCTTATACCTTATACCTTTGGTATATAGGAAGCAGCTTTGCTAGACTAACTGCTCTCTTCCCCGCTGGGTCCTGTTACATGCTACATTAATTCTCACTTAAGAAAACCCAGCATCCTATTAACCAATTCTCTGTTATCAGAAACCAGGGACATTTGCAATGCCCTTCACATCTCCTTTCCTCCAGTGATGTTATAAATTCTGTGGCTTTTGACTAGAGACCATTATAGGATGTGCACAGAATACCAGGGGAGTAGAAAGGGAAGAGGGGAACAGACATTCTGCAGGCTCCTCATCTAACCATGTTTGCTGTCTCAGATCAAGGTAGTACAGATAGAGGATTTGAGGTGCTACATCCACTTGTACACAGAGATGAGACAGTTACCTACTGGCTACGAAAGTGGCTTCAGCCAGAGGGCTATCTTCCTCATCAGGCTGAGATGAAGATAAGACAGTATACATGAGATGAATACTCTCCCTACAGCTCTCTGTGTTTGAAATTGGGTAAAACATGAGTTTTAGAAAACCATACAATAACAGAATGGTTTGTGCTGGAAAGGACCTTAAAGCTCAACCAGTTCCAACCTCCTGCCATGGGCAGGGACACCTTCCACTAAAGCAGACTGCTCCAAGCCCTGTCCAATATGGCCTTGAACACTGGCAGGGATGGGGCATAATACCATAACCTAAGAGTATTAAAAACAGTAGCATATGATTCTTTTTCCCAGTCAACATCTATGTTTTGGAAAGTCAATGGATTCCCCTTACCTACATCCAAACTACATGGCATCTTGACATGGTTTTGACTTATTAGTCCTCGTGAAACTTTTGGTGCTCTCCTAATATCACTCCTGTATTTGACAACTATTGCAGCATCTCTCCTTAGATGACTGCTGCTGAGTCCACAACACACTCAGCACTACTCACATACAGGAACATGAAGTGCCTTTGCTAAAGTCTTGGCCCTTGAACAGCAAACTCATCATTTCCTTCCCTGTATGCTACATGTTCTCCGGCTACAGATCTCACTCCTTACATTGCTCCCACTGCAATGGCAAAGGGCAAAAGTGATACCTGGGTTACAACTGTGCAAACACCCCAGGAGGTAGGTATGTTACTGTATGAGGTAACAGCTCTTGTGGTATCAGAATAAAAGGAGATCTACGAAGTTCAGGCAGGCTGTGAGCAGGCACAGGGACAAACCACCAGGGAACCACCTACCTCTGGCTTGAAAGTGAAAGCTTGAGAAGCTTGCTTCAGAATTTCCACTGCTTCGCTGTAGGAAATGCTGCAGAGGAGGAAAAAAAAGCCTTTAAGATAACTATGAGAGGAATAACAAAGTTTTCTGGCTAAGAGCCGCGCTGGAAAATGAAGGAGGCATTTCCCCACCACCATGCCAACTTGTGCTGTGATGTCAGACTTCCCAGCAACGCTTCTTTGGATAGAAACCAAACCCCCTTTTACATGGCAAAGAACGCTGTTTTCCTGTGCTTCAGCTACATGCAGGGCAGGAAGTGCCAAGCTCTCAGGATACTTTTGCTTTATTGCAATGTTGCATTTGAGTCAGAAGTGAGCTCTGCAGAGAATTGCTTCTTAGAAACTGGTGGAAAACACTTCCTCATTGGTATGGCTCCAACAACACAGCTCTCCTGTTCAGGGTGGTGTCAGGCAAAAATAACAGCCCAGAGTGCAAAGGGCTTGGAGCTCAAACATTTTCACTTTACTTTGCTAAGGTCTTGACATGTATCTCAGGCTGGAAGTGAGGAAAAAGTGCTTTACAATGAGGATGGTAAAACACCGGCACAGGTTGCCCAGAGAGGCGGTGGATGTTCCACCCTTGGAGACCTTTAAGGCCAGGCTGGATGTGAGCAAACTGATCTAGTTGAAGGTGTCCCTGCTCATTGCAGGGGTTTGGAACTGGATGAGCTTTAAAGGTCCCTTCCAACCCAAACTATCCTATGATTCTATGATTTGCAGCAATGTTTCTCTACTCCTCTGACTCATCTGAGAGCGGATTCTCCACCAGCTCCCACCAGCACAAAATAACAGCATCATGGCAGAGCAAACAGAAAAAGTGCAGTGGAAGGTGCTGCAGGTTTGATAACTGGAAATCAAGACTCAGTGGAAGATACTTTTGCTTGACATGTTTTCTGTGTACCAAGCAAATGCTGTGGGCAGAGTGAAGAAAGAATAATCTGATCCCCATGATTTGCTCTCTCTGTATCACTGGCTAACTCCAATTATAAACCAAATTCCCTAAAGGGCTCAAGCTCCTTACGCCCAGCTACAAGGTTTCACTAACACAGGGAAGGCTTCTGGTGGAAATACCTGAAGAAGGAATATATTCCTCCACGTGTTTGGGTTATGTGCGGCCAAGGTCCAAGTGATGTACAGCACTGGCAGAGGCTCAGCACATGTAACTGATGTGTATAAGCTAGGAATGCCCCTGCCAGCGGATGATGAAGAGGGAAACAGAGAGGCAGAAAGAGATGAGCTGAGTCATTCTTTTTTCCCCTGGACCATGGGAGAAGCTGAGTGCAACTCCTTCCTCTTGGGAACACAGCTTAGGTCCAAAGAGAGAAGGACTGAAATGGGGAGACACTGACTTCACTGAGGTCTCCCACAGTGCTTAATGCAGGCACGAGGCACAGGGAGGACCTATCATCATCCTATTGCCCAAGTGTGGCTGTAGCTTAACAGGAAAACCAGTGCTGGGCTGAGTAGCCCTACAGTGCTCTGTGCCATGGACAGCGTCACTATTTGAAGAGACAGGCAAGAAAGAGTAGGGAAGAAGATGCATTCTTGGGGGCCAAGGAGAGAAATCAAAACCTTTCAGGTCTTTAGCACACAGGGAACTGGGAAAAGGAGCTGCAAAAGCAATGGGAAATAGAAAACCAACTGGGATGTTAAAACAGCAAACAATAGTTTCATAAAAAGGGAGCCACTGGAGTGGAAGCTTGAAGAAAGGCAGAGCACCAAAGCCAAATCCAAGCAGGGCAGTGAGGAAACCACTGTGCAGGTACATGCTGGAAAAGAAGATATCCATATAGAAAGAGGATCTTGCCCAGGGAAGCAAAAGCCAAATGCCAGCAGATTCAGATGCCAGTCTCATGCAGTACAGTACAAAGGGAACTGCAATTCATGCTCTTTTGGAGACATCATGCTAACCCAGAAGACATTGAGTCGGGAAAGGAAAAGGACATACACAAAATAGGAACTCTTGCCCCAAAAGCCCTCTTTCAGATCACTTTGAAACACCAGTACTTACGTTACAAATCTCTTCTTCAGCATTTGTTCCAACCTGCCCTTGGTCAAAACAAGAGAAAATAAAAATGTAAAGCTACTCTTAAGGGTTCAGGGAACCAGAGGAAACTCAGAAAAGCACCTCCTTCTAAGTTTTAATGTGCAGGTCTGCATTGTCATCTAAATAGAGGCCAAAATCCCAGCTATTCAGTGCTTAAAGGGTACCACATTACAGTAGCTGATGAATCAGAGGTTGGATGATGCGACAGCTACAGTTCTGCCACGTGAGCTACCAGCTACCGAAAGCTCTGTGTCCTCCCTCTGTTGGCCTGAATACTCACTTAACCTCAACACTGACCTTTAGCTCTTCATAGTTTGTTAACACAGGACAACACGGTAATAAAAGTAACAAAATTAAGCCCCCTATAGCAAAAAGCCCCCAAAACGCATAAATTGCAGCTCTTTCCTGTCACATTTATTACCTTCTGGCCAGGAGCTATGTATTTATGAAATAGCTCAACATCATGAGGACATCTGGAGAGCACAGTGCTTGTTACAGTCTTGAAAAGATCTTCCACAACCTAATAGAGAAAACAGGAGGGCACGAAAAATTAACACTGCTTAGATGTCCCAGGCTATAAATAAAACACAGTGCACATCAGCCAAAGGGTAGAGAAGGAGCTTCTGTCCTTCTGCATGGTCGACTGCATAAGACGATTGCTAAGTAGCTGAAGAGGAATGGAACCTGTATTTCTGCTGTCCCTTTAGGGCTTCAGTGCCTGCTGATGGCCTCAGTACCTTCAGTATGATATCTCCAGCGAAAAAGGCACAGCCAAAGCATTCAAGCAGCAGCCCTGGGCAGCCACAAACACCCACTTTGCAACCACTTGTGGTGACTGGTCTCAGATTAATTATTAGTGAGGTGTCTGCTCTGTAATGAGCAACTCTGGGTTTGTGCTTTGTTGTTAGAAGAGGCAGAACTAAAGGAAAGGAGTACTTGCAGCAATGTGTGCAGTTCTGGTGTCCTCAACAAAAAAAGGACATGGAGCTGTTGGAGCAAGTCCAGAGAAGGCCACGAGGATGATCAGGGGACTGGAGCAGCTCCCATATGAAGACAGGCTGAGAAAGTTGGGGCTGTTCAGCCTGGAGAAGAGAAGCTGCGTGGAGACCTCAGAGCAGCTTCCAGTGTCTGAAGGGGCTACAAGGATGCTGGAGAGGGACTCTTGATGAGAGACTGTAGTGATAGGCTAAGGGGTAACGGGTTCAGACTGAAACAGGGGAAGTTCAGGTTAGATATAAGGAAGAAATTCTTTACTGTAAGGGTGCTGAGGCACTGGAATGGGTTGCCCAGGGAAGCTGTGAATGCTCCATCGCTGGCGGTGTTCAAGGCCAGGCTGGACAGAGCCTTGGGTGACATGGTTTAGTGGGAGGCGTCCCTGCCCATGCAGGGGATTGGAACCATATGATCTTAAGGTCCTTTCCAACCCAAACCAGTCTGTGATTCTGTGAAATGCTTACTGTGTAGAGCCAGTCCATTAAACAGATCCCAGCTAGAAAGACTGCTCAGTAAGAGTAAAGAGAACACATAGAGAGATGAGGGGAGAGCTAAAGCAGAGGACAGCAATGTAGGGATGTTTGAGAAACTAAAATAGATGTGGTTTCATTTCCCTAAACTAATGTGAATTAACTAAATGCGATTATCATCCAATTTGGATATACTTACCCAGTAAAACGGGCTTCACCCATGAAGAAATTAAAATGCCATTTTGGATCTGACCAAAAAAAGCCCCCACGTGGGATGCAGTGGCGTTCTGATCAACTCTGAGAGTGATCTTCTCTTTTGGGTAAGCAAAGCAGACCATCAGAGACACTTGCTGTTGTGCAGACTAAGAGTTCCCATGGGTCCTCATAGCCCTACACCTGCACAGAGGTAGTTGGTACCTGTCTAGTACTGGATCCCAACTCTTCTTCAAAATCACCATCCCTATTCTTATCTCCTGACGAAACAGAGCCATGCAACTGGGCTGCACATCTCAGCCTGGGATAGGACCAGGTTTTTCCCACCTCTGAAAGTCTTGGTACATTCCTGGTTTTGATTGTGAGCATCATTAATTGTAGAGTTGAGAGAAGTGACGTATTCACTAATGATATCTAAGTGAGTAGCAGTCCCTAGGTGCAGCAAAGCCCAAGGGAGACTAACTGTGACAAGACAAACCTGAGGTTCAGTCAGCAGATCTGAGCAGGTCCCTGCCTTGCAAGGCACCAGATCTTAGAGGGTAAGAGGAACAAAAGGTACAGAAAAGAAGAAGCTGGGCTACTGACATAGCAAACGTAAGATTTCAGGCACGTTATTCAAACTCTCATGCTTAGAACATCCTTCATCACCTGAACCACCTCTGCATCCCGCCAGCCCAGAGGAGCTGGTAAATCCATTCTGACTCCACTGGAGCCAAACTCAGCCTCCAGACTCCTGCATCAATCTGGGCCCTCAAGATCCAAATAAAGGAACAGCATTACCATATGCAGATGAAGAGTTTTCCCCCTCCTGGTACTCAAAACACAGAGGAAATGAAAAGCCAGCATTCCTGCTGCTGAGTAGCAAATAACCAACCAGGCAGCTTTGAACTTTCTTCAAAGTAGCAAGAAAAAGGCTTATGCAAATGAAATTAGAAAACTTCTTGGCATTTCATCTGGTTTCACCAGGCAGAGACAAAGGGATTTTACATGAAGCTTCCTCTTTCTAGCAAATGAAAGTATCATCTGGTTTCAGAAGAGCATGTTGTTTAATTAGCACTTCTTTTCCTCGCTGTGCGATAAAGTAACAGTTAGGTTCCCACAGCATTCCACATGAGCAGCTTCCTCCTGTGGAAAAAAGAGGTGGGTGGGATGGGAAAAACAATCTGAGAAACATTTCCAGGTTTGAAATGGAGGCTTTTATCCTGGCAAAAGAGACAGACATGTGGGTCATGCGTTGGCCTCCTAGCTGCTCTTGGCTCTTATTCATGCCAAATGTCCATTAGGCATGAACAGGGAGGGGAAAAAGAAAGGAAGGGGGGAAAGCTGTTGAACTGAGAAGTTCTGGCTTTTAGCATGATGAAGGACTGGAGAGCAGGCTATACGAAAATGAGTGGGGAAACATAAGCACTGGCTCATCAGTTTGAGGGAAGACATGAGCTGGAGATAGAATCATAAAATAATTAGGGTTGGAAAGGACCTTAAGATCATCCAGTTCCAACCCCCCTGGTTGCCCCCATGGGCAGGGACATCCCACACCAAACCATGCCACCCAAGGCTCTGTCCAACCTGGCCCCGAACACTCCCAACATCCCTGGGCAACCCATTCCAGTGCCTCACCACCCTCACAGTAAAGAACTTCTTCCTTATATCCAATCCAAACTTCCCCTGTTTAAGTTTGAACCCATTACCCCTTGTCCTATCACTACAGTCCCTAATGAAGAGTCCCTCCCCAGCATCTCTATAGCCCCCTTCAGATACTGGAAGGCTGCCCTGAGGTCTCCACGCAGCCTTCTCTTCTCCAGGCTGAACAGCCCCAACTTTCTCATCCTATCTTCATACGGGAGGTGCTCCAGTCCCTGATCATCCTCGTGGCCTCCTCTGCACTTGTTCCAACAGTTCCATATCCTTTTTATGTTGAGGACACCAGAACTGCACACAATACTCCAAGTGAGGTCTCAGAACAGCAGAGTAGAGAGGCAGGATCACCTCCCTCGACCTGCTGGTCACACTCCTTTTGATGCAGCCCAGGATACGGTTGGCTCTCTGGATACAGGCAAAGTGACTGGTTTGAACATATCCTGAAAGAAACATGGGACTGTAGTCATAGGACAAGGTGTAACAGGTTCAACCTTAGACAAGGGAGATTTAGATTGAATATAGGGCAGAAGTTCTTCCCTGTGAGGGTGCTGAGGCGCTGGCACAGGCTGCCCAGAGAAGCTGTGGCTGCCCCATTCCTGGCAGTGTTCAAGGCCAGGTTGGACAAAGGGGCTTGGAGCAAGCTGCTCCAGTGGAAGGTGTCCCTGCCCGTGGCAGGGGTCGGAACTGGATGAGCTTTAAGGTCCCTTCCAACCCAAACCAATCTGTGATTCTGTGTTTGGTAAATGACTTAGGGAAAAAGCCACTGGAATAATAGCAATTAGCTCATCCCAGAGGTGGGACTTCCGATGCCCAAAAGCCCTTTAATATGGGTGCTTCATAATGGGAATGCAGAAGTTGTGCTGGTAAGAGGGCAGAGAAGAAGGACAGAGAGATGTTTCCCCTTCTCCCTCCCAGCCTTTATGTCTTCACCTTTCAAAGCAGTTCAGCAGTATCAATCCTGGCCTTCCCTGATGTTGCTGTGGAACTTAATGGTTAACTGTCCAATTTTGATGAGGATCAGCTCCCAACTGTATTGTTCAATTTTAACTTGGATCTTTTGGTACTGCAATTTATCCCCTTCCCAAATAAAATTATAACCAGAGCTGAAACAGGGAAAATCATCCCAAAACCAGCACTAAATGTCAGCAGCAGCAATTGAAGGTGCTGTGCTGTACAAGAAGGGCTCAAATCACCATCTTTATTGCACAAGACACTTTCAGAAAACTCACAAGAGCAGCCAGTAGAATTTGTGTTGTTGCATTTATCTGGGCCATGCATATGGATGCAGTGTAGATCACAGGGTATTTACATATGAAACAGTCACCAAGTGGACCACTGTTTCTTGCCTTCATGCTTGCACACACACCTTACGTGTGTGCACATATATACACACACACAGAGGGGAGATTTGCATCTGATCTTGGTCACAAAGTCTCCTCTCTCAGCTATGTAACAGCTCAGGATGCACTCTGGAGAGATGCTGGTGTTATAGAATCATGGAATGGTTTGGGTTGGAAGAGACAGCAAGATCCTCTGGTTCTAACCCCCTGTTATGGGCAGGGACACCTTCCACTGGAGCAGCTTGCTCCAAGCCCCTGTGTCCAACCTGTCCTTGAGCACTGCCAGGGATGGGGCAGCCACAGCTTCTCTGGGCACCCTGTGCCAGCGCCTCAGCACCCTCACAGGGAAGAGCTTCTGCCTAAGAGCTCATCTCAGTCTCCCTTCTGGCAGCTTAAAGCCATTCCCCTTTTCCCATCCCTACAGCCCTTGGCCAAAGCCCCTCTCCATCTTTCCTGGAGCCCCTTTAGGCACTGGAGCTGCTCTCAGGTCTCCCCTTCAGGAGCCTTCTCTTCTCCAGGCTGCCCCAGCCCAGCTCTCTCAGCCTGGCTCCAGAGCAGAGCTGCTCCAGCCCTCGCAGCATCTTTGCAGAATGGGTCCAGTCTGTATGGAAATCTCTGGATTCACTGGAGCCATTGCCCCTCCAGTCCTGAATTGAAAGTCCAAGGTCTCCACACTCATCTGTCCTCCGAGATGCCTGCTGCCCCCCTTCTCCTCCTCTCTTCAGTGCTGTGTCTTGTAGCCATATTTATAGGTTGTCATCTTCTGTTCTTCATTCTGCTCTCTTGGTAGTGCACTGGATTTAAAGGATCCCACTTCACTCATGACATTAATGGGGTCTCAAAGAGGCCATATGTGCAGACATTACGGAACTCAAACACACATAAAACCCCGTGTTAAAACCCACATTATTTAGGCTGTAAAATTAGGAAATGCCAGAAGAAAGTTTTCCTGAGGGCATTTTTGGGAGTTTATGGATAGCGTCAGTCTTCCTTCACAAGGTCACATCCTAGCAGCATTGTCTCTTTAAGAGATGCACAATTCATCTCTTTAAGATGAAGAACACAATTTAACACACAGTGTTTGAGCTCTTCACTGAGGGCAGAAGTATTGTCTTCCACTGGTTATGTACTTCATCAAAATTAGTTTGCTGTCATTACAGCCCAGTGACATGGAGCATTATTACCTCCACCTACAGAAGGGATTTGAGGCATGAAATGAAGTCAGCAGTAGTGCTGAACCTGGGTGTCTGTTTCAGGGCACCTTTGATCTGAAACACCGGTGTGGGTTGATTCCCAGAGCAGTTTGCACTTGGGGTATCTTCTGTCTTCAGTGCCAAGGCGAAGGCAGCTGGGCAAATCTGACTGCAGACTCCAGGGAACAAACACTGGCAAGCACATGGAAAGGATTTGTTCCAAGTGTCTTGCACAGTGCTCTATAGGGACATCTGGGTATCTGCAGGGCTACAGGTTCCTTCTCTGAATTGGCACCCAGCAGCCATAGCTGAGACTCTCTGCTCCCTAAACTCCATCAGCATTTATTGTTCAGCTTCAATGGCCGGTGAAGGAGTTGTCTGACAGACAGGACTCTAATTCCTTTCATGATAAGAGTCCATTTGACAAGGGCCTGTAGGGACAGGCCAAGGGGAATGGCTTTAACCTGCCAGAGGGGAGACTGAGATGAGCTCTTAGGCAGAAGCTCTTCCCTGTGAGGGTGCTGAGGCGCTGTCCCAGGGTGCCCAGAGAAGCTGTGGCTGCCCCATCCCTGGCAGTGTTCAAGGCCAGGTTGGACACAGGGGCTTGGAGCTGCTCCAGCGGAAGGTGCCCCTGCCCGTGGCAGGGGTTGGAACTGGATGAGCTTTAAGGTCCCTTCCAACACAAACCACCCTCTGATTCTATGCTACTGTCTTAACCTGATCTTTGTGTAACTCCCTTCATTTTCTCATCCAGTTTGAAAGAGAAGTGCCTTAGGGGAACCTGACTCGACTATTCTGAAGAGGCCACAGAGGCCTCTTCTGAGATACACTCACATAAACCCTGTGCACTAAAGTACTAACACTGTCACCCAGCCATGCAGGGTTGAGTACCACATTGAGTACATGGGACTTTCCACAGAAAGTATTGTGAAACCAGCATCATGAGAGTTTAAGCTTCTTTGTAGCACTAGAACACATTTTGGCACAATACACACATTTAGATTGCATGATCAAGACACATGAGACTTCACAGGAATTGTGCTACTAATTTAGGAATAACTGAGCACTACCCCAGGCTATTACGGTGGGGAAAAAAAAGCTGTTGCTCCAAGATTTCAAGCCCTTTGCTCCCAAATACATGTAACTTCATTATTAACTCTTCCTTTTCCTTTTATTTTGGAAGGAAACGTGTCTGTTGGAGCTTTGGATGAGAGAAAGCTCTACACTCAGTGAATGATAAACATTAGAGAAGAGATTCAGAGCAGCCCTGCAGAGAAGGACTTGGGGGTGTTGGTCGATGAGAAAATGAACATGAGGCGGCTGCAGTGTGCACTCACAGCCCAGAAACCAATCGTATCCTGGGCTGCATCCAAAGGAGTGTGACCAGCAGGTCGAGGGAGGTGATCCTGCCCCTCTACTCTGCTCTCCTGAGACCTCACTTGGAGTACTGTGTGCAGTTCTGGTGTCCTCAACATCAAAAGGACATGGAACTGCTGGAACAAGTCCAGAGGAGGCCACGAGGATGATCAGGGACTGGAGCACCTCCCCTATGAAGATAGGATGAGAAAGTTGGGGCTGTTCAGCCTGGAGAAGAGAAGGCTGCGTGGAGACCTCAGAGCAGCCTTCCAGTATCTGAAGGGGGCCTATACGGATGCTGGGGAGGGACTCTTCATTACAGACTGTAGTGGTAGGACAAGGGGCAACGGGTTCAAACTTAAACAGGGGAAGTTTGGATTGGATATAGGGAAGAAGTTCTTTACTGTGAGGGTGGTGAAGCACTGGAATGGGTTGCCCAGGGATGTTGTGAATGCTCCATCCCTGGCAGCATTCAAGGCCAGGTTGGACAGAGCCTTGGGTGGCATGGTTTAGTGTGAGGCGCCCCTGCCCATGGCGGGGGGTTGGAACTGGATGATCTTAATGTCCTTTCCAACACTAACTATTTTATGATTCTATGTACCTCTTCGTAGCGAGGCTCTTCTTTCACGGCGTATAAGCACGCACCTCACTGAGCATTCCCAGCACTCTGACTTGCTGCAAGTATGAGGTGTTCAGTGCAAACATTGAATACCAGTTTTAAAAATCAAGTTTTAAACAATCCAGCTCTTATGTGAGGATAAAGTTCAGACGCTCACCCTGGCCAAGAGCCCCTGAGGCTTTCAACTGGACATTCTACACTGAACAAAGAATATGCAGATGATGATAAACCAATTGCCCAAGGGGCAGAATCATAAGAGAACACTGAATTTAGGTCAGTGATGAGGGGAAAGAGAAACTTAAGTTTAAGGCTTTAGAGCAGCTGTCAAGTTTGTTTTGTTTTGAAGGAGAGATTGCCCAATGGTTTAAAAATAAGTGAAATGGGAACTCCAGTTCTGCAAATGAGAACAGCACAGAAATAAGTGTGTTGCAATGCAGGCTCGCTATGAGGAATACAAAACAATGGCTGCTGGGAGGCTTTCTGCAATAGGGTAACACTTTGGAACAGAGGGAAGAAGAGAAAGAGAAGAGCACAAGCAGAGACTTCACAAGATCTTTAGCAACAACGAAAGCGAAGCCAAGGAGGGAAGTTCTTCCTTTCCTTACAATAAAAGCCCTACACAGTCCAGAACAGTTCTCAAATCTAATCCTGTGAACTGTCTGAACTGGCTATCTGTACTTTAAAAAGCCAAGAAATGAGGGTTCCCAGCACAAAAGTACAGATACACAGAAACACAGTACTGAAAGAGGGGAGATTGAGATGAGCTCTTAGGCAGAAGCTCTTCCCTGGGAGGGTGCTGAGGCGCTGTCCCAGGGTGCCCAGAGAAGCTGTGGCTGCCCCATCCCCGGCAGTGCTCAAGGCCAGGCTGGACACAGGGGCTTGGAGCAAGCTGCTCCAGTGGAAGGTGTCCCTGCCCATAGCAGGGGTTGGAACTGGATGAGCTTTAAGATGCCTTCCAACACAAACCATTCTCTGATTCTATAATACTGTATCTTAATGATGGGTTCTAGGGCTCAAAGTGAAGATCCTGATTATTATATTAGCTAAAGGAAGTAAAGACTTCAATCAGTTCCTGATCACCTAGAGAAATGGAGCTCAGGAAGCATAAATGAAGACTTATGCTGTGCTCTAAGAATTCACAAAGTTGTCCTGGAGAAAAGGAGAAAGAAAGAATGGGATGCAATGAATGATGGAGCAGAGATTCCCAGCAGGTCAGCCCATACAGCCCACTGCCATCCAGGCATCCAAGATGCAGAAGCAGCACACACAAGGGATGGAGGATGTCAGCTCTGCTCTCAGGCCATACTGACTCATCAGCCTGTATACGACCCAGGCTGAAGAAATCATCACATGGATGTTATTTTTTACAGTGCCTCAGGTCTTTTTCTTTTTAAGGCTGTTTCTCCAATAGCTTCCCAAGGAGCTTATCTGATATATGAGAGCATGTGGATGTTTACTTACAAGTCCTACTGGGCATAAGCAGATTGTGCTGAGACTAGTACAATACATTAGCATCCATCATGAGGTTAAACTTGCAACCAAGAGGTCAATCCTGAAAAACCAAAAGCTGGCTGACTACGGTTTTCTTTCAGTCCTCTGCTAAAGCCACAGTGAATAGTGTATGCCAGGAACTGCTTTTTCTGCTTCAGATTTCAATGCAGGGTTCAAGGAGCTCCTTCCGAGCACACCCAGGGACACACTGCATAGATACTGCCCACTCACTGGAGAGATGCTGAAGATTCGGGAGAGTGCCACTTTCATTAGCACATTTACACATTTCCTGGCAACAGAACAACTGTGCAGCCTCCCATTCAGATGAAGGCTGTGTTTGCACCTATCTCTTCCCTTCCAAATTCCCTCTGTGGCTTCACTTCTGCTGAGAAAACCCTGATCCCTGGGCATTCTCTTTGCAACCTCTAAACAAGGCAAAAGGAGCTATGACCTCCACTGAGGGCAGGAAGCACAGCTCAGAGAGGAAGCAGCAGCTCTGGCACTGGTCCTGCACAGGCACTTGGAGTGCTCACCTGCATGATGTCTTGAAGGCTCTCCGTGAAGGACAGCTCAGCCTCCACCATATAGAACTCCGCCAGATGCCGGCGACTCTGTGAGTTCTCCGCTCGGAACGTCGGGCCAAAGGTGAACACATGGGTAAAAGCCCTGCAAGCAACACGAAACAGGTAGGTCAGGCCCGGCACACAGGTGAGTCTGTTATAAAGCCCTCAGGTTTCTCCCAGGAGACAGAAGCACTCATGTTTCTGTTCCATCTTTGACCAGATTAATGGCACTGCTTGGTACGCCGCTGCCACGCTTCTTCCTCCAGGGATGGAGAGGGGTTATTCACGTGTCTCCATGATTCAGGGGGTTGCACAAACCCTAGTCAACTTTCACTTAACACTGTTCGTGCTCAAAGAGCTTTTTGTAGCTGTGTAGGAATAAAAAATGCCGCTCTGCAGAACTACATCGCTGGAGAAGCACACAGACATCGCCACCAGTCGGGCTCCCCTTGCCCAGGTCCGTTTTTGGCTGCAAGGTCTGACCTTTAAGAGTGCTGTGACATTCCAAAGCTCAGCAAACCAGAGAGGGTCCTGCTACTGGTGTTAGCACTGAGAGGTGTCTGCTGAAGGCCCCAGCATGGAGGTACCATGTATGGCCTGCAGTCCCCCTCTAGTGGCAAGCACAAAGCTTATTGCTGAAAGAGCCTTTCAGATAGAGAACTGGGCTCCACACAACTCAAAATGCTTCAGCTAAATGAGGCCCCTACTGCAGAGAACACATCTGGGATATCATGTCATGCAGAAGCAACCAATGCATTTCCTATTATGAAGCTATTTCTCCAGCAGCCTTCTGGGGACTCTGTTTAAATACGTCCTCTCTCGTTCTGCAGCCACATCATGCTGTATTACACAGGATACAAAAAGCTTTCTTGACTCTCCACTTCCTTGGTAAGAAACCTTCGCATCAACAGCAACACACCTTTCAAGGTTTATTTTTGCTGTGGGGAAGCCACACTCCAAGCAATACCTTTTACACTGTGGGCTCTGAGCACTTGGGACTCCTGGACATCCTCAAGCCAGCCAGCTGTGTTCCCTCTCATGCTACACGGGAAGCAAACCAAGATGAGGGAATGAGTTGCTTCACAAAAACCATGGACTGGGCAGCTGCTATCTCTGGGAACATCCTCAACTTGACATTGTTATAGCTGCAGACAGCGTGTAGGAGCAAAAGAACCAGATCAGTAGAGATTAAGCACAGTTTAACACTCATGAAAGGCTGCGTGCTAATTGCTGGGGTTGGCATCTGACTCGCGTCTTGCTCTGCAAGCTTTCAACTGAAAGAGGACGCCCACTGAAGCTTCTGCACAGACTAATTTTGTTCAACTGAAGTTTAAATAACCACCACTACAAAAAGCAGTGTTTCCCCTTTACCCTGATGGAGGCATCTGCACCGCAAATAAAGGAACACACACATTCGGCTTCTCTCATCCGTTCCCTCATGCCACATGGTGGTTAAAGGTTATGATCCAGAGAAACAGAACTTTCTTTTTCCTTGAGTTTCTAGTAGCAAACACACCAGAGGAAATTCCTGGTCAAGCCTGAATACGTAGCGTGCCTGTAGGTTTCTTTTCCTCATGGGCTCTGCTTTCCCTGCTCCAACAAGCACACTTTCTGTCTCTCCTTTGTTCCAGTACCTGCACTCTCATGCGTGACCAGAGCACCTACGATGCTAACCACATTTAAGGCAAGTATCTTTCCTCAAGAATCATTTTCAGTTGCCTCTTTTCCCCCTGTTGCCCTTCTCTCTTGCTGGGATGTTACTATAAACTTCTGCCATCACTTGATCACCCTCCTTCAAGCTGCCCTTTGCTGTAGCGTCTATAAAACCTCAGCAGTGTTTAGATAAGTGATGTACCAAGACTATTACTCACTGTACAGGTCACTATTATCTCATCAGCAACTTGTGCTCCCCCATCTGGAGCCATCTGTTGTCTTGGGTCACACAGAAACGCATGCTCTTCCTCACAAGGCCTTTCTGGTTTGTTTTTCAGTTTTCCATGTTCCTACAGCACCTGGCACAACAAAGTCTTGGATCCAAAGCTTCAGAGCCTCAACTGCTATAGCAATATAAACAACAAACATGAAACAATGAGTCACTGGCCAAAACTGTTCAATATAACTCTTGCTTGCCAGGCCACGGAGGTTGGCCTGCAGTGGGAAACAGGAGACGCAGGTTCGCCTGCTACCTGTGCCCAGGTCTTAGGCTTTGCTGAAACATTTCAGTTTGAGGCTCTTCAGTTAAAGAATTTTCCCTAAATAAATAAAACCCAATTGTGACTGGGCCAGGACTGGACACCAGACAAAAACATTTTGAAAAGCTTGAAACTGCTGAAGCACCCACTTGGGTCTGCTGGGTTTGATGTGCAGGTCTCTAAGGTCTCGCTGACATGAAGTCCTTATGGCAACACTTGAAAATAAAGTGTGGTACCAGCTGCCTTGCAGGAGATCCTGTCCCACAGAGCAACAGGATTCAGTGAGACACACGTTTCTCACAGTTTTTAGGAAAACTGGGGCTGCTCAGCCTGGAGAAGAGAAGGTTGCGTGGAGACCCCAGAGCAGCTGCCAGTGCCTGAAGGGGGCTACAAGGATGCTGCAGAGGGACTCTTCATTAGGGACTGTAGCGATAGGACAAGGGGTGATGGGTTCAAACTGAAACAGGGGACGCTTCAGGTTAGATATAAGGAAGAAGTCCTTTACTACGAGCGTGCTGATGTGCTGACACAGGGTGCCCAGAGAAGCTGTGGCTGCCCCATTGCTGGCAGTGTTCAAGGCCAGGTTGGACACAGGGGCTCAGAGCAACCTGGTCCAGTGGAAGGTATCCCTGCCCATGGCAGGGGGTTGGAACTGGATGAGCTTAAGGTCCCTTCCAACACAAACCAGTCTGGGATTCTATGATTCTCAGTGGCTGCCCAGGCATGACACTGACATTTCAGTGACTATAGGTCACTATGGCAGATGAGAGTCTCCAGCAATGCTACTGTGAGCACTTCGAACTGCTTCTTATTTCTAACTGACTAGCAGAGCCTAAGCATGATGACTAGTTATCTTTCAAGGGGCTTGCTGACTGCAAGATATCCAAAAGTAATGAAAACCAAAGCCCTTATTGCTCCCAATATGTCAACCATGGTCAAACACTTCAGAGTCACAGATCGATTTTGTGCTGCAAGAATAAAGCCTCTCTGTGCCTGACATGGAGCTTTTGGGGAGGACAAGTGAAGAACAGCTCCCACAGGAACTGATTTCAGTCTTTTCTCAGAAATAGGCATCCCATGAGGAACAATCTTCTCTAACTTATACATTGAGTACCACCTACGTGTACAAAACTGAACCATTGGCACTGCAGCTTACATGGGACTATCCCAAGGTGCTCAACAGCAGCAAGGGTAAGGACCCTGTGACAGCCAGTAGAGAACCTCGCATCATTGGTGCAGGGCTGGATTTGCCTGGAAAGAAGGAAACAAACCCCAAACAAATAAAGCCCAAACCCGCATCTACAGGGAGAGGAGGAACCATTCATTTCTCAGGCAAATTGTAAAGGGAAAAAGATAGATACAAATAACTGTGAGAACCTCACCACGATCCTGAGACCCTGGCAAAGGGAAACTAGCCAGATGTCATGCTGGCAAAGTGATCAAAAGAGTGCTGTAAATACAAGTCATGTGGTCATGGCAGCGTAGCACTGATCAGAGGTCTGGACGTAACAGAGAAAGAACTAAAAATAGACGCAGGCACTGTTATCAACTCTAAGCATGAAGTTAGTTTTCATCCAGGCATCACACACTGTTTACTGTCCTCCGTCATTCCAGACATCAAGCAAATGCACGCTACACAAATCCAACCTTTATTTGTAACTCATCTGCTATTAAAAAACAGTATCAGTGATTTGATATGCTGCTGTATCCCACTGAGCATGTATAAATGCGTTAGAGAAGAAGGATGGGAACTGACTCCAGCTCCGATTTCAATGTACCTGAGGGCAGAAGCAGTCACTCTGTTCTTCGTGCATTCAGCACCTAGCACAATGGAGTCTCAGTCCAAGGCTGTGACTCTGATGCTTTACGAGGCAAATAATCAATTATTTAACATTCCCAGACCTCTGCAAGACTTCCAGCATTTAAAAATAACTTGAAAACTCTGGCTTAAGGATCCAAAAGTGCCTAGGTCAGATGGGGCTGGGTGCACTCAAGAGACTTTGAAATAAATCAGTAGCGCTCATTCCTCATCTCCAACAAAAGCACATACACACAAGAGGGGAAAAAAGCAAGCCCAATAATCTGTCGAGCTCTTTTCCTTAGCCATTACAGGCAGAGCAGTAATGTCTGTAACACTGTCCTTGTACGTGCTAGCAAAGAAGACAAGAGAGGCTTTGAAAGGAGACCCTTTGCAGCTCAGCCTCCCCCAGATCAGAGTTCTGGGACAGCAAGGCTGAGTGCATTTATGCTGTTCACAGGCACTGCCAGGGTCAACACCAGAAGAAGGCACAGAGCTGCTTAATTAATTGCTCCCTTTCTGGGGCTCTGTTTTGCTCTGCTCAGCTCTCTGGGAAAATCTGAGAGCTTAATAGGGAGGCCAAGAGAATACCCACAGTGCTCCTTCCGATACGCTGAAATGCTGCGCAAGGCAGGGCTCCATCCTGCAAAATGGGTTTAAACTTACACAGGGGAAGTTCAGGTTGGATACAGCGAAGAAGTTCTTCCCTGTGAGGGTGCCTGAGGCGCTGGCACAGGGTGCCCAGAGAAGCTGTGGCTGCCCCATCCCTGGCAGTGTTCAAGGCCAGGTTGGACAGAGCCTTGGGTGGCATGGTGTGAGGTGTCCCTGCCCATGGCAGGGGTTGGAACTGGATGATCTTAAGGTCCTTTCCAACCCTAACCATTCTATGATGCCATGAAAACTCTGAGCTTGCCTTCTCCAGCCCAGTGAAGGCATCAGACACCTTCCAGGTAGAAGCACACAAGAGCCCCTCTGGATGCACACAGCACTGCCTGGATGCATTGCTGGAGCACAGCATCCTCTGCATGGATGATCAATTGATGCAGGCTTATTCTTGCACTGGCTGAGTTTGTGATCCCCACCCTGTGAACACTCAGGAAGGGAGAAGCTTCCCCCTTCTCACCCTTGTTTCACACACTACTAAACCCCATTTCAGAAGCAGCTCTTCTCCCCCTTTGAGAGCTTTACACCACGCAGAATGGAAGCTCATTTCATTTGAACTCGTTGACAATTCATTACTGAGGCAGTGATAGAAACCAATGGAGAAGTATAAACTAGCTGTGCCCAAAGCTGCTCAAAATCACTCTGTTAATTAAACTCACACAATGTTTGTAGGCTCGAGCATCTCTGCCTTTTTGCACTGCAATCCCAATATAATTAATTGTACTGAAAGTTCCCAAGGCAGGAATGGATTGTGCTCCTTTTCTGAGCCAGGACTCCATGCTGCTACCGGGGTAATAAAGACTTATTTGTGCTGTCGAACCAAGGCGATAGAACTCAGAACAAAGCTATTAATCAAGAAGATGCAATCCCTGCACAGTCAGCTCACAGCCTATGCCAAGGTCACACCACATTGTAGTGACACAGCTGGAAGCAGAAGCTGCTTGTTCTGACTCAGGATTAAGAACTAAACCACACCAGCACACCCTATTCATTAGCACAGAACCCTCCAGCTCACCCCAAAATACAGGTGTCTGCATAAACACAAGTGCAGTGATTACTCTGACAAGGTCTACAGTGAAGAGATCAGCTGAAAGCGGTGCCAAATCTTATGCACAGTATGTTCCTCCCACATCATCCTTCACCAACCTCCCAATCATGCACACGAATGTAGATGAAGAAAAGAAGGCTCCTTAAAGGGAGACCTCAGAGCAGCTCCAGTGCCTAAAGGAGCTACAGGAAACCTGGAGAGGGGCTTTGGACAAGGGATGCAGGGACAGGCCAAGGGGAATGGCTTTAAGCTGCCAGAGGGGAGACTGAGATGAGCTCTTAGGCAGAAGCTCTTCCCTGGGAGGGTGCTGAGGCGCTGTCCCAGGGTGCCCAGAGAAGATGTGGCTGCCCCATCCCTGGCAGTGCTCAAGGCCAGGTTGGACACAGGGGCTTGGAGCAAGCTGCTCCAGTGGAAGGTGTCCCTGCCCGTGGCAGGGGTTGGGACTGGATGAGCTTTAAGGTCCCTTCCAACCCAAACCAGTCTGGGATTCTATGAAACAGCAGCTTCTAACCCAAGGACAAAATGACACATGATGTCAGCAGAGGAGGAAAGGAGAGCAAGGTGATCCTAAAGCGCAGGAGCTTAACTTTGTCAGCCCCATTTTCCTTTCTTTTAGGAAGGGAAGAAATTAATAAAGTGAGCCATCTGATTTAATTCTGCTCTGTTCTAGAATGACTGTATTCATTTTGAGCACGGAGGACCTACCTGCTCCATCGACATAAAGTAGATGACTGTGCTGTGCTGTCAGGAGGCACCGGCTGGCTGCAGTGCTTGACCCCAGTACAGCTGGGATTGCTCAGGGATGCTGAAATTTGAATGTTGAAAAGTATTCTGGCCCCATTCACAAAACCACAAGCACACAGAAAATTCAAACATACTGATCCAATGGCTCCAGGGTCTAGTTTTTGGAAGAGCAGGAAACCCTGCCAGTGAGGTACAGGTACCCAGCAGCTTGGAGAAGAGAAAGAACATTTTATATCATTGACCTGGGTAGACCGTGTTAAAATAAAACTTCAGAGTTGGACAGAGATACCTGGTTTTTAACCTCAGTGTAAAAATAATGCTCCTATTACTATTGTTCACTGGCTTGGATTTTGCATAATAAAAATCAGAGAACAGTTTGCTCACCCAGTTCCAACCCCTGCCACAGGCAGGGACACCTTCCACCAGAGCAGCTTGCTCCAAGCCTTGTGTCCAATGTGGCCTTGAACACTGCCAGGGATGGGGCAGCCACAGCTTCTCTGGACACCCTGTGCCAGTGCCTCAGCACCCTCACAGTAAAGAACTTCTTCCTTATCTCCAACCTGAACTTCCCCTGTTTAAGTTTGAACCCATCATCCCTTGTCCTATCACTACAGTACCCTAATGAAGAGTCCCTCCCCAGCATCCTTACAACCCCCTTTAGACACTGGAAGGCTGCTCTGAGGTCTCCACTGCAGCTTCTCTTCTCCAGGCTGAACAGCCCCAATATTCTCAGCCTGTCTCCATATAGGAGGTGCTCCAGCCCCTGATCATCCTCATGGCCTCCTCTGGACTGGCTCCAACAGCTCCATGTCCTTACGTTGAGGACATCAGAACTGCACACAGTGCTGCAAGTGGGGTTGAAAAGGCAGTTGAGGGGATTCAATTTCATCCAGCAAAAAGGGGTTTAAAAGATTCCTCACTGACACAGGCCATCTCTCTCTGTTCTCTGAGGATGTGAGATGAGAAAAGCTGCACGGCCTGTTACAGTAGTGTGTGAGGCCCAGGCGTGGGCAGCAGAGCTGGTGTGCTGTGTGCTAAGGTTTCAATTCGTGCTGCAATGAGATGGGACTGTCCTTCCTTTTGTATGCAGCCAAAAATAAATACATAAATTAAAGAAAAAAAAGATGCTGCCTAAGTTCCCAGACAGGGATTGGGAAGTGTCAACTTCCCCTCCAGCCAGTCAGGGTGAAGCAGTGCAGCAGTTTCCCTTACTGCAACCCTCAATGAGTCCTACCATGCCTTCAAGGCCTTGTGCAAAGCATCACCCTAATGCAAGGATCCAGGACCAGCTCTCACCCTGCCACATCCTCTGCTCCAGCTTCAGCAGCAAGAAAAGGAGAAGACGGGACAAGAATCCTGCCCAGGTCATCCACCTCTGCTTGAAAATAATCCAGGCACATCTGAGTTATTAACAATGTGACCCATATACCGTAATTTACTGGCAAAGCACCTGCATTTTCTTTATTAAACCTCACAGCACACCTAGACACTGAGGTGCTGGTTTACAGATGGCAGGAGAAGAGGGGAAAATGGAGACAAAGGAAATAGTTACTCACAGACATACAGAGTCTTTTGCCCTAGGCTCAAAGATCTCATCAGCTTGCGTCCTCTGCCCTTTTATGTGACACTGCTGCATTTTATTCTCAGTGGAGCCTCTTTTGTCCTAGTTTTGGTATTGTTATTTCTAATTAAAGTTAATAAAACAACCAATTTTCGATGTTTTATACAATTATAAACGTATTATTTGTTATATAATAATAAACACTAACAAAACTCAAGTTGGGCTGATGAAAGCCATCAGAGTACTTAAGCATGTTTTCAAATAACCATTCCCCACAGCCCAATTAGCAGAGAACTTCTACAAAGGAGTAATATAAGAAGCTTCAAAGCTTTAAACGAAACAGGGAGCAAAGATGTTTTGGAAATCTCAGTCATCCCAAGGACTTCGATTTTAAGCCATAAAAATAAATTACCAACATGGGGGAGGGAAGCAATTGGATAAAACCTTTGTCCTTTTAGAGTGGAAAAAACCATTTTCTCCAGAAATTGCATTGTAACACCTACAAATAGGATTTCTTTAAATGAATTTGTTTTTCAGATGGACACTGTATTGACAAACTCTATAAATATGAATCACAGCAAGAAACTGCATCAGAGTGTGCATAATGAGAGAGTCACAGTTCAGGCAACTTAAAAAGTTTGGGTGTAGATACTTAACTCTCCAAGGCCTCAAATTAGAATCCCAGACTGGTCTGGGATGGAAGGGACCTTAAAGCTCATCCAGCTCCAACCCCTGCCACGGGCAGGGACACCTTCCACTGGCAGCAGCTTGCTCCAAGCCCCTGAGTCCTTGAGCACTGCCAGGGATGGGGCAGCCACAGCTTCTCTGGGCACCCTGGGCCAGCGCCTCAGCACCCTCCCAGGGAAGAGCTTCTGCCTAAGAGCTCATCTCAGTCTCCCCTCTGGCAGCTTAAAGCCATTCCCCTTGTCCCGTCCCTACAGCCCTTGGCCAAAGCCCCTCTCCAGCTTTCCTGCAGCCCCTTTAGGCACTGGAGCTGCTCTCAGGTACTCCCCTTCAGGAGCCTTCTCTTCTCCAGGCTGCCCCAGCCCAGCTCTCTCAGCCTGGCTCCAGAGCAGAGCTGCTCCAGCCCTTGCAGCAGCTCCATGGCCTCGTCTGGATTCACTCCAACACCTCCACGTCCCTTTTGTGTTTAGCACCCCGGAGCTGAGACTATAAAAATCAAGTGCAGGTAGCATCAGCAGAGGAGGTTCTACGGTCATCTGGTGAAAGGTGGCATCAGCTAAAATTCTTAGTCCCTCTTTTCACACATCTCTATGAAAATATAGACCATACAGCCCGAGACACTGCTGGGATTGTATTCAGCCCTTCAGGCATGGATCCCAGGGACATGACTGACTTACAGATACTCTGAGCCCATTCACCATGCTTCACAGACTCGTAGAATGGTTTGGGTTGGAAAGGACCCTTAAAATCATCCATTTCCAACTCCCTGCCATGGGCAGGGACATCTCACACTAAACCGTGCCACCCAAGGTTCTGTTCAACCTGGCCTGGAGCACTGCCAGGGATGGAGCATTCACAGCTTCTCTGGGTAAAGGAATTACCTGTTTCCCCTCCCAAAAAAGCAGAGGAGGGGAAAGGGCCATAAGCACACCTATGAGAACTGCAATCTCCAACCAGCCTAAGTCACCCTAAGCTGAGGGTTGCACCTACGAAGTTCATGTATTTGGCCTCTTACTAACACAGAATCATTATCAATCCCTGCAGCAGTCATGAACCAGACTGAAGCCTGTGGTAACTTGATTAAAACCAGACATGTCCCAGTTGCTTTTTATAGCTCCCATTAAGTGTCAGCCTAATTAATGGAAGTTAGTGCTAATTATAAGAGTCTGCGTCGTGAGTCAGACTCAACCAAATGTTGTGCAAGAAATGTCACAGAAAGGGGCTTCTTTTTCCAGGCATCCAGGATAAATAATTACACTTATTTTTGTTACTTCTTAGCAACAGGAATGTTACACAACTGGACATCATTCCTGCAGCTGCATTCAGAAGGATTTCAAATGGTACAATGGAGAGCAAATATTTGCTTGAAGACAATGCAATCTGTTCCATCATTAGCAAGTCATTCTGGGAGCAGATTCTAAGGCTGTGCTTGCCAGGCTGCTGAAAATGAAGCTTCAAACACATCTCTCTTCAGTTCTGCAGGGTTTTCTTGAACACCAACAAGGACAGCTGTCTTTGTCTCTTCCACGCTTTGAAAAGCACTGGCATTTAAAAAGTGGAATCAGTGTGATCTCAGTATCTTCCTTAACCAACAGGAAATTCACTGCGTTCAGCTCTCTACAAACTCAGGTAGACACAGACAAAATGGTCTGGATGTGTGAGATTGCTTTAGAGCCTCTCTGAAACCAGAAAACTCAGCTGAAGGACTGCAGAGAGTATCTGGAATAGGTAGAAAATCCATGCTGGTTTGGAAATCAAGGGCATGTGCTTGAGGAGGGAGGAATGGGATTAATTCTATTTCAATTAAGCCACGTTTAATAGCTAGATGTGAACAGGCAGATGTCAGTATGAAAGGCTGGGATTTTAAGCTGAACAGAAAAATACAGGTCCTGGGGAGAGATGCTGACATGAAAGTGAACTAGAGAGAAAATTCACCATGATGGTCTTGTGGCTGAGACTGGTGGAGAGGAAAATGAGCATTAAGCCAAGAATAAACTTGTAAGGACAGAATAATTCAGGCTGGAAGGGGGCTCAGGAGACCACTGGTCCAGTCCTCTCTTCAAAGGAGGGTCAGCAAGAAGGCCAGACCAGGCTGCTCAAGGCTTTACCTAGCTGGGTCTTGAAAACCTCTAAGGATGAAGAGCGCACAGCCTCGCTCAGCAGTCTTTTCCAGGGCTTGACTGATCTCTTGGTGATTTTCCCCACACCACATCCACCCAAAACTTCTCTTGTTTCAATTCTGCAGCAAGCTGCTCTAGTGGAAGGTGCCCCTGCCCATGGCAGCAGGTTGGAACCGGATGAGCTTTAAGGTCCCTTCAACCCAAACCATTCTATGATTCTATAAGAATCCCCCTGAAGGCCTAATAAAAGAAACAGAGCTAGGGTAGAAGGTAGGGAATGAGGAGATGACTCATTCTGTGATTAGGGAGGGGATAGCCCCCAGAGGTTTTAGGAAGAGCAGTTTTACTTAAACCTATGATGCAAAAGGCAGAACAGACAGTGCACGGGATGAAATGTGGCACAAGGAAAAGCAATGCACAACAATGATGTAAGCTATGAGCAAGAGGGGTTGCAGGAAGAGGAGCAGGCTGAGCTTGTGGGAGGTGCAGATGGGTGAAAGGAGCAAAAAACAAGCACTAAACCCAGAGTAAATACAGCCAGTGAGCTGCACTTCTTGGCAATACTTGGTTTTGGCTGTCTTCAATAGGCCTCTGAATCATCTTCAGCTGTCACAGACCCTCCAGCCTATTTCAGGTCCCCAAAGGGGCCTTTATCCTCACCAAAGGATCACTGGGCAAGAAAATACCACAAGAACTTCACAGTAAACCAATGACATTTAAATCCAGTTATCAGGACACACACAGTCCTACAAGCTTGCTACCACATACACTGGTTACTGACTCAGCTGAGACTAGAACTGAAAGGGAGAGTTGTATGACTGAATAAAGACTTCTTGGAGACCTTAAAGAGCCTATAGATTTACAGCTGACAATGACTCAGACACCCTGAGCAGCCAACCTAGATGCTGTCACTGCAAAGATGATGTACAATGAAATGACAAGTTGTGCCAACTAGGCCATACGTGTCATGCTGAGAGACAGAATGAACTTCTCTGACCTTGCCTTCAATAGGAAGCATACACAGCACAGCAGACAGACAATAAGTGCAGGAACACTGCCCTCCACACTTTTCCTCATGGAAGAAGGATGATCAAGGGCTGGAGCACCTCCTGTATGAATAGGCTGAAAAAGTTGGGGCTGTTCAGCCTGGAGAAGAGAAGGCTGCGTGGAGACCTCAGAGCAGCCTTCCAGTATCTGAGGGGGGCTACAAGGATGCTGGGGAGGGGCTCTTCGTCAGGGACTGCAGTGGTAGGACAAGGGGAGATGGGTTTAAATGGAAACAGGGGAAGTTTAAGATAGATACAAGGAAGAAGTTCTTTCCTGTGAGGGTGGTGAGGCACTGGAATGGGTTGCCCAGGGAAGTTGTGAATGCTCCATCCCTGGCAGCGTTCAAGGCCAGGTCGGACAGAGCCTTGGGTGGCATGGTTTAGTGTGAGGTGCCCCTGCCCATGGCAGGGGGTTGGAACTGGATGATCTTAAGGTCCTTTCCAACCCAAACCATTCTATGATTTTATGATTATAAATGGCCCAGTGTTCTCCCTGTTATCAGGAATGGCACCAAGCAGCCCTGCCATAAAATAGAGCTCTGAGCCCTGGACAACACACTGGCATGTGTACTCGGGCGATAGGCTGCAGGCTGCAGATGAACCCTCAGCAAGGACAGGAGAAGACCTGGTTCCAGACACATCTGCTATGTCTTCCCCTTGCCCAGCCTTTTCCAACCACAGCTTTACAAAGCTGATGAGCAGCCTCCAAGCTAACTCCAGACATCCAGCTAAGCTCACTTTCTGTTTCCTACCACATAAACACCATGGACAAATGCCTTCCTGCCCATCATACCTATCCTGCTTCACCCCTGCAGGATCTGTCTCTATGCTCCCATGCCCCACAGCAAGTCACAATAGGATTACAGGCCAAGACTGGATGGGGAAAGGGCTTCCAAGCATTCCTACCTTGCTCTCCTCCCACACATTCTCAGGGAACCTTTTATTTAAGCTAAAGAAGAGTTCCTTTTCTGGGCAGGAAAAACTCAGTCTGGCTCAAACAAAGGGTAAATTGCACAGGAACAAACCCAAACCACATAAATCTTCACTGTTTTGGCTGCTTTTTTTATTGGGAAGACCAGAATATTTCCGTTTTGGGGGCAGAAAGACTCCCACATCCATCACAACACATTCATTTGCCAAGCAGCTCTGGTTGCTATTATGCACTTACATTCTTGGATCATGTAGGAGTCCCATTCACAGAGTATGACCCAACTTGACAAGCACGGGTAAAACCTTCACAGATCTAAAGGGTTTCACAGCATCTAGAGGGTTAATACTGTGATGCATCACTACAGGTACTTCTGCATCTAGAAGAGTTTGATCTATTTTTGCAGACTGAAAGGATTCAATACCACTTGAGCTGTAGGGTCAACAACTCAGTGTGCTTAAATAAAGGAGAAGGTTCACAGAGCTATGCCTCATTATGAATAAACACATCTATATTTAGATGGCACTGGATCCATTTAAAATGCTTGTAAGAACAACATGCTACTGTAAAATAGGAACGTGAAGCTTAATGTCATGTACTGCACACTGAAGAGCATTCATTTATTTTTACCCATCCTTAGATGCCAAGGTGCACCTGAGTGATATCAATGGAAAATACATTTACCAGGCAGGTCTTGCATCTGCCCAGTTCAGCCTTCACTCCACCCCAGAGCAGGCTGTGTGCTATTTAAAGGGAACAGACTGATGTAAGAGTGAGGCTGTATTTCAAGTTAATCATTACAACCCCTAGTTTTGCTTTGGACTTGATTTGTGGAATTACGTCTTTCAATAAAGGTCACAACATTTGACAATCAATCCTACATGTACAAATCCATGTCATCCCACCTTCTTTCAGGGACATACAAACTCCACCACCCTCCAGTTAAACAAACCTCCTCCTCATTAGCTTTCCCTAGCTAATGGCTGAGATGACGCATCAGCCTGTCGTTGCCAAGTGACCTGTGCTTCGGTCGCAGCAGCCAGGGCACCACATGAGAAACATCCTGTCCAGTGAGAACCTTTAGCTGAAGTACTGCAGCAGATGATAATCATCTAGGTGGTCTGAGACAGTGTCTCAGAGAGAACGAGCCAGGCAGAAAACAGCTTTCTGAAGACATTTATACCTTTTGACTTCTACACAAAACTCACACTTTGAACTGCACCTATTTACCAGCAGCCAGTCGAACTGTGCAACAGTGACTAAATAAAACCCATTCGCTCTCAACAGTGGATATGAGGTACAGTTAACACTAAGACTATTAGAAACATTCATCAGAACCTCTTCATCGGGGGCTGTAGTGATAGGACAAAGGGTGATGGGTTGAACTAAAACACAGGAAGTTCAGGTTGGATATAAGGAAGAAGCTCTTCCCTGTGAGGGTGCTGAGGCGCTGGCACAGGGTGCCCAGAGAAGCTGTGGCTGCCCCATCCCTGGCAGTGTTCAAGGCCAGGTTGGACACAGGGGCTTGGAGCAAGCTGCTCTAGCAGAAGGTGTCCCTGCTCATGGCAGGGGGTTGGAACTGGATGAGCTTTAAGGTCCCTTCCAGCCCAAACCAGTCCTATCATTCTATTCTATGATAAAGCATCAAGTGTGAATGCCATGAAACAGGAAAAATGAGAATTGGCAGAAGGAAGAAACACAACAGGAAGACTGAAGGAGACAGAAAAAGGAAGCTTTGGAGAAAAGGAGTAAAGAGGAAAGGAACATGATAATTAAAATGAGATTTTCTTGCTGAGACATGCCAGATATAAGCAACAGCAAAAAGACATTTAAGGTATTACAGCAATTAGCAATAATCCTACAAGTCATTCCCATAAAGATTAAGTTTCCATCCAATATTCTCAATTCATGGCAAGCAGGAGACTCCTAGTATTTAAAACTGGTTCATAAACCAGAATTAAAAAGCAACCTGATTTTGCCCTGCTTCTCACACCATCATCCAGCCACTGCTGCTCTATTGGTTTCTGGCACACATGGGGCAGTTATCTAATGGATACCAATAGGGCAAAATCAGGAAGATCCCTCAGATCAAGCCAAAACCTCATTTTACTCACCCTGCCATCACTTCTAAATGGAGCTGGCCAGAAACAGTCAGGAAAGCAGGAACATTGAAGAAATGGGTCTTTTCTGCAGATTCTTTTGCCTCATTTGACACCTGTAAATCAAAACAATGAACAAGAAGTCAGACCATCAGTGTTCCATTAAAAAATCACAGCTCCTGGCTTATTTCCCCTATTTTCTCTTCGGAAATCCCATGAGATTGAACCCAAACACTGCTGAGATGGAATCCAACAGTGTGGGAGGTCATAACACAACGCTCTCCCTCTTTGCTCAGACTGGCTCTAAAACCTTCTCAAGCAAAACACATCAAGATAAAGCATTCCTCAGGACTTCTCTTTCTAGGGGTCCCACACAATCATGTGTCTATGTAATGAAAAGCTTATTTTAAGTGGGAAACACCACAGCTCCCACTTCCACTTTCAATGACTCATGAGAACATGGGTTGTGGACATCACAACAACTTGCAGAATAGGTTTGTGAGCTGTAGCACATACCCCCAGTGTCACCAGCAAAGGTTGGACACATAAGCACAGAGGAAGGATACACACTTCTTTCATACATTTCTCAAACTAACAGGGATTGCAAACTGGATCCCCAGTTGTATCAGTTCAGGTGAGTAGGAAGTAACCTAGTATGACACAGCTTCATGGAGTTTACTGTTTCCCCATAACTTTGTGGGCAGCACAGAGTTCATACAAAGCTAAGAGAATCTGTGGCTCTTCACCTCTCACCTTCATATGTGGGTATGGCAGGAGCTCCGAATCTTACTCAAGGAATTGTGTAACTCATGTGCCTGAGCACGGATGAGCTGAATTAGAAAAGCCACTGTAGAAAAGTAAGAGATAATAAAATGTAAAATAAAATGTCAGGAAGGACAGGGTGCCCAGAGAAGCTGTGGCTGCCTCATCCCTGGCAGTGCTCAAGGCCAGGTTGGACACAGGGGCTTGGAGCAAGCTGCCCTAGTGGAAGGTGTCCCTGCCCATGGCAGGGGTTGGAACTGGATGAGCTTTAAGGTCCCTTCCAACCCAAACCAGTCTGGGATTCTATAGTCACCATTTTGACAAGCAGGGATGAAAATAGAACTGAGAGAAATTAAGATTTTCTAGAGCAGCCTCTGATTTTTGGCTCCCCTGTAAAGTAACACACAGAATCATAGAATAGTCAGGGTTGGAAAGGACCTTAAGCTCACCCAGTTCCAACCCCCTGTCATGGGCAAGGACATCTCCCACTAAACCATGACACCCAAGGATCTGTCCAACCCGGCACTGAACGCCGTCAGGGATGGAGCATTCACAACTTCCCTGGGCAACCCATTCCAGTGCCTCACCACCCTTACAGCAAAGGACTTCTTCCTTATATCCAATCCAAACTTCCCCTGTTTAAGTTTGAACCCATTACCCCTTGTCCTATCACTACAGTCCCTAATGAAGAGTCCCTCTGAGCACCCTTACAGGCCCCCTTCAGATACTGGAAGGCTGCTCTGAGGTCTCCACACAGCTTCTCTTCTCCAGGCTGAACAGCAACTATACAGCTAAGGGCTTCACCTCTACCTAGAGGTTTGGGAGCAGGTGAAGAAACCACATCCCACGTTTGAGGGAAATGCAGATATACAAAATGAAAAACTCTATGAAACATACTGATGAAGAACATTTTGCCCAGCAATGTAAGAGAGATGCCATCCTATCAACCTGGTCTCCAAGTATAAGCAGTGATTTTCACTCATTCCTACCAAGATAGGCAACCTGATCTAGGCTGATGTAGTTGAAGATGTCCTTACCCATTGCAGCAGGGTTGGACTAGATGAACTTTGAAGATCCCTTCCAACCCAAACTGTTCTATGATAAGATGAACAGTGAGGGGGAAGGAAGAAATCCCTAACATGTTGAAGCTTGAAGCTTCACACAGCACTGTCTTCAAAATCCAAGTTTCAAGCCCGACGATAAAACGGAAGAGTATTTTCCACATCAGGTGCCCTGACTTTAAGCAAAGACTTTTCAAACCACTGTTATTTCCTTTTCATGGGCAAATGAATTTGTTTCCATTGCAAAAAGACAAAGAGTAATCAGAACAAAGAAAAAGGTATGCAATATCCTCTTTAGACTTCGTATTCAGGCTTCAAGAAAAGCAGAACTGAGACAAAACGGAGTTGGAACCATTGGAGCTTACATATTATACAGGCACTGAAGAACAAACTACGTTTCATGATGGCTTTCGCAAATTTTTTCAGATCATCAGGTATTTTCAGGCATAAAAACCAGAGAGCAATGGAAAACGTAGCAAGTTGAGTGCTTCATGGTGAAAGCCACTCTAAAATAAAAGTGCCTTTAAAGGAATGGTATATTTGGGGGTTTTAATTTACAGGCACAAAAGCAAAACTAGAAGACCTCTGTGTCAAGCACTTTAAAAGTAAGTTGAACATAAGGACTGAGCTTCACCATCTCCCTGCCAGAACCAAGATGACCACAAGACAGTGAGGAGCACACACGGCAAATGGAATCTTAGAATCCACCAGGTTGGAAAAGACCTTTAAGATCATCCAGTCCAACCACTCCCCAGCACTGCCAATGCCACCACTAGCCCAGGGCACTAAGGACCTCGTCTACCTGGCAGGACAAGGGAGGGGATCCCTCCCTGCTGCACAGCACTCATGAAGTTCACTGGATGAAGTGCTCACTTCCCCAGTACATGAGAGACATGGACATACTTGAGTGAGTCCAGCAAAGGACCGAAAGAAGATGCTTAATGGATGGGAGCATCTTTCATATGAGGAGAGGATGAGAAAGCTCTGGGATTATCCAGTCTGGAGAATAGAAGGCTCCAGGGGGGGACCTTATTCTTGCACATAAATACCTGATGGAAGGGAATGAAGACAGAACCAGACTCAGCTGTGCTCACTGGTAGGACAAGAGGCAGTGGTTTTCTAGAGACACATGAAATTTCAGCTGAAAACAAGAACAAGCCTTCTTCCTTTGCTGTGAGGGTGGTCAGACACTAGAACAGGTTGCCCAGAGAGGTTGTGAAGCCTCTGGCTGGGGAGATATTCAAAACTTAGCAGCACAGAGTCCTGGGCAACCTACTCTAGCTGCCTGTCTGAGCACAATGAGACAGATGAGATGCTCTCTAGAGGTCACAATTTTGTGACTCTTAAAAAACCATGAAGATGAATGAGATTTTTGCTTCAGCTTTTTCTATATTTCAATGTCATCCCTAAGCTTTGGAGGAGTCAAAGGTTCAGGAGCAAGAGAGAAACAACTTTCAAAGCTAATCTGACTGAATCCTTTCTATGATTCTATTTCAAACTTCTCTCAGAAGAATGACAGAATAGTTAGGGCTTGGAGCAAGCTGCTCTAATGGAAGGTGTCCCTGCCTGTGGCAGGGGGCTTGAACTGGATGAGCTTTAAGGTCCCTACCAAACTAGGCCACTCTGGGATTCTATAGTCACCATTTTGACAAGCAGGGATGAGAACAGAAGTAGGTAGAAATTAAGATTATCTAGAGCAGCCTCTGATTTCTGGATCCCTTGTAAAGTAGCACACAGAATCATAAAATAGTTAGGGCTGGAAAGGACCTTAAGATCATCCAGTTCCAACCCCCCTGCCATGGGCAGGGACACCTCACAATAAACCATGGCACTCAAGGATCTGTCCAACCTGGCCTTGAATACCTACCAGGGATGGAGCACTCACAGCTTCCCTGGGCAACCCATTCCAGGGCCTCATCAACCTCACAGTAAAGAACTTCCTCATATCCAATCTAAACTTCTCCTGTTTAAGTTTAACCCGATACCCCTTGTCCTGTCACTACAGTCCCTAATGAAGAGTCCATCCCCAGCATCCCTATAGCCCCGCTTCAGATACTGGAAGGCTGCTATGAGGTCTCCATGCAGTCCTGGAGTGGAGACTCTTCTCCAGGCTGAACAGCCCCAACCTTCTCATCCTATCTTCACACGGGAGGTGCTCCAGCCCCTGATCATCCTCATGGCGTCCTCTGGACTTGTTCCGACAGCTCCATGCCCTTTTTATGTTGAGGACACCAGAACTGCACACAATATTCCAAGTGAGGTCTCAAATACCCACTTTTCAATGTGTAGTTCCTAGGAGTTACGCTCAGTGTTACTAGCTCAGCTAAGCATTGCATTACCTCCAGCTACTCTACTCCCCAACTTAGTTACAGAGTATGTTGCTAAGCTCACGCTTGTTTCACAGAATGGTTTTGGGGTTGGAAAAGACCTCAAGATCATCCAGTTCCAAGCCCCTGGCACCAGCAGGGACACCTCACACTAGACCATGTTGCCCAAGGCTCTGTCCAACCTGGCCTGGAACACTGCCAGGGATGAAGCATTCACAACTTCTTCAGGCAACCTGTGCCAGTGCCTGACCACTCTCACAGAGAACTTGTTTGCCAGCCTTTGATATTCTACAACCTGCCATTTTCCCCAAAGACTCTGAAGGTAGTTGCTTTTGTTCTCAAACAGCTCTGCTGCTCCTCTCAGAGATAAAACAGAGGCTGCCAAAGCCTTCAGATCACAAGGCATTGTAGCATCACACTAGAGAGAAGAGCAAGCTTGCCTTGTTCCAGAAATCAATGAAAATATGACAATCTGTGGCTTGTTTCCTTTGTTTCATAGGTTTTGCAGCTCTAAAAAACCCAAAGAACAAATCCCGACTGATGCAGAAACAGGCCCCTATTGTTTTCTTCAAATAAACCCAGAGTATTTGCTCAATAAGGATATTAATAAACATACAAACAT
The DNA here is from genome assembly GCA_017639245.1 of Myiopsitta monachus. Taxonomy (NCBI): domain Eukaryota; kingdom Metazoa; phylum Chordata; class Aves; order Psittaciformes; family Psittacidae; genus Myiopsitta; species Myiopsitta monachus. Next base: position 94,580,078 of record CM029919.1, on the reverse strand, counting down.
CCACATGCCACAGCCCCAGAGCCATGGCCAGAACACTAGGGAGAAAGAGCCATGTACCACTCCAGTTCCTCCTACTGCCAATTTAGCTTAGCTACATTCCTCATTCCACCAGTGAAAAATCCCACCTAATCCTGCAGGATGCAGCTTCTAAACAAGGAGAAAGAGACAGACTGGGAGCAGGAAAAGAACAGAAGGGATCAGCCATGAAATCTCCGTGCTTCCCCCCAAACCCACAAACAGGATACAGCTGTCTGCAGGAGCTGGGGCTTGGTTTATTTATAATGACTTTGTGTCATTTTTCATTCTCCAAATCAGATGTAATCTCAGGGAGGGGGCAGGAGAATAGACACAACAGCGAGGGACTGAAGGAAGAGTGTGAGAAAGTCTAGAGCTCAACTGGGCTTAGAAATTGCAGCCAGTTTGAGAGGCCACTAAGAGAACCCAGATGCGCGTCTGCTTTGTGAGCAGCTCCTGGATGGCTTCCAACAGAAGATGAAGAGTGAAGAGAAGGTGAATGCTACTTCCCCATCACCATCCCATCGCCTCTCCACAGCTGCCCACTTCCTCTCCCTCATTTTGAGGGAGAAAGCTTGATGAACAGGGGTTGTGAGCTGCAAAAACCAATCCATTTGCTATGCAGGGAGAATGAAGTATCTCCCTTTTCCTTCAGAAGGGACCCCTCCAGCAAGGAGGTATCCTGTAAGCAACTTCAAACATTCAAGCACAGGATCAGGCCACTGTTCTCAAGCACCTGTGCCCCAGATTTATGCTCAGCCTTCTAGATCAAGAGTTTCTTTATTACACACAAGCATAACCATTGGTAGAAGATAAATAGTAAGTGATGCTATCCCTTCACTGCTGACTCTGAGATTTTTCTTCATGTCCCTGATAAGCAAAACAAAGTGACAACACTGTGATGCTTTTATTTCTACTTGATGAACTTTTCTCCCACTTCCCAACCCCAAAATACCTGCCTGGTAAATGATTACGGGGGAATAATGTGTTTGCTTCCAAATTCTCTCCATTCCCTAGTCAAAAATGACCCAAAACACAGTGGGGAAAGAGGGAGGGGGAATCTGTACGAAACATTTTGGTGTCTTAGAATAAACATGCTACAAACACACTAGGATTCAATGTCAGCATCAAAAGCTTGTTATTCTCGTCTTAAATACAAGAACAACTGGATTTAGTACCTGTTTTGTTCTCCATCTCCTCAAACGGATTTAATTTAAAATGATTCCCTTTGATGTCAGTCTCGTACTACCATTTACTAGAGGCAATTAGCTTCAGGAAGGTATAAACCATTTGATTTTGTCTTTCACTCGATGCAAGCCAAACGCATGAAGGGATCAGAGAAGATCTGAAAAGCCTACAGAAATCATTGCTGTAGCTCTAACCCAGCCCCACACCATCATCCCGCTGCAGCTTCACAGCGACACATCTTTAAACCAGACCTGCCCTCTGTGATATCCCATTCTAAACATGTTTCAGTTTTCCTTTCTAGATAAGCACTGCAAAACTCATGACTTCCAAGAAGTCCTCCTTGCAGTTCAGATCTAATCCCAATCAGATGGACTTGCACTGGGCAACAGCAGCTGGTTCTGCTGAGACAGACACCTCAAATATGGACTGTAATTACAGATAGAGATGAACAAAGCAGAAGTGAGCAGAAAGTCGGAGGGTTAGAAAGTACAAGAGCACTGCCCTCAGCTCAGCTCCAGCTTACCCTGCTCCCTGCTGAGCACCTCTCTGAAGACCCTGTCTCCCAGGGCCTAGCTGCCTCCCAGGCTGACACATCTCTAAAGGGGAAAACACCTGAGAGACACTAATACACTGCTGTCTTTAACTATGATTCTCCCCAGCAGATCCTTCCTTGGTGCTGACAAGGCTGTTTCAGCAGTACCAAAGGAACAGTAGATGCTGCCTGCATTGTTTGCAGCAGGCACGTATCTCTGGTGCCACAGTAGGCACAGCCATGGACCTGAACCCTTCAGGTATCAAGAAACATTTACATTCACTCCTATGAGAGGGTAGAAAAAACAATTCCCAAAAGCCAAATGCTGCATACTCTCTGGACTTTAGAGAATAATGCCTGCATGTTTTTTCCAGGTTTACAGTTAAGTACCCTTAACTGTATAGGCTGCATCCCCAGAGCATGAACAGCAGATTGAGGGAGGGGATCCTGCCCCTCTGCTGCAGTCTGTGAGACCCCCCCCTGCAGTCCTGATCCAGCTCTGGGGCAGCAGCACAAGAGGGACGTGGAGCTGCTGGAGCGAGGCCAGAGGAGGCCATGGAGCTGCTGCGAGGGCTGGAGCAGCTCTGCTCTGGAGCCAGGCTGAGAGAGCTGGGCTGGGGCAGCCTGGAGAAGAGAAGGCTCCTGAAGGGGAGACCTGAGAGCAGCTCCAGTGCCTAAAGGGGCTGCAGGAAAGCTGGAGAGGGGCTTTGGCCAAGGGATGTAGGGACAGGCCAAGGGGAATGGCTTTAACTGCCAGAGGGGAGACTGAGATGAGCTCTTAGGAAGAAGTTCTTATTCACTAAAACATGACAGAAGTGTTTAGCTGAGTTGACTTGCCCAGCAGACAGGGAAGGGACTCTTCCCCAGCCCAAGCCCTAGTATGGGAACATCTCAGCCAAAGCTATGCACAGACTAATCAGTACACCCCAAACGAAACAAAGATAATAAGGAAGCTGAACACACAAACAAACACAAATCCGACAGGATTAAGAGGTCTAGAAATCAAAGATCATAGGACTTCAGAAAGCAGTTTCCTTCTAACTTCAGATACTTTTTCCACCCCATCTCTTCAAGGCTCATGTAAAAACAGATTCCTCTTCACTTTCCACTATTTCCAAGGAATGCAGTGGCCTGAGCAGCCCTCAGACGTTAGTCAGAGAATTACAATTGTGCCACTCAAGAGAAAGCAGCTATTAAAAGGCAGTGGTTCACAGTGAATGCAAAAGCAGCCTCTGCTTGGGTCCTAGAGGCTTCTCAACCAAAGTTTTCACCTTATTCCACCTGCAGCAGGGCAGGAAAACTGGGAAGATTATAACTTTTATACACATAAATCAAAGCAGAAAAACCAACCTGTAAGTAGCAGGTGTATTATAACTACTATAAGTGCAGGAGCAATAGGATACCAATTTATGCTCTGGCTGCAACTGAAGGATAAATCTTAAAACTTGAAGTAGAGGATTTAAACATTTGTTAAGCTGAAAAATCTAACATGCAAGTGGCTTTCACCATAATTCTTGGCTACTGCTCAAATATAAGAGGAACAGGAACTTATTTTGTTCCTTGGTCTGTTCAAGCAGGGAACTAAGGGCTAGTTTAAAAATGACTGGATACAGCAGATGGGGAATGTCTTGATGGCTGGTTTGATTTAAAGCATATAAAGATTCTGGGCTTTGCTGTGAATACCACACCCTTATTTTTATGCTTGACACCCTTCTGTCATCCTTCTTTTTATATCTGACAGCCTCACATGCATGGCCTAAAGCAGGCTTAATCTTCCCCAGATTTCCACTGTCAAGAAGGAGTGTCACTGTGAAGTGGTCTTGGCTCCTGCTACCCAAGACCAATTCCAACAGAGCTTTGCAGAAACAAACCCAAGTCCTAAACTAGGGCAGACAATGAAGTGGTACTTAAAGAAGAAACAGGAAATCAGGGAGAACTTCCCACTTCCCAGCAGCAAGTGAGTTTCTGAAGTCTCTTCTTTGTGGCACAGGCCATTTAATGAGATCGGGCTTGGCACCCCTCAAGTACAGCTATCACAGCATTTCTCCAACACAGGTATTACTTACCTGTAATCACACTGAGATCAAGCAATCACACTGAGAAAAGAGAAAGGTATTTGCCTTTAACTGCCTATTTAGTGCAGTTTATGCAAGTTTTTATTATAATACAGCTTATACAAGTTTCAGACTAACAATTTAGCACCTGAATCAACACGTGCATCAGTGCTTCTGTTACCACCAGCCACCTACGCTGCAGTCCTGCATCCTCTACAGCTTTCAAGTGGATACAATTTGTACCAAAGATGTAATACATGTACAGCTGCAAATTGTACTGATGTTCTCATCATTAACTCTCACTTGTTTTCACATCTTAATTTACATGCAACAGCCTGGAACAAACCTTTGGTAGCTTTAAGGGATCTCAATTAAACCAGGAACAATTTAGCTAATCAAACTCTATTGTCCCAACAAGCAAAAAGCTGAGCTGGGCTGGAAGGGAATCACTAGCAGTGCAGGTTAGACCTTGGGATCCTGAAGAACCAGCACATGGAGGCTTTTTGTCTGCAGAGAGTGGAAGACACGATCCTGCAACAAGCAACTGCTACCTCAACACTTCCTTTTGCTTACAGATGATTCACCAGCAAGGCTGGAGCCAATAAGCATAAGCAGCAATGGATGTAATTGTTTGAGATGGATGACTGAATTTCAAATACAGAAGTATAAAAGACAGATGGAATTTCTTATGATTCATGGATGTAGGGGTTAGGAATCATGAGAGGTCTGTGGGGAAGATCTTTGTGATTTAGCTGGATTTAAGTTTTATGGGAGGTTTTGAACCAATACTGTGAAGTATTGCGCATAATGATAGATCGTGGCAGTACTTAGGTGGATGGATGGGGTAACTTGGCAACGTTGAAGGAGAGTTCCAACATGCAACAGGAGTAGCATGTAGGGAGGAACAGATACGCAGGTGGCAGTCTGACCTAGTTGAAGATATCCCTGCATATTGCAGAGGGGCTGGATTAGATGAGATCTGAAGGTCCCTTCCAACCCAAACCATTCTATGATTCTATGTGAAAGGGGTTTTAGATATTGCTGACTTTAAGGAGTTCTCTCATAATGAATTATAGCCTTCATTAAAAAGCTAAGAGCTCTGTGTGTCATGGGCTGTCCTGAATGTCCCATCCCATCTCTAGGCCTCTTATACTCACATCTTTCTGCTTAATAAGATGCTCCACCTCCCTCTGTTATTCTCTGCTGTAAACTTCTCCATAGCACCAGGGACAGAAAAACCTCATCACTGCAAAAGGTGCTGAGCAATGTCTAAACCAGCAATAATAATAACAAGAATATAAAGTAATGTATCTGTTTAACTCTGAATTATTAATTGAAGCAAAGGACTGCTACATTAAAAACAGATTCACAGGAGTACACAAAGAAGTTTTGCAAAGTACAAACCTTTTTTCCAGCCTTCAGTGACTCCAGAACTGCTTTGCAAGCAAAAATCAAACCAAACTTTCCACAACAAACCAACTTACCCCGATCTGAAAGAGTTCCCCAGCACCTTCACAGTCATTTGATGTAATTATGGGGGTATGAATATGCACGTAAGCCATTGTCCTGGAACAGACAGAACACTCACGTTAAAGGTACCAAATTCAAGGATGGCATCAACCAGCACTCATCAAAACTCAGCTATCAGACTCCAACCAGGACAGAATATCTGCTCTTTCAGGCAAGTTCTGACCTTCACAGACAGAAGACTAACTAAATACTAGCATGATTTACAAATCCGTGTTTACTACTTGTACTTTTTCTTCCATGTTTCATAGAGAAATGAGATAAACATCATTACTATGGGGTTTTGCAAATGCCCATCTCCACTTCATTCCCGTTTCTTCTCACCTCCTCCAATACTACTATATTTTTGGGCAGTTTCCATCAAATTCACCTCTATGGCCTCAATAATTCAGTTTCTCCCGTGTTTTTGGAAGATGATGGTTAGGCAGAGGATACTCTTGTAGTGTTCTCCACTAAGAGAAATGATCAAGTGTGTTAGGTAACACTGCATAGGAAAGAGGCCCTAAGAACACCCAACCACCATGAAAATGTCAATTCCACCTCACATCACTCGAGATACTGAAGTCAAACTGATTTTAAGAGACGGGTTATACCGTGGCTTGGTCATGTTTTAGATACCTGAAGAATTACACATTCATGTAATAGTTCATAGATTCAGCAGAGGCCTCCAAGGCTGTATGAAGAAAGAGCCCCTACTCTCTGGGTTTGCCGGTAGTGCAACTATGGCTTTTAAACCAGCTGCAACCCAATTTTCAGTGCATGGGTACACCAAGCGGACTTCACACAATCCCACACAGCGTGTTAAGAGGCAAAACCAGGAGCAGAACTCTGAGCATCACCTTCCTGATTTAATGTCACTCCAGAGATTACTGCTGGAGCACAGATCACTACCTGTGCATGTCAAGGCAAACAAGAACCTAGAACAACCCTGATTTCAGCTGTGAACAAAGGGATTTGTTCTCTTGCATCACTGTAACAAGGGAATCCCTTTAAAAACAGAGTTTGCCAGCATTACCATGACACAGACAATGATGTGATAAAACCTACTGGCTATTTACTCATAACATTGATAAAAAGGAAATGTTTTTAAAACCCCAGTTTCACAGCTTGTACCAGATTCATACAAAGCAGACCACTCACATGGTCCTGGTCCTTACCACCAGCTACTTAAAAGGCTGGAAAGACAGGAGCAGTATTTACTGCCTACCCTGAGAATCCAACTAAAACTAATTTGGACCATAGAGTTCATAAGGACATGCAATGTGTTTTGTGGGAGTACTACAACACAACAAGAGGGAGCAAAGTCCCTACCATCAGCTCTATGCTACCTTGGTTACAGGTGAAAGACCTCAGCTTGCTCAGTGCCTGGCAGAAGTTCCGAAGCAAGCAGTACTTGCTTTTGCCAGGGAAGTGTGGTTTCAGCCTACCAAAATCCAGGTCTCTGCCACAATTCCATGCATACTCCAGAGATCTGCTGGTCATGTGGCCTCCCAGCCCTACACGAGGTTTGGAAAATTGCCTAAATTCCTCAGACAGTGGTAGGAACCACTGTAAAGAAGCACATTTCACACAGAAGATCCCTTACATGCTTTGGAAAGGAATGTGAACTGCACAGGTCTCAAAGAGGAGAATCCCATAAAAAGACTCTTGGATAATTCCCCTTATAAAAGCTCCTAAACCGCTTCAATATCACTCAAGTCACATTACTGGTTCTGACAAACCTGGAAGTCAGTTAAAGTGCAAAGTGGAGGTTGCCACTCACATGGCAACTATTTCACTGTGCCTCGGAATAATGTGCCTAATCCCACACGGACCGCAATATTCAGGAGAAGATTTAAAGACAATATTTTAGGCTTCAGCATCCAAATCAAAGGCATTTGGCATTAGACATTCACTGATGGAAATGAACAGGCTACAACTGTTTCTAAAGTGACAGAGAACCTAGATAATTTCTAGTGTGTATTAAAAAAACTCCACTTAATTTCTTCCAGCATCAGGCTCTTCACAGCGAAAACACTCAGAAGAATCACAGAATGGTTTGTGTTGGAAAGTACCTTAAAGCTCATCCAGTTCCAACCCCCTGCCATGGGCAGAGACCTCACACTAGACCAGGCTGCTTCCAGCTCCATCCAACCTGGCCTTGAACACTGCCAGGGATGGGGCAACCACAGCTTCTCTGGGCACCCTATGCCAGCGCCTCAGCACCCTCACAGGGAAGAACTTCTTCCTTATATCCAACCTGAACTTCCCCTGTTTCAGTTTGAACCCATCACCCCTTGTCCTATCGCTACAGTCCCTGATGAAGGGTCCCTCTCCAGCATCCTTGTCTAATCCACACCTTATACTTTCCAGTTATGGTACGTTCTGACACCGTCAAGCTGGAAACAGCAACATTTTGGCATGATGGCAAACAGTTCTGGTAGGTGGCAATTTAAAGGCAGTTTTCCTTCCATCAGAAATAGGAGTAAACTACAGACGTTCCTTGTGAGAGGAGAGTCATGACATAAGTAACTGCAAATATCATGTCTGGAACCAAATCTTCCTCATCCCTTTAAAAGTAACTTCAGCGCAGCGCTGCTGCTAAATTAATGATACTTTATATATTTTAATGCTGCTCAGCTCTCAAGTGTCTTGAACAGGAAGGTATGTCACAGTTTGAGCAGGAATTATCTGAAGAAGTAAAGCCTCTGTCACAGTAAGATGCTTGTCGTGGTTTAAGCCTCACCCAGGCTAATAACTCACGAAGTTCTCTCACTCCCTCCCTCCCCTCTTTTTCTTCCCCCAGTCCCAGGGGGATGGGGAGGAGAATCAGAAAAAAAAAAATGCAACTCCCACAGGTTGAGATAAGAACAGTTTAGTAACTAAGGTATAACACAAATCACTGCTGCTACCACCAATAATAATAATAACAAGAGAAGTACAAAGAAAGAGAATACAACTGCTCACCAAGCCCGACCCAGCCAGTGCACCCCCCAGCAGCAAACCTCCCAGTACCAAAAACCTGACCATGCCGTGCACCCCCAATGCACCAATACACCCTTCCGGGTCTCTGCTCTCCATGTTCACATCCTGGGTATGACGTGCTGTGGTATGGAATAACCTCTTTGGTCAGTTTGGGTCAGGTGTCCTGTCTCTGCTTCCTCCCAGCTCCCCCTCCTCCCTGGGGCAGGGCATGAGACTCAGGAAGTCCTTGGCCACACCAAAACACTACCAAGCAGTAACTGAAAACACTGGTGTTATCAGCGCTGTTCCCAGGCCCAAAATCAAAAACACAGCTCTGCACCAGCTACCAAGAAGGAGAAAAATGACTGCTGCTGCTGAACCCAGGACAATGCTCTATCTGGGCTGCCTTCCTTGCCTATGTCTGAAATCACAAATGGTTGTAGGCGATGCCATCTAGTGGCTCCACAGCAGCAAAGACTGCTTCCCAACAGAGATCAGCCACATCCTTCCAGCTCAACGCTGAAACAACAGCAGCTTTACCTGACATGCTTATTCTATTAGGAAAGTAAAATTAAAATTAAATTAAAATTACATAAGTCTTCCAAATACCATCCAGTTCCATACACATAACTTCTAGAGCAAGCAACCCTTTTTTGCCACTGCAGGAGACACATACAAACATATTTGGGACCAGAAAATCAACCCCAATGATTTTCAGATATTATTCAGGCTGCACGAATCACTACACACAAAAGCTCTAATCAGAATGCTCTTAATATGATTCTACTCAAACTAAAACCAGTTGATCTAAACTAAAACATGTATCAAAAGGAGCGTGAGCAGCAGGTCAAAGAAGGGGATTCTCCCTGTTGCGCTCTGGGAAAACAGCACAAGAGGGACATGGAGCTGGCTGGAGTGAGCCTGGAGAAGGCCACAGAGCTGCTGCGAGGGCTGGAGCAGCTCTGCTCTGGAGCCAGGCTGAGAGAGCTGGGCTGGGGCAGCCTGGAGAAGAGAAGGCTCCTGAAGGGGAGACCTGAGAGCAGCTCCAGTGCCTAAAGGAGCTACAGGAAACCTGGAGGGGCTTTGGACAAGGGATGTAGGGACAGGCCAAGGGGAATGGCTTTAACTGCCAGAGGGGAAACTGAGATGAGCTCTTAGGCAGAAGCTCTTCCCTGGGAGGGTGCTGAGGCGCTGGCCCAGGGTGCCCAGAGAAACTGTGGCTGCCCCATCCCTGGCAGTGCTCAAGGCCAGGTTGGACACAGGGGCTTGGAGCAAGCTGTTCTAGTGGAAGGTGTCCCTGCCCGTGGTAGGGGGTGGAGCTGGAGGAGCTTTAAGGTCCCTTCCAACCTGAACCAGTCTGGGATTCTATGATTTCAATGAACAGCTTTAAAAGAAAGAGCTCAGGTGTGCTAGAGGAATTGTTACCTTCAACTACTCGTACAAAGAATCACACTGTCTCTATATAGTACCTCTGGAATTAATTTGCTGCCCCCACCGCCTGCACAAAGCCTGTGCCATGCCCACAAGTCGAATGAGACACATCCATAAAACACAGGTGCTTCCCACCCATCAGTATGTAATGCACCAAAACAAGTCTCCCAGTCTCAGCTAACAGCATTCACACAGACTTACGATCCAGTAACAGAAAGGTAGGAACTGAGAAGAAAAGTCTGAAGCTCTGAGTCAGTTTGCCAGAGCCTCATTGTATCACAGGTTTTTCTGTGTGGGATGAGGCTTCTATCCAAGGACTGTAAGGTCACTGCAGAGCATGGGTTAAAGAACTCTGTATTATGTTGTGCTCCACAGACCACACACACTCACAGGCATGTATGTTGCAACTTAGTGAAAGGGATAAAATAACTAACAGGAGGTGGGTGGAAAGAAGCGAACAAGACCGCAGATGGGCCGACCTGATCATAAGCAACACTGTGGTCAAGACCTCAGCCAGGCCCAAGCCTGGAAAGAAAATCACAGTGTCTAAAATCATTAAATCCCAGACTGGTTTGGGTTGGAAGGGACCTTAAAGCTCATCCAGTTCCAACCCCTGCCATGGGCAGGGACACCTTCCACTGGAGCAGCTTGCTCCAAGCCCCTGTGTCCAACCTGGCCTTCAACACTGCCAGGGATGGGGCAGCCACAGCTTCTCTGGGCACCCTGTGCCAGCGCCTCAGCACCCTCCCAGGGAAGAGTTTCTGCCTAAGAGCTCACCTCAATCTCCTCTCTGGCAGGTTAAAGCCATTCCCCTTGGCCTGTCCCTACAGGCCCTTGTCCAAAGCCCCTCTCCAGGTTTCTTGTAGCCCTTTTAGGCACTGGAGCTGCTCTAACAACTCCCCTTAAGGAGCCTTCTCCAAGCTGACCCAACACAGCTCTCTCAGCCTGGCTCCAGAGCAGAGCTGCTCCAGCCCTCACAGCATCTCTGTGGCCTCCTCTGGACTTGCTCCCGCAGCTGCACGTCCTTCTTGTGCTGCTGCCCTCAAAGCTGAAACCATAGCCTGCTGTCAGGATAACACATTCCCTCCCTCCCAGTGTGCTCCCATGAAGCCAGACTGGGGGAGTGTTTTAGACGTAAGCTCAGTACAGAGGGGAGTACCTGGAAGAACGAATGGATGCTTGCAGTGGCTTCACTGCGGATTCTCAAGAGGGAGCCGAGTGTGTTGTTTCTGCATCGCAAGTGAGGGAACTGTCGGACATACTCCAGTGGGTGCCTCTCCTTCATTTTCAGGGGGAACAACTGAAAACAGGAAAGAAAAATAAGAGGATGAGAACTTGGAGTCAGCATAGGTTTATTGCTGTTCATGGGACACTGTTTCTGTCTACAAAACCTCAATTGTCATTACACAACAGGGAAGAACTGGGTGCCTTTGCCTATCTTCTAGTTATTCTGTGGATTTTATAATGCTTACAGCAGAGCAAGAGCCATGAACACACGCGAAGAAAGTAGTGTTCTGAAATGCTCCACCCTCTTGGACATTAAGTCTTCTTGATGTTCATCTCACTGCTGCAACAGGGAGCCGGTTCCAAGCATGTCGGTGGCAGGTACAGTTCTTCCTCCTGCATAATCTGGAGTGTTTTGCCAATCCCACTGCTTCTCCAATTCGTATCTCAGCCAAACTGAATGAGGTGAACCACCTGGCACAGGCAAGCGCTTCTGGGTGGGACAAGCTGCTAGCATGTGTGCCAGTTTCCATGTAGAAACAGCTCTGCCCCAGAAGAGCTTTCATGGTGATACCATGTTTCACCCTTGAGGCACCCTACAGACACTGCTGACAAATCAAAGCCTGCAGGATCAATCAGACTTAAAGAAACTACAGTCTCAACACGCTTTGCTGCAAACTTGGACCTTTTGAAACCCATTTCCAAAGCGGTCCTACCAGTCGGGCTCCTGCTGCAGTGACATACCAAAGCATTACAAGGTCCCACCACGTGGATGGTTTCAGCTTTCAGCTCCATGTTTTGCATCTTATGAGGACTTTTGACCAGTTTCCCTTGCACTTCCACCGCGCTTCCGAAAGTCAGGTCCCTAAAAAGCCAAGGAAAACCAACATTCAGATACAAAGACAACAACATTCAGAAGACAGATTCCTGTTCACGTAGCTGGACCACTTGAGATCAGAAGAGATACCGCAGCCATAGAGCTTAATCCATGAACTGATAGTTTATTAAATGCATAGGTGGGAATGTGAATAGATACACAAAGCTATAGAAGTATTCAGGACAAGTTAGGAATGTTGAACAAGCAAGGGGAAGAGAAAAGGGGCTCTTGTGGAGACAAACCAGGGTTATAGAGAAATAAAGTTAAAACATTCAAGCTACATGCTGAAGGTTCCTGGATCATCCCAGAACTCCCAACCCCAGCCCAAAGAACAACTGAGAGTTAACAAACAAAATGAAGCTGTAAAAAAAGTGCATTACTTTATTATAATAGAACAGACATGCCTATCTAGAGGTTATGCCTACCAAGCCTGCCCTGAGGTAGCTACAGGAAGAACGAACAGCCTTCCAAAACCTGAGGGACAGTTATTCCTGGTTATCCCTGGCTACGTTGTGTGATATCCAAGCAAGCCCATGGTAGTCCAGAACGACCACACTGCTACAGCTATTAAGAAAATGAGGTCCAAATTAACCTCAGAAGACAAGATACTAAACCACAAGGCCTCAGCTAAGCAGAGACAGAGTAATGAGACATGCTCCGTCCTAAAAACACATCCAGAGAGCCCAGAATGCCAAAGGGCCTTTCCTATGGTGAGGTGAGTGACTGGCAAGAGGAAAGGAGGCCTGAGCAGACGCCGCCATGCACTGGTCACCACATATTTCCTCAGGTATCTCAAACAGACCAACCTGTTTTCCAGGCTGGGATCAGCAACGATCTGGAGGCTTTCCAGAGAACTCCCATCGTTTACATGCAGGAACAAAACTTCCTTCTGGGATCGGACAGAGCGGACCCAGCCCTAGAGGTAAAAGAAAAAGGAATTGGTTATTTCTTGGCACCAGCTCAGTGTCGTGATAGTCTTTTTCCAGCTGAGCAGGACAAGCTACTTTAGCCCTATTTCAAGTTCTTACTGAAATCAAAGGAAATATTTCTTAAGGGACAACAAAAAATTAAAAGAAAAATAATTAAAAGCAAAAATCAGTTCCAGTTTTTCTATTGACTTCAAAGCAAAGAGAAAAAAATCCTTAGGCTGAGACATCAAATCTCCTCCTGAGTCCAGGAGGGGTAGCTAAGCCCTACCTGCATCTCTGAGGTGCTGAGAATACAGAAAGAGTGTTCTGAAGATGAAAAGCCTTTTAGCAAAGTACATTTTCTTATTAGTGATGTCCCTTCAAAACACTTCTTACTGAAACAGGAGAGAGCAGCGATGCACAGTCCTTTATAACACACTCAAGACTGTCTGGATGCTGTTCAGCCTGGAGAAGTTGCGCGGAGACCTCAGAGCAGCTGCCAGTGTCTGAAGGGGGCTACAAGGATGGTGGGGAGGGACTCTTCATCGGGGACTGGAGTGATAGGACAAGGGGTAATGGGTTCAAACTGAAACAGGGGAAGTTCAGGCTAAATATAAGGAAGAAGTTCTCTACTGCGAGGGTGGTGAGGCACTGGAATGGGCTGTCCAAAGAAGTGAATGCTCCATTCCTGGCAGTGGTCAAGGCCAGGCTGGACAGAGCCTTGGGAGACATGGTCTAGTGTGAGTCGTCCCTGCCCGTTACAGGGGGGTGGAACTGGATGATCTTAAGGTCCTTTCTAACCCAAACCATTCCATGATCTATGATTTTATAACTTTTAGTATCAATTTCTGTTGCTGTATCACCTGTAGGGAGGTTCTGACTGAAAACTGTTCACTAAAATAAAACTTGCTGCACTGGATGCTTCCCCTTACACTTCAACACTGATAGGAAAAGATGCATTAAGAAAAAAATCTAGACATGTTCTTGTCCAGTTTGATTAAAAGAATTAAAACAGTAACACAGCAGTTCTTTGTAACAGCAAAACAGAACTGGCCATGCACCTGATAGGTTCACATTTTCATTTGAGTTTTTCAATGAAAAACAATATTTCCTTAAAAAGATATTAAAAGTTAAGTCAGCACCAAGGCACCAAGCAAAAGAAACAGCATTTGAAATACAACTTCCTCAGTTGCTCCCCATTTCACAAGTGTTAAGACAAAGCTGCCCTTAAAAGCAAAACTATCTGCTGGGGAGCTTCCAGCTCATCTTATAATAACACTAAAGAGAACAACCAGAACCAGTGCTGATTAAAGAACCAAAGTGCCTCTTTTCCAAGCAGTTCTGTCTTTTGCTTAACTAGAAGTGTCCAAATTGTTCCAATAACTTCAAACTGCACAAGTGCTTTAGGGATTTTATGCCAAACAAATGTGAATCCATCAACTTCTGTTGTCTCGACTGAACAATCTTCAGCAATTGAATAGTACCAAAAGCACTCTTAAAACTACAACATTACCACTAACAGACACAAGGCATCAGCCAGGTTTGTAGAGCAGGAAGAGGACAAGTGCATACAAGAACTATGGAAGGTTTTAAAGCCACAAACTCAATAATCAATGAAACTTCAGCTTTTGCCCCAGGCTCACGATTTCAGACATTTACCTACATGACCTCTGCAGGGTGTTTAAATATGAGGCAAGAACTACTGCAAGAAACAAGAGTCTAAAACTAAAGTCTGACCATTTGGGCACCCTCATATTCTCATGACTAAAGAAACAGATGTTTAAAAGGTATTTCACACAGTAACACACCTGAAGCTGTTGTGCTTATCCTCTGCATTCCACTAAATCCCCAGAACTAGTCACATACAGTTATACTTGGTGCATGTTTAATGTATAATGGCAGGTGGTTTTCTTAATTTCTTTCCTCTTAAGTGCTCCTTAACAAAACACACAAAAACCCTGAACAATGAAACATTTTCCACCTCATCAGGCTGCTCTGGGATCTGTTAAGGAGCTGAATCTTGCATCCCGAAACAGGAAATAAGAGCATACCCCCAGGCCTATATGGGAGCAGCAGGGGCAGCAGCAGCAATGCTTTGACCACCTCACACTTTACCAGAAGTAATGTGTAATGACAATCCCAACTGAGAGCAGACTGCACATTCCAACAACCTGGCTATAAGAAGGTTGGGTTTAAGCCAGACCAGTTCCCCAACCCAGTTTAATTCAAAAATACCTACAGTTTTGCCAGCACAGAACCAGAGCAACAAAGCAGCAAGGACCTGGGGTAATAAAAAGGCAGTATTGCCAATTTTAGCATCAGCTTATTCCAGCTTCATTATTCACAGAACTACAACTGAAAAGCACCTGTACTGGATGAGCTTCTTCCTACCCCATTAGGCTTCATCTGTGTGTGTGCAAAAACATCAGTGTGCTAGAAACTGGTTTTTGGATCAGCAGAATCCCAGATTGGTTTGGGTTGGAAGGGACCTCAAAGCTCATCCAGTCCCAACCACTGCCACGGGCAGGGACACCTTCCACTGGAGCAGCTCCAAGCCCCGGGGTCCAACCTGGCCTTGAACACTGCCAGGGATGGGGCAGCCACAGCTTCTCTGGGCACCCTGTGCCAGCACCTCAGCACCCTCCCAGGGAAGAGCTTCTGCCTAAGAGCTCATCTCAGTCTCCCCTCTGGCAGTTTATAGAATCACAGAATAGTCAGGGTTGGAAAGGACATTAAGATCATCCAGTTCCAACCCTGACACCTCACACTAAACCATGCCACCCAAGGCTATGTCCAACCTGGCCTTGACCACCACCAGGGATGGCGCATTTACCACTTCCCTGGGCAACCCATTCCAGTGCTTCACCACCCTTACAAGAAAGAACTTCTTCCTTATATCCAACCTGAACTTCCCCTGTTTAAGTTTGAACCCGTTACCCCTTGTCCTATCACTACAGTCCCTAATGAAGAGTCCATCCCCAGCATCCCTATAGGCCCCCCTTTAGATACTGGAAGGCTGCTCTGAGGTCTCCATGCAGCCTTCTCTTCTCCAGGCTGAACAGCCCCAACTTTCTCAGCCTATCTCCATACGGGAGGTGCTCCAGTCCCTGATCATCCTTGTGGCCTCCTCTGGACTTGCTCCAAGAGTTCCATGTCCTTTTGATGTTGAGGACACCAGAACTGCACACAATACTCCAAGTGCAGTTTAACACTGTTACAAGTAGCCCAGTCCTTTACAGATTCATCCAGAAATACTGACAGCTGCACAGTCCTAGCCAAGGGCTTTGCACTAGAACAGGGACTATAGACCTGCAACCACTGCTCTGTCCGTGGAGAACACCAGAAAACAGGCAGACACACAACTGTGCTGAGGAAAGGGCAAGAGCTTCATTGCTAAAAAGCCCATTTAGCCCAGTTTACCTTGGTACACAACAGGAGGTGGACATGAACACCAATGAAACTGTTATCTTTAGCTGACACTGCTATAAACCTAGATGCAGAACAAGGCTTAAAGCAAATCACAGAACGGTTTGGGTTGAAAGCTCATCCAGTTAACAACCCCCTGCCATGGAAACCCCTGGATCTCTGTGGGAAAGCTGCATTTAGAAAGCCGGGCAGGACTCTTGCCCTCAAAGCTGTAAAACCATCAGCACAGAGGCAATGCTTCACTCTCCCAAACCAAGCAGGTGATAAAACCAAACGTGTAAAGAGCATGTTTCAGTATAACCCATTACAGTAGCAGCCTCTCCCTGCACAGCCTGAGTAACTTCACAGCTTCGGAGCCGATTTAACAACGCCAAACTGAATTAACACAGCGAAATCTGGCCCTGCAGACTGCAAAGGGAGTCTGTAACCTCAGGAAAACGCTCTGCAGTGGCTCTATCCCGTCCCCCTGAAGCACCGCGGTGCCCAGCCCAGGCCCCCTCCCGCCCGCTAAGGCCGCGGGTCCGGTCGTTACCAGGCACACCGCGACCTCCCGGCCTCACACCTGCACTTTAACCTGCTCCAGCGGCTGCGGGGCCCGCAGCGCCTCACGGACCCGCAGCACCCGAGGCAGGGAAGCGCAGCGGCGAAGGCCCCGCCACCACCCGGCCCGGGCCCGCAGCATGGCCCCGCCACATCCCGCCGCGCCGCACGGCCCCCTGAGGCAACGCCTGACCGCCTCAACCAATGGCCACAGGGGGCTGCCACAGAGAGCCAATCAGAACAGAGGAGCGGCCGCGCCGAAGAACCGCCTCTTCCGCCGCGGCGGCGCAAGGGCTTCTGGGAAATGTAGTTCCTAACGCAGGAGGACGGGATGCCCGTGGCGGGCTGGAAGGGGTGCCTGTTTTGGGATACAAGGGATCGCCATGGCTCGGTGAGGAATGCTGCTGCTCTCTGGGACCTTGGCAGTGCTGTGCCTGCCTCTGCCTCAGGAGCTCTTCCTGGTCTCCCACCGCTTCTATTGCACAGGAGGGCAAGGGGCCAGGCCAGCCCTTGTGGGAGCAGCATGGAGGGAGAAGCTGCGCTCCTCAGAGTGCAGTGTCATGTGTATTTCAGAGGTGATCCGTAACCTCCTGTGCTGCCGAATCCCTCTCTTATACAGCGGGATAAGCCCTGCATCGACCTGTGCTTTTCCTGATCAGGGATGCAGGATGTGGTTCAGCTCTGCAGAAGGACAAGTGTTTCCAGCCCTATGGAGAAGGCTTTGGGAATACTGGTGGGCAAGAGCTGAACAGGAGCTGACAGTGCACGCTCACAGCCCTGAGATTCAACCATATTGTGGGCTGCATTAGAAGCATGGCTAGCAGGTTGAGGGAGGTGATGCTGCCCCTCTGCTCCGCTCTAGTGGGATCCTGCCCGGCGTTCTTTGTCCAGCTTTAGCATTTCCAGCACAAGAAAGACATGGACCTGTTAGAGCAAGTCCAGAAAAGGGCCATGATAATGATCAGAAGGCTGGAGCACATCTCCTGTGAAGGCTGAGAGAGGTGGGATCCTTCAGCCCCAGAAGAAGGCTCCATGGGCATCATATTGCAGCCTTTCAATGCTTAAAGAGGGCTTATAAGATGGAGAGAGACTTTTTGCTAAGGCCTGTAATGACAGGGCTCAGACAATGGTTTTAAGCCGTAAGAATGTAGATTTAGGTTGCACATGAGGGAGAGCTCTTCCCTGGGAGGGTGCTGAGGCGCTGGCACAGGGTGCCCAGAGAAGCTGTGGCTGCCCCATTCCTGGCAGTGTTCAAGGCCGGGTTGGACACAGGGGCTTGGAGCTGCTCTAGTGGAAGGTGTCTCTGCCCGTGGCAGGGGTTGGAACTGGATGAGCTTTAAGGTCCCTTCCAACACAAACTGTTCTGTGTTCTATGTGAAGGGATAACATCAGTGCTACTTCCCCGCCCAGCCCCGGCTTTGCCTCTCTGCTCTGCCCATTGCCTGGTCCGTGTATGTTCCTCTTGCACAGTCACACTGCAGGAAGGCAGCAGCAGAACATATCTGCTGTGCTTGTGGTCAGAGGTTGTCTCACTCCTGTGCACTGATGTCTGGAGTCTGGTGGGTGAAACAAGAGACAGCAGCAGCGTGATGCCCCAGGGCCAAGAGGTGCTGGGAGGCAGCTTTGGTAGGGAGGCAAATCCCTGCCTCGCTGAAAGTCAAAGTCTGAGGTTCGAAAAGAACTGCCAGCCTGAGACCTCATTTAAAAGGAACAAGCTGGGCTCATGGGAAAGAGAAGAGCAAAACTTTGTAGATGCCTGGTTTCAGCTTTCCCCTCTGGTGCTTTTTATCTGTGCATGAAAAGCTTCTTGTCCTCAAAGTCCCCATGCTACTTGCCAGGGCCTTCCTTCACCTCTGCCTTTGCTGCCGGTAAGCCTGTGTCCCTGCCTGTGGCTCTTAGTCTAGACCTGAGCTCTGAGCTGCCTTGGAAGGCCATCCTGAGGAATTAGAGCTGCAGGGCAAGGGCACAACATAACTGGGTGGATAAGAAAGACAGAGGAAAGACAGGAGACTGCAGGGAGGGCTGCAAGTGCATCCTCAGCCAACGAGGACAACTTGTCTCTTCCATGCTGCTGCAAAGAATCAGGCAGGCTACTTGCACACATGCAGGTTGTGGCTACAACGCTGGATGGAGACACAGGGGCACACATGTTTTAGTACTCTTCAGTGAGCAAAATGGGTTTTGTTTTAATGCCAGGACCATCCCCTCCTGTAAGGGCCAGCACTGATCTCTGGTGGCTGTTGGTACAGCAATGTGATGTGTTCTTTTAGAGAATCACAGCTCAGGAAGGAGCTGGTGCTGCTTCATTGTCAGGCACAGATGCAGGATGTAAAGTTGTAGGAAATGAGGGCTCAGTCGTTCAGGGAACTCCTGGCTTAACATGAGGATTAAACAAGTGTGTAAAGACTGTTCAGTGCATGTTATGTGCTCTCTCTCTCCGGTCACAGACAGTGCATTTCTTACTGCTCTGGGCTACAGGTTTTTCTCTCTTGCGCAGCCCATACTGCAATAGAATTTTCTTTTTCCAGTGTTATTTGACTCATCCATTTTAGGCCAAATAAAGAATCAATTTAGAGAAAAATTTGGGAGTAACACCAATGACAGTTTAAATACACCAGGAAAGGGGTACGGTCCTTCCCCTCACAACCATCTGCTCCAGGGCTAGCTATTGGTCTTTGGAAGGAAGAGGAAAGTCTGGCCTCAAGTTTATAGGACGGGAATTGAACTTTTTCCATCTGGATGAATCTGTTTCTTTCTAAAGACCAAATGATATCACTGGAGAGGGCAGGAATTTGGTCCCCAAAACAAAAGGGTGATGAAGCAGAGTGGAAAGCTGATGGTCTCTCAGATGGCTTTTCATGGAGTCACTGACTGGTTTGTGTTGGAAGGGACCTTAAGACTCGTCCATTTGCAACCCCCTGCCACAGGCAGAGACACCTTCCACCAGAGCAGGTTGCTTCAAGCCCCTGTGTTCAACCTGGCCTTGAACACTGCCAGAGAGGAGGCAGCCACAGCTTCTCTGGGCATCCTGTACCAGCGCCTCAGCAGCCTCATAGGGAAGAGCTTCTGCTGAATGTCTAATGTAAGTTTACTCTCTTTTCTTCCTTTTCTTTTTATTTCTACCTGTTCTGCTTTTGGTCTCAGCTCTACCTCAGCTCCTGCTCCCTACACCCTGATCTATACCATACTCCCTTTTGCAGAGTTCCTCACCTGGGGCTGATGCTACCGAGACTTTCTTACATTGCTGTGAGCTTTTCCAGGCTCCTGGACTGCAGACAGTGCTCATGTGCTGACAGCAATTTGTATTAAGATACCAGGAGGATAGGCAGGGTTTGCTGTGTTCTCCAACAGACATCAGTTTATTCCAGAGCTGAACCATGGCTCCAGTGATGACACTAGATCTCAGGTTGTTTCAGTAGATCTATATGGGTCCATGGAGTGCTGGAGCTAAGTTATTGCTCTGTTTCTTCTCTTTTACATGACCTATGTGTTTTAGAGCCATTTCAAGTGTCTGCAAAAACATGGCAGTGTCTGAGTGTACATTTTGTTTCTCTCCATGCAGAACAGAGCTCTTCTAACAGATCTCCAGAGGGCATTGCTGCTGCCTGTGGCTCAGATCTTTCATGTAAGTCTGGCTGGGAGGCAGGAAGCTGGTTGTCAGGGTGTCTGCAAGGAGGGAGGTTTAAAGGATGGTGAGAAATAATGATTCTTCTCTACCTCCAGTGGGGTGTAGGGGCTGTAGAGAAAGCATGGAGCAGTGGTGGGAAAAGGCCATCAAACAGGCAGGAGTGGAGAGTCAGCCTTATGCTTGTCACCTCATTGGCACCATCCATATAGTAATGTCCAACCTGGCAAGAGAAGTTCTCTGAAGTGCCTCCTCTGTGGATGTTTCAGTCTGATAGCTTTAGCTCCAGACTGTCTCCACATGGAGCCTCCTCACTCATGCCCTCTACATCTTTCTGTTCCTTCATTTTGTCCTTTCTGGCAGGTGGAGGAGGAAGAGCTCCACACGGTCCTGCTATTGAAGTGAATCTGTCCTTGTTCCATTCTGACCCGGAGATCCTCCAGACCTGGGCAGGGAGTGGGACTCTAATAAAGGCAAGAAACAGGGTGGGAGTGGTACAAAGCAAGAAATCAGATCTTGCCTCCTCCATGATGGCACTCATCTGACTGGTGTCTCGTTTGTCCTGGTTTGTCCATGTAGTTTGGAATTGGAGATGCTGTTGCAGAATAACTCTCCCCTTGGGACTAGGCGTGTAGAATTCTTTTCCATGTCTCCTCCTGAGAGACCTGAAGATGCATTTGCCAGCAGTGACGCTTCCAGTGAGGGCTTTTATCAGCAGCAGGGTTTGCTGTTCGTGGATCTCTGTCTGGAGTCCTGAGTATCCCCAGAGAGTCCAGCATCCTTTTGACTACATAAGGACATCAAATTGTACTTCCTACTTGAAGCTTGATATAGTGGCTTCAGGGCAGATAAAGGACTATGCATGCAGAGCATGATCATGTCCTCCCAGAAGGAAGGAGAGTAAGGCAGATAGATAAATCCTTGTTAAATTGTGGATAATATGCAGTTCTTCAACCTGACAGACTCCCCGTGGTTATGAAATCTTCTCACTGTATCAGCAGATGCCCTTTGGTGTCCTTAAAGGTCCTAGTTTGAGACTTAGATCTTGGCACAAGATAGCCAACATCCTGCTGTGACTTAGAGGTAGGGATGGGAGCACTGTGGTTAGAAAGTGCTGGCCTTTTTTTGCAGTGATACCTCGGTAACCTGAAATGAAGCACATTTGTCTTTATTCCAAAGTAAAGAATCTGTATTTCTTTGTTTCACAGTAGTAACTTCCCAGTGAAATGAGATACAATATGTAACACATTCCTTCCAATAAATACGGTTGATTTTCCCTAAGCAAACCACTACTTTAGATGCTTCATTCTTTCTGTCTCAAATTCGGTTTTTTTTTTTTCTGAGCCCTTTGCTGAAAACAAACCCAAAGCAGATGCAAAAACTTCCTACCATGTCCTTCAGGTTTTGCTTTATGTTTCCCAGGAGATAAAGAGGAGACGTTGACCCTCTGTCAGAGGGTGTTGTGGTTTAACCCTGCAACTAACCCCACACAGCCGCTCACTGACTTACCCCAGTGGGATGGGAGAGAGAACTGGAGAACTGGAAAAACTCATGGGTTGAGCTAGAGAGTTTAACAGGTAAAGCAAAAGCAAAACAAGGGATTCATCCACCACTTCCCATGGTCAGGCAGGTGCTCAGCCATCTCCAGGACAGGCTCCATCATATGTAATGGTAACTTGGGAAGTCAAACACCATCACTCCCAGCATTCTCTTTCTCCTTCTTCCCCCAGCTCTGTATGCTGAGCTGACATCCTATGGTGTGGTGTGGGAATATATTTCCTTCTAAAGACAAAATGGTATCACTGGGGAGGTCCCAGAGGTCCATCAGTCCCAAGTCAAAATGATAATGAAGCAGAGTGCAAAGCTGACAGGCTCTCAGATGGCTTTTCATAAAATCCCAGACTGGTTTGGGTTGGAAGGGACCTTAAAGCTCATCCAGTTCCAACCCCTGCCATGGGCAGGGACACCTTCCACTAGAGCAGCTTGCTCCAAGCCCCATCCAACCTGAACTTGAACACTGCAAGAAGATGACTGTAACGCTGGACTTTGTGCTGGGCTTCATCATGGTGGTATTTGTCATCTATTAGAAGAAGAAGAAAGGTGAATTATTCATGAGCTAAGTAGAAGCCTGTTCTTAATGGGGCTGCAGAGAGGTGTTTTAAAGCCTGTAAGGCTTCACTAGAGTTCAGATTTACCACGATCATTTCCTTGGATTCCCAGCATTCCAGTGGGTTTTATATGGCCTAATCCAATACCTGCAGAAGCTAGTGATAGCTTTTAATTTATTTTAACTGATGTTACATTGGGCTTTCAGTGACGAGAAGCCATTTTAGAGCTATCATCAGCTGCTGAAAGGTCAGCCCAGTCCTCTGAGATGCAGTCCTAGGCTATGGTGATGGTTTCTTATGAGTACCAAATTAGCTACTCCGTTCGCAAATGTTTCCACATTGCTTTGGTGCAGATATATTTTGTACTCTTTAGAAACAAACACATTCCTACTTATTTATGGAAGGAATAAATTCCTTTCTTTTGAAACTGAGCAGGGGGGAAAAAAAGAGAGAACATTATCTTCCAGAAAGATGCATTCTTGTTCTCAAAATGTTGGCTTGAGTATCAGCATCTTACCCAGCCTTTGCTTTCTCCTTTCTAATAATTTAAGAGTATTAGAATTGCAAACAAGTGTTAAGTAAGTCATTGTTGTGTAGTATCTTTCATGGTTTAACAAGGAATATCACTCAGCTTCATCCTATATTGTTATTTTTCCTTAAGCAAACTCCCTTAAGGAATCCACATCCAATGTAGCCCTTTGCTCCCATTAATTCTCAGCCTATGGGTTGAGGTCACCAGCATCAGAAAGAGCTGCTAATTCCCTGCCCGCCATCCCAGCTGTTAATAGCTAGGGAAGAAAAGGCTTGGTGCTGAGAATGCCGAAACCCCTTTCCTTCAACCCAAACGTCAGTTTCCCAGTGAGCTACGATGAGAACAGTGTATAGATTTGACTATAGGAACCAGTTTTCAAGCCAGATCAGCACCTGAGCTTGTTACACTTCTGTTGTTCTAGTTATCCAAGTGATAAATGCCTTAGGTAGGTCTCCAAGGTCTCTCAGAAATGGAACTAAAAATCATTTGGGTTGGAAAGGACCTTAAAGCTCACCTAGTTCCAACCTTCAGCCAGCTTGGATATGGCTTGGAGCAGCCTGGTCTAGTGTGAGGTGTCCCTCCCCATGGCAGGGGGTTGGAACTGAATGATCTTAAGGTCCTTTCCAACCTAAACCATTCTATGATTCTATGATACTGCTGCAAGAAGCTGCAGGAGGAAAGCCTGAGCTCCCCAGCCCTGCACTCACCTGGAGAGAGAAGAGGGGGATAAATACTAGCATTTCTAAGAAATGCTTTGTCCTTTGAGTGATTTATCTAAGTGTCTGCAAGGATTTAATAACTGGGAGCTAATTAACTGCACTAATTAACCCAGTGTTTAATCTCAGCTCATCGCTAGCTTTCTGTGCTGCAGAAGCAGAGATGTAGTCCCACATATCATGACATCCAGCCACATTGCTTAATTGTGATTCCTCTGCATGTGGTGCAGGCATTGAGCCACTAAGGTGATGGAAGGAACACGGAAGCCCACGTACAGGAGAAAATTAGAGGGGAGAAGCCAACCCTGTGTGACTAACAACCTGGGAGATCATTTCCATGAAGAGGATGCTGACAGCCTAATTTGTTTCCCCTCCCCGTTAGCACTGGCTTGTTCTTATTGATGCCACTGCTTTGATAAGGGTGATGGGAACAATCTTCTGATGACAAAATGGCCATGTTACTCCTTGGTTCCATCTTTGTCACCAGGGGTCCAAGCTGCTCTGCTACAGCCAGGAGGAGGATGCTCACTCTCCCTTCTCACCATAGTTCCCCATGGACTTGTTTTTCTGTGAGGGTTTATAGGGGTGTTATAGGTAGTATTTTGGTGTACAACTCACACATCCAACTCTCAGATGTCCATGAGCTGTTTCCTCAGTGCCACAGGAGAAGAGACATCTGAAGTGACTGCCAAGAGCCAGCTCAATCCAGCAGTACATCAGGAGCAATGGGATTTTCCTGCTTCCAAGGCTAAACAATTCCTCCTGGCTCTAGATCTGTGGGATCCTGGAGCATGTTGGTGGGTTAGTGGATTGTAGTAGGCCCAGGAGAAGGTGTACTCCATAGGAGAAACAGAGACAGAGGATTCACAAGGTTGAAAATCCTTGCACATCAGGCCATCATCCTGATACAGACTCCTTGTGGATGCAATATTTAGTGGGGAGCATCATAAATCCCATCATTGCTTCTTCTCACAGCTGGCAAGGAAACTATGCCTGCGAAGCTACCAAGAACCACAGATTGCCCAACCTAGGTAGAATAATTGCCCCCAACAACACTATTTATACCAGCAGCATCATGTTCCCTTCTGTAACTCCATCTATACGCTGTTCCTTAATTACTGCTAATGTAAATATAGGATGGAGATGAGCTTCTCTCAGGCTCATAACCTCAACTCGGGGTCACATCTCCTTCTTTAGGAGTTACTAGATTAAATGGGTTCAGAAATGAGTCTGTATAAGCATCAAATCAGCTGGAGAAACAGGCTGCAGTGAGGGGATGCAGCAGTCACCTTGATTGGAAATCACCAAGGGAAAGGGAGGCACAGATCTCTCCGGGATGTCTTAGGAGAATGAATCAGGATGTGAGGAGAAGGGGGAGACGATGCACCAGGGGCTTTTCTCTGAACCAAGCAAGCAAATGATTGCATGAAACCAGCAATCCCCCAGTGCCTCCTTCCGCAGCCCTATGCAGCCAGTGGAGGAAATCAGTGACTGTACCCAGCAAGGCTGTTTTTAATTAACAAATAATTATCTACAAATTACTGTAATTATTGCCTTGGATTCCAGAGGATGGGGACGTTAGCGCAAGATGAGCGCTGTTTCCTTGCGAGTGAAGTGTTTTCCCTGCCTTATCTCCAGTGCTCTGCTGCTGTGAGGTTTGGGAACTCGGCAGAGCTCTCCTTCTGAGAAAGAGATAAACCAGCTCAAGCTGCCTGGAACAGGAAGCACGGTGGGAAAGGCACCAAAGGAAGGTTATTGGGATGTCTCTCCTCATGCTGGAGTGGTTTGGGGGTTGACAAGTAAGAGATAAACCTCAGCGCTGAATGCCAGCAGGAGGATACATGCACATTGGTGAGGTGGTGGAGCAAAAGGAGCATCCTGGTTTGAGATCTTTCAATGAGAAGGGGATAAAACCAGGTTTGGAAAAGAGGGTTAGTGTTAGTTCAGGTCAAATGGAGAGCATGGAGCTGCCCTGAAACTTCAGCACTGAGGGATGCTGGACTGGAGAATGTGAACTGCTGGCCATAGAATCATAGAATAGTCGGGGCTGGAAAGGACCTTAAGATCATCCAGTTTCAACCCCCTGACATGGGCAGGAACATCTCACATGAGACCATGTCACCTAAGGCTCTGTCCAACCTGGCCTTGAACACTGCCAGAAATGGGGCATTTGCCACTTCTCTGGGGAACCCATTCCAGTGCCTCACCACCCTCAGAGTAAAGAACTTCTTCCTTATATCCAACCTGAACTTCTCCTGCTTAAGTTTGAGCCCATCACTGTGACCTTCTGGACCATGTTTCAGAGGGAGGGTGATGCATGCAGAGACCTTCCACCACTTTTCTTCAGGTTCTGCTGCTGCCAATCTCCATGGTGGATATTCACAACAACCACCTTTTCATGGTTACAAAGAGTCTACCCCTATGGCAGACTAAGTGATAACACAGAGATGTTTATTGTCCTGAAGGGTTTATACCCATTCAACAGGGTCTAACAGAGGAAAATCCAGTCCTGTTTGCAGGAGAGGAACTGAAAAGGCTGCTATTTCCCAGGCTGGATGGGCAACCTGCCCAAGAGTTCCTGAGCCCAAACTTCAGTGTGTTTAATCTCTGAATCCTTCTGCCTCCCAAGAAACAATGCCCTTTGTTCTGTCACTCCTAAGTGATTCTCTGAAATGATGCTGCTAGCTGCCAGGGTTTCCATGACAGCCTCCACTTCAAGCTACTGGTGTGCTTTTTATTATCCAACCATGGCATATTTACCTGAGGTGAGCTGCCTGTGCCATGTGCTGCTGTGAAGTGTTGCCTTTATTTACCCTGTACTACGTCTTTTCACTTCCCTGTTTGGGTTGGGGGCCCTGTAACCCCTTCCAAAGCAATGTGGGGTGCAGTGGGTGACCCTCACAACATCCTTTGGCTGTAAGAAAATCTTCTTGATGAAGAGATGCTGTGGCTTCTTGCTGTGTAAGAGTGTAAAGAACAGGGTAAGTGTGGACCTTTGTCCTGCCCTCACCCTCAACTTATCTTTAGCAGCAGAACAACGATAAAAGCCCTTAGCCCTGCTCAGCAATATCCCACTTGGCCTGAAAACATAGAGATGGCAGATTATTTCCTGCTACTTTCTGGGGTAGCAGGAGGAATTTATTTGGAGGCATGAACCTGTGTCACTGCTGATGCCCAATGTTGTATCCAGCGTGGGCTGGTCTTGAGGAGCTTCATGCTCTTCGGACCTCCTGAGGTTTAAGCTCCCTGCATGACCTCATCCTTCCCAATCTCACATTGGGATCACATCCTCAACAGGCCCAGGATGACATTCCTCAACTCGTTCAGCTTCACTTGCTCATCATGTGAGCGGAGACTTCCCTACTGTAAAAACCAAGTCTTTGCCCTTAGCGTGGTGCCCTAGATGCTTGGACCTGGTTGAGCATCCGTAATGCTCCTGCCTTACTCAAGGTATGGCTGTGCCTCAAATATGTGACTGTAGCAGGAAAACAAAGAAAATTAGACCATGCTTTGGCATTGTTAGGATCAAAAAGTGCCTTTTGGAGTTTCTTTAATACCAACCCCTCTCCCACACACTGTGGCCTTTAAATAGATGGTTTCTAATGAATGGAAAGAGATCACGGACAAAGCAGCTGTCACAAGAAATGATTGATTGTGCTTAATATTCTACTTTCAAGACTTAAAAGGAAATCTCTGAAATATCCTTTGGCAGGTCTGGGAGCCCACTGAAGTGGTTCATAGAGATACAGAAGGATCCGAGGGCCTGTTACCAGCAGGGCAGGCAGCATTGGTAATGTTTCATACCCACTTTTGCAACACAGCTGAAGAATACTGTCGGGGAAAGGCAAAATTCAGATTCAGTTGCTTCAGCCCTGCTGACAAGAGACAAATGAAGCCTCTAGTGCAACAAGAGCGTTTAAAAAGTAGTAAGAAGAAACCAGCTCTTTGTTGGCAAAAGTGGAATTGTCTTTGGAATATCTGCAAGTGTACTGTGCTCAGCATCACTATGGTGTTTTATGCCACCAAGCTTTAATGCCCTTTGGAGAATTCCCATGGTAAACCAGTCTCTTCTTGTGCTATTGGGACACACTGGTGAAACAACTTGTCCTATATTGCACAAAAGGCCAAGGTCACATGTGGGATTTGAACTCCAACCTTAAGATGTCTTGTTCTGTGCATGCAACATCAGCTCTTGTTTTATTCGTGCCTCATTTCACTCCAGGTAGTTTCTGCTGCGTTCAGTCTCTCCCAGCTGCCAATAATGCTTTTTGCTGCTTCCAGTGTGTTCCCATATGTCCCCAAAAGGCTGGACAACCTCCTTACTCTGTGAGAAGGAAGAAGCTGCCTGGTGCTGCTCTGCAGCATGGCCAGTTTGAGCTTCTCCCCTACAAAACCAGCAAAAATGAGGATAGGGATAGTAAGGTTCCAGGAGGACTTCTGACCTGTTCTCCAGGTGAGTGTCATCTACAAGTTAAGGGATAGCAGCCATTTCATAGAGTCATAGAATGGTTTGGGCTGGAAGGATCCTTAAAGCTCAGCCAGTTCCAACCCACTGCCACAGGCAGGGACACCTTCCACTAGAGCAGCTTGCTCCAGGCCCCTGTGTCCAACCTGGCCTTGAACACTGCCAGCAATGGGGCAGCCATAGCTTCTCTGGGCACCCTGGGCCATCGCCTCAGCACGCTCACAGGGAAGAACTTCTTCCTTATATCCAACCTGAACTTCCCCTGCTTCAGTTTGAACTCATCACCCCTTGTCCTGTCACTACAGTCCCTAATGAAGAGTCCCTCCCCAGCATCCTTGCAGCCCCTTCAGATACTGAAAAGCTGCTCTGAGGTCTCAATGCAGCTTCTCTTCTCCAGGCTGAAGAGCCCCAACTTTCTCAGCCTGTCTCCATATGGGAGGTGCTCCAGTCCTCTGATCATCCTCATGGCCTGCTCTGGACTTGTTCCAGCAGCTCCATGTCCTTTTTATGTTGGGGACATCTAACTCCAATGTGTTTCCATGCATATGTCTACATCTGAGCTGTTGTTCACACTCCTATAGCTGATGGAGACAAATAAGCTCCTCTAGGGAGGAAGATGTTCTTATTCTGAAGTAGACTTCCAAAATAGCCTGGGTGTATGCTCACATGGGTGCCTGAGATAGCAGTCTCAGATGGCAAAGCCTCCATGGTTAGGAGAGATGTACCCATCTGAGATATGTTTGCTATAGGCAATACTTGACGATTTAAAGCACTCCTACATTACTGGGGGGAATATCTTAAAAACCACAGCTGGCCCTGTGTGTGTAGGTGAGACCTCCCCACTGCTGGTGAGCCAGGTCTTCAAAATACACCATTTTCTGCTTTTCCCATCATAACCCACACTGACATTCCTTTCATCCAAAGATCCTTTCCTTTTTGACTGCTTCTTCCCTTTTGTCACTAGATGACAGCAGAGCTCTCAGAACAGGGAGTTACAAGACCAAGGAGCGCTCTGAACCTAGGGCAGGTACTGCTTCTATACCAGGCAGTTCAGTGGCTGGAACAGCCCGCTCAGTGCTCCAAATCATCCAGGCACCTTTTAACAACTGCTTTATCTACTTATTAATCTGTCAGATTATGTGCAAATACAATATTGAAGTCAAAACTTCCCCCTTTTGTGGAGTTTCGTGGAGCTATTTGTGTTTTCCTGCTTTTGTCATTCCCATCCTATCCTTAAGTATTTCTGTCACGCTTACTCGATGCCTTTTGTATTAAACTAGGCTTGTGCTCTCCGAAGATGGACACTGCCCACCTCATTTAATCCAACAGGAATGCTCACAGATACAGGCAACTGGAACACCCTCCAGCCCTGTACAGCCTGCTTCTATACAACACCTGCAGACACAGAGCTGAGCTCCCAAGGAGTAGGTGGAATTCTGTGATAATTGGGAATTGGCACCTGAATATGAGTATGAATGTTTTAGACAGGATGGAAAGATGGATGGATGGATGGATGGATGGGAGGATTTTAGTGCGTGCAGTGATTACTTCTTCCTGGTGGAATATAGACCAGATAATTGAGAGGAGTAGATAAGGGGTGAAAGGGGGGATTTGAAAGAATTATTTCATTATAAATGATGCTGATATCCGGAATACCTTTACCTGGTACAGATAACAGGGAACAAAAGGCTAAGGGTTTTAACACGAGTCAGTAAGTGGGTGATTTCTGTACCTGGGGTGTTATGGAGGGTGATTCAGACTGTGGTCTAGCAGAGTGCTCTGCATGAGCACATGGACCTGATGATCAGCTGAACCAGGTCTCCTATCTATACAAAGGTATTCTGTGGTGAGGTTGTGATTTATGTTCTCAGGAGGATTTATGTTCTTTAGGAGACATTCTCTGTGATTTATTTGTAGTTTCATAGCAGATTCTGGGACAATATTTCGCAAGAAGGATTTTCATTATGAAATTCTCCAACCTAAATCCCCAACAGCAATCTTCAGTGCCTGCAGCTCTTGGGCATGGCCCAGGATTTTGTTCTTGTCCAAACCACAGCAGAGAAGACAAGATACCGAGACACTGAATATCTCAGATATTGCAGAACTAGAAAGTTTATTTCAAGCTTCTTGCCAGCGACTAGAAACTTCCACCTTGTTTCCTATAGTGATTGTGGTTGTTACCTTTGTTTTCCCTGCAGTATGATTTTTACCCTCAAAGGCAGCAATAACATACAGATACTGGTAGACCTCCATGGTAAGTCCTTGTCCATGTACTCCTATTGACTTCAATCACTGCAAGATCAAAGCTCTAAAGAGCTGGTGTGGTGCATTATGATGGAAAACTAAACCCGCATTTTTCTTTCTGATTAATCAGTCCAATCCACAGCTGAATGAAGGAGAAAACTAGTTCTTTGATGTCATGCTCTAATTGTTCCTGGTGGTGGAGATGGATGTTTCTGTGGAACGATATCTCCTAGTTCATTGTAGCCATCTAAACAGTAGGCAGTCAAACTAAGCTGGCAGTATAGGATCCCCATATGACAAAACAGCTGGGTAGATAACTCGCCAAAATGGTTGTGCTCTTCCCAACATGAACATCTAAAATGGGAGTAGGGAGGAGTAATAGGAGTAAGGAAGAGTCAAGAGAAGCTCTTGTCTCTCAGTTGACCACAGAGGGAAAGCTTAGATGAGTCACTTGGACTAACTGTTGACACTTGGGTGAGATGAAACCTATTGCTTGGAGGGAAGAGATCAGAGATCATTTGCTGTGTGTCCTGAGCAATCTAGTGTGTGTCCACTTGAACCTATGGAATATGTCAGGGTAGGGTGGAGTAGGGAAGACGAGGAAAGGAGAAGAAGGAAACAGTGGAGAGAGGAGAGGAGTGGAGAAGAATGGAGAGGAGAAGAGAGGAGGGGAGGGAAGGAGAAGAGAGAAGAGGAGAGGAGAGGAGAGGAGAGGAGAGGAGAGGAGAGGAGAG
The DNA here is from genome assembly GCA_017639245.1 of Myiopsitta monachus. Lineage (NCBI taxonomy): Eukaryota > Metazoa > Chordata > Aves > Psittaciformes > Psittacidae > Myiopsitta > Myiopsitta monachus. Next base: position 94,548,989 of record CM029919.1, on the reverse strand, counting down.
GAGAGGAGAGGAGAGGAGAGGAGAGGAGAGGAGAGGAGAGGAGAGGAGAGGAGAGGAGAGGAGAGGAGAGGAGAGGAGAGGAGAGGAGAAGAGAGAAGAGAGAAGAGGAGAGGAGAGGAGAGGAGAGGAGAGGAGAGGAGAGGAGAGGAGAGGAGAGGAGAGGAGAGGAGAGGAGAGGAGAGGAGAGGAGAGGAGAGGAGAGGAGAGGAGAGGAAGGGATGGCACTGACAGAATGAGAAATATACTTAAGCTTCTGCAGCTATAGGTAGGTAGAATATTCATAAACCAGTACACAGATACCTCATTCCCACTGAAGTCACTGATAATGCTTTTTGCCTGATTTCACATGCTTCATCCTCGGATTTGGGAGCTGCCCTGTCCCTAGGACACATGGCTCAGGTGGTGGCTGATGGATCACGGGGAGAGCCTGACTGTGTTTGAGAGCTGGCCCATCACCTTGAACATCGCTTGACAGGTCCCAAAGCATGAAGCAGTTCCTATGTGGACCAGCTAGGAACTATCCATCTGTTTCATGTCCTGTATTCAAAACTGTGAATCAAGGTAAAATTTACCCTGGAGGTGACAGCTATCTAGGTCACCCTAGCCATGTCCACAGCTGGCAGAGTGGCAAAGGCAAGGGAGAAGGGTGGCGCTTGCTGATGCATCAGAGCTGAAAGCAGATCATTAGAGACACTGGTACCGCCTGAATGTTATAGATCAGCTACTGCTGACCTAAAACATTCACCTTGAGGTTCAAAGGATGACTTCTAAGCCTTGTTACTGCAGTTCTGGGACTAAAAGAGGTCCTGAGAAGCCCCCACAGGCTCAGTCTCAGGTGAAACAGCCTGCAGTTAGGCAGCTACGTGTCTGTGGTACCAATTGAGTTTTTAAATCTGGAAGCATCTGCCCCAGCAGTGATTTGATTTTATGCAATGTGTCTCATGCTACTGTATTGCGAGGCATGCCACTAAATCCTTGCACATCAAAGGAACAACGTAAATCAAGCAAAACTGCATAAACCACATGATGGCTCAGTTTTGGCAAAAGGCGCTGAGACAAAGCTGGAGGCTGCGGTCCTCTAGCTGGCAGGGTAAAATCACACAGCCCAGAAGCAGTGCTGGTTTTCCTGTGCCACCAGGCAAAGGGCTTGTGGCTAAGGTTGGAACAGGAACTGATCTGGAGTCAAGTGCTCCAGAGATCTAATAGTCAGTTTGATCATAGTTTTCCAGGTGGATTGAAGCATTATTCTTAATCTTTTTGTGCTTCCGTTTCCTGTTCCATGTTTTTTTCCCATCCTCCATGAGGGAGATGAGGATTAATTAAAGTGGAGGCCAAAAAGCTTTGCAATTGTTAATGCACCAGGTTTACCCTTTGCTGGGCCAGCTCCGTTGAGTTCCTGTGAGTCAGTGTTGCCATGCAGAATTTGACCACAGTATTACTATTAATATTCAGTGTTTATACTCCTGATCATATGGGGACTGTTGCCTTTTGCTGCTCTGCAGGTGTCGGTAGGAAAGGGGAATGGTACTTCTGAAGTCCAGCAGCTATCTCACTTCCTGAGACCACGTTCCCTCACCTCTTCACTGATGATGGGGGTAGGCCAGGGGCTGGCTTAGACTAGATGCCCACTACTAGATGGTTTGCGTTAAGCCAATGAAGGTCTAAGGCTCATTGCTTTGCCTATGTGGAAGCGTTTGGTGTAACATAGCGGCCATGGGATACCTGGGACATCCGAAAGAGGGCTGATGGGTCTTCACACAGAATCTGTAAGACACTTGCACACTCCTGGTTCACCAACTGGACACCAGACCATCTCATATATGTATGAATACTTATGCATGGGCAGCTAAACAGAGCTGCTAGTCAATATACCCCATGGTGATCAGAAGCAATTCAGCTGGTGTGGAAGCAGACACATCTGCATGGCTCAGTTGCTCTTCATGTACATGAGCAGGAACTCATACATGTGGCTAATGTAGATACCTGCACATCAACACCTACATGCAGAGCTGAAACCAACCTCTGGCTTCCTCCTAATTCAGGTCCTTCAGCACCAGTGCTGAGATCCTCTACAGAAGAAAGGAGAGATTGGGATCCATCCACTCTGACCACTGACCTTATTTCTCACAGGAAAAGGAGATAAGAGCAAGGTTCTCAGGGAATTTGTTCTTCTTCCTACCTAGGTTCCGGTTGGAGACTTTCCTGGTCAGGAGGGTTAGGGAATGCACAGTCCCTCCTGGCCAGAGCCCTTTGTACTGTAATTCCCTAGTTTTCTTCTCTTCCTGCCTGAAGTCCTCTCCATCACAAACCTAACACAGAAACTCAAGACCTCTATTCCAACTATCCCAAGACCTTTAGTCCCATGCCAAGTCTCTACTCTTCTTTTTGCCATCACACACTAATAATCCAGCCTGTCCCACAATAAATGGACTATAGTCACCAATGTCATTTAACATGGGTAAAGCGAAACCCAGTTACAATGACTTTGGTCACTCCTGGACTAGGACATGTTGACATTTATAGAACACCATCCCCATGCAGAACATTACACAAGAAACAAAAGCAATGCATCTCCCGGGGATCTGTTTCTCTAGAGAATCCAGGTGATTTCCAGGCGCTTGGTAGCAGCACAAGATAGTTTGCTATTAGAATTCAAAAGCCAGTGAAATAGCCTTTCCCTGCAGGCTTGCTTTCTATGAGGCATTTCTGATGAGAATCCGGTGTCTCCACAGAGGCCTGGTATATGAAATCCAAATTATATACCTAGCATTCCCCTCTTTAGAAGTGGCTGTGTGAAGCACGAAATCCCTTTGTAATTCACTCTAGTGGTGGGAAGCAGCTCCCTGTGTTCAGACCTATGTTCAGGCTGAAGATCTGCAAGACTTGTAGCCCAGGGGCTACTTCCCCTACCCATGGTCCTTCCAGCTCAGGGGAGAGTTAATCTCCTTTTTCCTTCAGAGCATGGTGGAGGAATCACAGGCACAACCACCCTCTTGCTTTCTCCATCCCCCTGGAAACACCCTGGGACCACATAGGATCATAGAATAGTTTGGGTTGGAAAGGACCTTAAGATCACCCAGTTCCAACCCCCTGCCATGGACAGGCACACCTCCCACTAAACCATGTCTCCCAAGGCTTTGTCCAACATGGCCTTGAGCACTGCCAGGGATGGAGCATTTACCACTTCTCTGGGCACCCGGTGCCAGCGCCTCAGCACCCTCACAGTAAAGAAGTTCTTCCTCATATCCAATCTAAACTTTCCCAGTTTAAGTTTGAACCCATTACCCCTTGTCCTATCACTACAGTCCCTAATGAAGAGTCCCTCCCCAGCATCCTTGTAGCCCCCTTCAAACACTGGAAACTGCTCTGAGGTCTCCACTGCAGTTTATCTTCTCCAGGCTGAACAACCGCACCGTTCTCAGCCTGTCTTCACACATCTTGTCTTTCCATTCCCACCTCTGGAGCCGTCCTGCTGATATCAGAAAAGGCACGTCTGCAGCTGCACGTTTTGGGCTATTTTGTGGTGAGGATAGGTTAAAAATGAGTCATGGTCATTTTCATGAATTACTTGCACAGCAGAGTGTTTCCAAACAGCAAGCCATTATGAACCCATACGTGGAGAAGATAATTATGGCTGGTGTAAAGCTGTGCCTAATTTACCACTCCATAAAGGAGAGACAATAAATCCCTTTCCTCATGGAGGTGTGTGACGATTTAATCACAAGGGGAGCTCTGTATTTATAGATTCTAAAGACACCATTATGATTATATAGCCCCACCTTCTGCATCACAAAGCACAAAGAACTTCAGCTACTAATGTCTGTGTCGAGTTCATGATTTTTGCTTGAGTTTGTAGCACATCTCTTAGCAAGATAATTCACGTGGCCAATCTGAATGCATGCGTCAAGTTATGAACCCCATTTTCTGTGCTGACTTACACACAGCATCGTAATTGCGGCTTTGGAGTAAAATATCCATTTAATGTTATCTGATGATTTATCTTACACCCTGCTCACTGCAAGATCAAAGCAATATCAGCCAGTCTGTGCCCTGATCAAAGAAAGAGCCTGATGAGCCATCATCACAGAGAAATTGTGGCTATCACCATGCATGGCCCTGCCGCCAGCAACAATATCGTGGAAGATGTTCTTCTTTGGGCTGTGAGTGACACCAGGAGCCCATCAGCTGGATGGGTCTATGGGTTTAGTCCATCTAATTCACCATTTGCTTTATGTTCATGTACCAGATTACAAAGGACAGAGGTTATCCTTTGTTTAGTTCCCAAGTTAATCTTTATGCAACAACCTCATGAACAAGCATGGTACTGACTGGGATCTCTTTTCAGGAACGTGTATGGATAGGCCAACATGAAACTTATAGGAAAGGGTACACCCATGCAGCTGTAAGTCTGGTTTAACAGATCGTAAGAACAGACTTGGTGAAAAAGCTGGCATTTGAATGTGGTTTCCATATGGTGAAGAGCCTTGTCGTTCAGAGAGATCAGTTTAACCTGCTGTGTTTTGTTGCTTTATGATGTGTCAGGCAGTAGTGTTGTCCCCCATCACAGCATTTTGCTCTTGTAAAAGCTTTTCCTAGCAAGAGCTAATGTAGCCTAGAGTTATTTTGCTTATTCTGTTGGATGTGAGATCACTGTCATACATCTGAGGATGTTTTACTCCACATGGGAGGAGGTGAAGTGCTTCCTGATGGGGCACATGGAGAAAACGAACCTGTGACTAGCTTGAGGGCTCTGAAAATAAGCTTATCCTTTGTCACGTGCAAGAAAGCTAATGTGAAGACACAGATGCTGGTTGACCTCTAAAATGGCAACAAGGTCTGGCCCACGGGGACAGCATCCTCTAAAGCCGTCAGTTGTTTGGTGAAGACTGAAGATGCTTTCTAAAAGTGACATGACATGATCAAACCCATTTCTATGCCAAATGTTGGGGGGGTGGGGGTGGTGTTTATCCTTGCTGATCACTGTGTCCTCTAAAGAGTAAAACTAGCAGTGGATAAGCTCAGAGGGAGTCAGGGGGAAGGTGTGAAGGCTGAGTTCAGAGTGCTATGCCTGGAGGAAAGACTGAGATAAAGGCTGTGCTTGAGCATCTGCCATAGGGACCCAGAGCCAGGAGGACCAGCTTGAATCCAGACCAAAGGTGTTCTGAGGGGACTTATGATCATATTTTGCAGGATTTCATGTTTGTGTCTTCTTTTGATGGCCTTCCTGAAGTTACCAACACACACTGACCCATGATGTACAGAACCCAAGTTCTGGAGAAGCTGCTGTATTCCTAGGTAGGTAATTTCCCAGGAAACCCCTAAGAAAATCACTCCATATTCCCATTGGAATTTACTTTCTGTCCTGGCTGCAGTGTCTAACCACCATATATATTTACTCCATTCTCCCAGGCATGAAAGCTGACTTGAACATAGTCAAACAGGGGCACTCTGCTAATGCTAATCACAGAATGCACACTCAGTAGCTGTTTGTGGTCCCCAGCTATTTTCCATTGGTGGTCAATTAGAGGACTATATTATTTGCAGCGTGTCCCAGGACTGATAACAGCAAGGTCTACACTTGGAAGAAAAAGGATATACACCTCAGAGGACCAGCTTACGGTAATATATGGAGTAATAAACCCAATAATGCCAATGAAACAAGGAGTAAAGATTGGTTTATGAGACAGCTGGATGTTTTAATGGAGAAATGTGGCATTAAGGGACATGGTGACAAATCAAGAGAGGTGGGGTTGAGGCTCACAGAAACCACAGAGGCAGAAGAGATGGGAAGTAGCTTTTTCTTGTTCAGTAAGCCCCTACCTCCCTTTTAATGGCAAGGAGAAAATGTTCCTCATGGGAAAGTGTTTTACATGACTTCATGGAGATGAGATGACCACAGCCTCGGCTCACAGATGTGTGCATGGCAGCCTCTTCTGTCCAACGCTGCTGTGTGGCACTGTTGATGTGCCTCTGAGCTGTGCAATGCTCACTTGGCAATCAGAAAGTCATCTTTTTGCTTTTCCCTCCACTCATCAGCATCCTTAAGGAACCCAGGCTTCCTCCCTCTACTCCAGCCCCCTCCTATACCTTAATCTCTTCTTGGAAACACACAGCACCAATTGGAAAGAAAGGCTGCAAATCAAGAGCGCTGCTTTTAGCCTTTCCTAAGGATCTAGAACACTTGACCTTTTTTCCTCCCACTGGGTTACTTCTCTCCTTTTAATAAATCAAATAAAAGTGTAGGAGCACCGCATTTCATCTTGTCTGGACTGTTATATTTAATCTCCCGAGTGGGTGGAGGTAGGTGTGTATGGAGGGGAATGGCTCCGAAGCCTGAAAACATGAGAGATGACTCTCTTAAGCTCTTCTGATTTCATGGAGAGTTTCCAGATAGGACTTTAATTAGGGCCTATCAAAACCAATCAGGAAAAGCAAAGGTTTGTCAAGTTGTTCGCTGCTGCAAAGCTTTTTATATTTGTACCAAGGGTTTTTTCTTGGCCTTGTGCACAGATTTATTCATCCTAACAATTTTACAGCTGCACTCCCTTGCTTATAGCGTGTCTCTCTGCATGAGAAAGCTCTCTTGTCATCTTTGCCTCTTGCTCAGTTGGTAATTCTCCTGCTGGGATGGGCAGGAGCACTCAGGCATTGCCAGGGTGGAGGTTAGATTTGCACTTTGCACTTTTCTGGTAGCTCAGAGCATTTAACTCTTTTGCTGATAATGCCATTATCTGTGTTTCACCTGTAAAGCTGGTTGGGAAGTCAACAGTCCCCATCACTCAGTAATGTAAAACACAAGAACAGAATCATAGAATCATAGAATGGTTTGGGTTGGAAAGGACTTTAAGCTCATCCAGTTCTAACCCCCCTGCCATGGGCAGGGACACCTCACACTAAACCATGGAACCCAAGGCTCGGTCCAACTTTGAACACTGCCAGGGATGGAGCATTCACCACTTCTCCTGGCACTCTGTACCAGCACCTCATCACCCTCACAGTAAAGAACTTCTTCCTTAGATCCAACCTGAAGTTCCCCTGTTTCAGTTTGAACCCATCACCCCTTGTCCTATCACTACAGTCCCTGATGAAGAGACCCTCTCCAGCATCCTTGTAGCACCCTTCAGACACTGGAATCTGAAGTCTCCATGCAACTTCTCTTCTCCAGGTTGAGAAGATAAATAGAAAGCATGATAAATAACCATATTTTATAGCCTGTCAAGGAAACCAGCACAATTCTAAAAGGGAAATTAGAACATTTTCTTTAGCAGATTTTAGTGCAAAAGTTTTTTTCCCTCTGTTTTTAATCCCACAATGTGGTTCACATTATCTATGGAATTCTCAGCTCTGTTGGGTTTTCAGAGATTTCAGTCAATAGGGAGCAGTTCAACTACTGAAAGCCAGGATCATCTTGAAGTGTTTTGCTGGATCAGAGCTCCCATTATCAAGATACTGGTCACACCAGCTCTGAGATCCAGGAATATTTCTTCTTCAGGAACACCATTTCAACCAAAATTGTTAACTTTGGGGTCTAACACAGCTGCAGAAGGGAAATATATGACAACTGAAGGCTGTAAAAACAGAGTGGGATCGCTGAACACATCTGGAAATGCTTTAATTACTGCGCGTTCAACTTTGAACTACTTGGTTCCTATGTAAACACAAGGCTAGCAATTAAAATGCAAACTTTAGCTCACGTGGCTTGCCATCTTTTAACTACTGATTTGGAGAAGGGAGGGAAAGAGAAGGGGTAATTTTATGTTTGTAGATTTTAAGGCCAAAAGGACTGCTTGATGTGACTGGATGTATAACAGACCACTCAATTCCACCCTGTTACTCCTCTTTTAAGCCCCAAACCTGGTGTTGACAAATGTGTATTTTCCTGAAGACACTTAATCATGAGAGGATAACATCAAGTAACGACATTACACCTTGAAGAGCAGAGGGAATACTTGTTTAATGAGTTTTAAGAAAGCATAAAGATAATGAAAAGCTTTTCAAGTCGTTCTTTTAAACAGTCCAGGGGTTTATGACATTTTCATTTGATTTGCAGTGAACCAGTTACAAAGGTTTTATCTGTAATGAATTGTATATTTAATTTAAGATGTGTTAATATAGAACTACTGGAGGTCCAAAGGAGATACAGTCAAAAAGCAGTTGGCTTGGTAAATTATTCTGAGGAATTACTTTGTAGTAAGTTTGAATTTGCCGACTTGCCGTGAAATCTTGTGCACTTGGCTCGAGATGTTAAATTAACTGTGCTGTAAAACTGTTTTAAGTATCTTTTTGGTTGCATTAAGGAAGTCGCATGGTCATTGAAGGCTTTTTGCACAGTATTAGGGAGTGCCTCGTCTGCTGGCCATCATTTTGGGTGAGCAAATCCTTTCTGCCTAGAGGTGGCTGGGTGGTCTGTGTGAAGGCAGCCACAGCTCTCCACAGTGCATGCTTCAGACGCCATCAGACCACCTCTGGGCTGCATGAAAGCAATGCCAAGCTGTAGATGATGTTATTGCAGAGCTTGTCTTGAAATGCTGCACACTTCGGCTCTTCTGGATTTGTTTCTGTGCTCAAAGGATAACTCGGTGCTATGCTGGTGGAAGCTACGCCACCAGCATAAACGGGAAGTTCAGGTGAGCTCTTAGGCAGAAGCTCTTCCCTGGGAGGGTGCTGAGGCGCTGGCACAGGGTGCCCAGAGAAGCTGTGGCTGCCCCATCCCTGGCAGTGCTCAAGGCCAGGTTGGACCCAGGGGCTTGGAGCAAGCCGCTCCAGTGGAAGGTGTCCCTGCCCATGGCAAGGGATTGGAACTGGATGAGCTTTAAACTCCCTTCCAACACAAACCAGTCTGGGATTCTATGAACATTACATAAATGAACTCAGATTCCTTACTGCTGATTGCCTAAATAGGCACACTACATGGTTATACCGTGACCCAGCTCATCCATCTATGGCTAAACCCAAGGAAGCCTCAGGATGAGCAAAGCCGAATTCTATGCATAAAAGCAGCGAGTCTTTTAGGAATCAAATTGTCCTTGGAAAGCCAGGGCTGAACAAGCCAAGGTGCCTAGGCTGATGTCCCATTGCTGCACTGTATTGCCAGCAGAGATGGAAAGAACCTGACTTCTGCAGTTTCTCTTCTGACTGCCTTTAGTTTCCTTTTGGAGTCTAATGTAGGAAACTTGAAAATTTGGGGAAATGAAGAAAAAACACTTTGTGTGAAATATAACCTTTAGAATAAAACCCGGAATCTTTTAGAGTAACTATTATGACATTACTGCACCTTTTACTAATAAATATTCTCAATTATGTCAGTGTATATCAAAATGTATATTAGTAGTAATGATTTCCAGCAATTTTAGACTTTACTACTGGTACTTACAGAGCATTGTTATACTGAATTATACTGAATATATATAAAGATGCCGTTTTCCCCAAGCTTTCTTCCAGAATGACGATGATTTTCTTCCCTATTTGCATGACAATATGAGAGGATGTAACCTTTCTTTTTCGCAAGTCAACAATATTGATGCTTCTTATTTTCAAGTTTGTAATTTCCCTACCTATTTTATCTGTGTTTATAAAGATAAAACGTATGCAAGCACTTTAGTCTGCAGCACTATTGCATGCGTGGGGTGTATTTGCATTATGGGGAAGTAAACAATTGGAAAAGAAAATAATACAGATAAAACTAGAAGATACCATCGTGCTGTTGTGCAAAACCCTCTGAAGTTCTGTGTTCTGCTTCCCTTGTCTCAAAACTGTTATACTACGAGTGGAAAAAGCAGAAAGGAGAGCAGCAAGGATCATAGAACCGTAGAATGGTTTAGATTGGAGAGGAACTTAAGATCATCCAGTTCTAACCCCCTGCCATGGGCAGGGACACCTCCCACTAAACCATGGCACCCAAGGCTCTGTCCAACCTGGCCTTGAACACCGCCAGGGATGGAGCATTTTCCACTTCTCTGGGCACCCTGTGCCAGCACCTCGCTACCCTTACAGTAAAGAACTTCTTCCTTATAACCAACCTGAACTTCCCCCGTTTAAGTTTAAACCCATTCCCCTTGTCCTGTCGCTACAGAGGATGATGAAAGGTGTGGCATGGTTTCTGTGTGAACAACTGAGAAGGAAACAGGAGTCTATAAAATCATGAGTGACAAGGAGAAGCTAAATAGGGAATAGCTAATTGTGGTTTCCAATGCAAGAGTCATTACGCTGGAATTACAGGAGTATTTTACTGTTTAAAATGAAATGAAAAGGAGCCAGATGAGGAATGTTATGTATAAGTTCACAGGTTGTAGCAAAAACCTGACTCTGGACATCTTATAACCACAGCACCAAAGGGACCGACTGATATCTCTTCTGTAATACAGAGGTTGCAGTTCCCGTGTCAGATGTAGGATGTGAAGTAGAGAATAAACCAAGAAAACTATTGATAGTTGATATACTCCTGAGAGTATTTGATGAGGCTGATACAGGGAACAGTATAATAAAAGTGTGTTTGATCAGAAAGAATCATCCAGTTTCGAAACCAGCGTGGAATAAATTTACATCAGAGGGTGCGATGGAAACCATCACGGTTGGGATTGTGTGCTAGCCAGGGGATCATACTCCTAACTTGTATTTCCTGTTCCAACTGAAGCATTGTGGCAATTTGTGGCAAACCGTCTGAAGATAACCACATTGGCTTCAGATGTGCTGCATCCTCTGAAATGCTTCAGAAAAATACAGGAATTTTAAGTGGATGTACTTAAAGATCCTAAAGAAGAGCCTAAAATGAACTTTTGAAGCCAAAAAATGCAAAGTGGAACATAGAGAAAATTATGAAATGTGTGAAATTTGATGAAAACTCAGTGCAGACAAGAGCTTGTGCTGATAAATCAGAACTTCTTGAAGTCATGGTCCACATTCATAGAACAGTGACTATTTCTCAGTTTTGCTTATTCACCATGCCCTAGGATTGCTTTAGTGGAAAATCTAGCACCAAACCCATCATCACTCATGTTACTCTGATACTTGCCAGATACAGGATCCCAGCAATAATTACAAGCAGGAACAACCTGCTGGTTCAGTGGACAAGACTTCAAACAAGTTGTATTTGCTCACGGATTTGGGTTCCTCTCTGCCCGAACCCATGCAGAAAACCTCTCTGCAAAGGTCGATGTCTGCAGTGTGGCCCTCACAATCTGATCAGAAGAACCCAGGGGTTCAAAACCCTACATCTGGTGAACACATTGGTATTGCAGAGGCTCAGCTGGCTGCAGAGGATTGGGGAGATAGAAACTCCTAAGGAAGATTTGTGGAAGGATCCAAATGCAGTTGCAGGCTATCCTTGAGCCTCATTTGAGTAAGTGCAACAGGGTTATGAAACCTGCAGAAATAGCCCTAAAAGTAAAGGAAAAAACGAGAACGTTGCAGAGCTGTAAAGGAATGAGCAGAGGGACAGAGATGGATGGGCCTCTTAGAAGAGCAGCCAGCACACAGTGCTTCTGGGAGCTCCTGAGAGACTCAGTGAGTGCTGTTAAAACAGTTAAAGTGGAGCTGAATGTGGGTTTCTTTTTCCCTAAGTGCTGTAATACAAATTGCAATGTGAGCTAATTTGCTGCTGAAAAACGAGGGGTTGTGTTGTTATGAGGATGTTGACTGCTTCCAGAACAAGAAACAAGGTGATACTGCCCAGATATGCCCCAAAAGCAGCTGGGAGGCTTCTGGAGTCAGGTTAATGTTTGAACCGCAACTTGACTTTTCTGCTGCAAGTTCAGTGTCAGGCTGCCTTCCTGATGGGACCCTTAGTGCCTTGGTTCTTCCTTCATCAAATCTGTGGTCCAAAACTTTCCTTTTGAGCATCCCAGGCAGGACAGGGCCTCTGGTTCCCTCTGTTCTGGTTGCAAGTCATGTAATCCCACTATAAGTGTCTAGAGTGGAGGTGTAACTGGCTCTTTCAGCTTACCTTTGCAGTCAGAAGACAAATACGCTGCTTTGGTGGTGTCCCTTTGCACATCTTGCTGCCTTGGCAAAATGCTGAGCTATATGGTGACAAGAAGATTTGTGCTGGACCAGATATAATGTGGGAGAATGAGCACTGGTGTGGACAAGATGAGACCCACAAGACACAAACTATGAATTCTTGAAATAGGGTAATACTTCTTAAGTGGAACAAATCCTTTTCAGCTCAGCCAGGTGAGCTCAGCCTGTCTGAGACCCACCAACTGTGGATCTTCACTTATCTACAGCCATAGGTGGTAAGATGCTTGCGTGTTATTCACCTCCTTCTTATCAGCTCCTTGTTATTCACCTCTTGACAACATGCATGTGCTCTTCAACTGCAAAAGGACACACATCACTCAAGGAAGAAGCTCAGGGATTCTCATCTGCGCACCTTCCTACCCCAAATTACTGTGGAGCAGTTTAGCATGCTCCATGCCCCATTAGATGTGCATTGATTATTTGGCTTTACCACCATCAATATTCAGTCCATCAGTGTGCAAATGCTTCCCTGGGAAATAAATATCCATAAATCATTTTACTAAAACTTCCAACCAAAATAAGGGCAGATGATGCTGCTAAGTGAACTGTACAACTGATTGGAAGTAAGAGCTTCTGAAATAGCTTCTTGATTGAGAATATATGTCTCATTAATCTTTTAAACAGAACAGTGTGTGCTGAGCACAGAAAGATAATGGAGTCCCTAGCAGCATCCTTCGCCCTGCCCTTAGGATGAGGGCTGCAGTGCTTGGGCCTCATTAAACAAGTCACTGAGGAGAAGGTGTCATTTTCTGGGGGTGCTTGAAGTTCCAAAGGCTATGGTCATTGAGGAGCATGACTGCCCTACAGGCAATGGGATGCAAAGTGGAGATCATCCTCCTGCCCTGCTTGGTTGCTTCTCTTTCTGTAGGTGGCTGTGTTCTTCACAGACTTATGCTTTTGCTACTTAACCTCCCCTTGCACCCCAAATCTGGCCCTGACCTAAAGCTCCTCAGTATTAGGGGTAGTGAGCTGAGGTTGAGTGATGATGCGCACCTTGTGCTCCACATTGAGCAGGGCTGGAGGAGTAGAGGGTCCCTACCTCTAACATGGGCTGACTTGGGGCACCTTTCCATGAAGGTGGAGTCACATTTGGTTCCTCTTCCAGTGGGTTTTGCATCTGGATTCTTCGCTGATCATCGTTGTTCCAGGGTTAGTGGCCTCAGCACTTCTCACTGAGGTTGTCCCATGAGATGTGGGTGCACTGTGTTATCTGGCCTGAGGCAAAATGTGGATTATCCCATAGCCCTGCACCAAGAGAGCTCCTGGAGAGACAAGGGCCTGGGCTCTGCTTCAGCAAACATTGCTCTTTTGTGTAGTGTTGTCTTCACAGCAGAGACCACAACCAGATCATCCCTCTTGAGGTGAGTGGGTTCTTGGTGACTCCTGGCTGTGAGTGTTTCAGCTGAAATCAGAAGTGAGATTAGCTCCGTCCACAAAACATCCAAAAACCTGGTGTCTAGAACAGCCATTGTGGCACCCAGATTTGGACAGGGGGAGAGCAGAAGCTGGCTTACTACAGCTTGGATGAATAAATACTGCCACTGCTGTGCATAAGAGAGGACACAGCATCTTCCCAGAATGTAAATACAAGCAGGGCTTGGCACTGTCATGGGAGTGTTTAATTCCCTGGTGTAAGTAATGTGTCAGAGGTGTTTGATGGTTTTATGCTCCTTTCTGATCCTATTATAAGGCTAGGAGCATTTCTGAACCACTTGGTCACCTTGTGACTATCTCTATTGGCCATAAGCTCCGGTGCAGGCACTGCCAACAGCTCACAGGAGTCTTGGCAAGCCAGATGACTTGCCTTTCAGTCCCATTTACACCAATGAGTCATGTTATCTTTGGCTGGCTTGATCGCTTCGATGTTCCTCCGTTTCCTCAGGTCCTTGCACTCGATAGCCCAAATGTGATATACACATGAAATTATTGACTGCTGTGCTTGCTTGTCCTTAACATGAATTCAGACACAAACACTTTACAGAGTAGTTCCGAGCAAACAGAGCCAGGTTAGAAGAAGAGCTGAAACTTTTCCTCTCTTTGTGTTTTTGAAGTGTGGTTTAGCAAACTCAATTCTAATCTCCTTCGTGAAAGCATGATGCCAATAGCAAGGTCCTTCTGAACTTTAATGACTATTTCCCACGTATGACTGGGAAACTCCTGCTATTTTCACTTGAACAAGGAGCTTGGCTGAAGGCTTTGGTGGAAATAGATGAAATATTCTGACCATAACCAGCGAGGGATAAAATAAGGATCTTCTAAACCAGACTGAAAGCTGACTGCTCTGCAGTGCAGCCAAGAGGCTAATGTTTGATGAAGGTTGCCTGCAGTGCAAGCCTGTCGGGCTATCATTTCTTAAATCATAGTGGTTTGCTTGATTTTCTGTGGAGGGAAGAGAAGGGAATGTGTAAAACTAATGTCAGCAGACCCCGGTCTCTACCAGCAGAATGGGTTTTAAAGTGCATCTTTGCCGTTCTCCATCTTCCCTCTGGAAATGGAGGATATTCTTCCCCCTTTATTGCTGGAAAACCAGTTTATTTTGCAACTCATCACCAGAGCTTTTTCCTCCCTTTCCTTTTATTTTTATTGCCCTGTGATGCCACGTTGCAAAGCCATAACATTGTCTCTTTGAGGCACTGTGGGGAAGGTCTAATTGCCCCACGGGTATTTGTACACATAGACGTGCTTGCTATTCTGCAGGATTCCACTCGTTACCACCATAAAGCATTTGACCCAACACCTTTTCTTTCTTAAAATGGCCTCTTTCAGTATTTCAGCCCTAAATGCGCCTCTGAATTTGCTGATGCCATCAATTACACTTACAGAGCGGGCCATGTTTCCAGTTCATGGCCCCTTTGTGAGCCCTTAAAGAACCCAGGAGCAACTGGACAACTTGGTGCGTCCAGTAGATCAGTTTAAGTGTGATGGAGGACTTGCCTTCAGTCATGCTGCAGCACAGGGTGTTGAGCTTGAATGGAAAGGGAATAAGCAGGGACCAGACAGAAACACTGGATCAAATCTTGTAGGTGATGAGGATTTATATCCATGGAGGAATTACATCACTGTGTGCTCTTCTCAACCCAGGCAGAAGAGTGTGTGGTTCCACATCAGGACCAAAACATCATCAGGGGCTTTTCCACTGATTTCAGGAGATTTTAGATCATCGTGGGATTAGGACTGCATCCTCTTCATGCCTGATGGAGATCACCTCCCCTTTCATTTTCATTCGTGCCCTTTCCAGCTTTCTTCCCTACTTCTCTTCCCCAGGCTGGGGATGTCAGGATGCAGAGAAGGGATGGTCAGGGCACTTCAGCCTGCTGTAGAGTTGGCTGAAACTTGCCGGTTTCAGAAAGAACATTCATAGGTACTTCTCATTCAAGGCACAATCAGTGTAACAGCCAAAAAAGAAAAGCCCAACCCTGCAGATACCTAACATTTAACCATTCTTTCACCAGTTGTGCAGCCACTTAGATTTTGGGAATTCTCATCAGAAATTCTTGGGGAAAAAAAGGAGGGAGGGAGCTGTGATTTTGGGGGAGATGCACTCCTACCTCTGTACTTCCTGTTGTCTTAAGATCTTATTGTTGTCTTAAGATCCTATTGTTGTCTTAAGATCCTTGTTCCCTTCCCTACTGCGAGGGGAGATCTTGGCCCCAGCTCAATGGCATCAGATAGACCCTGACACTGTAAAGCCACACTTGGAGAAGGGCCATAAAGGCAAGGAGAGGGACAGCAGGTTGGTCTTGTTGCGGTTCTTCTCCCTCGTAAAAGCCTTATTTCTACTGATTACATGGTTTCTCAAACCTTGTGGTTTGCTGGATGCGCAGGACAGGGTCTGCTGAGGACCTGCAGACTCCATCTGATGTTCTCCTTGACCTCCTGCGAGCCCTCCTGCTGCACACCCCATCCTCCTCCTCCTCACCCAAGCCAGTTAGTCAGTAACACCCAGCATAACAGGATTTGAAAGGCTGCTGCACTAAAAGCAACCACATAACTGCCTTTGTTTGTCATAAATCTCCTTTTAGCTAGTTTTATTAAGGCTCTTGGGTTTAGGTGCTGATAAATTAACATAAATTGCCATCTTATTAATGGCTCCCACTCTAATCTTCCTTGTGATGAGAAAGATTGGGGTGAAAATTCTCAGCAGAAGTTGCAATTGCTGGCAGGTTGTTTTATTATTATCCTGGTGTGGCTGGTTTTGCTTTCTCCCTTATTGTAATTAACTAACAGTGGAGAAAGTCAGCCTTGCTGCGTCACTTGCAATTGCTAGGGTCCACGCTGCAGCTGTAATTTAGAGGGCTGGAATAATCACATAATTACTCTGCAGTGATTACAGGAGACTTGCATGGTCAGTGGATGAGAGAGATTAAATGGCAGTGGGAAAAGAGTTGCAGACATATGCTGCTAGTTAAGTTAACTGCTTTATGTTAATCCAAGCCCACACAGGGAAAGTGCCATACTTATACCACAGGACCGGATGCACAAAATCCTTGTCCAGACTGCGGGGGGCATAAAGCCCTGGTGTCCTGGTTCCAGTGAGTGGGAAGATTAGTTTTAGAAGAGGAAAATAGAACGTAGGAGGATTAAGTTCTGGAGGTAATCTGCTTTGCTTTGCTTTGGCATTGCTAAAGCAGCCTGATACGCATTTTCCTTGGGATGGCAACTCAGATGTGGTGAGCAAATTGGTCTGGTTACCAACGCAGCCTTAGCAGCCTTACATGCATTTGCCTTGGGATGGCAACCCAAACATGGTGACTAATTTGGTCTGATGACCAAATCATGTTACTCTTTGTTGTAACAATATGGTTGAAATCAGTCCTGCATGCTTAACAAGGCAGGTTGGAGGGTTTTGAGCCGGACAGGGTTTTCCCAGATTGTTTCCCATGGGTAGGAAGAAAAGTGATTTATGGTCGTTCCCGATTCTCCGTTAAAAGAAAGCCTGAAAATTGAGGTTGCTTGTGTCAATGAAAAAGGGACACTGGTGAGATTGCAAAGGGATGCTGCAGCCCTTCTTTCCATGTAAGAAACTGTTAGGGTCATGTTTGTTCCCACCCCAGCTGGGCAAAGGGGTCCAGCAAAGCAAGTCATGGTGTGGGCTCATCATTCCCATTTATCTGCACTGGGGCTCACCCACAGGTCTGATTCTGCAGGCAGATGTATATCTTAGCTGAATGGGTGTGTGGCAAGTTTAGGTCCGAGGTGGCCTTGGTGTCCAAAAGGCATTTATGGGCACAATATTGGGGCTGTGTTCTCCAGACATCCTTGGCTGCTTGAGAGTAATGTAGCATAGAATCATAGAATAGTTAGGATTGGAAAGGACCTTAAGATCATCTGGAATAGAATCATAGAATCATAGAATATTTAGGGTTGGAAAGGACCTTAAGATAGTGTAGAATGACATGGAGTGGAATGGAATGGAATGGAGTGAGTAGGAGTAGAGTAGAGTAGAATAGAGTGGAATACAGTATTTCAGTTAGAAGTGACCTGCAGTGATAATCTAGTCCAACTGCCTGACCAATTCATGGCTGACCAAAGTTAAAGCATGTTAGCAAGGGTGTTGTTTATGCTAACACCTCTTTAAACACAAACAGGCTTGGGACTCCTCTCTAAAAAGCCTGAAGACGCGAAGCATCCCCTCCATGCTCCCAGCCCTCTCCTGGCTCCTCTGCTCCTGAGATGATTCCCAGGAGGGTAAATCCAGTCGTGGAAGTGTCCAGCTGAAGCTGCCATCAGGGGTGACCTGGGAAAGCACTAGGATAGGGCTTCACTGAGTGTGGGATGCTGCAACCACTGCACAGAGGTGACCGCTGGAGACGTCAGCAAAGACCGTGTTTCCCAAGGGAGTGCTTTATTTCCCTGCAAGATTAGGACAAAAAAAGCTTCCAATGAGATAAAAATCCTGCTTCAAAACGTTGTTGGATGGGCTACCTCAGTGGGGAACGGGGGCTGTCTGAAATCTGCTTCCCAAACACCGCTGCGTTATCAGTTGCACAGGTACAGTGTACACGAGGTTAATGAAGACAGGATAGGAAGGGATTAGTAGCAGATTGCAAACAAGTTTGTGCTAAGTGGCTTAGGGTTCATCCTGTCCTGCTTCTAAATACTGATTTCTGCTGTTTCCACCTTCCAAAACACATAAACTGTTGATTTTGATTAGTAAATGAATTTACACAGATAAGCTTTGGCCATCTGCTAACAGGAAGATGTGCCCCACCACCTCGTCCTTTGACATTCAAAACTGAACTTGTGGGGTTTTGGCGCAGGGTGTCCATGCTGATGTGCACCTGAATGGCCATACACAACCCCATTCCTAGGTATCTCATCCATGATATGAGAGTGTGTAGCACATTTCCCTGCTCTGAAAATCTATCCCAAGTCCTGTATCTCCTGCTTGTAATTCTTGACAATGAACATAGTACTACTATGCAAAAAAGGATGGAGAGAACTGAAGAGCCCCTTAGTTCCCATCGCTTTGTCTCTCTTTCTGCAGATCCTCTGCAACCATTTAGATCTGGAGTAACTAATAATAGAAGAATAACTATATATGACTATTCCAGAAGAATAGAAGAGTAACTAATAACAGAAATCAACTAATGCTGTGCTGGCGCAGTTTATATGGGGGAAACCACCATTTCTTCAGGCTGAATCTGGATCTTGGCTTGGAGTAATTTTCTTACTTCAGTTTTCAATGAGAAAGGGCAGTTGCATCGCATCTAATATTCAATGGGAAGCCTGAAAACATTCTTAAACTCCATATCAAGCCTTCGGCATGCCCTGGGCCCTGCTTGATTTGATTATCCAAATCCACCCAAACCCTCAGCCACACAGTAGATTCAGAAGCAATTTAAGAGCTCATTACCTCTAATTTGGATTTAATTCTTCTCTCTGGAACCCAGAGGGCTGCTAGCAGTTTCAGAGTGATTATGGGGGTCTGCCTATAGTAAGTAAAACTCCTGTGATGATGGCAGAAACTTATCTGTAGGACATGGAGGGGGCCATTCATGCTCTCGGTTTCAGATTGATGCCTTGCAGAATCCCATTCAGGTTGTGCCTATGCAAGATAGCAGCCAACAGCCTTCAAGTAACTCAGGCATTTCCCATTTCATAAAGACATTTGGGGCCTATGAGGTTTTCTGTCCTTTGCAGCATGGGATCTGGTTGCTTTTGACCTCCTAACATAGGCTTTTAGCACCTTTGTCTACTATGTGAAGGAAGACAATGCATCACTGACATACAGGAGGGGGCCCTAGTTGACCAAATGATCCTCTTCTGATCTTGAACTTGGGGCTCCTCCACTCCTGAGGTCAGGGGAAGATCTTCACCTTTTAATATCTGTTCATGTGCAGAGCAGAGGGATGCTGCTTCTGCACTAAACTGATGCCTTTACACTCCTAAAACAGATCAGCATCCATGCTGCCCTCTGCTGAGGGTAACACCACCATCCCCAGACCCAAAGCTTGCCCTCTGCTCAAGACCATAGAAAGGGGCCCCAGGCTGGTCCCATCCCTGTGAGCAATGGCTGGAGTCAACCTCCTCCTATATCCTGAGCCATATAGATGGACTCAGAGCGCTCAGAGGATGCCATGAGCTACATAGTCATGGCAGGTAATGGCACATCACCTCTCATCTTCTCTCTCTCACAGACCATTGGTGACCCAGGAAATCTGCTGTGCTGTCAATATCTACCTCTGTGGTGCCATCAGGAGACTCTGGTAGAAGGGACAAAGCAGACACCACTGAAAATGGGCTGGTGAAGCTGTAGTGGGAGTCACACCATGTCAATAAAACAGCAGAACCTGCAATAAGAGGGGAAATGTGTAGATTTCCTGTTGAAATACAGCATTCCCTGTTTCCCCCCATCACTTCTTCAAGTGCTAATGGCATCATCTGCCCTCTCTGCTCCTCACCTTAAACTCCAACCCCTTTCTTAGAAACCTCTCCACTCGCTGTAAAAGCTGTGGATGGAAGCATCAGTCCACCTTCCCCAGCGAGGGAATTATTCCTGGGGTTAAAACCCCAACTCCAACCCAATCCCTAATGAATGCTCTGGCACCGGTGCTGCCCACCCCAGGAGGTGGCAGCCTTACACAGCGCAGGGCTCTGATCCCTGTTTAGGAAGGGTGTGAAATATTTCTCTGCAGATGTATTTGGATCTGATCCTCTTTCTTTCCACCCTCTTTGTATCTGAACCATCTCTTTCCAGCCTTGCCTGTTCCCCAGAAAAAATAAGCCCTTGCAATCTTGTCTGCTTCCTGACTTAAAGCCTGCAGGGTTATGGGGTGGTTTTTTGCTGCTTCACAACAAAAAGAGGAAGAAGGAGAATAAACTACATTACTACTAAATGCTTCAAAGCTAATCTGAGGTCCCTGCTAAATAGAAATCATTAAAATCCAGCATGTTTTACAACAGAAAAGGTGAAGTGAATTTGCAGGGTGTGTATTTCCCCTTCCCCGTGCTCATATTAAGGCTTGCTCATAATATTGAATGAGCCTTTTGGCCAAAGACGTGCTGAGCCTTGCCCCATTGATCAGCAGGGATTAAAACAAGACACCTGGGACTGCTCACAAGGAGGCAATGAAACGGGAATCCGAGGGCTCTGGAGAGCAATTTGGGAAGTTTCCTTTCTTCCAGCTAAGGCTGGGGCTGGATTTTCCCCACATTTATTATTCTGCCTGGGAGAATATAAAATAATGAGACTCCTGCTGCTTCCTAGGGGAGACTTCGGAATTGCCTTCGAGATATCACTGTCAGCCTGAGGTTTGTTCCTGTCTGTTGCTGACCTGAATAAAGGGGCAAAGAAGAAAGCAAAGAGAATGCGTTTTGATGCTTTCTGGTGGGCAAAAATAACTTTCATGATTTATCGGGGGGGGGGGGGAGCTGTTTGTTGGTTGAAATCATGTGTGAAACATCAGGATCATGGAGCTCGCTATTGAAAACCTTTCTCTTTGCAAAACGAGAGAAGAGAAATGGGGTTGCTCTGCAACCATAGAACAGCTGGGGTTGGAAAGGACCTTACGATCATTGGGTTCCACCCCCCGTCGATGGGGAAGGAATGCTATGAGGCTGGAAAAGCGCAGGATGAGTTGCACTGAAGGGAGCAAAAGCCGGATGATAAAAAGGAGAGAGCAGCTATTGGAGCAGGTAGCAGAGGAGAGTCGGGCTGTGAGATGCTGAGGTTTACAGCAGGGTGGCTTTAGGGCACAAGGAATGCAAATGCCAAGGAGGCGATAGGAAAAATCCCGCCAATGTATTCCTTGCAAGTCAGAAGGAAAACCAAAGTGTCCCATTCAGAGGGCTGGAAAATGAGGGAAAACAAGGAAAAGCGGGTGCTGGCAGGATCCAGCTGAGGTTTTCCAGGATAAATTATCGCGGTGAGCTGGAAAGAAAGCTGAGCATGAAGAGCATAGGGATAGCTCCAACACTGTATTATTAGCATGCTTGCCTATAATGCTGCCCTGTGCTGAACACGGACCTTTTGTGCCTCTGATGTTGCACCTTGAGCTTGCACCGCTGGCTGCAAACACCACTGGTCCCTCAGGAAAGGCCATATTTCACGCATTTATGGCATACTGGGGGCTGCTGTGCAGAGCAGGGCTCTGCCTGCCTGCAGCTGGGCTTGCAGGACAAGGTGGGAAGGACAGATGTGCCTCCATGGTGGGCTTTTAATGGGCCCCTGTGCGCAAATTAACCCTGCACACAACTACTGACCCCCAACCGTGAGGGAGAAATGCAAGAGGTATAGAAACCATCGCTGCTGACAAGTTAAGTGAAATATCATACAATCATAGCATAGGTTTGGGTTGGAAAAGGCCTTTAAACAACACCTAGCCATGGGCAGCGACATCTTCAACTACATCAGGTTGCTCAGAGCCCCATCCAACTTGATGTTGAATGTCTCCAGGGATGGGGCATCAACCATGTCTCTGGGCAACCTCTGCCAGCGCCTCACCCCCCTCATCATTAAAGTTTTCTTCCTTATAATAATGGCCCGACTTCTTGCATGTGTTTCTACTGCTCTTCGGGTGGTGGTGCCTGGAGATCGCCCATCTTTCACCTTGGGTGGATCTGGATATTCAGGCACTTGCAGCTGAAGCTGTAGGAAATGCCACCCAAATCTGTCTGCTTTTGGGAAGCTGGTCCCTGATGTTTGTGAAGATTTGGGTGGGAGAAAGTGTGCTGGGGCCACGGGTGGGACACCAGAAATAAGCGGTGGCTCCAAAATGGGTGAGGAGGATGGACCACAGCCCTGGGGCTCAGCTAACAGATGATGGGAAAAGTTAGAACAGAGTTTGCTGGGGACTCAGTGAAGGAAAACCCAAGGATAAACCCCCAGTGAGAGCTGCTTCCCAGCCTCTGTATCTCTCTGGTTACAGGTAAACCTTTCCACTTTCATCCCACTGGGATGCTCTTAGAAGCAAAACCTGCTATGAGGTTTGTGGAGAATGGATATCCAGGCTTTCTGCTGGATATCCATCTTTGTTATGGCTGGCAAAGGGCTGTCACGTCTCTTTCATCACCCTGGATGCTTTCTGCGCTGCTCTTTTATTTGCTAGAACAAAAAAACAAGTCTAATTTGAGGGCAGCTGGGGCCACCATCTGAAAATAGAAGGCCCCAGGGAGAAAGGAGAGCTCGTGCAGCCCTGTTTCACACAAAGGGGGAATAAACATATGGAATAGGTTAACAAGTGAGGTGGCTGAAGCCGTGCTATAAATATGACTATAAATAAGTTCAAGAGGCATGTCGACAGGCTGCTGGGGAAGAAAAAATAGCTGGCAGGGAGGAAAGGATCGAGGATATTAGGATGGGGGTGAAGGGACCTGAAAGGCAAGTTTATGATAAAGGGAAAATGAGGCGGAGAAGCAATCTGGTCTCTTCTTGTTCCAGCTGTGCTGTGTGTTGGAGGAGAGCTATCTGAACCAACATGTCTGGAGCAGCAGTGATGGGTCTGTTCAGCATAAGGCAGGTTTTACCCATAAAACTGGGAGGTGTTGAAGAGAGTTGACAGGGTGGTGTAGGAAATTGGGTGTTACATGTCTTTGGAGCTGCTCTAAGGGGTGAAGGCTCCATCCCTGGAAGTGTTCAAAGCCCGGTTTGATGGGGCTTGGAGCAACCTGCTCTAGTGGAAGGTGTCCCTGCCTATGGAACGGGATGAGCTTTAAGGTCCTTTTCAACCTGAGCCATTCTAGGATGTTAGCATCCTACATGTAGCAGATGTTTCTTGGTTGCCTTGGCCAGCCAGCTCCTAAGGAACTAAAGTGTAACCAAAGTCCACCAAAGCCACAATTACTCCAAGACTTTAAATCATCTTTTTTGCTGAGTAACAGACATCTCTAATAACTTCGCACTGGAAAATCCCAGCGCTTGAATCAAACAGGAGACATGTCCTGAGCTTTGCAAAAGAAGAGGTCTCTGGAATCCTCACACGGACCAGCATCCCCATGCCGAATGAAGGAAGCATCCAATGCTGTGGTACTCATAGATTCAGCCAAAATGATTTTATTAGATATAGCAGCCAGTCTTCTGGTTGATATGGTGGGAAATGAGATGGGATTGTCCAGAGTGAGAAGCCAACGTTTGTTAAAATGGGATTTTAAGTAATATAAGTGGTGGTTTGCAATTACAGGGAATGCAGCTGATAGTTTTAGGGGTTTCTGATGCTTGTCCTGACAACAAACTCTTGTTGTCTGCTCTAACTGCTTGGAGCCTGGAACCATTCACAACAGCAAAGAGACATTAGATCCCCTGCATTACTTTCTTTGAAAATGAAGCTCTCTTGCTACCCATATGAACACTATAGAGATGTGCCCATCTTGCAGAGGTGGTGGAGCATCTTTGCTTCAGTTGGGTTGGCCCTTCTCTCCTACACCATGGCCATAACAGGCCTTTCCCTATACATGTCCAAAAAGTAACCTAATGTGATCATAGCCTGCAGACATCACAGCCGAGTGAGAGCATCATCAGATGGTTCCTCAGAGTTAATTCATCCATTCATTATTAATGTGTGCCTGGAATTTCAATTTACTCTCATTACAATGTGATTGATGGTAAAGATCCAGCTGATTACAGTCACACAGCATCGGCTCTTTCTTTGCACTCAGCAGAACGAGCCAAGCGCTGCTTCATGGCAAAATCAGAGTCACAGACTGGTTCGGGTTGGAAGGGACCTTAAAGCTCATCCAGTTCCAAGCCCCTGCCATGGGCAGGGACACCTTCCACTGGAGCAGCTCCAAGCCCCTGTGTCCAACCTGGCCTTCAACACTGCCAGGGATGGGGCAGCCACAGCTTCTCTGGGCACCCTGTGCCAGCGCCTCAGCACCCTCACAGTAAAGAACTTCTTCCTTACATCTAACCTAAATCTCCCCTATTGAACCCATTGCCCTTCGTCTTACCAGGCCTTTTACTTTGCTTTCTGTGCAAAAGTGGGACTTCGTAGGTCTCTCTATAGTAACTGTCTTTCCTTTGTTTCTTTTAAAACAAAACTTGCTGCTTCTTTATTGCCACACTGTAAATTGTCAAAAAATGGAGAGAAATACAGAGGAAACACAGGAAAATTCACTACTGGGCTTGCAGTTGTAATGCAGGCACAGTAAAGAGGTGCTCAAGGGGCTGCTGCTGATGCCCCGATGCCTGAAGCTGGCGATGAGGACCTCTGCACTATTAAATGGAGCAGTCCCACTATGCCACACGGTCACTACCACCCTTCTCGTCCTTCAAACACAGGCAGTGATTTCCCTCGTAGCCTGGCCAGGCTCCAAGCTATGCTCTGAGCCAGACCCTGGCCTGTGGTTGTACAGGAGTTAAGGCCTCATTAGTTTCTTATTCCCATGTCAGCAGGCTGTTAGCAGGCTCTGAATTGGCCAACCTGGAGGCGAGCCAGCCAGCAGCAGCACAGGGTCTGGTACCCCACTGCAGGCACGGGGGCTATTGGAGAGATGCATTTCACACGCATCCTATGATACCAGTCCCAGCTCTTCTTCTCCCGGGGGATCCAGCTTGAGTCAAGTTGCATAGAGGAGCATCCCAGGAGCTCCATGCCATTCTCCATTGTCTATCCAGGCTCCTGGGGACACGTTTCTCCACCAGCTACTTTTCTCTTCATCTGTCCTCTGCTCTGCAAATTCCCGGGTGCCCTGATGCAGAATAAGTGCCTCTTGATTGCTTGGCTGCCCGGAGAGCTGTCTGTAATCCTGTCTGTTCTGTTGGATGGTGCTCTCCTCTCTGAAGCAAACATCTAAAGAGTTGGCTACCCTTTCATTTCTAGAGCCAAATATTCAATGCTAAGTCAGCAGGGTCTAACCAGGTCTTCAGATCTTCTTCTGGGCAGCTCCGGCCTCAGACTGCAAAGAGCCACTCTTGTCATCTGGTACTAGATGCAAAATCCATTGGCAGTGGGGTTTTTGGAGGGGGGGAGAAGCACCGTTGCAAATCATGCTTAAAATTCAAGCTGGCAGCAAAGCTCTGAAATGCCTTTGAAAGGCTGAGCACAACATTTATGTAAGGCTGTGTGGCCCATTCCTGGAGGAGGGAGAACTGCCGGTGTCCCAACATGAAGGGGTTTTTTCACCTGGCCCCTCTTGATCTCCTTCAGCCCTTAGATCTCCTTGGTAATAAGGTCCATATGTTTATTATCCTTCCAGTGTCAGAGACTCTCACACCACACACTTCTACCTTGCGGTGTTTTCCCAGCGTGCAGCAGTTTGCTACGAGGAATGTGAAGCCGTTTGATAGTTTCCAAAGGTGGCAATTAGATCACTGCCTCCCAACTGCCCCTTGCAGTGAAAATAAACTCCCATTTCCTTTACTCTCCCACATACCAATACTCAGGAATTTCTGAATGCTTCGTGGCATTCCCCAAATCTCTGTCCCTCCAGGGTGGTTGCAGGGTATCTGAGACAAGGTCATGGGTCATGTATACAGCTCTCTAGGTGAGACGTGGCCATTCTTTTGCAAAGCAAATCATCACATTGCCCCTGTTTTATAAACTATTGCCCATGCAGCTCGACACCGTCTCAACCATTTATTTTCTACAGCATTAAAGATGGGAAAGGTTTTCCACTCTGGGAAATCAACTGCTTTAGATGCCACATGAATAATACGGGTGTCTGGGTCCTCTACGTCCCTCTTTCTCTGTTGTCTTTTCATTTCCCCATGGTCAAGCAGGAGATAGGATTGCTAAGCACTGTCTGGCCCTCTGTGTACATCACATGTGCTGAGGTGGGTCTGTTAAGGATGTGAAATTAAGGTTCAGAAATGGAGGGGCATTTTCTAGGCTGACTTTGGTGTCATCAAGGACTATTAACCAAGTGCCTCGTTTAGGTAAAATTCCATCTCAGGACAGCAAGCTTTTACAGCCTTTCATTTTACTGTATCCCACCTTATTTTTAAGGGATATACTCCACAATGGTGTGAGCTTACAAGGGTGTTTCTGGGTGTCTCAAGGAATTCAGTGCCATTCTCTGAGGAGCTATGAAAGGTCAGCAGAGATTACATCAGACTTACCTCCAGGAAAATAAAGAAATACGAAGGCTGTAGGAGCTAAGCAGTTGAACAGGAGGAGAGAATCCAAAGAGCCTCTTTCAGGTTGGATATAAGGAAGTTCTCTATTGTGAGGGTGCTGAGGTGCTGGCACAGGGTGCCCAGACAAGTGGTAAATGCTCCATCCCTGGCAGCATTCAAGGCCAGGATGGACAAAGCCTTGTGTGACATGGTCTAGTGTGAGGCATCCCTGCCCATGGCAGGGGGTTGGAACTGGATGATCTTAAGGTCCTTTCCAATCCAAACCATTCTATGATTCTATGAAGAAGTTTTGCGAATCCCAGTTAGAAAAACCCAGTAATATTTTGGGGTAGGTGAAACAGAGACTTAATAGGAAGAAAATGCACCACGTACTGTCATGGAACTATTCCTAGCCAGAAGTTTTGAGCAGAGGAGATCAAGCACAGCATTTCTTTCAGGGTCAGAAGAAATTGCTGCTGAATGCAGAGGTACCAGCAGTCTCTCTGAGTAGCCCTATGGATTGCTGTTCATCCATGCTAATAACTTTGAACAGAGAACTCAACAGGAATTTCCCCAGCAAGTGGCACTGCTTCCAGACCTGTGCTGTCAGGCAGGAAACTCAATGGAGATTTGAGATGTTTGACATCTGAAACTTGAGTCATACAGACCTAATGGCCTTCCTGTCAGATCCTCTGGCTACTTCTGTGACCTCAGGTATGCCAAATTTTCATTAACGGTTTCTTTAGGCTTTTTACAGGAGCTATCACACTCTGAGATGGAAGCATTATCCCAATGCCTTCATTTTGAAGATCTGACCCCTCTTCTTTCTTTAACAGAAGAAGAGGATGCAAAGTTGTCAAGATGATGAGCCCTATAGTTGGGCAATTTCTGTCCTAATTCTGGAGGGTTTTGGTGGTTGTGTTCTCCATTTTTTTACAGGTGGATAGTAAACGTACAGTTTTTCACTTCTTTGTTGAGTGGAGGAGCTCTAAGATCAGGGTAAACTGCTTTCAATGTCTTGTTAAGACGCTTTCTTTTATACATGATAATGAACTTTGGCCTCATACAAATAGAGGCCCCATGACCAAAAACATGTGATAGACTTTCCTTCTCCTCAAGTTATGACTGTCAATGAACCAACCTCGTGTTGGGTATAGCACCAACCCAGAAATTACATGCAATGGCATCGACTGGTTTGCTATTTCAATAGCAATTCTGGTTTAGGCCCTTAGAAGGTCTTCATCTTTTCTTTCATGTCCATAATGTCCAACAGTTACATATCTCCACCACTTCCATGCTTAGGAAGGCTCTACTAAGGTAGAGCTGAGCTCTCTGGGCAATGAGGTGGTGAGGATCCCACTTTGAATTTAGTTTACACTGTAGCACTCTTGAGCGTTTATTTAAGCCATCACGGAAAAGGAAACTTGTCTAAGTTGAAGCGAGTGTCGAGGGAAAGGCCACGTTTTGTGTTTCAGGTGGATTCTGCTTGTGGCTAAGACATATTTGCTGACCTCAAGAAAATGCATCTGGTTGCAACGGCTCTGCAGGCCAAGTACCAGAGGGAGCAAGATGTGGCCTGTGCTGTTACAAAGGAGCCCAAGGGTAACCTCTAGATTCACTTTAAGCCTCCACATTACCCATTTATTGGAACTGATTTCTCCAAGACTGGGATCTTCACTGAATTACACAACCAGGTATCTCCTACACTTGCACCTTCACTTCCAAAAGGAGTTTGGAATAAACCCAGTTTCTGAAAGTACAGATAGAAGCTCTGGATGCTCAATCCTGTACCTGATTGCATGCTTGAGGAATATTTTATTCTCCTCATGGACACTTTATATTCATGGAGTGTGAGTTTCCAGTGCTATAGCTGTAAGTGAATATAGATTTTGTTGTGCTCTCCAGAAAGTTGTATTTCTCCTGCACTTTGGAGAGGAAAAGTTCCAGATTAAAGTTGCTATAAGAAACTTCACCTATGCGACTTGTGTGCATATGGACTTGTATAGGTTGTGAGTGTGCTTTATCTCCGTGATTAAAGCCTTCTTCCTTGCCATGAGAGATGGCTGCAAAGGAGACACAGAAACGCGTGTGAATGGACTCTCACAGTCAACTCGTTTTGTTGCTGTCTCACCATAGTGCGTTCTGCCCTCACACACAAGGCTGTGTCTGTGCATAGAAAAAGTCAGCTGGCAAGGGAAGGAAAACCTAACCCTGCATAAAGACTTAAATGCTTCCTCGGAGCGTGCCAGCTCCAAGCAAGCTGGCAAAGCTGCCCTCTCATTTTGGACTTTGGCATGCAAAGAGACATCTCATTCCCGGCAAATGGAGGAGCTCTCCTTAGGTCTAGGTGTCAGTGGCATGGGAACAAATGCATGGGATTGCTGTTTCCATTTGCTTGGGGATGTGGAAGAAAACCTGAAACAACATCTGCTGACTGTCAAATATGAATGAACTTACTGGGGATAGGAAAGAAATGGAAGAGAAGAAATCGACTCCTGCTTTTGCCCATATTTTGCCTTTGGCACTCATCTATTTGGTAGAATCATCGGCTGTCTGGGAGTCAGCCTGTTGCTTAGCAGCAGAACAGCTCTCCTGATGCTCTGGAGGACTCTATACAGGGGCACTGTGGAGGAAAGGATTGGGCCATCATTGCTCTCAAACAGCAGGTTTCTGTTTTCTCCTTTATCCATGAATTATAGAGGCAAAGCATTTACATAGAAAATACCTTGTTCCTCAGTAATTCAGTTTAAGGGTGTATAAAACCAGTCTTGATATCTTATTTAGAGTGCTGTGATATTCACTGAATTTATCTGGGTCTTCTTGCTGCCAATGCTATCATGGGCAAATGTTTGCCTATTGAATAAGACATATGTATCCTTCTGGTTTGCTGATAGTCTCATGGATCAATAGCTGTCAGTGGATTATAGATAATCTGTGCCTTGCATTGTTGCTTGTGGAGGGTGTGTTTGTGTGTGTGTGTGTGTCCGTCCGTCCAGAAATTCGGATAACACAATAAATAAGTAGGCATGTGGGTATTTGTTTTGTTCTGCATTGACATCCAGCTAAGACAGAGGTACCGCTTCATGGTTTACTGCGCAGCACTGGGTTATCAGCTATGAGGATGGCACAGAAGATATAGTAGAGAGTTACGTGCTACCTCTCAGAGCAGTCCTCCAAAGTCACTTACACCATCATCCTATTCCTGAGCACCCCAGAGCAGACGTGTGCTTAACTGATTGTAAATCTGTCTCTGTCTTCATGGTCCTGTCTGGGTAAGCCCCATTTTGGAAGGTATACAAGCGTTCACTCAACACAGCTGGATCCAGCAGTTCAATAGCTGAAAGCAACTGATGCTTGAGCAGGTGATCTAAAGGTGAATAGTTCAGGGAAGACACGAGACATGTGGGACCGGATAGGAAATGAAATTCAGCCTTCACAAAGGGGCCAAGTCCTTACGAACAGCACTAAAATCATGTCCTTTGTGCTCTGCTCTACCACCTCCTCTTGGAAAAACTCATCCAGCTTCATCCAGTTGCCTCGTTCAGTGCAGCTGCTGCAGCTTCTGCTTGCGAATTCCTGTTGGCTGATCTCAGCATAAGAGATGCTCTTCCATAAGGTCCTGTGCCTGGTGGCAGGACCACCAGAGCTCTGATCACACCACCTCTGACTCCTGCTGTGGCCAAGCACCACACTGGCCCACAGTGTCTTCTTGCAGCTCGGCTGCCTCTCCTGCTGAGTTCAGTGCCAGAAGAATTAGGGAATCCAGTGACTTTGAACCTTCTGCACAGCTTAGCTGGGGAGGTTGTCAACCGCATTTACCTTAGGGACCAAAAGAAACAGAGTCCTGGCCCGGCCTCAGCCCCTCCTCTGCATTGCAGCCCTATTGCAAGCAGCCAAAATCTGCCTCTCAGGTTCCTTGTCTCCTGTGCCTGTTTTCTATCTGCACTCTGCATGTGATGTTCATCACTTGGAACAGACCTTCATGGGCTGCCTCCCTGCCATCCCACCACTAATCCAGGAGCCAGTGCCAGCCCTGTGCTCCAACTCACATCAGCCCCAAAGTGCCTCCTGTTGCCTTCCCTTGGAATAAGACCCCATGACCTCCTTTCTTCCACTTGACTGTTTGAATGCATGGCCCAAACTCATCATTTTTTTGGCTTTGATGGCCAGCACACACCTTCATGTTGGCCATGGTTCAGCAGAGCAGATAGGGGATGAATTTAGACCTGGCACGCAGCAAACGGGGTGGATGGTCATCAGCTTCTCTGGGATGTGTTGGCAACTGTTCAACCAATTTCTTGCTCAATCTGGAAATACCTATCTATTGCTGTATAGGTAATGGGTAATGTTATGCAGCACAAAGGATAAATTCAAGGCCCAAATGGTTCCTGTGTCATAAAGAGGTATTTTGAACTCATGGCGTTAGATATGACTGATGGCGCCCGCTTGAACTGATGCATGTTTTGCTGCTATACACCAAAGCCCACCTCTTCCAGCTGGCACGGGGAGATCTGGCTGCGTTTCGTCTGCTTTGCACCTCATCAGCAGCGAGGATGATGCTGGAACCAATTTAGGTGGTGATGTGGTAGACAGCGCGTGAGGCAGAGCAGGATGTTGGGAGTGGCTCCGCATCTGTCTCCCATCACGGGGTCTGGCTGGGATTTCTCAGCTGGCTGTGAGAAGAGCAAAGCTTAGGGAGTGAGGAGCACATGTGCCCTGAGTGCACAGACACAGCCAGCGAGCAGCGCTTAATGAGTGAGGTTATGGCATGAGGTTGCAAGAGCTGGGTCTGTGTCACTCGCTTGTAACATCTGGATTTGTCGCTTCAGCCCAGCAGAGCCTTAAACTCTTCCTGCAGCGGTTAAAATGCACAAAATAGGGTGTGGAGCAGCTTAGTGTTTGGAAAGAAGTGTAAGGCTGGTTTGCTGGTGAAAGGAGCCTTAGGAAAGCCAAAGCATTATTATCACCCCATTCATAGAGTGATGGATGCTGGAAGGGACCTCTGGAGGTCACCTGTCAACCCCTTCACACTCAAAGCAGGGTAATGCTTGCTTGTTGGACTGTAGCTTGCAGCCACTTTCTTTACTGGTTGTGCATGGTTAAGTTTGAATTTCTGAACATTATTGCCTTGCAAAATTCCTTCCATTGCTTGCCTGGTGTGCACGTCTTCTGTGAGAGCTGTTTGGGTCGAATTGTGCCAAACTGCAGAGTGGAGCCTTTCCTCCACACACCCTCTGCTCCATGGACAAATGCCTGGAAAACAGTCTGATTCAGAGCAGATTTCGAGCCTGTGGATCCTCAGAAGGATGGGGTTCATATCAGAGGGCTCTGACGCATAAGGGGAGATGGCACCTGCATGCACAGAGATGGCTGAGCCATGCAAGGGCCAGCTCCTAAATTGGAGCAGGTGCCACCCACTTGGCTTGGCCATGTGTTCTGCTATCAGCAGCCCTTGGTTGAGCACATGGACACTGAGCAGCAGAGGTGAGCAGCTGGAGGAGGTACCACCAGCAGCCATAACTCTGTCCGGCACAGCTGCAATAGCTCACAATGAGACCCGCTGAGCAATGCTCTTGGTTAGAGAGGGTCCTCTTGGACAGCCTAGGCTGAGATGGTTGGGGTAGGCCTTTACCCTCTTCTTCACATCTGTTTTTCCTGGCCTTTGCAAACTTTCCTCCAGCCCACACCCTGCTGAGAAACCCTCAGCAATTCCTTTGCCCCTGGTTTAAATAATAACACAACCTTTCTGGTGGTTATCTGTGTCCTACCCAGCACCTCATCCATAGGGCATAGAGCTTATGTCTGTCTCACGTGGGCAGGCACCCTCTTTCCTTTGCAATCTATGAAAGGCTAACAGAAGAAAGCTGGCTGCTATCTGCGCTGTTGCTTAATCCTCAGTCTCCAATTCCCACTATCAGCGCTATCAGTGAGACTTTTCTCTCTGCCACCATGTTGCAGAACAGCAGATAACATAATCCTAAATCCCAGGTACAATTTTGACCCTTCCGCCGTACCGACCTTATATTTGAAAGCAAAGTCTCTTGCATCAGATGAATCACAGCTGGTAATATTCTCCTTCAGCCTCTATTTCCTTAGTATCAAACCAAGCCCCATGTGCTTTCTGCTGTCTTATTTTCCTAAGCTATTTTCAGTTTTCATTTGAAAACGTTGTTTAATGTGGCCATGCGTGGAAGGCTTTCTGGTAAGAGGAATCAAGAAAGCCATTCACGATGCATCTTTCCCTCCTGAAGAGCATTGATTTATGACTAAGAATTATTCTTGCTGCCCATAAAGTAGTTTTTTCCAGCATGCTGGTTACACACAGGGTAAGATAAGTTCCAAATCCAGATAGCTGTGGATTTATCAAGCCATCTAACATGCACATACACATGCACTTATGCTTAAAAACGATTCAGTGGCCAATTTTTTTCTGTTACATAGAGTAAACTCAATCAAATTCATTACATTGTCTTGGCTTATTACTGATGGAGTTGACACGGGGATGTGGTCCAGAGGCTGCATCTGTGTAGTGATTACCATGATCACCTGCACTTGTCTTATCCAGGACTTTGTGTGCCAATTACCAAGCACTAGTAATATTATCTGGTTTATTTGATATTAACATACTCTCACAATCACAGTGTCTGCTTTACTTACATGTAAAAATGTCTTCTAGGAAGATACTTCCATCCTTAACTGCATTACAGTAAAAGCGCATGGCTCATGATGGCATTTCTTGGAATAGCCCAAATGGTTTGCGTTTAAGCTGCATGGAATGTTATTGTGAGCCGACCTCCAGACTCCTGTGGGTGCTCGTGGCACGTCTACTCAGGGAAAGACTGTGACTGAACTCCGTGGGTTAATGCATTGAGTAGAAAGGGTTCCCTTTTTCCAGGGAAGGAGCAACTACGGCACTGGGTTTTCATGGAAGCAGCTGTAGCCTGGCTTGGAAATCGCAAGCATTATTGGCCTTTATGTGTATGTGGATGTAAACCCTTTTTCCCACATCCTGAAAGTGTGTTTTATCTCCTCCAAAGTTAGGACAGGATCATTTTTCCCCCAACATCTCCAAGTTGTCATACCCCTTCGACAGCATGACTCCAGAGGCAGGAGCTGGAGGAAAATCCCCACACATCACAGGAGCAGGATTAAGGATCCTGCAACCACACTGTTACCTCTGAGCCTCCCTTGTCCCAGGCTGCTGCTCCTTGAACAGTTCACCCCATCTATGCCATTGGCACACTGTGGGCTGCAAGGAGCTCAGCATGTCCTGGCTGCCGTGTTTAATCCTGGAAGTGCCACGGACCTGACCTGTGTTGTATCATTTGTACCAAAAAAAAACCAGGGAAAAACCTGAGAAACCCATTCCTTTCCAAAATTAGCATGGATACCTGTGCTATGTGACCTGTAAATTCAACAGTGATGTAGGGAAAACCTGGGCCTCTTATTCCTTAATGTGGCCATGTGCTGCTAATGGGGAGTTGTGCTCCGTACGTGCTGCAGTACTTGATGGCACCTCCTGCTCCTGCAGCTTGCCAGTGCTAGGGGCTGCTGGAAAACCCTTTCCAGCTCAATAAGCCAGCTCCATAAACTGAGAGCCAAATTTGGCTGCTTTAGGAAAACCACCCAAAATGCCTTCTGCATCCTTTTCAGTATAGAATGGTCACTTACGTAGTTTGAAGGCATCTTTTGAGTGCAAATAAAGCACCAGAACCAACCTACAGCCAGGATTTTCCAAACATGTTTCAGGCACTTCTAGTTTTGGGTACCTGATGTGCAGTCTCTGCGTGGACCAAAAGCTATTGGCATGCGCCAGGTTGTCCACACAAAGACCCCTAACATGGAATGGAAGATCTCAATGCCTGCTTCTCTTTGTAAAAGGAGTTTGCCAGTAAACGCATAATACATGATAATAACCCTCCTACTTTCTGTTTTGGGTCCTTCGGGGTGGAATTAAACCAAGCCACACACAACAGCACGTCTCTGGGACTTGATACTTAAACCTTATTATTTTCCCCTGTGGCAGCAGGAGGGGAAGAGGCAGCAACTGATGACAGAGGAATCTGAGCAGCTGGAGCAGGATAAAATCCAAGAAAACAGTGAACTCGGGTAGATTTTCTCCCCTCCCTGGAGTCTGAATAGCTTTTCCATCCCACGAAAAACATTCATGGACGGGAGGTGCTTTTCTCCCTGTTTAACTGTAGCAAGGAGCATGCTGTGAATAAAAGGTGCTTCCAAAAGCATCTGGAAATATTTCCCATTCCAAGCAGAGACTGTGGCTCCCGCTGTGAGTGCTTTGCAGCATCCAGAAAAAGAAAGAGAAGATGTAGGGGAGAAGAAACTCAGATAGGACATTTGTGTGGCAGGTGGAGGAAACAAGGGATGCATGTTGGGGAGCAGTGGGCATCCCATGGTGAATGCAATGACACTGATGCTCTGTGATTTGTTTGCAGCTGTCCTGGTGCCTTTGGCAATGGGAACAACGTGGCTAAGAGGAAAGGTTGGTCTATGTAGCCTTTTGCAATGGGGGCTGGCAGCAGAGGGGACCCCCACAGGTTTTCAGTCAGCAGTTGAGCCCGTTTGCTGGGTTGCCCTTTCTATGATGCTCGTTTGTTGGTGATACCTGACTATGGCCAACTCACGAAGTGGGCAACACCCTGCTGGAATGATGGTGGGGATCACTTTGGTGTGTCTGATAGGTGAAGTCATCCCCTTCCACATCCAAACCACCTCTGCCATGAGCCCCTTCAAACTGGAGATGCAGTGCGATCCTGGAACTGTGCATTCCTAAACAGAGAGTTTAGGAAGGGCTCTATCTCTCCCCTGACCTCTTTTACTTTGTGGGGTGGACGGATCTGTAGTCAGTGTGTGAAACTGCAAGAACCTGGTGTTCAGTTGCCGTGCTCCGACACAGCTCTTCTGTATGACCTTGATCCAGTTCCTTGATCTCTCAGCTTTTCAGTTTCCTACGGGAATATTAAGGTTTCCCTTACTTTGAGGATGTGCCTTCTTATTGTCTGTGAGGGATGATGGCAGAAATAGACGCTGCCTATTGGCACCTATGTGTGCTATTAACAGCTCTAAGCAAGATGCTTCTCCCTTTCCTTTCTGCAAGCACACACCTCACTCGTGAAGCTTGCTGTTCAGCCAGTCCTGCTTGCAGTATTTTCCTAAGAGCTGGTAAATATGGCCATATAATGATGCCACTTTTACAGAGCAGAAGCTGCACAACCCGACCACAGACTCATCAGCGGGTCACAAATCTTGCCAGTGAGGGCACAGTTAATTTACCCCAGCTACTAAAGATGCTCCAATATCATCTCATGCTCCAATCCTTTCACTTGCTGCCCCTCTGACCAGGGTGTGTTGGGTGTATTACTCATTCCTGGACAATGCCAACTGAAGATCAGAGGGTTTCTTATGGCTTTCTTCATAAAAGGCTGAGATTGTCTGAGCTGAAGACAGAACAGCTCCTGTAACCTAACGGAGGCTGCTCACTTCTGCTGGCTTCTTAGTGGCAAACTCCCAGCAAAAGCCTCAGAGAGTGATATGTGGAGAACGGATAAAGACCTAACACTGCAGAGAAGAGAGCGTGAAAGATTTCTCATGCGGGTGTCTGTCTGTTGAGATGTATTTATTATCGGTTTCATATCATTTTATGTTTTCCAACTTTTTGAGATATATGGGATGATATAAAAACATGGACTCTCGTGACGGTGTTGTAAATGATTGGAAATTACCATCTGGGAAGTTTGTCATCTGTAATATGTAACACAATGGAAGCATGTTGCATATATATATATAAAAATCTATATTAAAAACCCATAAAATAATAAAAAAAGAATCCCTTGTCAGAAGCAATCTGCTTTCTGGGAATATTCGGGATGCAAAGTGGAGATTTACAAACCCTGCAGCCTGTGCACAGAAAATGGATGAAAACACGAGCTGCTGGTTGGTGTTAAACTGCAGTGGCATTCCTGCAACTCTGCATCCAAGCCATGTGTGCAGCATGGACCACTTCCAGCCGGCGATCCAGCAGGGCTGCCTTCCTCCTTTCCAATAGTTTGGAAGACTGCACTTCCCTGGTGGGGTTTGCATGGGGACAGATGTTTGCTAGTCAGCAATTGGCCTTGAGAGGTTTTGGACATGATTATGCACCTTTTTGCTTTACTTTTCCTTTTTCTCCCCAGGTACTAGGAAATAAATGGATTTAATTCAGATGAGGATGGGAAGAGCTGCTGCTGTTCATCACAAAAGTGGATGTTTGCTTGCACGTGAAGGTAACTCGATTTTTGATGAACATCTATTTCAACACAATTGTGCATCCAGGGGAATACGATTCACGTTTCTTGTGCTAAATAACCAGACATCTGTCAGCTGAAATAAAACTGAGTGCATTTGACTTAATAAGCAGCAGGCTGCTGTTGCTAGGACTTGCCACCTAGAGAAGCCGTAGCAAATGCTGTGCATTTGGCTATTGATAACTGTTGATCTATGTGCCAATAGCAATAATAAGGATGACTGAACTGGCTCATGGAAAGATGAAAATATTGCCAGGCTTGGAACTAAATGATCTTAAAGCCCTTTCCAACCCAAACCATTCTATGATTCTATGATTCCATGACTTTTACCCTGGGTTTGGAAACAGGCGGTATCTATCATTCTCACGTTAGCCAACACACAGAGGGATGTGGAATGAGAGTATAAAGGGCCAGAAGTGATGAAAACCATGGTTCACATTGCATTTCTGTGGAGAACCACCTATGGGAGTGTGGTGGTGGGAGAAATGGGCCCACTGACCTAACCAGAAACGACTCACGTGAGTAGCAGGCAAGGACTTGACCACAGGCAGGGATATGAACCTGCTTGTCTTAGCCTGAATGAATCAGTGCTGGTGAATCCCATTCACAAGCAAAGGAATACCTAATATCTTAATTCAGTGGGCAGCCTCATGTAAGAGTCAATCTGTTTTATGTCATCCTTGAACTGTCTGTTTTTCTCAGGCTCTTCACCATCTGCTAGCTATTAATATCCATTTGGAAAACCAGGAATTTCTTTTCCCCCCAAAGACACATAAGTTTCCATGCTTCCTTGACCCTTCACAAAGCCTCCAAGAAAATCTCTCCCAGCTACTTGCTAAAAAGTATTTTTAGGGAATAGATTTGCTGCTGAAGGATAACTCCAGATTTTCCTTCCATGCAGACACCTTCCGTGAGGCCGCGGCACCAGTCTCTTCACTTGGGTGGAATAAGTGCACAAGGCCAAGGTTCACCTCCAGCAGTTGGGGAGGGTGAGACTCGGGGCAGTTAACAGCAGCCACCCGCAGATTCACCTCCCTTCATAGTCAGTGAAGGGAAGTAGTCACTTCTACAGTGTGTGACATCTGTCCTAATGCACCATCTGTCTTAGGATGAGATGGATCGTGGCCCAATGCTCTTGATAGACCATAATGGGAGAGTAGCACCATTAGTTGAATGGATAGCGTGAGGTGTCCCTGCTTAAGGCAGGGGGGTTGGAACTGGATGACCTTAAGGTCCTAACCCTAACTCAGCCCTAACTATTCTATGATAGCACCTAGCAGTGGACAGGATGGGCATCTCCTTTGATCACTTCTGCTGGAGGTGGAGCTATGTCTATTATATATGACAGGTAAGAAAAGGATCAGTGAGAGCTTTGGGTTGAAGTGTGCATGAAGCTTCATCTGTGCTCCTGGATGGCTGGTGGCGCAGTGCCCTCAATGCTGGGACAAAACCCCGATGCCAAATAAATACCCGAAAATGGACAAAGGCTTTAATTATGGGGCTGAGAGTGGACTCGTTCAGTCCTTTTCGAATATGCTAAAAATAAACACAAACACTAATGGCCTCTTCAGTGCTTAGAAAGATATTATCCTTAATGGACTTCTACCCTTACTGACCACCCTCTGCCTAAAATATCTTTGGTGTCATTGGCCAAAGCCAGACAATGTTGTCCAGGCTGATTCTGTCTGAGTTAATAGGCAATGCGAGTACTCCTCTAGGGATTTCAGGTGGCAGAACTGTGCAATAGTGAGTGAGATAAGGCCTGATTCTGTTTCAGAATAGTCCAAAGAAACACATCAAAACCGGTGTTTGAAATGCCAGAACTGTGCCCTCTCATTACTGGTGTATTTTCAGCACACGCTTCCTTTTGTTTTTACAGAAATAGCCTTGGGTGGGGGAAGAAAGGAGAAACCCCACTAAAGTCAAACGCAGGAGGATTTGCTGCATCTTTATAAACCCCACATTGGGTCTATTTCATCCTTTTTTTTTTGTCTGGAGATGGAAAATGCTCTTGCAATTTCTAATCTTACAATCTTCCCTCTGCACAAAACAGGGGAAGGTGGAGGGAAGAAGGTGGGGAACGCATTGCTTGCAATGCCTAGCTGCTCTCATTAGATCATAAGCTAATTCCTAATCTTTGTGTTGCGCAGCCTTATTTACATTGCATTACCATTTCATTTATGGGCCCCTCGGAGCTCTCCATCACTTTGGGGAGCTCTCTAAATTTGCCTTTCGTCACGTATTAATGAGGTGTTAATCGCTCACCCCAGCCATTTTTGAGCAAATACCACATGGTGTGTGTGTTCTGTGCAAACAGCCCTTGTGCTCTGCTGATATATGACTGGTGGGGACAAGGCGTATGTCACCTTACTGCTAATTTCTTCTTCCATATGCTTTGCTTGCACGCAATGTCCCAGGCCCTTTGGAGGCCAATGTGGAGCTCTGCAGCAAACTCCTTGAAGGTCTATGTACCATATCTGGTGTTAAAGGGGAGGAGAGTGAGACAGAGTCATTGAGAATGGGGCAGTTTCTGGAGTCTGGTCCAAGGCAGATGTGCTACATCTGCACACATCCAGCATCTGGCTTGTTGGGGGCCCAAGTATCTGGTAGAGCATTGCCTGCAGAAGCAAGGGTGGTAGATGGCCTCCTGCTGCCCAATTAGGTAGGGCTGGAGGTCTGAATCTGTGCCATGCTCTTCGGTGTGCTCAGGGATATAGGGATTTTTGACTTGCCTGTCACTGCCTGTCCTTTAGCAGCCAATTCTGTCAGCGTGTTTGCTTCTGGTTATTGGTTTCTGGCGTGAGCTTTCACCCAGATCAAGAGCACTGCTTTCTCTTTTCTTTCTCTTTTATATGACCATCAGGAATGGATTGGGCTGGGTAAAAAAAGAAAGATTTCAGTTTATGGGCAACTTCATTCTTTGCTAATTATATGTATGTGTGTGAATGAGTATATATGTGTATATATATACGCATTATACATATGTGTGGGTGTATATATATTATATATACTATACATATGTATAATATTATATTTATCTTATATATATTTCCCCCCTCCTAAAACGAGCAAGCTGCAGATGCAGGGAGGCAAATCCAAGGTGTTTCACCACCTTTCTTTCCCTAGTAGTCAGGAAACATCAATTTTCCATATTCCTTTCCATGTTGCAGTCTGCAGTTCAGCCAGGTTGGCTGAAAAGGAGCAAAAGGGTGAAGAAAGAATAAGAAACTGCATAAAATCATAGAATCCCAAACTGGTTTGGGTTGAAGGGACCTCAAAGCTCATCCAGCTCCAACCCCTGCCATGGGCAGGGACGCCTTCCACTGGAGCAGCTCCAAGCCCCTGTGTCCAACCTGGCCTTGAGCACTGCCAGGGATGGGGCAGCCACAGCTTCTCTGGGCACCCTGTGCCAGTGCCTCAGCACCCTCCCAGGGAAGAACTTCTGTGTTACACACTCATGCAAGTGATGGGGAAAAGCATGGTGATGTATCTTCAAAACAGGTTAATCACCAGCTTATTGACTGGTCCCTAAGAAATAGGTGCCATGTAAGAGAGAGGGAGCTGAAGCTTCTGCAGAAGGTTTTATTGTCCCCCCTGGAGCAATCCCCAGCATCCCCCTGTAGGACCTGTGCTGCCTGTGTTCCCTGCGTTACCTACCACAGGGAGCTGTGGTAGGTGAAGTGGACGCTCTTGTTCTGCATAATGGATCCCAATCACTTTGAATGACTTGGACAGACAAAGCTTTCCTGATGAGCAGACCTTGTTTCCTCGGTCAACATTCCCATTATCAGGGAATGACCTTCGCAGCCCCATCCAAAGGGTGTGTTTCCGACAGCCTTTGCAGGCTGTGTTGCAAGACACACACAAGGATGTGGTGCAGCTTTCCCTTAATGCACCTCCCATGATTCTCTGGGATATGTGACAGGACGCGACCCTCTTACAGCTGGCCTTTTAATAACAATAAAATCACTCAGAGGTGCACTTTAGGTTGATTTATCATTGCGCAACATAAAGGGATTATATATCAAAGGAGGCACTAAAATGATAAGTGAGAATAAATAAGAAGAGACCAAAGGAAGATGGGGAATAACTGGAAGAAGTTTCACTGGTATTTGCCATCAAAAGAGATAGGAAACCATGGCTTATCTTGAATGGCCACGGGAGGGATGTTTTTTCTCCTTCCTGACAGCTGAAAATGCAGAGACTATGTCAAAACAGGCTATGCAGGATCTGCCTCCAATAACTGGAGTTCTGGACACTTTCTGTAGGCTTCAGCTATGCTATTTTTTGCATTAACATCATTTCAGAAAGGAGATTTATTTAGAGCCTTCGTGTATGTTGATTTTCTTTCTTTTTTATTATCAGGGCATTTTGGTCCATTGGCCAAACAAATACTAAAAGTTAGGCTGGCAAGCACTTGAAGATCTCTTTTAAGAGAAGGAGTTGAGAAAAAGAGTAATGATTGCCCCTTTTTAATGAAAGGGGCAATCATTCCTCAAGAGCTGCTAATTTATGCCCCTTCCTAATGTTGGGAATAAATGCTTTCATTCCCAAACAAGTATTTTGTATAGAGTTTGCTGCTGGGGAGAGATTTCCAGCTAAGGTGGAGTGATTCCTACTGCCTTTGGTCTTGCATCAGGGCCTGAAGACCATGGCTGCAGTGGTCTCTCCAGTGGATCTTACTGTAGAGCACAACCTGTTTGTGCTGGTGCTGGTGGTCGTCCATCTCTTAGCACTC
Organism: Myiopsitta monachus; assembly: GCA_017639245.1. Lineage (NCBI taxonomy): Eukaryota > Metazoa > Chordata > Aves > Psittaciformes > Psittacidae > Myiopsitta > Myiopsitta monachus. The sequence goes on along the minus strand of CM029919.1, from coordinate 94,507,438 downwards.
ACATCCACTGCTGGGTCGTTAGGCATGGTGTGGAGCATCCATGGAGTGCTAAGGAAGTGATTTAGAAGAAAACATTAAATAAGCCCTTAGGTTTGGACTGAAGTGGAGCTCACAGGCGTTCAACATTTGCCATCTTTCAACGTTTAAAGGGCCCCACAAAGAAGATGGAGACTCCCTTTTTACGAGGAGTCACATAGAACAGACAAGGGGTGATGGGCACAAGTTACACCTGGGGAGATTCTGGTTGAAGGCAAGGGCAAAATGTTTCCCAATGAGAACAACCAGCCATTGGAATGGTCTCCCCAGGGAAGCGGTGATTCCCCAGCATTGGATGCTGTTAAGATTCATCTGGACGGCGTGCTGGGCCATCTAGTCTAGGTCATGCTTTGCCAGGAAAGGTTGGAGCAGATGATCCCTGAGGTCCTTACAACCTGGAATTCTGTGATCCTATGATTCTATGACTTGTTCTGTGCTCTCAAAGCATGCGTCATTGCGTATAGAGAGCGCAGACACTGAGCCAGACTTGGCAATCAGAGGCGCCCACATAAGTCCCTCAGATTCAGTGTGTGTAGTGATGTGTGCAGTGGTGAACCAAGGCCAGAAGCAGAGCTGGTCCCACGGTGTACCCACAAAAGCCAGTGTGCTCTACCAGCCTCCTTTTGCAGGTAAGAGGCTGAAGCAGCCAGATAGCAACCAGTGTTTAACCCAAGAATACTCTTGCCAAAGTGACATGCGTGGCAACTGAAATGATTGTGAGTATGAGTTACGTTTGAATAGATCCAGTAAAAGATGCCAGGAAAACTGTGGAAATGTCAAAACATGCCTTTTACCCCTTTATGGATTGCTGAAAGTGCGTGTTTCACGTTTTTAAGTGTTATTTAAAGAAAATCTCATTCCGTAACAGTCTTTTGGTGACAAGAATGGACATAGGTAAGAGAAGAAAACCATTTAAAACATGCCCAAGTCATTCTGCATGAAACGAGAGGCGTGGAGCGAGCTCTTTGTCATTGCGCAGCCAAAAAGCAGTTCAAATTCTCCCTTCCCGTTCTACCTGACCTCCTTTGTCCTCCACTCTCTTCATCAGGGCAGCTACTGCACCAGGAAGGGGCTGCTACCAGGAGGCTAGAATTCATCTCCTCAGTGCAGGCGTGCGAGGTCACCTACTCCAGCCTCTTTCCTCTGTTCTAAGCCTTAGAAATTACCCGACATTAACATTTCATCAGTTGAGGGATTGGGATGGCAGCTCGCACAGTAGCTGCCTAAAAGCGGTGTTGGCTGTGTTGCAAATCAGCCCTTCCCAGGGTATTTTGGGTGCCGCTGCTGTGGTTCGTTCAAGTGTTGGTTGTGACTGTAAGGTCATGTAGTCCACTAATGTCACTGTGTGCCTAGGAAGAGGTGAATGCACTGGGGAGTGTGAAAAGGAGGAAAACCCAACAGGAATGAGGTCTTAAAGCACGAGGAAGAAAGTTTTGTAAGGAAGAAAATAGACAACTATATATAAATAAGGGGGTAGCATGGTATTTCATGGGCTCCTGTCTTTGACAAAGTGTTAATGGGGCGCTGGAAGATCACAGGCACTGGTGGATGAGGGCTGGGGTTAAGGTTAGGGTTAGGGATAGGGTTAGGAGTGCGCACCAGTGGGTTCTTTGTGTGTTTCAGCTGAAAGTTTAAATTTAGGAGGAAGAATTTGGCCATCTCGAAGTAGTTTTATATCGCAAAATGTAAAACCAGGACTGTGTTTAATGCCTTCCCAAGGGTTTTCATTGGGAAGTCTGCTTTTCCCTTCTTGATCATAGAAAGCTTTAAAAGCATCCTTGGGCCTGGATCACTCTCTCGCACAGGTTCACGGCCAGAGCCGGAGCTTGTGCCAGCACAGATGGTATTGTTAGACATGCGAGAGGAACACAGAGATAAAAGGCAGGAAGAAAAGTGCACTCCAGGAGCGTCAGCCCTCCGACTTTGAAGTGCCGGGGCATGTTTGCTGCAGCCGTTCCTCAAGGTCCCCATAGAATTGCTGAGAGGAAGAAAGCCGTGCTTAGAAAAGCTGCCAGGTGACGAGACCTGGGGATGTAGGGCACTGAGCAATCACACGCTGCTTTGCTTGCTCAAAGGCACCTGCAGGGAGGGGAGAGGGATGGGGCTGTGTGTGTGTCTTGGTGGGAGCAGGGGGGAGAGCAGGAAGGGGTGGAAAAGTCTCATAAATGCTTGTAAATACCTGAAAATCCATCTTGTGGTTGCTTCTCTTAAACATACACACATTATATATATGTACACATGCATTATATATACATACACGTATTTTATATACATGCAGATTATATATATACACACATCATATATATACACACATCTATATATAGATATAGATATACATATACGTATACGTAGGCACATACTTTCACATACACATAAACATATACACATACACACACACGTACATATACATATACACATACATATATACATATGCACATATACACATACACAAATACATATGCACATATATACGCACATACAGATACACATACACATGCATCTGTTTCTGTATGAATATACAACCCCTTTTGAGTTGCCGGCTGTGAGCAACCCACCGAGCTCATGTAGCTTGGTGTGCCTGGATGCTGTTGAGGTGTGAAGCTGCCCAAAGCCATGGACATGCAGGAGACCTTCCTTGGTGCTGTCTCAACAAATGCCAGAGGTGGCTCTTTCTGGTGTGACATCCAGAAGCAGGCGAGCAGTAGGGAGGGAGCCTGAGGGTTTGGAGGAGATGCAGGGCAATGCCCTTGCGCAGTATCCTCTTGACCCAACTTCTTGCCCCCAAAGCATGGACATCCACCATGAACAGAAGAGGATGTTAGGTCTAGCACAGAAATTGTCCAAGGTCTAACCTCTTATAGCTGCTCTTTTAGAGTCCTGGACCAAAGCCTGGGCATGCCAAGATCCACCAGTAACATCCAGCTCTAGGAGTTGTATTTACGGGGTGAGAAAACCCTTCCGTGTCTTGGTGCCACCTCCCTGTTGGGCCCTGAAGGTCTCAGTAGCAAGCTGGTGAGATCCCCAGGGTAGTTACACCCTGGGGCTACCCTTGGGACCTGCTCCTCCACTGTTTGTTAGAGGCATGGTGCCCTTTCTTCCTGCCCAGGAATGCTTACCCTGGGCAGTATAAATACAGAAGCTTTTTAGGTATAGAAATAGCAAACTCCTGACTGTGCCCCAGCCATCTCTTTGCTCCAGTATCGCCTGCCATGAGCTTGTCCGTGGCTGGTTCATGGCCACATGCTGATGGGAACTGCCACGTGATAGATTAGGACATCTATTATGAAGTACCCTGTGCTGAAGCAGGACATGCAATGTGCTATTCGAGCCTCTTCTGCAGCTGTCTGGAAAGCAGAAACTCCTGATTATTGCTGCTGACGAGCCTTTTGCTCCTGTTTATCAACACTGCTCCATCTTACAGCAAAGATTATACACAGTAAACCAAAACCAGCCACTTCTCACCCAAAGACTAAGGGCAGTTCTGAAATGCAGCAAACCCTGGTGGTCAGCCCCATCCTGCTCGCCTCCAGTGATGAGAGACCACCAACGGGCAGCAGCGCTGCTCCCAGATGCTCTTTGATCCTCGCAGGCCGACATCACCCCCCTTTGAAATGCTTCTTTATTATGGGAATGTGGGACCAGCTCTAATTACAAATGCCATGACCGAGAGAGCAAAGTAAGGCAATGAGAAGAAAGCTCAGCCCAGAAGAAGTCACACCAGCGAGAGGGCGGCACAAGGGCCCCCGAGTCACAGCTTTTCCATTATTTATCCCCCAACTGTGTGATCTCAGGCCCAGCATTTAACCTCAGTGCCCACTGCTCGGTTCTGCTGGGGAAACTCAGGTAATATTTGCTATAGTTGCAGGAGGTTTCTAAGGGGAAACACAGCACAGGTACGAAGCGCAGCGATTGTAAATGACCACAAAGTCCTCATTTCTTTGTATGCTTCATCTGAAATCACTTTTCCTCTATTTTTTCCATTAAAATCCAGGACCACATATTACATGGAAGAAGATTTGTAGAAGTCATTTCATCGACTCCTTTCTGGCTTCATCGTGGGGTGCATTCACACAGTCTTCCACCAGCCTGTGACCTGCCATGGCTTATTAACCCTCTGCCTTGATTACGTCTGTACTGCTGATGAGCAGTCCTGCTTGCTAAGGATGTTTTCCTACCAGGCTTGTCATGCTCTGGCTTCAGATTTAGACCTGGAGGGTTTTGGGGCTCAGACTGATGATGGATGGTGGATGATGGATGGTGGATGATTGGTGGAAGGTTGCCTCAGACTGCACCAGGGGAGGGTTTTATTGGGTATTAGGTAAACTTTCTTCCCAAAGAGGTGCTCAGGCATTGGAACAGGCTGCCCAGGGCAATGGGGGCGTCACCATCCCTGGGGGTATTGAAAGCATGTGTAGATGTGGTGCTTAGGGGCATGGTGGACTTGGCAGTGCTGGGTTAACCATGGGACTTCATCAACTTAAAGGTGCTTTCTAAGCTGAACAATTCTATGTTGAGGTTTGGTTATGTAAAACTGGAGACAGAAGGGTCTCCCAGACAGAAAACAGCAGCATAGGGATGAGCTAATGGAGCCCTCTCATGCGCTGCTCTTGGAGGCAGAAATCAAAGCCATTGTGCGGTGCTGCTGCCTTGCAGCATCTCACCTGTGGGACCAGCTTTGCTGGATGAGCTCACTCGGATGATCGGAACCGCTTCCCCTGCCCGGGCAACTGTGGGTCAAGAAAAGAGTTTCTGAACCTGGGGTTAAAAACCTCCACTTTGTGTCTCAGGAGGTGGACTCGGAGCTGCTCGAGCACCGCGGAGGGCCCAAGTCCAAACTCAGAGCGGGGTTTTGGCTGTGGTTCTGTTTTGCTTCATTCAGAGAGTGGGAGATAAACTGGTATTAAGCCCAAGCACGCTGGGTCGTGAACCACAAGGGTGCAGTGCTTGCCCTGCTCCTGCATTCCTCCCCACCCTTCCCCAAGGAAATCCTGACAAAGATGTGCTGGCAGGACTTCGGCGGGCTTGTGTTTTTACAGTGTGCTGGAGGCAGAGGAGGTGCTGGGGCTTGTGGCTTGTACGGTGGGCTGCTGGCTGGAGCAGAACCCAAGGAATGCCTTTACAGCATCCAAAATCACAGTAATTCGTGTGATTCCCTTGCCGGGGCTGCTGCGGTTTCAATAGGCTGAGGGACCGGGGGGGTTCAGATGGAGAAGAGAAGGCTCAGGGGGGACCTGATGGCTCCCTACAACTGCCTGAGAGGAGCATGGAGCCAGGAGGGGGCTGCGCTCTGCTCCCAAGGATGCTCCCAAGGGATGGGCCAAGAGGAAGCGGCCTCAAGCTGCACCAGGGCAGGTTTAGATGGAGCTGAGGAGCATTTCCTGCCCCAAAGGGTGCTCAGGCATTGGAACTGCTGCCCAGGGCAGGGCTGCAGTCACCGTCCCTGCGAGTGTTCACACACTGTGGAGACGAGGTCCTCAGTGCCATGGGTCAGTGGTGCCCTTGGCAGCGCTGGGCAATGGTTGCACTCGATGAGCGTAAAGTGCTTTTCCAGCCCGGTTGATTCCATGGCTCTAAGGGAGCTCCTCTCACCCTGGAAACTTCCCTGCAGATGATCACCATGTAAAAACAGTTTGCCCAAACCAGAACTGTTGTGCTTTGACAAAGACTCAGCTCCGTTGTTTCAAAGGGACACACTAAACCCCAGATAATTGTGTTGAGCAGGTCACTCTTTGTGAAAGACTCCATCCCTGCCCTCAACAGTAACTCAACCTTTCTGCGTCTTGAGCCTCCTTTCTGGAGGAGAGCTGAAGGCATTGGGAGCATTAGATTGGAACCCTGGAATTTCCCCACCTTGCAGGTGCAGCATTATTCCATCCACAGAGTGTGGTGCAGGGAGAGGAGGATGATCACACACACCAACCGAGCTAAATCGTCCTGGAGGGACCAGTATTAAAAGTGGGCTGTGTGATGTGCTGCGTCCTGGTTTTGACTCTAGGAAGGACCATCAGGCAGCACTTGGACCTGTGGGGATGACCCACCTGAAGGCGCATCGCTACTGTTCTGTATGCATCCATTTCTCCCATCGGACGATAATCACTATTCCTTATTTCTAGTACTTCCCAGCTATATATGAGACGTGGCATGTGACTGAAGCACTAGTTGCTTTCGAGGAGGAATGCAGAAGAGGGCAAATTCTTCTGTGCTCCCATCTTATAAGCAAGAAGAGTCTCCTTGCAGTCTCCTAACAGATAAGCCTCTGGCTACGGCCCCTATTAAAACCATGATGTGATAAGTCTCCTCTGGCCTCTTGAACTGGCATGGCAGGGCAGCTCTCCTGAAAGCACTTGATTTACTACCCATAATATTGTGATTAAAACATTGCTCTTATCTGGCAGGACCACATGAGGCAGAGCCAAACCTGCTTCTCCGACAGCTTCCAATGTTGCTGTTTCCTTGGCTACCCTTGGGGATTAGTCTTTGGTCCAATGCATTTCAATGCAGTTATCAGTGATTTAAAGCAGGGGTTTTGACGATGATAAACGATGATGAGTGATGGACGGTGGGTACCAGTGAGTCCTCTGGCTAAGCACTGCCTGAGATACCGCATGTGAATAACAGCGTGATGCAAACCAATGCATCTACCTTGGAGCAAAGGCTGCAAATCAGACCCAGAGGAAATTGGAGGCTCAAGGGAGGGCGTCAAGGTTGCCCTGTAGTTATCTCAATAGGCAATTTCGAAGGCAAGAAAAGGGCCAACTTTGTCTTTCTTGGAGACGAAGGTCTCCCATGAGCATGGAAGAGACCCTGTCATTATGCACAACTCCTGTGCTGAAGAAAGGGTGAGCAAACACACCAATTAAAACCACCCAGCAGATGGAAAGTGGACTTTGTGCCGTGAGGCTGAAGGAGTTTATCGTGCTTGGGTTAGCAAAGAGGGAACACGGTCGGTGTCAAAGGGACATTTGTTCTGTGCGATGGCTGGAGAAGCTGCTCCAGGTGTGGTGGTTGGAAGCTGAAGGCTGAGAAGCTTGGCCCCTGAAACACAGCGCACACTGCTGGGGGAGAGGCAAATATCCCACCCGGGATGGCCAAAATTGGGTAGAAACCTTGGGGAAACCTCACACGGGCTCATATCCACCAGCAGCTGGGCCCCTCTCACCTAACGTCAGGTGGATGCAAAGAGGACTGGTCTCTCTGGCTGTGTTCAGTGCCAAAGGAGAAAGAGAGAAGCCATTCATTTGCCCTATCACAGACACCCACCTTCAGAGGAAGGGAATGGCACCCAGCAATGCTTGACTCTACTTTTTGTCCTAAAAGGTCCCATTTCACCTGGTTTTGGAGAGCAGAACCATGCCCAGGCAGTAAATCCAGATAGCCATGAGGGACTCCCTGCTCCACCACCCAGTCCTATGCTTCATTTTATACTAAAAGAGGGAGATTCAGGCTGGATGTAAGGAAGGAATTCTTTACAATGAGGATGGTAAAACCCTGGCACAGGTTACCCAGAGAGGTGGTGGATGCCCCGTCCCTGGAGACATTCAAGGCCAGGCTGGATGTGGTTCTGGACAGCCTGATCTAGTTGAGGATGCCCCTGCTCATTGCAGTTGGAACTGGATGAGCTTTAAGGTCCCTTCCAACTCAAACCATTCTATGATTCTGTGGTCCTCCCATTAGGTTGTCCCCAAGGACCACGCAAGAATATTTTCCTCAATATGCATCTCACCATGTTTTCTGAAGTCATTCTCGGGCTTTTCCTGAAGCATCAGAACAAGCCACCAGAGGAGCAGCACCAAGGATCACATGAGGGTTTCTCTAGATCACTATGGCAAGTGCCGCAGCAGTCTCAGTTCTCTCTCTGATGAGCAAGGGTCAGATGCACACATCTCTGCCGGATGCATCACTAAACCTAATGATATCTTGTAGTTCCGCAGTTTACTTGCATGTTATGGGGGCTTCCCCAGTGCCTCAGGGATGCTGTGAATCCCTGACACTACCTCCTGGAATCAGCAAAGCCCCGGGGTCATCTGTGAACCTGCACCCCGTATATAGGCAGGGGATGTTCCTGAAGGTGCAATTTCAAGTAGTAGAGGGACATTTTGGTCAAGTCATAGAATAGCAGACTCATAGTGTCAGAAAGGACCTCAGGATCATCCAGTTCCAGCCCCTGACATGGGCAGGGACACCGCACACCAGACCATGTTGTGCAAAGCTCAATCTAACCTGGACTTGAACGCTGCCAGGGACGGAGCATTCACACCTTCCCTGGGCACCCTGTGCCAGTGCCTCAGCACCCTTACAGGAAAGAACTTCCTCCTCATATCTAACCTGAACTTCCCCTGTTTCAGTTTGAACCCGTTACTCCTTGTCCTGTCACTACAGTCTCTAATGAAGAGTCCCTCCCCAGCATCCCTATAGGCCCCCTTCAGACACTGGAAGCTGCTCTGAGGTCTCCACGCAGCCTTCTCTTCTCCAGGCTGAACAGCCCCAACTTTCTCAGCCTATCTCCATACGGGAGGTGCTCCAGTCCCTGATCATCCTTGTGGCCTCTTCTGGTCTTGTTCCAACAGTTCCATGTCCTTTTGATGCTGAGGACCCCAGAACTGCACACAATACTCCAAGTGAGGTCTCACAGAGCAGAGCAGAGGGGCAGGATCACCTCCCTCCACCTGCTGGTCACGCTCCTTTGGATGCAGCCCAGGATGTGGTTGGCTTCCTAGGCTGTGAGTGCACACTGCAGCCACCTCATGTCCATTTTCTCATTGACCAACACCCCCAAGTCCTCCACAGGGCTGCACCAGGTCCATCTCCCAAGTAAGGACCAAACAGGTGAAGAAATTCAACATTTTCACAGGAAAAAAAGAGGAAAACCCCACAACTTAAACACAAAATATTCTTTTATTTGTCACCGAAGGCTACACACGGTCACTTCTGTCTGTTTGCTTCCGTTGTTTTCTAGAAGGTATCTACATCTGCACTTATTTACAGCCCGGTTGTATTTACACAAGTCAAGAAGACAGTCTTAGAAACACAAAGTGTCGAGAAAAAAAATTTCCTCAAGAAATTAGTTCCAGACTTCAGGAATTACACAGGGTAATGACAAGAGTCTTCGGTGCTGGCCTTACAGATGCAGCTGTGGTTCAAACGTCCTCTTCCGGGCCGGAGCTGCATTGGAAGTCCACACACAGAATAAACCTTTTATTCTTTCAATAGAAAAAGTGTGATTCTTTGACTGATTGTTTAAACAACATCCATGAACTGTCCAAAAGTTCTATTGGAAAGGTCTATTGAACAGTTTCTGAGGGAAAAAAGTATTTTATATATATATATATGTATATACTCTTAGTTAATTTTCACTTGTGGTTTTCTATGCTCCACTGCCCAGAAAGCATCGACCTCTGGGATGGGAATTAACAGTTGAGCCATGTAATACTTTGTAAGGACCACAAAGTTTTACAACCATTAAAGGAAAGCAGGTGAGAGACACAAAAGGTTCCCCTCAGGTGGGCTGGGTTCTGGTTTGTGGTGTCCCTGCCCATGGCAGGGGGTTGGAACTGGATGAGCTTGAAGGTCCCTTCCAACCCAAACCATTCTGTGATTCTATAAACCAAGGATGGAAAAGCCCCAGGGCCGCCCCATGGCCCTTCATACAAGAGAGAAACAGGGATGCTGCACGTCCCCGTGGTGTCTGTTTAAAATCTGCTCTACAGTCATCAGTAAATCTATTTAAATACACCCAACAGATGAAAATAAACCCCACAAAAAGCTGGTTTGTTTGGGTTTTATACAAAACTCATGAAAATCCTTTGGCGCACGGCGGGAATTCAAATATCTATTTATTGATCATAATAAAAAGTGATCATAATAAAAAGAGATGCTGAAAAACTTGCCGTCCTACTGAGGGCTGTAAAAATGGGAGCAAAAGTGCCCCAAGCCATGATGATGGAGGAGGATGCTGGCCAAATGGGAGCCAGATTTCATCCCACCAAACCCCAGCCCCAGCACTGAGGCACAGCATACAGGTTTGGCAGTGCCACCAGAGCAAGAAGATAAAGCTAATAAGATATAACAAGCAAAGTAATCTTTTTAGCTCCATTATTAACATTATATGCCTCCTCCCTGTTTAAAAAGTGGCCATAGGACTAAGCGAGGTCCCTGGCCCTGGTTTCAATTATACAGAGATGGAATCAGACCAGGCTGCTGTGCTGTTAATACAAGGGGGGCCCTCCCTCTATATCGTAAAATTAGATTCCAAAATCTCATGTAAAGAGCCTTGTCTTTGCATTATGGATCGGGCTGCCATCGATCACCATGACACTTACAAGTCACAGCTGAAAAAGTACTTTATTAAGGGGGTTTTATATATATTTTCTCTAACAATTTTGATTTATTCTGCTTACGCTGCCTGTATAATAGACTGAGCGGAATATCACACCGATCCCCTACGCTCAATAAAGCAACTACAGATAGATTACAGAAATCCCTCACTGTTTCTAAGTTATGGCCAAATGGTGTCTCAGGGACTGCTCCCAATCATCTGTGTCTTTTAAACTCGAATCAAGCATCGGAGGCTTAGAACGACCTTTGTCTCATCGGCTCTCGCCTGGTGCCATTTAGAGTTGTTGGCCCATTTTCAGCGTGGCTCTGATCAATAGCTGTGATGACAAAGATATGATGAGCTGCGTGATTCCCTCCGGTTACTGTTGCTTAATGATTTTTCCAAGCTCCAATCTTCAGTTGAAAGGGGAGAAAAAGCCCTGAAATCAAATCAAGAGCTCGGAGGAAACAAACATCGAGGCATTTCTTGTGCCAAATCAGTCTTGATCCTCTCCTCACAGGCTGTCTGCACAGGACATATTTTAGCTGCAGAGGCCTCATGGCACTGGTTCCTGTCTGGATGCCACGGCAAGTTGGTCCCATCACTGTTGTTCCTTCAAATAGAGGATGTTTTGGTACCAGCACCAGCTACTGAGGACTTGAGATGTTGGTCCTTGCCCATTGCTCACTTCAGGAGCTTCAGCCCCTGCTCCAGACTGTTGGACTTTCTTCTCCAAGCTGTAAGACTTGGCCACAATGTTCCCACCATCCTTTGGACTGGAGACAAGCCCATTAGTTCATAGTCATTTAAGTCACCTTTGCTTCCTGAAGGGAAACTCATTTTGGTGGAGGGGTGATTCCTCTTCTTGGTAGTCCAGAAAAATAGCTAACTTCTCAAAGTCACGTCATAAAAGCACATGAGACCGCATTGACATTATCCCTTAGAGGTGGTCTGGCATGCAACTGGCCTCTGAAAGAGCATCTAGAACAATGGGATATGGGGTTACTGCCATGGGATTTCCACCCAGGACCATCCAGTCTTACAGAAGCAAGGATCTGCTACCCCTCTGCCCACAGGCAAAGGAAGAAGGGCCGGTCAGGCCTGGTTTGTGGACCACAGGGTGCAGTCCCTCATGGGTCTTTGTGTTCACAGCCCATTCCTGCAGCTTCCACAGGAATGCACTTGAGATCCCGTAGAAAAAGCATTTTTCACTAACAAAGGGGTAAATTTAGGACTGAAAATAGTTGTTTCTTCTTTTGCCATCAACTGGAGAGCTTTCACTGAGGCTGAGGATTCAGGAACGTAGGAGCTGTCTTCGGACAGGTTTGTCCCCAACACCAGACAGTCATCCCTTTCAACTTCTGGGGTTTGATAAAGATAGGACCAACACATACATACATATATATATATATATACACTTCTGTATATATTTTTTCCCCCTTTTTTGACGTAATGTCCGTAATTCCTGTGCTGGTAAAGATCCATGAGAGGACCCCCATGGACCTGTCAGGCAGATGGGCGCAGTCACATCCCACTGCTCCTTGAGGATGCTGGCAAACACATCCCGAGCTGCCTTCACCATGGTGCAGAGCGGGATGGCTCCCAGGTCTAGGAATGCCATACGTGTGCAGTGGGACCAAAAGACTCTTGAAAACTGGGTGAACTCCCCAAAGTCATTATCTCATGTAATAACCTGAAGAGTCTGTGTAAGGCTGTAGAGGTGCCATCTCAGGCTGGCAGGGTTCCGGTAGGAATATTTCACACTCGAATCCCTTTCATTGGCTGCGTGGAAAGGTGGCCCATTTACTCTTGCACTACTCCTCTTAGCATTGTAACACATGGACAGGGGGGATACAGAAGCACCACTTCTCTTCGAAGCCACTTGGAGTGTAAATGGGATGCACATCAAGCTCCCTCTGTACTGCAGGTCTTCACCAGGAGTTGATACCAGCTTCCCACAGGTGTTTTCTGCTCCATGGATGCTGATTTAGACCCTCAAAGCCATCACAAGGTTGAGGTTCTGGGAGGGATTTGTCCCTGGTGTGACTCAGGGAAGGGGGAAGCAGGGAGCTGGGTAGCCCTGGGAAGAGGATGCTGCTTCCTTCAAGTAGATGGCAACTGCTGGTTTGGCTGACACTGCCCCTAACCCCACTTGTGCATCCTCAGGGCAACCAAGGCTTGCCAAGAGTTTGATGCCAGCATGGCAGGAGGTAAGGCCATGGCTTTTTAACCATCCCTGGCAGGCAGCTGCCTGAAGCAACTGCTTCCTTTCCAAAGCCTAGGGCTGTCCCAGCCAATGCATCTCCTCCCAGCTGGCTCTACCAGAGCTGGATACCCTTTCCAGCTGCCCGCGACTCACTCCTGCCAAAGTAATAAAGGTTTCCTACTGCAAGGGGTGGTTAAGAGCACAGGCACAGAGCCCCAGTGTCGTCACCCTTCCTGCAAGCAGGAGGGGCCACCAGAAAATCAGAACCATACAGATGGGTATGGGGAGTGGGAACTGGAGGAAGAACAGTCTGTTGGGGGAATTTCCATCCCATCACCTTCCTCCTGGCAAGCACCCGGGAACAGACAGGCAAGGCAGACAGAGCTGGCGGACAGCATGGATGGGGAAACCATGATAGCATCAGGCTGCCAATGTTTTGCGGCTCGAGGACTGAATGTCCAGTGTACCCCTCTGCTTTATCTTGGGGGCTAGAGCCTGCAGAGCTGTGTTGGAGGATGCCAGTGGCGGGGACACGGGTGCATTGAAGGGCTCCGAGTAAGGAAACAGCCTTGGCATGGATTTGCATGTGTCCAGTTATCACTCTGCAGAACTGGGAAGCCAAAACCAAAGTGGATGGAATAAAGAAAACAAATCGGGACTGAGACATTCCCAGAGAGACACAGTGCGAGCTCCTAGAGCTGGGACACGCGCAGGTGGCAGTATGATATCAGTTTGGGACCAGGGTTGGCCAACTCCAGCCGGAGCTCCAGGGAGATGTGGGGTGACAATCTCTGCCTGCAGGAATGGCCCTTGCTACCACAGGACTGGTTCAGGCAGGGAAGAGGGTGCTAAACTCATCTCCTTGTTCCCTTGAACTTCAAGGACTCTTGCAAATACCAGAGCATGGAGGTTGTGTGAATACAAATGACATGAGCACGCTGAGTGACTTTGTCAGCAGTTTCGTGTTAAAGCACTGGGTCCCCTCTGCAGTGGGCATTTCCATTCAACCCCCCCCTCTTTTCACTGCTAACAGTCAACTGGGCTCTCTATTTTACTTGAGCTCGTGTAAGAAACAGTGAGAGGACTGATTCCAACATTCTCCTTCTTGTCCCACCACGCACAAGCTGTTGCTACTTATTAAACATTTTAAAATCCCTGCTGCCAAAGTCCCCAGGAGACGTTTCTCTGCCATAGTCATAAAGGACTTTGCCAGCACGCTACTCAAAACTGCGTTTCCCAGCCAATAAATACAAGCTCCAGAATGAGGAAAAGCAGGGTTTGGCTCGCTCTCGTTTTCAGTGGTATGGCACTGGGATACTCTAACTACTTTTAAATTCAAATCAGCTTCCTAAAAATTAACTGCTTTTATCAGATACAGCACAGTGGACTGTTAAACACGTAGCCTCATGTACTGAAACACTATACATTTAATGAAGTTATGCCATTAGCAAATGTACAACATGGGTGCATTAAATCCACCTATAGAACAGCTCTACGTATGAGAGAGAGGATTGATTTTAGCTTTTCTCAATAGAGCAGGAGTCCCTTTCTTGGCTTTTGCTCGGTTTTTTCAACTAAAACCAGGATTTGCACACAAAAAAAAACCCCAAAAGTATCTACTCTCATAATGAAAAAAAGACTGATTTTTTTCCCTTTCTTTATTCCAGTTCAGGAAGGAAGAGAATCATCTTGCAAGTTAATATCATCAGCTCCTTTGCCTCTAGAATCTACTTCTGCTCAGCTGGAGCTCCCCCCCCCAAAACCCCCCATTTTATGTCCCAACTGAAACGGGAAAACTACTTGTAAGGTCTCTTTTGAGGCACATGATTCGGACGGTCACTTTCGGAGTATCGGAATCAGTGTTGTCTTCCATCTCCTTTCTTTCCAGGAAGAGCTCTCCAGCACGCCGCGGGCTCCCTGTGTTTCGGGTGGAAGGCTATCTGTCCCTGCCCCGTCTCAGAAAGGGTTAGGATGACACAAGTTAGCACAGACACCCATTTCGCACTTCACACCTAAAGGATGGACGTTGACGATTCCCCACTTCAAATTCCTCACATAGAGGTGGGGGGGGGGGGGGAAACTAAAAAACCCAACAAAGATAAGGACAAGAGACAGGAAATTTCACTGTGATCACACTACGGCAAAATATACCTTCTGTTCATCGCAAAGAAACACGTGTGAAGGCCAAATTAAAGAGAGGGGAACAAAAAAGGGATGTTGCATGAGTTACAGTGCAACCGTGTTATTCCTTCTCTTTCTATTCTCCTTCCCTCCCCCCCTGCCTTGTTCAGTTTAGAAAAAGGATTGAGTACAACACAGTCAGGTTAAGCGGCCACAAAAGAGTAGCTGTCTTTGGCAAGAAGTCACCTCATCGCCCCTCTCTGTCACCTTCTGCCCATCTCGCTCTGTCTCATGAAGTGGATGTTGTTGGCGCTGTCTGAGAGTTCGGGGTACTGCTCCACTGAGATCACGAAATAGCCGTCGTAGCCCTGTACCCGGCCCGTGTTTAGCACTTGTTGCTTCTCCCCTTCTGTCCACGAGCGAACACCCTCCTCCCCATCCCGCAATCTCTGCTGTTCCCGGGACCAAGCTTGGGCGACAGCGCGCTGTCGGGCCAGCTCCAGGACGCGGGTCTTCTCCTCGTCCAAGGTGGTCCCGTAGCGAGTGTTTAGACACAGCGCGCCGTACTGGAGCTGGATGTCCGTGTAACGTCTAGTCCTTCCATTCAGCACTGTGTTGATCTGGGACACCGTCACGTTCACGCCGTTCTCCAGGGTCCTGCGCCCGCCGCTGAGCCCCAGGATGGACAGGTCACCCTCTGATGGCCCTTGCTTAATGAAATAGTGCGTGTCCACCCCGTCGATGGTGAAGTGCAAGTTCTCCAGGTAATGGGCATTGTTTAGGATGGCCGCGATCCTTCGCCCGTCCTCGTTGGCCACACTGATGATATCGGTGGCCACGCGCCCATCCTTCATGGCGAACTTGACTCCTTTGCCAAAGATAGAGCCTCCAGAGGCAAAGTTCTTGTTCTTCTTGACCTGCCGGCACCCGGCGATGCTCGAGCTGTAGATCTGCTCAAAGCGCTCCAGAGTGACAAAGGCCTTCAGTTGCTTCTGTACTTCACACTGGACGCCCAGAATTGACTGAGCAAGGAGAGAAAGAAGAGAAAGATGTGTTAGAAAGAGAAGCCTGATGACCCAAAGGCATTATTAGCATCAGCAGGACATCTTGGTGGGGAACATCTTGACATGGGGAATCTAATGAGAAGCTTGGGGTTTTTTCCTTTATTGCACTTTTTCAGATGTTTAGTTCTTTTTAATGGAAGAGGCATTTTGTCAGGGACTCTTCGTCAGGGACTGTAGTGATAGGACAAGAGGTGATGGGTCCAATCTGAAACAGGGGAAGTTCAACTTAGATATAAGGCAGAAGTTCTTTACTGTGAGGGCGGTGAGTCACTGGCATAGGCTGTCCAAGGAAGTGGTAAATGCTCCATCCCTGGCAGTGTTCAAGGCCAGGCTGGACAGAGCCTTGAGTGACATGGTCTAATGTAAGGCATCCCGGACTGTGGCAGGAAGGTTGGAACTGGATGATCTTAAGGTCCTTTCCAACCCAAGCCATTCTATGATTCTATGATTATTCTGCCTTCCTCTCACTGTTTCAATAAACTGAACTGTATTTTATCTCAAATAACGATGTAAAGGTGAAAAATGTGTGAGGGGCACCATTTGGATATGTAATTATGTCCTGCTTCAGTGTTCTTCACCTGCACGTAAGAAATAATTCATGTTGTGGCCACAGTGCTTTAGAAAAGGCTTTCAGATTTTCTGTGAAAAAGTCCGGAAGTACTTGTAAAGGCTTCCTCTATTTTCACTTTGTAACCCCTTGTGCTACCTCCCAAAGCCCTGCATTACAGGTATGACCCTCAGAGTGGCCACAAACCCTCTAGATCTCATTTTGACCTGGCCAAAGCAGGTTTTTCAAGTTAAGGAAGCCCTAAATCTGAGTCCTATTTCCTGCAAACCCTCTAGAACGTGCCAGACTCCCTGAGCTAAGGCCCAGGCACACCTGAATGCTTGAGTTTTGGCTTACACTGAATCAAATCTGCGGAGAGACAACAGCACGGATCATTTGCAGTCAGGTACAACACAAAGTCACTTTTGCTGTTAGCGTATAATGGAGCCAACACATAGCGAAGTGAGCAGCTCATCATTACTGCAGCATGCCTTTGGAAATGCTCTCATCAATTCATGGCAGCACCAGCTTCTTACAGACCCCTGTTCATGAACAATCGTTTGCTCAAATATCACAAAAGCAAGAGGATGCTAAGACAAAACTCTCCTGGCACTGCCAACAGCTCAGTTCAATAAGGGAATGACATCCGTGATTAAAAACAGGCTAAAAAGAGAAGTTTGCTGCATTCCCAAGTATTTTGAGGGAATTTAACATCCATGAAGGATATTGCCTTAAACTGTCCACAAGCTAAAGGCTCAGATGAGAAGATTGCACCAGGGCAGGTTTAGATGGAGCTGAGGAACAATTCCGTCCCCAAAGGGTGCTCAGGCATTGGAATTGCTGCCCAGGGCAGGGCTGGAGTCACCGTCCCTGCGAGTGTTCACACACCGTGGCAATGAGGCCTCAGTGCCATGGGTCAGTGGTGGCCTTGGCAGTGCTGGGGAATGGTTGGGCTGGATGATCTCAAAGGTCTTTTCCAACCTGGTTGATTCTGTGACTCTAAGACAATTCAGATGATGCAGGTATTTCAGTGTGGTCCCCTCAACTGAGACTTGTAGCATGGCAAGGGAAAGGAAATAAACCCTCATTTCCACAGTGGCCATTTTCAGGAAAAGGTCTCAAAGCATTAAATAAATAGAGGGTTTAGCACTGCAACTCACTCAGAGGTTTCCCATTGGCTTTGCTACTAATTCAGGATGTTTGGTAGCCTGGTCACTACATGCTTTGATACTACAGGTATCACAGCCAGCAGCTGTGCCATGATCTACCTTACTCAAGCTCCATAACCTGGGACCTTCTGGCCTAAGGGAATTTTCAATTTTCCATTTAATGGCATAGTTCTCCATAGCTTTGAATTTCGGATCAGTATTTGCCCATTATAAAAGGAAACCCTTATTATATACTTTTATTTAATTTCATTTTATTTATTTTATTGCAATTTAGGACCCAATGATAGAATACTGGACCTTCCCCTGGTCTAGCTGCATACTGCCTTTGTGATACTATATGAACTCATACAATTTCCATTACTCTACTGTTCATCTGAATGCCATTTAGAAAGAAAACAAACAGCATGCACCCTGCTACTGGCAGGACTTGGAAGTTTAAGGGATTACAGTGTTAGGCACTGTCATCTCCTGCCTCAGGAGACACACACAGGATACCAGGCTAACTGCCTTGTTGGTGTCCTCTTGGTCTTCATTCCGGTTGTCTCCTTCTCTACACTGGGAATGCATTTCTCATGTTGCATGTACAACTGTAGGACCGACACTGGCACTTCCTGGGGCTAAAATCAATGGTTGACCAAAGCCACAGAGTTGCGAACCTCTTGACCTCCAGGCATGGAGGACACAGCAGGTCGGAGATTTGTGAAGCTTGGGAGCTTAAACCACCTTAGTTAGGAAAGAAAAGTTACCTGCCCATGGCAGGGGGGTTAGAACTCAATGATCTTCAGGTCCTTTCTAACCCAAACCATTCCATGATTCTATCAGTCTGTAACTGGCGGACTGCTCTTTGAGCGCCACTGCCTGTGTGAACTAGACTTTGGCAGGATACAGTGAGTGCACACATCTAGCACACATAGAGACACCTACATGTCTAAGTCTAAGTCTTGAATTCACTCCTAGCTCCTAGAAGCTGATAATCTGAACTGTCCTTTGGACTCCCATGACAAATCATCTAAATGTCTGGTATTGAACACAGTTTTTGACATTATAGGGAGCCCTGCTGGGCTACAAGTTGTTGCTGTGTAAGGGTGCCAGTAATCCATGCTGTAGACATGATGAAACTCTAGGGTGTTCAAGGCCAGGCTGGATGGGGCTTGGAGCAACCTGCTCTAGTGGAAGGTGCCTCTGCCCATGGGGGTTGGAACTGGATGAGCTTTAAGGTCCTTTCCAACCCATTCTAGGATTCTATGATTCTAGGATTCTATGATCCCAAATAGCATCAGCAATTGAGTTCATTGTAGATCTCCACTGGCTATAATAAGAGCTTGGATATCAAGTTCACAGGCAGAGACCTAAATTTAGGTGCCTTAATCAAGAACAAAATCACATCCAAAGGGTTTTTCACTGGGGACTGGTTGTAGGCCTTCTGGGCTCTCCCCATCTTATGCCACATTAGGAAGTAGGAAATCAGACACGTGCAAAGCTGTAATGCTGAACATCATCATCACTTAACTACTGTAATAACTAACCACATCTCTATTATCTTGAAAACGAGCCCAGGATGACTCTGAAATGACTTTTTGAGTGCATTTCTTTGATAAAAAAGTATATCTGGGAACATCACCTTTTAAAAAGAAAAGCAAACACATCCAACTGAAACAATAAACCCAACAAATCCAGGCACACCAGTGTACAGCCAGCTTGTGTGCTCTGCTGTGAATAGAAAGGGGGTGGAGGCAAACAGATTACATGTAGTTCAAAGAGGCAGCGTGTCCCTGACTTTGAAATTACCATTTCTGTTTCATTTTAGAACTCATTTTAATGAACTGGCAAGGAAAAGGAACAGAAAATGCTGCAATGGCATGTGGTACTCTCTAAAATAATGCTGCTGCTTTTAGCAAGGTACCTATAAAACCAGTTTTAGGGCAGGAAGCAGGGAACTCACAGTCATTTCAATGTTTGGTGCTAGATGTGAGTGACAAATATGCTGGGTTTGTTTTTCCTCACAGTCTTTTTTTAATCAGATGTCCTTAGGTGACATTTCACTTTATCTACTAACAACCCATTGGAGAGAAGAGAATGACCTTCACGATTTGTTCGCTGCTGCATGGAGCTCAAGAGAACAGCACATTACAGAGATCTCTGAATAGCCTCTTGCATTTCGCCAGCACCTCTTGAGGATTCAAAATACCATAGCCAGATAGCATCATCTGTTGTTTTTAAATACCGCCTTCCAGTGTGAGACTGAAAGCTTTAATTTCCCATCAAGGATCCAAGATGTGAAATAAGTGAACATGTTTCCAAGTTGCTTTATATCCTTGTGCCGTTATACACAGATAGGTGTTTCTCTTGCCACCATATGGTTTGCAACACAGAAAGCCACTTCTTTAAAAGACTTGGAAGTTATGATTTCTCTGAAATAAACTCCTTCCTATTTATCCCAACCTTTCTGTTAACAAAATCACTCTTGGGAAATGAGCTTCTTTCTTGCGTTCCACCTGGCCATCACCTGAAGAGAGTGAAGGTTGGACGTAGTGATCTTCACGGTCTATTCCAACCTAGTTTATTCTATAATTCTAAGATGAGTCCCCATTTAGGTGGACGATCAACCACAGTAGCCTATCAAGCACCCATCCATCAGCACGGCTGCACTTCATGCTGAGGGGCAATGGGCTTGCTTAGGAACCTGACAACCACAAAGTGGGACAATGGAGGTGAGCAACTGGCCAGTGAGGCCAGTGCTGTACATGCTGTTTGATTAGTAATGAGTGAAACGCTCTTGGGCTTCGAGGACAGGTCTCTCCTCCATATCTCCAGTGTACACAGCTGCAAGGGGATAATGAAGTTGAGCTCATCAAGTAGGTTTCTGTCTGTGGGGAAATAAGAGGATTTGCCTTCTTTTCTTGCTCATCTGTTTTCATTAAGCTTCAAGAGCTTAATGTCTTTGAGACTTAAACTTCCTTCCTTGCATTAGATCCAGTCAAAACTGGCCACTGCTTCTGCATAACATAACTAGGGGCTGATGGACAGAGGTGCAGACAGTGTGATGGCCCAAGGCCAGCACAAAGCACCGTCAGCGTCAGGATGCCCGCTCTGAATGATGAACACTAGCAGAGCCAGCCCCTCAAACAGCTTGTCCTTGGGAGAAGCTCTGCCAGAAAGCACAGCCCTGAAGCTCACTTCCTGGCTGAGCATCCCAGAGCTCCAAAATGCTGTTCCATGAAGGATACCAAAAGCTGCTCCTCCAGCACAGACCTGGAACGAGCACTGCAGAAAACAGGAGCCTTCCTGGAGGCGCAGTGCTCATGGGATGGAGAGAAGAGTAGTTAATAATACGATGTAGTTAACAATATAAGCTCCAGCTCCAAAACACTCCTCCCTGCAAATAGAGTTGTTCTGGCTCAAGCAATTACCTGTCAGTTCAACAAGACAAAAGAGAGGGGGAAAAAGAGAGGGGAAAAAAGAAGAAGAGAAATTGGATTCAGGCACATCAGCCCCACGATATGCCAGAGGTCACCCAGAGTCCCCTGGTGCCAATAACACTGAACTTGTTTAACAAACAATTTAGTGACAGCCTCATGGTCACAGGGAAGAGGGCGGGGGGGGGGGGGGGGAGTGCTGCCCAACAGAGTATTGGATTTTAAATGTCACTGCAGAGCTGCAGGGCGTTAGAGCAAGGTTTATGACACGCTGCCTCTTTCTGAGCTGGTGGATGCTCAAAGTCAGAATTATCCCTCCCATCTTCCACCCTGGAAGGCAAGAACCAACAATGTTTTGGATGGAGATGCTAGGGCCCTCTGGCTGTGCGATCTGAAGAGAAACAACACAGCCATTTATGTGGAGATAGCTGTTTTGCTGCTGTGCTCCTGTTATTCATTCCTCACTGATAAAAGAACTGACTCAATCTGCTGGGCTACAGATCAGCGAAGCCGGTGGAGTAGCTCCAATTAACTATGGTTTATCTGGGTATGTGACCCACAGAACCCTGGGACTGGAAGAAACAGAGATGAGAAAGCTGTGGTGCATCATCTAGTGAATATCCCTGATTGCAAGGATGGGCATTGTTCTGTGCTTTGTCCAGGCTACTTTTAAATGACAAAAGACCTGAAGCTTACTCCATGTGCTTGGAAGATCATTTCACACTTTGATCAGTCAAAAAATATTGTTAACTATTTATAAATATTACTAATGTTGATAAAATATTCTTAATATTCTCTATTATATTTATATATTTGTATATTTATATATTTGTATATTTATATATTATATAATATACAACAATAGATATTTATATATAGTACTAATATTATCTAAAAATATTCCCTGTGCTCCTATTTACCTTTGTTTAATTCTGGATTTTCAAAAGTTTCTATTTTCTTCCACATGCTTCATCCATAAATATAGAGAGAACCAGCAAGATGCAGGGCTGGATCGTGTATGGAAGTGTGTATATATAGCTGGAAGGGCTGGGAGCGAACAGAACTTCCTGTGAAACATCAGTGTTGGCTGCACAGACAGCTCAGGAGCAAATAGATCATGTTTGCAGGTATCATATTGTGAATGGGATTATTTGATGCAAATATATGCTACAATATGCTGGGTGTGCCAGGAAAGAAAGGGATCCTGCTCTATCACATTTGAGAGCCACTTGCTGTCACAGCATGATCCTGCAAGTGGAGTCTACAATAAAAATGCTCATGTTTTGCTGCTGTCATAACACAGGGGAAGGATATGAAACAGTCTGAAATGGTTAAAATCCACTTTCAACACTTGACTGCAAAAGTGACTCATCTGGAAGCCCCACGGCTGTGTAAAGCCCTCTTTTAGCAAGCAGGTCCCTGCATGGTCCTCACTGCAGCTTTTTGCTTTAAAAACCTGAAAGGGACATGGAGATTTCCTTTCTTTCTTATTGCTCATTCAGGCAGACTCATCTAAAATGGACGGATGGAAGAAGGAAGGGGATCCTTAGTTTTATTCCCAGCTCAGCTGCCTGCATGAGCAAGTGTCAGTATTCACCTCAAGCTGTCAAGTTACTTGGCTATTCAATAAGTCTAATAATAATAATAATAAACTCCTGATAGATTAATGATATAATAATAATGATAGCAACACCAATAATAACAATTTCTATAGCAGCTCTATGAGAGTTATTATCTACTGCACATAACGATTCAGAGACAGTCTTTTGTGCGGTCTCTGAATGAGCTTTCCCTGTTTGCTTTCTCCTGTACAGCTTTGTCTGGGGAGCCTGTGTCACATCAGAGAAGAGGAAAAATCCTCAGGCTATTTCTCATTACAGAGATAATCTCTATTAGCATTTTATTGTTTAATACAAAGAAGTGAGAAGCAAAAGAGGAGTCTCTGAGCTCCAAAACACAACCGAGTTCTTGCAGCATTTTCAAGCATCAACTCAGCCATCGTAGCAAAAGGCACAGTTCTTTTTGTCCCTCTCGATTATAAAGTGATAAGGCTTAATATAAACCTCTTGTTGAAGTAGAAGCTGATACATTCTAGCTTGTCCTCACCATAGCTATAAGGCTGAGCTTGAAGGATGGGCTGACACATGACTATTCTATTAATGCACAGTATCTTGTTCATTACCTCTGAGTGGTACCTTTTGCGGTTCAGGGAAATGTGACACTGTATTTTACCCTCCCGGTGTAATATGTGTACAGGACCTCAAGAATCTGCTGTAGGACAGTGAGATTTCAGTGAACTCATAGATAAGAGGCTGGGAGAACAGCTGGAATCATTTCCACTTCCTACTGTTATCATTTTGTTATGTTATACGTTCAATGTTATATCCTGATCTCCCTAAGCACATCGGTGCATCTCTGCTCTCGTGATGTTTGAATACACAGCAAGCAGGAATTCAGTCTAACGAGGATTCAGACTAAATACAGGACAGCAACCCTAGAATAAAACCAGGCTAGGAGATTAAAGAGTATCCTGAGAAGTAACTGACTTTTGCAAGGTCATACAACTGATAAGCAGTAGGGCAAAGAGTAATCCAGGGTTCTCAGATCCTGACCCAGTGTGCAAACCTTTAACAACGCTGCCTCCATTTTTCAGCTAAGCAATTCCCAACAGGAAGAGAGGGGGAAATGACTGAGCTGTAAAAGCTTTCATTCTTACCAATTTCATCACGGAATTTTGTGCAAGCCTCTACCAAAGTGGCTTGTGGTGCAGGTCTGTTCTTAAATGTAGGACACGATGACTTGGGATTAAACCCCATCAGGTAATATGAAAGTTAACTCTCATCTAAAACTTCCTTCTGGCGAGACCCACTGCAATGCAGAACAGTTTCCTAGGCAAGTACTGCGACTTGCTTAAGACATTTTAAAGCAGACTGAATACATTTCTAGCGAAATAAAAATCCATAGAAACTATTTCTGTACCAAGATTTGCTTTTTTTAAACTTCCAAGCATCCCTGGTGCAAAGGCATTTGAACTGAGCCTGCAGTATGTGATAACAGGGCCTCTTGTGGGAGGAAGAAACAGGAACACACCATTCAATTGAGCAACCACCAGAAAACATCACAGGAAAAAGCACCATGGCAATAAGGACTGCAAAATGTGATTATTCAGTCAGATTTCATTGCTGCAATGGGGACTGAGGCACCTTTAATCTCCCAGTTTATCTGGGAGCACATGCTGATAGAGGGTTTTTAATAAAGACTACAACTGTATAGATTGCTGATAAGAGTGTGAGGTACAGTATGGAGTTGCATGAATCACCTTGCTATTGTCCCATTCCTGGGTTTTCATCTGTGTGTGGGTTAGCTCATAGGATGGCTCCATCGCATCCATGTCTGGTTTGGGGTAGCCAGGGATGACGTTGTGTAGCTGGAACCCGAAGGTGAGCAGCCAACTGTTGACATCTGGAAGGGAAGAGAAGCATAAACAGATTATCTGATCTCTCCAGCAGGATTGCCCAGGAGAAGGCACAGAGGAGGACCCTGTGTTGATGGCACTGTAACAAGACTGGCCAAAAAGATGAGTGTCTATTTAGTGTGAAGAGCACTAAATCTTAACTGTCTTTGAAAGAACCGTGTGTCAAAGCTAGGCTTTCCACATCCAATCACAGTCCAATTCTGCATTTTCCAAGCGTTGGTAGTGACCAAGTGGCCCAAATCAAAGCCAATGCCACATCTAACCTTCAGCAGCAGGGAACTGGCATTGCTCTAAGGTACGCAGGAGCACCACCACGATAATGGAGGCTGAGATGCTCCAGCTGAATGGGAAGAGTTGTCCAGTCCTACAGTCATCTCAGACACAATATTTCTCTTCTGAGGACTCTCAAAGGGCCTTCATGCTGAAGACTAAATTTAGAGATATGTGAGCCAGAACAGCAGGACATCCATGACAAACGTCACGGACATTCAGCAGGTGCTCATGGACATATCCTCTGTTTTTAACATGGCTTTTCCACCTCAGTCCTGAGTTTTCTGGCATTTTTCATAAGAAGGTGTAGTTTGAGTATTAAAACAGGGTAAAGTCACAGTCATCTTTTACATTTAAAATCAGCTTCCAAACTACCTGCAAGGTACATTATAGTGAAAATCAGTGTATATGCCCCATCCCTGTCAGTATTCAAGGCCAGGTTGGACTCAGGGGCTTGGAGCAACCTGCTCTAGTGGAAGGTGTCCCTGCCTCTGGCAGTGGGGTGGAACTGGATGAGCTTTAAGGTCCCTTCCAAACCAAGCCAAACCTATGAAGGTAAAGTTAAACTAATATCTGCTCCATGGGGTCTTAAGTATTTGGATGTACCTGGGATTGTGTTGGTGCTGGTCATGCAAGAGGCTTGATTTTCATTTTGCTAAACAAAATAAATGTTGTTAAAACAATCTGAAGAAGGGACCAATTTAAATAACCAAATATGCATCTTTTAATATTTCTTCTCTATTCCCCATGCGACTAAATGAGTGTGTTGAAGAGCTGGTCAAGCAAAAACATTATGGATGCGAGTGGCAAATAAGGTGCTTCCAGACGACTGGAGAACCAGGAGCCAAACAAACACTCTATCTGTTGCTTGTTCTCTTACAGGCCAAAACATTGCCATTGGGCAGATGCCCAAGAAGCCCTTGTGACAATCCATGTGGAAGGGGGAGGATTTCTGTAATAAAAGCACTTCTGTTCACTCAATGTACAGATTGTTTCTGGAGTGTCTTTGAAACAGAGGTGGTGGGGGGGAGGGAAAGAAATTAAAAGGCTCATTTGATTGTTTTATCTTGCTCAGTGCTAAGCCAGCCTGCTTCCAAATCCTTCTCATCTGAAATAGAATCATAGACTCATAGAAGAGTTAGGGTTGGAGAGGACATTAAGATCATCCAGTTCCAACCCCCTGCCATGGGCAGGGACACCAACACTAAACCATGTCACCCAAGGCTCTGTCCATCCTGGCCTTGGATGCTGTCAGGGATGGAGCATTCACAGCTTCTTTGGGCAACCCATTCCAGTGCCTCACCACCCTCACAGCAAAGAACTTCTTCCTCAAATGAAGACCTTTGATGTACATATGGTAGACCTGGTGGTCAGGAGAACAAAGTAAACCACTGAAGGCTGGAAGTAGCGCAGGAACCACCTCCCAAGCACTTCACAACTGTTAGAAAGACCGCAGAGCAGGGATGCTGAACAGCCAAAGACCATGTAACGTGTCTGAAAGATTCAAGACAGGCCTTTTCTTTTTGATACTAAACTGACTTTCAAAACATTTGCAAACAGGAGTTTGTTCTTTTTGGGAAGAGGTGTTGGACTACCCAGACATACACAGAAAAAGAAGCAATCCCAAAACATGGGAGGAAGGTGTGGAGCTGAGAAACCAGAGGGGAAATTATTCATTTGCCAAGAGGCAGTGACAAGTTTTTTTGACAGAAAAGTGCATTTCACATCACTGAGGGGCTTTTTTCTTCAGCTACAGTAACCCTGCCAACACATTTCACAGCAAATTCATTTGAGGGCAAAGAAAAAAGAGTGCTTAATGCAGACACATGTAATGGAAATGTCAGTTCAATCCATCAGGATTGCTGAAGCTGGCAGCAAAGCTCTGTGCCATGAAGTGTACAATCACTAAAATACTCATGTTTAACAATGGGCCTCTCGAAAACATAAATACCTGCTTCTCTGCTTTCCCCTCTACGTGTACCTCCAATTTGTACCTATGAGCTCACAAACCTCATCACAGGAGACCAAAGCATGTGTTCTTCACCTTTGTCCTAGGTGCTGAGCTCCCATAAGGACCAGGATGGGGATGGAGGGTCAGAAAGTGGTTCCCTGGGCACGTTTGGTTGTGATGACAAAGACACTCATCATAGGTCCTGCCCATGAGGTGCCTGAAGGCTTAAGCAGGAAGAAATGCCGGAGCAGCAGCTTTGCATCACGGACACTCATCCCATCTGGTCATTTGTTTCTTCCATGCATTGGGAGTGGAGAGATTTAAAAGGTGTATTTGAGCCCTGTAGCCTTGCAAGAATGAAAATGGAACTTTTAAGACCATGGAAAAAGTTATTCAGTGCATATAAAATATTAAAGTATTGGGTTTAAACAGCTTGATTTTATCATCAGAGCTGGGGGGAAGCTGCTCACCTGCACCAACACAGGACTGGAAATTTTGTTTTGTCTTAACTTGAGCAGGAAAACAAAACTCTGTTAATATGTCCTGAAGGAACTGTTAACAACTAGTCCTGGTGTCCTCAACATAAGGAAATGGAGCTGTCGGAGCAAGTACACAGGAGGCCACGGGCATGATCAGGGGCTGGAGCACCTCCTGTATGAAGACAGGCTCAGAACATTGGGCTAGTTCAGCCTGGAGAAGAGAAGTTGTGTGGAGACCTCACAGCAGCCTTCCAATATCTGAAGGGGGCCTACAGGGATGCTGGGGATGGACTCTTCATTAGGGACTGTAGTGTTAGGACAAGGGGTAACGGGTTCAAACTTAAACAGGGGAAGTTCAGGTTAGATATAAGGAAGTTCTTTCCTGTGAAGGTGCTGAGGCGCAGGCACAAGGTGCCCAGAGAAGTGGTAAATGCCCATCCCTGTCAGTGTTCAAGGCTGGGCTGGACAGAGCCTTGGGCAACATGGTCTGGTGCGAGGCATCCCTGCCCATGGCAGAAAGGTTGGAACTGGATGATATTAAGGTCCTTTAGACTCAAACCGTTCTATGATTCTATGATAGATCAGTTTAAGGCAACAACTGCAAATACAGAGCTTCCATTTTGGTTTTGACTCCTTAATTTTTCCTTTCCAATTTTCAGTATTAGTTGACACTCAACTTGCAAAGGTTGAAAAACAAGAAGGAAGTTTTCTTCAAGGCTATTCTGGAGTTCATCATTGAGGCAATTTTGAGAGCTGTTTACAACATTTCTGCTGAGAAATCTCTCAAGCTCAACCCTCTCCCGTTAATAAATTCAGTTTTGACAAATAAGCATTTTCTGATAGAAGTTATCTCAAAGTATTCCCTGACAGCCTTAATTATCAGAGTGAGGCCATCACACAGGATCTTTGTCTGCATCTTTTGGCATATTTCACTTTCCTCATGACATCAACTTCTCAGCTCTGGAGAAAACAGCTCTTCATTAAAATAACCCTAAAACAATCTAATCCTTATGATTATTGCAGAAGAACCTGGAAGCACAAATCCTAATGGCTGAAAACCCAAGTGGAACAGAACAATCCAGGATTTATATTCTATAACTTTTTTTTTTTGCTCTTAAGCCAATCTCATAACTTAGGGGAACACAAATATTGCTGCATATGGGAAGGTTGTGATAGATGTATCCTGGGCTGGATCAAAAGGAGTGTGAGCAGCAGACCAAAGGAGGTGATCCTGCCCCTCTACTCTGCTCTCATGAGACCCCACTTGCAGCACTGTGTGCAGTTCTGGGGTCCTCAACATAAGAAGGACATGGAGCTGTTGGAATAAGTCCAGAGGGGGCCATGAGGATGATCAGGGGCTGGAGCAGCTCCCATATGAAGATAGGATGAGAAAGTTAGGGCTGTTCAGGCTGGAGAAGAGAAGGCTGCGTGGAGACCTCAGAGCAGCCTTCCAGTATCTGAAGGGGGGCTACAAGGATGCTAGGGGAGGGACTCTTCATTAGGGACTATAGAGATAGGACAATGGGTAATGGGTTCAAACTGAAACGGGAAGTTCAGGTTAGATGTAAGGCAGAGGTTCTTTACTGTGAGAGTGGTGAGGCACTGGCACAGGTAGCATATTCAAAGAAGAGCAACGTATCTCGTGAAGGGTCTGGAGCACAAGTCCTGTGAAGAGTGGCTGAGGGAACTGGGGTTATTTAGCCTGGAGAAAAGGACGTGTAAGGGAGACCTTATTACTCTCTACAGCCACCTGAGAGGAGGTTATAGTGAGGTGTGGCTCTGTCTCTTCTCCCATGTAACAGGCAGTAAAACAAGAAGAAATGGCCTCAAGCTACACCAGGGCAGGTTTAGACTGGAGATTAGAAAGAGCTGTCAAGCACAGGTATAGGCTGCACAGGGAAGTGGTGGAGTCACCATCTCTGGTGGTACTCAAAAGACATGTAGATGTGGCACTTAGGGACATGGTTTTGTGGTGGCCTTGGCAGTGCTGGGTTAATGGTTGGACTCAACGCTTTTAAAGGTTTTTTCCAATGTAAATGATACTACTATTCTAGGATGCTATGAAAATACGAAGGACATTTAATCTACAGAATGACTTTCTGCATAAAACACCCATACATAGAGCTCATGTTATTGCCGTTAACAAAGTCCTGAGGAAGCAGCTCAGAAGTTATGTCAAGCTGTGGGGTAGGTGTGGCCTAAAACCTGGCTTTTGAATCTAACTCACCTGCATTTATTGACTTTTAGTAGAAACTGTTAAAATTGTGGGGCAGATTAACTTTGATTAACTACACGGTTAGTGTAGGCTGGCTGTAATAACAGGTTTAAGTCGCTGTTGTCATTCTGCTAAAACAAATCTGTATGTCATTTGTTTAGTTACAAATAAATCCCTAGCCAAAACTGTGCAAACAGAGCTGCCCCTCTACAAAGTGAAAGGTTATCAGCACATTAATTGGTAGCTAAACATGGGATATCTGAGGGAATGGAAATCTGGAAGCAAAATAAAGGGAACACTAAGTAAAAGGAAAGGAAACAAGCTCGGGAATTACCATTTCCATCTATGCTAATGAATTAAATATGCTCTGGACATAGGGGTCAACTGGCGAAGAAAAGCTTGTGTCCATTATATTAAACATTGGAAACCCTTGTGGTGACCAGGATACTAAAAGGGTAAAACCTATTGTTTTGGTTTTGGCCAGGATAGAGTTAATTTTCTTCATGGTAGCTAGTACAGGGACTTTGTTTTGGGTCTGTGCTGGATTGGTGTTGATCACACAGGGATGTTTTCACTATTGCTGAGCAGTTCTTACACAGAGTCAAGGCCTTTTTGCTCCCCCAGTGAGTGGGCTGGGGTGGGCACAAGGAGTTGTTTATGTGGTTTTTGCTTTACTTATTAAACTGTCTTTATCCCAATCCATGAGTTTTCTCACTTTCACTCTTTCAATTCTCTCCCCCATCCCACTGAGGGGAGTGAGGGAGCAGCAACAAGGGGCTTAGCTGCTGGCAGGGGTTAGACCATGGCAAGCTTTAGAATATCTTATTGAATGCAAATGTCTTACCTGTCATGTAGCACTTGATATCCTGAGAGTTGCTAATGGGATTGTTGTTTTTGAACATATACAAGTTGAAAGGCATTATGTTATTGCTACTCAGATGCTTCCACATATCATGGTCTGGACTTGTCCAGCGACCCGCTAGCACATCATAGTCTCTCCGTCCCATGTGGATAAGCTTTGTGAGTGGGTCATATAGCCCTCCATGGTAGCCAATGATGATCTGGAAGTTGGGATTGGTGTCCATATAGATCTCCCCATAAGCTGTGTACAGTATCTGCTTAATCATTAAGCCAGTCCCACTGAAGACAGCCAAAGGAGTGCCAATGTTATCACAAGCTATGTAGAATTCATCACCGCTGCTGAGCTCCATTGCAAAGAGGTGGCCTTGGAGGTCATAGTAGAGGGAGGTGATCTCGGAGCTCGAGTGGTTGTATAAGTGGGTGACCTTGGTTGGGTTGGTCAGGTCTGCGTAGAAGAACTGCAAGTGATGGCCATGGCTGGTTTTGCTAGACACTCTCCTTCCTAGGCCGTCGTAGCGGTATTTCACACTCCATCCACTGGCTTTATTGTAGGCTTTGATGAGAAGGCCAGCTGAATTGTACTCAAAAATGTCATTGCCCCTTTGCTTCAGGAAGCCATCTTCATCCATTTTGTACTGCACATCCCCAAGTCTAGTAATCCTGTCCCTGAGGTCGTACCTGAGCGGTGTAAGCCGGGCACTATTCCCTGGACTCAACAAATGGAGGTTTCCATTTAGGTCATAGCTGTAACGCCAGAGGGGTTTGTCATTGATAGACACTGTCTGCAACTGGCCATCAGCATCATATTCATATGAGTACCTTGTTGTGTTGGCATAAGGTCCAACTTTCAGCTCTTTCTTAACCACTCTCCCCATGTTGTCATACTGCACAGTCATCCAGTACATGAGAGACCGGAATATCTCGTACTGGACCTCCTTCATCCTGCCATAGGCATCAAAATGTTTAGTGTGAGTCATGACAGCAGTGGTGATAATCTGGTTGATATCATAGTAGATGACTCCAAATTTACCAAACTGCTCGGTTTTGCCTGACACATCATCATACCTGTAGAGATCAATGGGTAAAGGTGTCTCGTTGATGACTGCTTGCATGCTGGTCACCCGAAAGCTGTTGTCATAGTTGTAGTCAAAGCGTGCATTCACCATGCCTTCCTCAGTGAAGCGGAAGATCTGCCGGTCAATGAGGGGTCCTATCTGCCTGTATCTGATTGTACAGGTGAACCCTTCATTCTGCAAGTTTATGGTCTTCAGCATGCCAGCAGTTTCATCATAAGTGAAACTGATCTTCGTGGTGTCGTAGAGCATCTCGGCTAACTTGGACAACTTGCCGTACTTGTAGATGACCCGTCTCCCTGTGCCCAAGTACAAAGTGTGGAGGAGCTGCTCATCCTCTGTGAAATCCTGAATGACTGAGGCGTTGCCTTCTGGTGGCCTGTAGATGTTCCTGTAGTAACCAATGGAACGAATGGTTTCTAAAGTCTGACGAGCAACGTTGGGCATGGTCACTGATGACAACCGGTCATTCTTATCAAACTCAAAGATGTACTGTCTCTGGCTGTGAAGGAGGAGCACCATGGACTGGATGGGAGGGAGAAAAGCACAGATTATGTTCCTGGTTTTTAGTCAAAATGGTACTAAACTCACAAAACATGCAAAATTCTGCAATCCAAAGAGTAGGGCGAGTGACATAAATCTCTGCACCCACAGGGTTAAATGGTGAGAGGCGTGCACAGCACATTGAGTGTCCCCAAGAAGGAGTAGGCCACAGGAAGAATGCACAGAGGAAGGTCTAAGTTCAGAATGCTCATCTGTTTCAATCAATACCCTGTAGCTAGCTGCCTTTACCCAAATTCCTCGTGCCAATAGCTTTTACACACTAAATAAATACAATTGGTAGAGCCACTTAAACAGTGCCTGAAAAAGCATCCCCTGATACCTTCCAAGGCCTAATTAATTCACTGTGTCTCCATATCTTCTATTACTCTCTTACTCCAAACTTCTGCCTGCCTGCTTATTTGTTCTGGGATTTTTTTTTGCATATAACAAACAATCCACATGGTTTGTATAATACAAGGAGCAAGTCAATACTTTTTGTGTTTTAAAAGTAATGTTACTGTAGTTTCCTTAAACTGTTGTAGGCATAGGCTTTATGCAAAACTCAGGAATAGAACATTCCAGCCCCAGGTATGCTGCATATGGATCTATAGAACACTGGGCAGTGTAATGATGAATGGTAATACCCAGAAGGATTTAAGTCCCACGCCAACCTATGGAACGCAGACTACAGAAAATGCTGCAGTGTGCTACAATAATCTGACTGGATTCATGCC
This sequence comes from Myiopsitta monachus, assembly GCA_017639245.1. Classification (NCBI taxonomy): domain Eukaryota; kingdom Metazoa; phylum Chordata; class Aves; order Psittaciformes; family Psittacidae; genus Myiopsitta; species Myiopsitta monachus. Next base: position 94,474,963 of record CM029919.1, on the reverse strand, counting down.
TCATGCTTAATTACATGTGTTTCCTACGAAGCAGGAATGGGCCCCTCGAAGAAGGCAGCATGTCAGATTGTATGGGATCTTTTCACATGGAAAAACCTATTGGAAATTCCTACTGTTGACTCCTCTGGCTTCAGCTGGAGATATTTTATATTGCAGCTGGCTCAACAAAGGAACGTCGTGCTTAAAAATTCAAATGCTAAAGCTTCACAGCATTAATGCAAGCGCTCAGTGTGACTGGGAAGAAACTTCTCAGGCTATTTTCAACTGCTCTTTGGTGGTCTGGCATCAAAGTTCATATGTGCACCTTAGAGAAGGCAGATGAATATAGGACCATAATAGCCATAAATCAGCTGATGTGAAGGAGCACTGCTCGACTAAAGTCAAAGGAGTAAAGCCCATTTGCACCAAACTCACCATCTCTGGTTGATAAGAGGATTCTTACCTTCTCCAAGTAAGTGTAGCTCCATGATTTGCCATCAGCAAAGATCCTGGATGTAATCCTTCCAGACTGATCATACTCCATCCTTTCTGACATTGTGCCCCTTTGAATCCCTGCAATGTGTCCTCCCGGGGAATAGGTGACATTGACCCCATTCAGCCTGCTGCTGGGTGACCAGAGGCTGGGCCTCCCTGCCTGGTCATAGAGGATGCGGAGCGTGAACTTGCGGTGGTCATCATAGATCTTCTCTGTCCTTGTCACACGGTCAAAGTCGAGGGACAGCAGGTTTCTGTTGTGAACCTATAGGATAAAGAGGGAGAATTAAGAAGCTGGAAAGAGTTCAAGTTACAAAGACCACCCTTTTCTTCACCAAGTAACTCTTTAGACCACGCTGGAGAGTATCCGTTTGTTCATTGCCTCTGGATAAGAGGCAGTTTTCAAAGTAAAGCCTTATCCTCCATTGCTTCTGTTCACTTCAGTGAGAGAGGCAGAAAACCAGGGTAATTCTGAAACATCACCATGGTGAAGGAATATTCCTCATATCCCAAACCTAGGCTTAGAACTCCTACAGCAGTTGTGATTACAGACCTACAGAAGATAGAGTGACAACTTGTTGCAAGGAACATTTGCGAGGTACTCTGCTTCTCAAACCTAGGTTATACAGTCTTGCCGCCGTGCACATCAAAAATAATGCTTGCAGAAAGAAGATGGATGTTGTGTCAACATAGTAGAAATCAGAGTTTTTCTCTGAGTTTATATATTCAGAGAATATACTGCAGGCACTGGAGGCTGAGCCTTTCCCCTGAGATAAAGTATGGAGGCTTTGACTACTGTAGATGCTACACAGAGCAGGAGGTTTTGTGTGAGAGCTGGAGCTTTAGCTTCATTGTCCTGGGGTTATTCAGTGTTGCATAATTACAATCCTGTTACCTCCACTGCCTCTGCATTTCCAAAGATCAAAGGTATCTACTTCAAAGCTAGAAGCAGGAATACATCCTCATTCAGGGATTGTAGCGCAGAGCAACAGCAATAGAAGCTGACAATACAACTTGTGTGCAAGGAGACTCACAAAGGCACATCGCCGCAGCAGCAAAGCACTGAGCAAGGATGAAACCCCCACATTCCCAGTATCAGCTTGTCAGTGAAGAAAGCTCTTTTGCCATCCCACCACTTTTAAGCCTCTTTCATTTGCTGAACCCCTCTTCTCTAGAAAGGTACAGACTCTTCCTGGATGAATTTCAAACTCCCTTTTCAGCCCTTTAGCTGCAGGCAATACACCAGAGTTTGCTCCTTGCTGCAAGGTCTTCAGACCAAGTTATAACACTGCCTTATGCCCTTCTAGGTAAAGCCAACACTCCTGACCTGAGCACTGTTCTCAGTCCCGGTTTGGCTTTGATCTTAGCCATGGCTTTAGGGTGTATGATTGAATTCCCACTATATTTTGAGGGATAAGGGAGTATCTGAGAACTAAACTGTAAGAGAAAGGACGGGGTAGAACAAAGAAGGGGTCCCTTGGCCCTGGAGGAACAGGAGAGGGAGAGGCAGGACCGCTGCAGTGCTTTTGTGCTGTGTGTCTAGACGGTCCTTTCCACCCCTGACTACCCTATGATTCTGTCATTCTGTGTCTGCGCTGAAGCATAGAGACACCACAACATTGGAATTCAAAAGAAGGCACCTCAGGAGCTGGGGAATCAGTGCCCATGATGTGATTATAAGGATGATGTAAGAGGAGGCAAGTGCAACAGTGATTTTCAATTAATGAAGAGCAATGGTAACAGGCAGGTATGACTAGAGGGAAGAAGTGCTGTGGAAAACAGATAATGTTCTAATTAAATATGTGTAAAATAGAATGTACATTTGTGATGGAAGAAGGAATCAGCCAAGAGCCCACTGTAACAGGCGAGCTGGAAAATAACTACAATGCTATCAAGACTCTAAGTACAGATGCACACACAGAACGAAGAGCATTTTGGTATCTCATAGGAGTTTGCTGCCATAAATAGGGAAAGAGAAGTGGCAATCGCTTGCAAAAAAATCAAAGCAGGAAGGAACAGCATCTCTGCCTTCCACCTCTTTACAGAGCAGCTCCAGCCCAGCAGCTGCGGCTTCTTCTGCTCCTGATCTCTGCCAAGAGAGCTGGAAACAGCTCTTCAAGGGTTGGGATTGACATCCAGGCTGAAAGTGGTCCCCTGACCCGTGTGCCAGCAGCAGTGCCATTCTCTGTGCTGGAAGGACCAAATAAAAGGTCCTTGGATGGCTCTTAAGCTCAGTCCAAATCCCTGTGTCCCATTACCAGTGCCCTAAGTCATCCCACTCTCCCCATGCTCTGGCAAGCGATTTATGCAGGACTAGTTGGAGCTAATCTTCCTTTTCATGAGCTTTTAATGATTTCTTTTCTCAAACATGGAACTCATCCTTGTTCAATGGCATGTCTTGAATAGAAGGGAATTCTCGGCAGAAGAACTGAAAGGGCTGCAGGCTTCAGTCCAATAACCATGTGTTACGGTGAGCAGCTATATAAAGTCCTACATCCCGGAGTCATTAACCTGGAACAGGGTCTAAAAAGCTCCTGCAAAAAGCTTTTGCCCCTCAGAGCGTTTGACAAGGCTTGTGATCAGCACAGGATTCAGACAGGGAAAATCTAAATCCACAGTTCACAGTGTATTTGACATCCCTCTATAACATATGAGAGACTAAATTTAACCGCAGACTCATGTTCCATAATACTTCATTCAATCCCTTAGCTTACTTTGGGAAAGCAAGAGCATATTCATACCATCATCTCTGAGCTCTCTAGTGCTTTCTGTGGAGCTCCTTTAGCTTAAATGATAATTAAACACCATGCCCTGATTGCCCTGGGAGCACAAGAGCACAGAAAGGGAAGCTTTCTCTTGAAAACACTCTGGCAACCTTCAGCAGAGGAGGGCAAACAATACTTCTGCAATGAGAGCTCCCGGAGCCAACAGCATCCAAGTGATAAATGATTGCCTACAAACCAATTTCCCCAGTGAATTGCTAAAATCATTGGGGTGAGCATCTCCAGACCTCAACACCTTGTGGAGGTGATGCTGGGCTGTTCTCATTACTCAACACACCAGGAGTGGTAGCAGCACATCCCTCTCTGGTCACGCTGGTCCTGGGGAGTGTCTGCTCTTGATGCTACCGTTAACCTGCTGCAAAGGTCTTGGGAAAAACAAAGTGACTTACAACAGGAGTTTCCATGGTTAAGGGAATAAAAGAGCTGAGCCAGCAGCTCTCTTTTGGCTGTCCTATTTGCTCCATTGTCAGAGATTATTTTATGTCCTTCTTCATTGAAAACCTCAAGTTTGTTTAAAAAGGAAGGAGTCTGTTCCTTGGAGCTGAATGCACTCACTGCGGATGCGCTCTGTGTTGCTGTTGGCCAGTGATGGGTTGGCTTTGTAGCCAGCCAGTTTATGGAGATATCTCACTGCTGGGTGGGTGGATCAGAGCATCGCAACTTTCCATGGGGTGTGTGGTATAGAAAAGGAAAGGGTCTGCTTTAACATGTAAGAATAAGAATACCCCACAGCCATGGGAGGAAGGGCCACAGCTCATAAAATATGGATCCATGCGATGGCAGAACAAAGAATGCTGGTTTCAGGGGAACTCCCTCTTCTATAGTGGCCAGATCCTGTTCTCATCTCAAAGGCTTCATAGAGTGGTGCTGCAGCCTCTGTGGGTATGTTCTTTCCCCACGGAGCACCTTGTCTTTGCTCCTGTCTCATGTGGGCAGTGCGGGTGAGGGGAGAGGGAAAGCAGTGATTTACTCACATATGGCTGAAGATGATAACATGTCCCGAAATGAACAAAAACATGTTGAACTTAATTTCCCTCAGCTTCTCCCTTGCCAGGGAAAGCAGTAATTACTGGGATGAGGGAAGGGGAGAACATGACACATAGAGAATGTTAAACGTCAGGCAATCCCCAGGGAGGCAATTAGCACCTTGCAGGTTTATGTCTTAGGGGTGCAGATGCTGCCATGAAGGTACAGACAAGCAGCTTAAAACATCTTGTACACCCTCAACTATTTTGAACCCCTGAACAGAGCCATAACTGAGTCCTTCAACCATGTAAGACGCTCTTCTGCTTCACTAGAAGGGTCCCGATAGGCTCAAAATGTGAATAAATGCTGGCAGATTTATAGGGACATCATTAACCAGCCTGAAAACTCATTTTGCAAGTGTTTTTCCAACTGCAGGACAATATTAAAGCAAAGACACATTCTGCATTTGAATCTACTGTGAGAATTTGGGAAGATAAAACTGACATGGGCAGCTGAACTGTGGCTAAATGAATGGAAACTGCATTGAACACCAAATAGCTGTAACAGATTACAGCAGGGTCACTCCTTTCAACAGAAAACCTGCCTGAAAATTCCATTCCTTTTATAAATGAAATAATAAAACAGAATGAAAATGTCTAAGACAAACCACACCAAAGGGATCTGCAGGTATAGACAAGCTCCCACTGAAGGACCAGCTTCAGCTTTCACTACTGTTTTCTCCTGATAGCAAAATATGAGACTATTGAAACAAGGGGAAAAGAGCAGAGGCTGGGCTGGGGAGGGTGAAGAGCAATACTTGACAAGTGTGAGTGAGGAGAGGTGGGAGGAATCACACCAAGATGCCAGGGGTCACGCAGCAGGGAACAGGGAGAGGTGAAGAGCAAGGACTGGGAAACATATATCCAGAAACCAGAGCATTAACCCTAACCATTCTATGATTCTATGATTAATATTTGCTGCAAAGCTGAAGTGCAACTGAATAGCTGCAATCCTTTTACAGTGGTGGCACTGCACAGCACTAAGCATCTTTCTCCAAGGCTCTGAATTTGCCAGGTGCTGAGCAGCTTCCCAGGAACCGGTCATCAGCTCATGCCTGAGACCAGCAAGGTGCAGGGTGAGTGCACAGGACTTCCTATGACAAGTTACCAGCCTTGCCAAGCAGTTAGCAGGGGGAGATCTTTAAACAGCCCTGACAAGTCTGCAGTGCACTGTGTGGAACAAGGTTTTCAAAACACATCAGTCTCAAGCACTGAAAGGACCATCAGGCTGGAGCTGTTTGTAACACTTCACTTAGGGGAACAATGACAATTGCGATGCACTGCCCTGAGAGCCCAAGTTCAACAGATCAGCAAGCATCAGGAGTCTAGATATCATTCTGAGGCTTTCTTGGAAACATAATCACAGAATGGTTTGGGTTGAAGGGACCTTAAAGCTCCTCCAGTTCCAACCCCTGCCATGGGCAGGGACACCTTCCACCAGAGCAGCTCCAAGCCCCTGTGTCCAACCTGGCCTTGAACACTGCCAGGGATGGGGCAGCCACAGCTTCTCTGGGCACCCTGGGCCAGTGCCTCAGCACCCTCCCAGGGAAGAACTTCTGCCTAAGAGCTCATCTCAGTCTCCCCTCTGTCAGGTTAAAGCCATTCCCCTCGGCCTGTTCCTACATCCCTTGGCCAAAGCCCCTCTTCAGCTTTCCCAGAGCCCCTTCAGGCACTGGAGCTGCTCTAAGGTCTCCCCTTCAGGAGCCTCCTCTTCTCCAGGTTGAACCAGCCCAGCTCTCTCAGCCTGTCCTCATATGCTTAGAAAACTTTTGATGCTCAGGTCTGTTACTGCCAGCAGCTCGGGTAGAAAATACCTACAGTAATCGGTGCAGTATTTTGTAGTTATGATCATCTCTTGCTTGCTTAAACAGCCTGACATGATGGTTAAACCTGCGGTCACACATGGGAGGTCACACGTTCCCAGTGTTGCAGAGGACTTGTAGGCAAATCAGCAATCCTACCTGTGACGGCCAAGACAACACCAGCACAGATGTGTATATTCAAGTCATAAAGGCTGTGTCACTGACAGTGAACAGCTAGTTCTGTGTCCTGCAGCCTCGTCCCTATTGCAGACAACACAACCCCTGTCCCTTTGTGTCAAGAGACTGAGAACTGATGAGATGGGAAGTGCAATCCAAAACACTTCTCACTTACCCTCAGCCGACGTCCAAAGACGGTGACCTGCCCCCTCGCTTGCTCCTTCCTCTGCCTCCACTCCACGAGGTTGAGGCCATTGTCGATGGGCAGGGTGACATTCCTCTTCCCCACCGTAGGGTTGACGGTGCCCGCCAGCAGATGTGGCTCGGTTTGCAGGGCCACCTCCATGCCGTTGGCGAGCATCAGTCTGAGAGAGCCATCGGCGCCGATGTAGTAGCTGTTTCGAACTTGGTCTGAAGACAGAAGAGAGATCTTTTGAAACCCAGTGATAGAACCACAGCTTTTCATTAGCCCCCTCACTCAGGCTTCATCAGCATGTCTGATGGTTGTCACCAAATGCACTCTGTCACTCACATGTCCCATTCACAGTGAACAGAACATCGGTTTCATCAGTGATGGACAATCTCTTTCATTCTGATGAGGTTCTGCACCTCAAAGCTTTGCAGAAAGGTCTTACACGAGTTAAAAAAGGCACCAATATAAAATCCATGCAATACCCTAGCAAAGGACAGAGCTTCAAACCTCTTCCTCCAGGCTAAACCACTGGGTGGGGAGATATGTGTTTTAAATCACAATCCAGATGAAAACTTTCCATACTTTCATATCCTCAAGATCCCAATTCCACCACAAGAGATGAAAAATTGGGGCCACCTCCTTGTCTCACCAGTGACAGGAAATTGCACAGTGAGTTAATGCTCACCAGTTCCCCAAACAACAGCCAAACCCTTTCACTTGGGAAAGCTTTCAGGAGGCAACCAAAGCCCTCGTGTTTGGAAAGAAAGCAGAGGCTCTAAGCTCCCGCACATCTCCATACAGCTGGTCTCTGCTAGCTCATGGGAGATCAGCAGAATTTGTGGCCAGGATTTGGGACTTCAGGAGTGGAAGAGAAGAACTATATCCTTTCCACATCCTTCAGGAATGAGGCAGGATGAAAGCCCATCCTTTGAATCTCCAGCTGGCACTTCTCTCTGCAGAGAGAAGGGTAAGAAAGCATGAGGGATGCTCAGTGCAGAGTGACTTTTAAAACACATTATACAAAGACTGCCTTATCTGAAGCTCTTCAAAAGATGGAAAATATTACCATTTCTGTCTCCCAGGCTGCCATAAATACCTAATTGTGAATAAAAACACCCATTAAAAATTCATGTCAATTGTTTTTCCATTCTGAAGCAAGTTGGGGTTTGTTCACTACTTGCTCTGCCACAGCACAGCAGGAAACAAGATCATAATGGTATTATCATCTCTTGTCTGGACAAAATAGATCAGCAAAGAGCACAGTCTGGTATCATTAGGAAAGGAAACCTGAAACCAGTTGGTCTTTTCCTATAGTGAATCTGATCCTGCTCCTGTTGTAGCCAGCTGGAGTCTTGCCACACTGATCTCAGCAGGACCACAACTCACTGTACACAGCAGTAATAGCGTCAATCTGCGGTGGCACTGGATTTTGCCACTATAAACATACAGCAGTGACCCATAGTGTAGAGCCAAGTATTTTAGCTATACCACTGAGTACTGAAGTTGATGGTTTTTCAACATAGACTCCAGCAGGATCAAACCCACTGCATGCTTGGTTCTGCAAATGGAGAGAAGGGGCTGCCACTCTTCTTAGATGCTTGCTTTGGTGAGAAAGTGCTAGGAGATGTGCTTTAAATCAAATCAGTCAAATATCTCCGCACAGTTAATATATTCCTCCCTCCTTCACCAGGATGCAGGGGAAAGCTTGAAGGTCACAATGAAATTCACTGGACATGTGATGTTCCCTTTGTGTCACATAAGCAGCACAGAGGGGTTATGGTGGATTGTCACCAGCAGTGTGGAGAATTTAAACCCTCCATTTCCAACATTTTCCCAACAGAAGACTCTTCCCTGGCTTTGGAATCCATTCCTCTAGGGCTACATGAAATCCAGGGGCCATTGGATGCTGTATTTTATGCTGCTTTGGCTCTAGGGCACTACTGCCCTATTTCAGCTTTGAACAAATGCTCACGTTGCCATTAGTCCAGAGGACAAAATCCCACCCAGGTGCTGAGGTGCCCGCGAGCTGCAGAGGCTCCTAAATCCATCTTACAGGAATCTGTAACCTTCTGAATCTGCCTTCTCAGATCTCACCCATTCACAGTGTGATCCAGCATTCCTGAGAGGTTCACCAAGGATTTGGGAAAGCTGGACAGAGCTGTGAGTCCATGAGGAAAATGCATGAGCAAAGGGAATCTGCAATATGCATTTTGCTTGAAGAACAGTGGAGAGGACAAGACACTCACAGACCTTTAGAATAGCTCCAGCTCCATCCCTGGAGAAGCACTTGGAAGGCAAATTACATTTCAGCTGTGCTCAATACATCCCTGGGCAACTCTTGTTTCAGTTTCTACAGCGCTGCCATGAATAAACAGCTACCCTAGTCTGGGAATTCACAGTCCCTAATGCCTGTGAGAAAGCCAACCTCGGCAGGTCACAGGCCACCTCTGCTGTGTTATCCAGACCTTCATTGTAAGGTGAGTTTCTTCAGATCCAAGCCTTTCCATAACTGTATACTTGTAAAGACAGTTGAGCTGTTTGTTATACCACATGCCCTGATGGTAAGAGTGGCCCCTTGCTGGAGGGCAGTACAATGAGGTAATTGACTGTGGCACCATTATCTAACTGTGCCTTCAGCTCCGGGTGTATAAATCACATCACAGTCAATTATGTCACTAAAGAGCCCCCAACAGTGGGCTCTATTGCTTAATTAGGCTCTTGAGATGAAGCCAACCTCATGCCTGTGCAGTTGCCAGATGTTTTAATGTGAGTGGATGGATGGGGCAGGGTAGAGGTTGGATCCTGCTTTGCAGGCTAGAAGTAAAGAGTAAGAAAGACATTGTGTTCCCTCCAGGAATAGTGAGGATGGCTTGAAGGGGCTGGCACTCTCTCAGCTGCCCCTTCCAGAGGCAGAAAAAGCAGTGTTCAGGCATAGGAGGTAGTTGCTTTTAGGGAAAGAGAAGGGGAGGAATATGCCAGTGATGTGGGAATAAATGTGACTCTGGAACACATTGGCCTCACTTGGAGCACTTCATTCTTCATAAGGAGAAATGACGTTTGACACCCCATTGCTATTAGGCACAAGCTAAGAGTGAATGAGAGCTGGGGAGTGAAGAAAGTGGAGTCTGAAAGTCTCTTCCTTTTCTCCAGGCTCTGGGAACAGGAGTGATGGCTCACTCTGGCCTAAGGAGCCATCAAAACTTGGAGATCCAGGCTGGTGTGGTTTGCGCACTACAATTTCTGCTCCTACCAGTACTTCAGCACCTTTTCCACTGCTATTAATACCTCTTTTATTTCCCATTTCATCACCTTTCCTCCACCTTATTACTCCTCCACTTCCCCACTTTACCACCACAGATAGAACTGTGCTCATTTCCAACAGCCACAAACTGGTCCTATGAGTCCTACCCTGACTACCCATCTCTCTTTTCTCCTTTGCGCCTCTCCACACCAGCCCTCTAGCTCACAGACCTTCTGAGGACAGAGATCGCCATTTTTCTGGATGCTTCCTTATGGATGCATGAATAGGCCAGGAAATAAAGAATCACAGAGATTCCAGCACCCAGCTGGAAGCCTGTTCAAGGAGAAGAGGGGTTGCAAGGGGGTTGGCTGGAAGTGCAGCTAGATTTAAGCAACCCTTTTTGTTATAACAGCAATGGTGATGATGATGGAGGACTGTACTGCATGAGGGCTGCATGGCAAGGGGACCAGTTGAGAACGAAGCAGAAAACAACTGCAGAGCAACCACAGAGTGAGGGAATGTGGCTAAGTAGGTGTGAGTGGCCATCTGCACCAGCATGTAGGGGTGCTAAGGATGCAGGTGAGTTTGGCATTATCAAGGTGATGCCTGTTTCCTGATCACAGAATCCCAGACTGGTTTGGGTTGGAAGGGACCTCAAAGCTCATCCAGTTCCAACCCCTGCCACGGGCAGGGACACCTTCCACTGGAGCAGCTTGCTCCAAGCCCCTGTGTCCAACCTGGCCTTCAACACTGCCAGCGATGGGGCAGCCACAGCTTCTCTGGGCACCCCGGGCAAGCGCCTCAGCACCCTCACAGGGAAGAACTTGTGCCTAAGAGCTCATCTCAGTCTCCCCTCTGGCAGTTAAAGCCATTCCCCTTGGCCTGTCCATACATCCCTTGTCTAAAGCCCCTCTACAGCTTTCCTGCAGCCCCTTCAGGCACTGGAGCTGCTCTCAGGTCTCCCCTTCAGGAGCCTTCTCTTCTCCAGGCTGCCCCAGCCCAGCTCTCTCAGCCTGGCTCCAGAGCAGAGCTGCTCCAGCCCTCGCAGCAGCTCCATGGCCTCCTCTGGACTCGCTCCTGCAGCTTCGTATCATTCTTAGGTTGGGAACCTCAAGATGATGGAAAATCCATTGTTTCCAGCTTGGTTGGGAGAGTGACAGTGGCCCAGCTCACCTTGGAGCAGGGTGTAGAAGGCTCCTGATGCTGACAGATTGGTTGTTATTGTAACATCATCCTTGCTGGAGGTTTCCACCTGGACATGCACGGAGCTGTCTGTATCGCTGCGGAAGCTGCTCACTTGGCCAGTAGGGAAGGTTACGTTGGTCAGGCGGCCAAAGCTGTCGTACCTGAAAGGGAGGAAGGAGTGAAGTCAACAGCATCAACAGAGGAGTGGGATACAGGAATCATGCTATAAAACAGACACCAAGTCTTGAAGTCTTCACCCAGATTTTTCCCAGAGAAAAATACACTGTCACTGTCAGACTGTCTTGAATTTTTGGCTTCATGAGAAGAAAATTACGGCTTTTAGCTGAGGAAAATCAAGCACAGAACAGAAAATGACTAAATAAGCATTAGCCTGTATTTTAACAACATTTCCCCCATACTTTGCACTGTGCTTCTTGTTTACAATAGCAACTTTATTTCCCATTTATTGTGCTGTGACTGATAGAATCATAGAAAAGTTACGGTCGGAAAGGACCTTAAGATCATCCAGTTCCAACTCCCTGCCATGGGCAGGGACACCTCCCACTAAACCATGGCACCCAAGGCTCTGTCCAGCCCAGCCTTGAACACCGTCAGCAATGGAGCATTCACAGCTTCCCTGGGCAACCCATTCCAGTGCCTCACCACCCTCACAGTAAAGAACTTCTTCCTCCTTATATCCAATCTAAACTTCCCCTGTTTCAGTTTGAACCCGTTACCCCTTGTCCTCCAGCACTGGCCTGCGCACCCTGTCTAGCAAGAACTAGGAGGTTATGGAGGCCACCAACTGTTTTCTCTGGTTGTGTCCTGAGCTCTTCAGCATTTTTTCCCCTTCTTTTAGAAGCTACTATTAAAGTAGCAGCAAGGACCTGCCAGATCAGCCACATCAGACAGAGGACTGTCCTTTGTGAACATGGTGTAGAGCCCTGAGTGCAGCTGAGACCCCCGTGCCTACCTCATACTGTTCCGAGCACCATCTGGAAGGGCTGGTTTCAAAGTGTGAAAAAGCAGCTCAGTTTTCACCCCTACTGTGTCCTTGGCTTTTCCAATGAGGAAATCAATATAAGCACCATCTGGGATGGTTTCTGTGATGTGGACACTTAAGTACCAGGACCAGATGAAATAAGTTGTATACATTCAGGGCCCACAGCAGTTAACAAACTGGGGGGGGGGGGGGGGGGGGATTGATCAGTAAAAAGGAGGAGCAGAAACTTATGTCTAGAGGCCTTCTGAGCCAACAGAGCCAACAGATTATCCTTTCTCCCATTTGTGGCACTGCCAAAGTGTGCCTTTGGGTCACAGACTGAGCTCAGAGCAGAGGGCTGGCAAGGGACCTTTGCTGTGAGGCTATTGTAGACGGAATTCAAGAAGAGCAGGATGCTCTACTGGCTTATCCCTGCAGAGCTGTTGGATCTTCAAATGAGATGGACCTTCATGGAAGGGATATTTATAGAGTTTTGGAGAAAAATTCCAGCTAAAGCAATCAGTGATGAGTGTTTGACTTCTTCCATATCACTTAAGAATGATTTATAGGATATAGAAGAAGATCATATAAGAAGATATATAAAAAGATCATATCAAGAAAACATATCACTTGGGGATGACAAGTGAATGGTAGGTGAGCAGAGGACTCATTCTTCTGCAATACCTGTTGGGGAGCCTTTGATAGAGCACAGTGTCCAGTGAAGGCACCATTCCTCAGAATGATGAACTAAGGTAAATAATACATTAGGGATAACAGCTTAGAAATCATGATCTAAGAGGCAAAGCGCCCTCCAAAAAGGGTTAATTTAGAAAAGGGGGAACAAGGAGAAGGGAAGATGACACCCTGACAATGGTTGTTCTGAAAGGATTATAATGAATTGTTCATCATGTCTACTGAGGATGTGCCAAGAAGTAATCAGCTTGAATGGAAACAAGGAAGATTCAGATCAGAAGCTGGAGAACATTTTCCAGGCCTATGGTTGCTCCAAGCAATAGATGGAGCACTGGAAACCCCATTGCTCAATGATTTTAAGGACAGGGGAGAGAAATGTGTTAGGGAGGGTCTGGGTATAGTTGATCAGACTTTGGAGGGAGCAGATGGTTGAGGAGCCATTGATCCTACTCTTCAGAATTACTCTGAGGCAGAGAATAAAACCCAATCTCATAACAAAAAGCCCTGAACAAACAAGGGAAGCAAAAAGGGAAAGGAAAGGGAAAGGTGAAGAAGAAGGGGAAGGGAAATGGAATGTACTTGAACTGCAACCTATGAGAGACCCAGGTGCAGCCATTGGACTGACTCTGCAATATGCATGAAAAGAAAGTCATTTCCTCTTCCATTCTCAATCCATTTCCAGATCCATACACAGTGCTGGCACTTTGCTTCTGACAATACATTGTCAGTGCCTTAGTGTGAGGAAGGGCTGGTTGAAAGTGATTTTTGCCCAAGTTTAATATTTAGTGCATAGTGACTAAGGGGGTGAGCTCATTGCAAGTGCCTCCATCCCTCAGGTCTGGAGCCACCATCACGTGGAGCTTTTCTTGCCCATTGGGCAGAGGGGGAGGTAGGAAGGTAGAAGAAAGCACTTGGTCCTCCACGGTGTCAGCCTATCAGTCAAAGGATTATCCAAGCATGGGGGACAGAGCAGCCTTGCCCTTTCCCTCCAAGATCTTGGCAATCAATCAGGCACTTGTGCGATGGAAAAGAAGGAATGGGATGAATTCAGGACTGCATTGCAGGAGTTTGGCAGAGAACAGTTACGGCTTTTCCAAGCAGCCAGCAGCACACAGCTTGAATTTGAACTAAATCTCCTTGCAAGAGCCAGGACTAACGTGCTCAGAGCACCAAACACTTTGCTCCATGCTCGTGGGTCTCCTGTTTGCACTGACATGGTATATGCCTTGACTGTGCTTTCTCACAGTCATCTGCACATCTCCTCCTAGAACAGTGAGTCTTAAACTGGGAACATCACAGGTGATGATATCTTTATTCTTTCTGCTGAGGTAGGACACAAGACATGACTTAGTCTCTCCTTTAAGCTGAGAAAACATTGTTATTGCTTAAGGTGTGCTGTGTAACACCCCAAATTCTTTCTACCATGACCTTAAAGGTTCTGTATATAAACCAGACTGAACTGTAAAGGTAGACTCAGACCTCACATGCTCCGAACTTCAAAGAGAATGGATATGAATTTGGCATCTTGATGGTATCAGCAGGACTTATTTATATTGCTCTATTTATACTTTAAATAATGAGCTGCTCCTGAAATTGAGCCTGATGCACCTCTTACAGTCATAGCACGAAAACTACACGTGCTGCACTGAAGTCTAAGGGGCGAGTTTGGTGTAATTCAGGTGTAAGCATGAAAGGAGGTCTGTGGATTAGGGAAAGAAGGAGAGGAACAGCCAGGATGGGGGCAGAGAGCTCGTCCATGTGAGGAACACGGGAGCTATTTCATTTAAGTGTTGAGTCAATGTCTTGTGAGTCACGTTTTATCCTAGTTGGATGACAGCACCATGCCGAGTCACCAGAAACCCTGTTCTCTGTTCAAGCTCTCCTTTGGTGCTTCAAAGAAAGCCCCCCAAACCTGTGGATGCCCAGTTTAACAGCCCCAAGCGTGAAAGAGTGTGATGGTGCCTAGCCCTCTGTGCACATGTTCCTCTTTTAAAGTCAAACTTACCAAGTACAACACATATATTTTACACGGTTCCATTTTTACAACTGTACAACACTTACGCTATAGGGAAGAACTTCACTAAGAGCAAGGACTTCCATTTGGGACTTTAGATCCTGGAAAGCAAGGCTCTTTTTGGGCCAGAACAGCCTGGAATGATGTGCTGGAATTGGTTTAAGATGTCTGCATGTGTACATTAGACTTTTGCCACCTCTTTAGTCACCCCATTAGCCTCCATCAGAAGTAACCTGGACCATCTGTGTTTTCTGCCTTTGCAAGAGCTGCTGCCCCTCTGCCAAACAGTGAAGAAGGGACTTGCTTTGGGGGTGACAGCTCCCCTATTGCAGCTGCAAGGATGTCATGCCTTACACAGGCAGAAATGGGAGAAGGCAGCACAATTACACCGTTCCCATTGCTATTATCATTTTTATCTGGTGGCAGATGAAGTGTAAAACACCCATGTCCAGAGAAAAACTCCTTTTAGCCAGCCCAGTGCAAAAGGAGGTGTGGGAAGCCAGTTAGCACGGATACACACAGCATTTTCCTCTTGGCAAGCAGCTCCTTTTCTCTTTTGCTCAGGACTGGAGCATTTTCCCCTTTTCCCTTCATTTCGATCACACAGCACATACCTGATATCATCTGTCGCATACCCCCCATCTCCCTGGATGCTCGAAGGCTTGCACATCCCAAAGAGATAATGTGCTTCATGAGTTAAATGAGGTGGTTCCTTCTACCTCCGCTTTCAGCCCTATAAAGGCATTTCTAGGGCACATTCTTAGCTTGGAAAGGCCAAGTGCCTGGCTCTTATATAGCTGCAGGTGCGCCCTGGTATTTGCAGTGAGATAAATCTCCCCTAGTCACCTCATTTTGCAGCTAAGCCTCCTAGGCCTGTTTCCACAGTGTTGGGATTTAGGAGTTGGGCTGGTTTTCATCACAGCCCGAGACTTCTCTGTTCTCCAAATGCTCTGAAAGCACCAGAATTAAGGAATATCTGAATCAGGGGAGCGCACGCAGCAGCCACTACAAGCAATGAATTCATCACCTGCTAACACAGCTGCTGCCTCCCATTCCAACCTGCTGCACAGACTCAGCGCTTACCATCACAGTGGCAATTACTAGGCCAGCAAAAGGAAGCCGTTGCCATCCATTCCCAATTGGAAACGTCTTTAGCTAAGGTTCAATGCACAGAATTAAAATGGTATTTGGTGCTTATGAGCCCTAATTGTAAGCTTGTAAACATTCAGAGCTTTCATTTATCACATTACCATTGTGTAGAGACCTGGGTCTTGGGAATTAAAAGAGAGCAATCCTAAGCACCATCTATTCAGAAATCAATTCCTTGCCTGAGTCTCTGGGATTCCTCATTTCAGCTTTTTTTTCACATTTCATCAGCCTTTAAAGACTACAAGATAAGAAAAAACCCACTATGATAACATTGCATTTAGTGCCAAAGTGTCCCTTGCAAACTCTATTTTGAATGTAATTATACAGACGTGCACCCACTGCCTCCTTGCACGTTTTCAAACAACATTACCCACATCATTAAAAACGAATCTATAACAGCTAAATACACATGGAAGCCAGTCCCTAATAACACAAGGCCGGGCTGCAGCCATCATCTGCAGAATCTTCTGACTGCCCAAATGTGCTGAGGGAGACAGGAAGATCTCTCTCGAGCTTTTATGATACTCATAGTTCCCTCGGTTCTTAACTAAACACTGACACCACGAGGCATTCATTTCAGGCCCGGCCAATGGCTTAAGACATGACCTCACAACTCAGTGAGAGTACTGCAGAGGTACTATTTTATCCTGGCTACTTACTGGAGTTTCACTGTACCTTCCTCAGAAGAACAATCAGAATCTGATTATTTTATCATGAAGAAACTGTGGAGCAAAGAAATCTTGCTAAAAGGAAAGGGAGAGCAAAGACAAAGGTGTTTCTCACACCCCAGTCTGCTGCAGGAGCAGAAAGAGACCCTCACTTGAATGACTAAACCAAGGACACCACCAAAACGTAAGTGTATGACCTGAGATAGCATCAGGTGCTAAAGGGATGTTATCAATGCAGGAAGCAAGCTTTTCTCAGAGTCAAGAAGTGGTTGCTCCTCTGAAGGTAGTAAGGGTTATTTACCTCTGGGTTCCACTAAAAGAGAACAAAATTCAAATCCTTTATGTCAACAGCAAGGCAAACTGAGTCTGCAGCTCACCCCGGGAGAGATGCTGACCACAACACCCAGTTCGGGTACCCCGTTGCCCAGACCAAGACACTGATTGGTGCACCGAACACTGCTGATGCTGGGGTGGGATCTCTGAGTCCTGGGGGTCACTGGGAAGCCACCCAAGGTCCTCCTGCATGCTCAGTCCAGCTGGCTCCTACCTTCCACCCATTACAGTGTGTGAGGTTTGGCAGAGTTTGGTTCCCTGTAAAGCAGCATGCCCTGTTATGGGTCAAAGCTCGCTTTATTGCCCATCTGAAGATTTGGCTCCACAAGACCCTTTGCCCTCCTGGCAGCTGTGAGCCACATCTTGGGCAGTCCATGAAAAGGTTTTGAGTTTCTGGGCTTGGCTGCAAGTGATGTGAAAGGATTTAATTCCATATGGGAGGAGGTGACCTTTGAAACTAATTGGGCACACAAAGGACCTAAGCAAAAAGGCTTCATCTGGGCTAAATAACGCAGCAAAGGTTTGACTTGGGCTCAGAGGAAACTGAATTACCATACGATGAAACCATCTCAATGAGCTAATCAAGATAATTGCCGTATTCTTGATTTAAACAAATACATTAATAAGAATTCCCAGACTCTGGAGCAGACAAACAGCAACTGCTTAGAAACTTCGTGAAAGCCGGTAGCAATTTTATCGGGTGGAGCGAGAAACAGCAACAACAAAGACGCGAGCAGTCACATACCACCCTTTGTCTTTGACTTGAGGAGTGGAACAACAAGAAGCTGCTCCCCTGACAGAGTTTCCAGATCAGCTTCCTCTGCTGCTGATTATCACTGTCGCAAGTTCAATGGGAAGGCAAGTCTTTAATCCAGTTACTGGACAAGCTGAGCTGCATTGCATTAATTGACAGCAAATGTCAAGCTCTCTGCAGAGGCAGAGAAGGTCTCTATAATGCTAAAATCATCAAAGAAGTCCTAGATAGGCCTTTGGGGACAGCCTAATTACTGCAGGGAGAGAAGTTTCACACTCAAGGAAAGGGAAACTTCACCATTATACACTGAACCTGACTCAGCACCCAACCCAATAAAGCAGGATTGTTACAGCAGGCTTTGGTGTAGGATGTGTGAAAGAAGAGCTGTGCTGTCAGCAAGCCTGCTGCTGCCTGCAGACAGCGCATATCTCCTTCCACTACAGAAATGAAGGGACAAGGGGCCAGCCTGAGCCTTTGGAGGACCTGGATTCCCTGCTGTGCCCCAGGAGATAGACCTCCAGCATCAGTGTATCCTGCCTCCTTCTCTCCAGAGTCACAGCAACATTCCCATGTGTCACAGCTCTTTGCAGCCTTATGATGAAGGCTGAGAATAACTCAGGTTGCTCAGATTGCTGGTATAGTGGAAGGTGTCCCTGACTGTGGCAGGGGGTTGGAACTGGATGAGCTTTAAGATCCCTTCAACCCAAACCATTCTTGGGTTCTATGATTCTACGAAATGCCCTGGTAAGAGCAACAAACGAAGGGGAAGCAGAGATGCTGGATGTGTATTCATGTAGTGTTGCCACTCTTGCAACACCACAGCTCTTTCATGTTGGACGTCTGGTTTATGGATGCCTGTGGACAGTCAGGTAAAGGTAAACCTTAGAAGGATGTTCTTCATGGGACCACTAGTCAAGTGTAAACTTGCCAGGTGAATTCACCTTTACTCTTAAGTTTTTAAACAGTGCTGTCCAGCTTGCCCTGGCCCATAAACCACTATTATGTGCTGTGAAAAACATGAAGCCTCTCCTCAGAATTAGATATGACGTCTTTACTTCTTGGCCATGAGCAAAACAGAAATAGGAGTTTCACCTTCCCCCTCAGCCAGGACTGAAAACCCTGAGTGGAGCACTTCCCAGCTGCTCGTGATCACAGGATTTATCTAAATCGCTTAAACTTAGAGTAGATTTCCTGATGTTCTGATACAGGAACCAATAAACTAAAGGTGCTGAATGACGATTTGGTTCACATCATCTTCTTCAGTTTCTTGGACCAAGGAACTCAGATTTCACCCTGCCTTTCCTGCACTTACCCCTGCAATTCAAGTTTGACTCATGCAAATCTTCTGTCTGGTAAAGAATATATCTTAAGAAAGGCCTCCAGAGTCATGATCTGAGACACAAAGATACTGCTTCTCATGGTTGGTCACTCCAACAGTTAGGCAGTTTCAGCCTCAAAATATCCTGCCTTCCTGTCAACTTGAGTCTCTAGCTTTGCCTTCCAGCCCCTTACCCTTCTCCAGCCTTTCTGTGCTAGAAAGTCACTGTAGGTGACAGTTCTGCACTGCCATGCTGTGACCTAGACACTTTCCAGTCTTCTTCACATTAAGATAAACAGATCAAGTCTCTTTCTCCCCCCGAATGCATTTTGGTAGTGTTTTTCTGCACATGCATTCAATCTTCACTGTCCTTCATAAACTGCAAACATCAGAACTGACAGTATTAGTCTCACTGATGCTGTACAGGGATAAAATCAGCTTTCTACTACCCACTACAAGAAAAGCGGGATGAGTAAATGTGTTCCTTTTATTTGTCCATCCAAGCAACAAGTTGGACAGATTTGCCATGGAATTATGCTGAGGATCACACAGAATGACTTGATGCTTTGCCCACTACAACCTCTAGAATCAATGCTCAGCGCAGTTCTTTAGATGTGGCCTGTTACATGTGTACCCTGGCATTAGAGTGTGTAAGAACATATTTTGCTTAAATGAAACCTACTTTATCAAGCAATTGAAGTCTCTCACCTTCATTTACTGATCTTTGCATTTTATTGGTCTGATTTTATATATTTTTCTCACATTACACATGCAAAACCCGGGTAGAATCAATCCCTGCTGATTCACCTGAAACAATCCCATTGGATCATAGAATCCTAGAATGGTTTGGATGGGAAGGGACCTTAAAGCTTATCTAGTTCCAGCCCTCTGCCATGGGCAGGGACACCTTCCACTAGAGCAGGTTGCTTCAAGCCCCATCCAACCTGGCCTGGATGATTCCCTATTGCTGATTACCTTTGAGAGCTATCACAGTGCAAGTCCTTGAGCCATCTGATGTGTACTTTTAACAGCAGAGAAGAGGAGACTGATCTGCTTTCCAAGTCCCTAGTGGATAGGATAGGATAGGATAGGATAGGATAGGATAGGATAGGATAGGAAGAATAGTGACATTCTCCCATTCAAGCAAGGAAGATATAGACTGAGCAGACGAAAAAGCTTTCTAGCAATAACAGTAAGATAAATACATTGCCATCAGTAGCAATATTTATGAGTAACTTAGATGACTTTCATAGGTCCATATGACCAAGTCATAGACACCTGCAGTGTAAATATCTGTATCTGAGGTAATCATTCCGGGCTGCCTTTACAGAGAGAAACCTTCAGAATCCAGCTCATCTCCAAAAGCAGATACCTGACATAGCTCATAAGAAACACACCTTGAAAGTGCCTGCTTCTCTCCATTACCTATAAAAGGAAGCTGAGGTAACATTCAGAAATAGACTTTTACCCTGTAGATTTATAAAGTTGCATCAGAATCTGTCAGGAACAGTTAAATGGAGATAACTGATCACAGGTTTGGATGAGGTATCTCTGAAGACACATTCCCAGTTCTGTTTTCAGTGATGCTGTGCTATCATCTAGCGCTGACTTGCTCTAGTCAAGATTTCCATAGCCCAACCACTGGAGAATACTGTCTTCCATTTAGCTCTACAAAGCTTTCTTACGACTCTTGTGAAGTGCATTAAAGGACCAGAATGACGACTTTCACAAATGCTCTATTTTGTTGGATTGCAAGAAATAATGGATCACTGTTATAAATATATCTACAGCAATAAGTTCGATTTTAGCTTCTGTCTCATTGTATCTCCTTTATATTTTCAGTCACACTTTAAAAATAAAAGATGATGTTTGAGGTATAAATCTGACCATTATTAGCTGTAATATTTAGTTTACTTTACTCTCCACGGCTACATCTGTTTTCAAGCACAGGAACTACTGGGTTCTTTGCAAAAAGAGAATACCTCCTTAATTCAGCACAATGGTCCTGACAATAGAGCAGGCTTCCACTCCTATAGAGAAAAACACCCCATCTTTCCTCCTTAAAGCCCCCCTCAAGCAAATTCACTGTAAGAGATGGAAGGGTATTAACTTTGATTCACTGAGGAGTACTGCTCTAGTAATTGCAAGCAGAACATTGATGGAATGCAAATAAACCTTTCAAAAGATCCATCACAGAGTTTCCATCAGTTCTTTTTGAGGCAGGAGCACTAATGGCGAGTATTAAACAAAGATTTTTGAAACTGGGCCTGGAACATTTTAAAGGAAGATCCAAAGCAAGTGCATGTCAAACACAGGAATACGTGGGTTTAGGCAGCTTGACTTCCCTCAGCCTCTTTATTTGACAGCTTTTTCCTTTGTAATCTTGGGAACTGTCTATTCTAGCCAAATTGGACTCTTACAGTGGGTCTATTATTATGGTAGCTGAACACTTCCATGTACCCACTCAAACCATATGGGAAATTATGCACTGAAAGGAATGTTTCAAAGAGGTTCGACTTGAAAATACAAATGAAACTGAGGGAGAGGGAGGCAAAAGGCTTCTCAACAGCAGGATGAATTTGCAGAGCCTCCTTCTAGGTGCCCTTCATTCGGTTATCTATGTTTTTCCAATTTGAATCCGAAATATGTTCTCTTCATGGTAGTTATAAGCAGGGAATTGCAAACAGTAACATAGAGAAGTACAAATCTTCAAGCCACTGCCATCTCTGGGTTTTCAATGCATTCCACTTCTCTCTGCTCAACCTCTTTGGGGCAGGGATGGTCTTAAAGAGTTCCGAGACTATTTTTAAAGCTTAGTGAGACCAATGGCAATAATAGAGACCGAGCAGCCCATTAATTACAGACCCATTGTCTAAGCAAGCTGCCATTAGTCATTGCCAGGTGTCATTCTACATCAGCCCTTTTAAAGAAGCTCAAAAAAGGACACTGCAGCTTGGGAAAGAAGGTGAAAAGCTGCAAAAAAGAGGATCTGATGGAACTTTGACACTTCCAAAGATTTCAAAGCCAAGAAAAATTCTTTGACAGCAACTTAAATACCCAGGCCTGACTGCATGTAAGGAGAACGAGGTGTCCAAATGACTTAGCTGATTCAAAGCTCAGCAGAAACTGACTCTTGACTTGATAGAGGGAGGTTATTCAAACTCTAATGTACTTCTTTCCAGTATTTAGCGTTTGATCCAATATTCTCTGTTCTGGTCATTTTATTTGGACTATAATTCTGTCCAGGGAATTAAATTCTATCAAGCTTTCATGGTTCAGAGAGCACAGAATAAGTCAGCTGCACAATATTCATAATGTACTTACTCATAAAACGTTGTCCAACCATTTTCATTGCTTTTAGTGGCAAGGAGACCAGAGTTGCCGTGGTAAGTCATCATGGCCACTTCATGCCCCTGTGTTGTTACACTCTTGAGTGCGCTGTTGGTACCAATTGTCACCCAGTAGACTTGGCCATCAGGCACCACCAGCCAGAGGGGCATCCCTGTGGAATCTCTTCGGATATTGACCAAGTTGCCATTATTGTCAGTGATCAGGGTTATATCTCCATCTCCAGAGTAAGTAAAGTTGTAAAGATAATCTCCAGTGGTAAGGCTCTGAGTATAAAGGTGCTTCCCACTGGTGTCAAACAAGTAGAGTTCCTGGTCTATAGGTGAGGATAACTCATATAGGTTTTGTGTGTTGAGGAATGGTTTGTTTTTCCGAATAAAGCGGATTCGGATATTCCCAAGATCAGCAACATACAGCTCCCCATCCGCACATACCGCAAGGGAGGATGGCGCATTGAGTTTGGCATCCTTCGCGTAGCCATCATCCCCTGAGAAGCAGTCACAGTTAGCATCGTTCTTGCAGTCACAGCTGCTTGGTGCACCAGCAACGAGGGATATCTCGCCATTGGTGGTGACCTGCCTGATGCGGTTGATCTTCTTCTCATCAGTCTCAGCAATATACAGGACCCCGTTATGTGAGACAGCCAGGGCGGTGGCAGACTCCAGCGTGGCATGGATCGCCACCTTGCTGAGGAGGAAGTGATCCATGCCTGGCACTTGGCAGTGCATGGGCCTCCCTGCCACGATGCGCACTTGGTGGTTCTCAGATATCTGCAACACAACGTTATTGTCCAGGACGTAGAGTGAGTTATCCATTGGATTGACTGCCAGATCCGTGGGCCATTCCAGACGAACCTTAACATGCAAAACACAAGGAGATTATTATAGCAAGACCCTTTCTTATGCCATTAATTGTCATAAATCAATCACAATGAGGATGTTTCAACACTGATTAAAGTGAGAAAGGGAAAAAGAAACACAGCTGCTTGATACGGTGGCCATAGGTGACAGAACCCTGGTGTGAGTGAGGGGTCTGAGCTCCCAGTCACATGTAGTAGACACCTGTAGACACCCACACTCCGCATTGCAGCAGTGGTGGGAGCAGGGTGATGGACAGAGGTAGACTCACCTCAGCTATTTCTTCACCTTGATATGAGGCAGTCAGGGGCTGTGGAAGGGGTACCAGTGGCCAGGGAACACAGGAGTAAACCAGAAGATCTGAAGATTCATTGAATCATAGAATCTCAGACTGGTTTGTGTTGGAAGGGACCTTAAAGCTCATCCAGTTCCAACTCCTGCCACAGGCAGGGACACCTTCCACCAGAGCAGCTCCAAGCCCCTGTGTCCAACCTGGCCTTCAACACTGCCAGGGATGGGGCAGCCACAGCTTCTCTGGGCACCCTGTGCCAGCACCTCAGCACCCTCCCAGGGAAGAGCTTCTGCCTAAGAGCTCATCTCAGTCTCCCCCCTGGCAGGCTAAAGCCATTCCCCTTGTCCTGTCCCTACAGGCCCTTGTCCAAACCCCTCTCCAGGTTTCCCGGAGCCCCTTTAGGAACAGGACCTGCTCTAAGGTCTTCCTTTAAGGAGCCTTCTCTTCCTCAGGATGGGGATTCAAGGGGATTTCCCCTTTCCAAACAATGCTTTTTAATTGGTGGAGCCTGGACCTGATAGCAGAGAGCCAGAACTGGGAATTTTGTTGTGTGAAGTGCTATGAAATCAATCAAACAAAAGAGTGATCCTTTTACTAAAGGATTTTCCAGATAAGTGGCCAAGCTCCTCTGGGTAAATGACACGGAGGGATAGACACAATAGTGGCAGCTGCGGCTGCATGTGTGTGTGTGTCTAAGTTATAACCACAGATTTTCTTCTTGATGCTGCAAAAATGCAAAATAGCAATTCACAAGAAATTCAGGCAACTTCAATTCAGGGATTAAAAAGCTTATATCTTCAGAGTGGTTGGCACTTTGGCTTTAGCATAGTGGGAAAATGTGTTCAAGCAATAGTAACACGTCACAGCTCTGTTGTGCAGTGAAGCTGTGAATGCTCCATCCCTGGCAGTGTTCAAGGCTGGGCTGGACAGAGCCTTGGGTGACATGGTTTAGTGTGAGGCATCCCTGTCCATGGCAAGGGGTTGGAACTGGATGATCCTAAGGTCTTTTCCAATCCAAACCATTCTATGATTCTATGATTCTACACTGATAACCCATATACACAAATAAACCGAAGAAGTGACTGGCAACACCATGAGTGAGTGAGCACTAGAAGGTCTCTAGCTCTACTTCTGCAGTACGCTGTCTTTTCAGGTATGACTACTCTTCTAGCTGCCAAACCTAAGAAATATTTACCAACAGAATCCAGGGCAATTTAACTGTATTTGTTTTTATAGATATATGTAAAATGTGCATTTAAACGTTATTTCATTTTACTCCAGGTTTATATAGGAAAAAAGAGTCAACATTGTGCTGAAGGCAACCAACCAATGCTTATATAGAATCATAGAATAGTTAGGGTTGGAAAGGATCTTAAGATCATCCAGTTCCAACCCCCCTGTCATGGTCAGGGACACCTCACACTAAACCATGCTGTTTTCCTAATGTTCCGTCATGGGGAGGTGTGGAGGCTGATTGAATAGAACAACTGACTGCACCCATGTGGTTTTAATCTGTACTCAACAGCATAGAATAGAATCATAGATTAGTTTGGGCTGGAAGGAACCTTCAGAGTTCATCTAGCCCAACCTCCCTGCACTGAGCGGGGACATCCTCAACTAGATCAGGTTGACCAGAACCACATCCAGCCTGGCTTTGAATGCCTCTGGGGATGGCGCATCCACCACCTCTCTGGGCAACCTGAGCCAGTGTTTTATCATGCTCATTATAAAGAATTTCTTCCTCGCACCCAGCCTGAAACTCCCCTCTTTTAGTTTAAAACCAATCCATGATGTGCTCTGGGATCTTGGTACATTCAACACAGATGTGCAGTGTCAGGATCTCCTTGTTCCCTTGTTTTGAACATCCAGTTTGGACAGATGGTTCATCCAGCTCAGTTGCTGCTGCTTCTTATTTGCTTGAGGAAACTACATTTTTTTGGGGGTGGTGGAGGTGGTGTAATTTGCATCTATAAATATTATACTTGCAACCTGATTGGAAGGACGAGGAGGAGAGGCCAGCAGGCTCAGGTCCAGCAAACCATCTCTCTCTGTGATTTTACTCGAAACCAAGAACAAGAACGGACCAGAGGAAGATAGGAGAATCCTATTTTTAAAGCCTGGAATTGAACACCTCTGCCACAGCCATGTTCTACTTCTGATGCTCTTAGTCATGTTTGAATCCCTTTTCAACTTTTATTTTGTTTTATTTTTATTTTGTTTTGTTTTATTTCATCTTATTTTGTTTTGTTTCGTTTTATTTTATTTTACTAGCATCAGACACAAGGTATTTAATCCATTGAGCCTTCCAATGGCAGGGCTTCTGAAGCTCATTTTCTTGGCTAAGCAGCTGCTGTGCTCTGTCTACTCTAGCTCTCTATTTGCACAATCTCCCTTTCCTCAGCTCCTGGCCTATTTTAACCCTTCCTGTACTCAAACATTATAGCCTG
The DNA here is from genome assembly GCA_017639245.1 of Myiopsitta monachus. Lineage (NCBI taxonomy): Eukaryota > Metazoa > Chordata > Aves > Psittaciformes > Psittacidae > Myiopsitta > Myiopsitta monachus. Next base: position 94,449,228 of record CM029919.1, on the reverse strand, counting down.
TGGTTTTCTCTTTAATAATACATGCCTCCATCCCTTCCAGTGCTCTTTAAGCTCTGCAGCCTTGAGTTAGCATCAAGAGCAGAGTTTATTCTGAACCGACAAGGGAATCTTCAATTTCTTAAAGACCATCCCTTGTCAACATTGGCAGCTAAATATTTCATGTCCTCATGTCCCAGGGAGCCTCAGCAACCTGACAGAAAAGACCCTTCTAGCCACTGCAAATGATGAGAAGCTGCTTCTCAAGCGGCTTTTTGGTCTGGTTTTAAGTTAAACCTGCCTTTGGTGCATTTGTCCAAAACACCAGCGGATAATCTGCCCATCTCAGGAGAGGTTCACCTAAAATCAGCTCCTGCCATTTTATGAAGGGAAAGAAAGTTTTTAGCTGGTACATTTTAGCTCCCCTCAGAAGTATTTAAACGTGACAGGCTGAGCAAGTTGGGGCTGTTCAGCCTGGAGAAGAGAATCTGCGTGGAGACCCCAGAGCAGCTTCAAGTGTCTGAAGGGGGCTACAAGGATGCTGGAGAGGGGCTCTTCATCAGGGACTGTAGTGGTAGGACAAGGGGTGATGGGTTCAAACTGAAACAGGGGAAGTTCAGGTTATACTTAAGGAAGAAGTTCTTCCCTGTGAGGGTGGTGAGGCGCTGGCATGGGTTGCACAAAGAAGTGGTAAATGCTCCATCCCTGGCAGTGCTCAAGGCCAGGTTGGACAGAGCCTTGGGTCACATGGTCTAGTGCGAGGTGTCCCTGCCCATGGCAGGGGTTTGGAACTGGATGGTCTTAAGGTCCTTTCCAACCCAAACCATTCCATGATTCTACGGTTCTATGACATTGTTATATAGCTAAGCCTTGTAACCTGCTAGAAAATGGTTTTTAAAGCCTGAATCCACAATGGTCTTGTGGCAACTGCCCCTGAAATTCAGCTAAAGGAAATACTATGCCAGTAAGATGAGAAACATACTACAAGATGGCCTTCAACCAGCAAAATTCGCTTCTACAGAAGGTATGAGGGCTTTTAAACTCCTAATTTCAGCTTGTTCATAAATTGTGGGCAGTGGGAACCAGCTGCAAAGAAGCAAGAATAATCTTTTCAAATTAGAACGAAACCCAAGAACAGATTCCATATGGGAGCACGAAAATTATCCAGGTAGTTACAAAAAGGAAACCCCATTGACTGCTATTGTGGCTCAATAACAGTACTTAGCCCTCCAGCTATGATCTGTATTTTCATAGGAGAGGGCAACGTTCCTGTAGCCAGGCAAACAACAAGTGGCACAAAGGTTTCAAAGGACACCATCTCTAAACTGGCACAATTTGACAGGTTGGCCAATGCCCCACAAAAGCATGTAACCGAGTTCTTTTCTGTGCCATGCAGAAGTAAAGCAATCATCAAACTGAGTTTTTTATATTCTCTCTTTCTTTTCCTCTCCACCTCTAACAGCAGGACTTAAAAGCCCAGCATGATGGTGGCTGCAACCAATCTGCAATCCCATGCAATTCGAGATTCTTGTTTTCCTGCTGTTGCTAATTTTGGCACCATGGCCTCCAATCAGTATTTCCTAGATGTTAATTTCATTCATGTCTAAAATTGTGCTGGGCCAAATTAGGATGGAGGGAAGCAAAGAAAAAAACCCCATGGTTAGTTGAGTTGTAATAACAGAGCATGGCACACAGAGCTAGTAAAATGAGTACTGCTGCACCTGGTCTTTTTAGCCTAAAGCAAGTAGTTTCCTGAGAAGTGAGCCTAAGGGGACCTGCCTTCCCAGGAATCTGTGTCTCCCGCTCACTGGGAGTGCTGAAAGAAGTCTCTTCTGTGGCTGAGACATCTTTAAAACTCAGAGATGTCTGCGTTCACAGACATCGTTAGGGTTGGAAGGAACCTCTGGAGATCATCTGGTCTGATGCCCTGCCGAGGCAGGACCACCCAGAGCAGGTTACACAGGGATGCGTCCATGGTGGGTTTTGAATGTCTCCAGAAAGGGAGGCTCCACAACTCCCCTGGGCAGCCTGTTCCAGTGCTCTGCCACCCACAGCATAAAGAAGTTCTTTCTTATACAATCATAGAATGGTTTGGGTTGGAAAGGACCTTAAGATTATCCAGTTCCAACCCGCTGCCATGGGCCGGGACACCACACACTAGACCATGTCACCCAAGGCTCCATCATGTTGAGGTAAAAACTAGAGGTTTAGTTTATGGCCATTGCTTCTCATCCTGTTGCTGGGCACCACTGAAAAGAGACTGGCACCATCCTCTTGGCACCCACCTTTGAGATATTTATATGCATTAATGAGATCCCCTCTCAGGCTTCTCTTCTCTAGACTAAACAGGCCCAGCTTCCAAAGCCTCTCATCATAAGAGAGGTGTTCCAGACCCTGATCATCTTTGTGTTAAGTCAGTTATGTGCTTCTTTCAGTCTTTACAGGATCTTTCTTTTTCACCCAGTCATTTTCATACCATAAAATACTCAGAGATGTAATTCTCCTTGAGCCCTTACCCTTTTGTTAAACATGGGGAGGCATAGGCATGCAGATAGGGTGAAGGCATAGGCTTTTTTTTTGTAGAAACCCAACCAAACCATCATCTTACCTGAGATATATCCATGACAGAGTCACAGCTGAGAGGCCGAGCAGAGGTCAAGTCATTGGAACCCAACACCGTTGAGATGATCCCATTCTGATCAATCCTCCTGATCATGGTGCCATCCACAAAGTAGATCAGCCCAAACTTGTCCACGGTGATGCCTGGGGAGGGCAAAAGCAAGAGAGTCAGAAAGTAACAGCAATCTGACAATTATGGGATGAATAGAAGTTGGTGTCTGGTTTGATGCTCATGAAAGAGTAAAGTTGGGAGCAATATATGTTATGGCATTCTGAAGGAATGAGATGAGAGTTGGACATGGGGAATCCTGGTTATCAGGAACCATTCCATGGAAGGCACTTGCAGCTGGCATGTGATGTCATTTAGAATTCCCTATTCACTTGGAAAAGGGCATAGCATTTGGTGAGCCACTGAAAGGAGAAGGTTTTCTAATAGCTATATTAGGAAATCTTATATTAGTCTCACATTTTCAGAAACATGGTGTCATTGCTCACGGTATGAATATTAAGCCATGCACATGAACACGTGACACTGGTGAATCTTTCAGAAATGGAGATGAAAAAGGCTGTGAAAGACCCATCAGGGGAATCAAATTTCAGGTGGATAAATGTGGAAACCTTTTTCCTAGGATAATCCTATTAATCTATAGTATTTCACCTATTTCTGAACTCTGCTCAGTGATTCAGTTCATTGTCCAAACCTCCTTTGTAGACATACTCCTGTCAGTGGGTTTGAGGTCTGCTGACAGCAGTCACAGGCTGCTGATTCTCGCTTCTCACCTGCAGACCTGTGCCATTTCACTTCCCCCTAAGCATCATTTGTCAAGTGCTTATGTTAGCACAACCTCCTTTAACCCTCTTTATCCCAAGCTAGTTACACTCTGCATCTTCCATCAGAGGATTTCGCAGTGCTTTACGCTTACTAATTAGACCTCATAGCAGTGTGTGAGTGTGATCATCCTCATTTTAAATATCAGGAAAACAACAGATAAAGCCATTTGCACAAGGTCACAGAGAAAGTCCATGGCTAAGGAAGGAATAAGAAGTTAAGAGCCCCATTCACCTCTCTTTTATGCTAGTATAAATTAAAAATAACTCCACAGAAACTAATAGAGTCATCCATCTCATCCACCCTGCGGTGGCAGAATTCCGCTCAGTGTAATGTTCGAGGGTCTGAAAGACATTAAAAGAACTTAAAGGAACAGTAAAAGAATGTAGAAGCCTTTAGCACCCTTTTCTGTGCAAGCAAAAGCTCTGCCTGGGATATACGAGTATTGGGATCTTCCTGTTTGGTTTCTTTGGCTAGCAGGGTAGCAATCACTTGGCAAAAAGCAGACATCTGCATTGTGCATCCAGCAAGCATCTGGAGCTTCTCCAATCAGTGGAGAGCAAGACCTACTTCTAGGGTGCAATTTGTATCACCCTACAGCAGATATCCAGAAGAGATTACATGAACCCTGTCAGAAACACCTTTTCCTCCCCGCTGACTGTAAAAGGAGAGTACAGCAAATATCTCTAAAGGAAACATTTATACTGCAGACAGACGAAATCAGTGAGATGAAACCTCACCCTAACGTTTTCTTGGCTGTCATCACGGTGACAGAAATGATGGGAAATCTGTTTCAGACAGAAAGCTTTGAGGCTCTTCCTGAGAAGCGATGAGACTTCGTGTTTCTCCACAACGCTGTTTTACAGCCAGATCCCCTTGTTTGAAACATTTACCCTCAGTCTCCATCCGCTGTGAGCTCTGCTGTGAAGTCCAGATGCAGCAGCTCACAGATCAAATATTTCAGAGTTACACGTGGCAGGGACTAATCCCCTGATTGCTTTGGCAATTAAAATCATGGCCTTCAGCCAGCACTATAACTATTGCATGGAGGTGCTCCATACGTAGGAAAACATCACATTTGGTCACACGGAAAGCCACAGAAGATCATCTAGCCTGGAAGGAATGGCAGGAAAGCCTTAGGACTAAGTCATTGTTTGGGAGAAAAAACAAACTTCTTTGTTGAGCTGAGGTAAAGGAAGGGATTCAGCCACGGTTGCAACCTCTACATTCAAAGTCAATTAGGAGTCAGGAAAGTGCTGTTTCAGATCACTGAGTTGAATGGGAGTGGTGTCTTTTATGCTAGGAGGTAAAACCAGCATTTTCCTTAGTTCTTCACAGCATCTCCCTGTCTGAAGAGCATCATTTTGACCTGGATTGCATATCGGACCGTCAAAGTAGTGAGGTTTCAGAATAGCCTCTAGGGTAGTGAGCAAAATTACTTGCTGCTTTTAAGATGAAGGTCATTAATTTTGGAGGGGATTACATGGCAGAATTGCTGAGATAATGGATGACAGGACTAAATGACCCCAAATATTGCTTCTAGTCCTACATTCCAATACCTGTGTTTAATTCATGCTGAGATAGGGCTGATCTTTGCAGGACCATGAAACAAGAACCTCGAAGAGGAGCAGAAGGTACCTGTTGCACATCTGAATGCTACAGGAGCGCTGGTGGCCATTTATTCTCACTATACAAAATGAACACATCAGTTGCGTCTTAGCACTTTGCCTAAAACTTGCAGAGGGATCTGGTGGTAAAGGCATCAATATCCCACTGGCATCCATGGCTTCCTGGAGGTTGTCTTCATCTGCCATGAGATCTGTCAGCACTGTGCCCCAGTTAGCACCCTATTCAACAAGCCATCCAGGATATTGGCACATGTCTCCTGTCACTGGTGTCTGCTGTTGAAGGTTACTGCTCCTCTAATTGAACAGCAAGTTCTTCAACGCTTGCTCAACAATCAGGAATGCAATGGAGCTCTTCAAGCAATATGGTAGATGTGCTTTTTCAGAAGAGGCATGATAGAAGGTGCAGTTGATCTTAATTGGCTTTTGTCAAGCACAAGAAGCTCTCACCCATTCCTAAATCCACAAGGAGTATTTTTCAGGGTGCCTGTCCATTAGTGTGTGTGACAGGCCAAAAGCCAGTGAAGGGTGGCAGGCTGGATAATGTGATTTTAAATGAGGCAGAATTTTCTCTCTTAGCTAGTTCCATATGTATTGGATCGGACTTATCAGCAGCGTGTGCTGACAGTCGATCAGGGTGTTCAGTGCTGGGGTCTGATGGCTGGTCTGATTAACCAGTTACAGCAATAATACCTGTACGTACTTCGGCTCTCGAGCCAGCTCTGATCAGTTGATAGAGGACAACTTTAGTTTGCATTCCAGCTTAGGCAAAGAGCTTGCACACCCAAAGAAGTTAAAGTGGGACAGCAAAGTTGACACTTATCATCCTACTGCAGGGCAACGGCATGTGCATGTGTTCTTATCACAGAGCACTTCCCTGCTTATCCCTCTTTCACGGAAGCTAAGCAATCTCAATTGCCTTGCATTTCCTAAGATGTTCTGCAGGGTAACAGCATTTGCACTCTGTCAAAGCCCGAAATCCCCATTTGCACATGCTCCTCACATGGCAACTGCTCCAATCCCTTCCTGACTTTAGCTGATTGCCTTGGAATCAAATCTAATTATGGAGAAGGAGCCCTGCTCTCCCACAGACAAGTGTCTTCGGATGGATGACTTCTGCAGAGCAGGAAAGAAGCATCTTACAGCTTCTTTACAGCAGACTGTAGATGTTAGATTGGACTTCTCTGTGTTTCCTCCCTGAAAATGGCACGGTTCCAGCACTGGGAGCTGGCTCCTGCAAATGGGCATAGAAATGGGTAATTCACGTTACGCACATCAAGCCAAAGGCCTTGGCTCGCTTTGGCAGAAGGTTCCTCTCATGTTTCCATAGGAACATAAGGGAATTAAAGGTTTTCAGCACATAGCTCGTAGTTTGTTCTCACACTTACTGAGAGGAAACGTCTGCTGCACTACCCAGGTAAGCATTGCAGATTCCAACTTTAAGCTCTGAGATGTAAAATACACATGTACTGAAATCATGCTGGCTCCTCTTGGAGAGACGGAGACCCCATAAGGAACAAGGGCTCGTAGCACCGCGTGCATCTCACCAGTGAGTTGTGCTGATAGGAAGTAGTGACATGATGACATTTGCTTGAAACTTCAGGACCTTGTAGTGTGAGGAGCTGACAGCACAACGACATGCTGCAAATAACTACTGGGACACAGTGAGTTTGCTCTGGAAGATGAACTACTGAAAGTGATGGCATTGCACTTGTAGCTCTACTTAGACGCTGCTTAAAAACCCTTTTAAGTAAAAAAATAGGTACTAAAGGAATCCATATTTGGAGCTTTCTTGGCTGGCTGGCTGCTGAGTGATAAAATGATGCTGAGTGATAAAATGGCAGCTGAAAATCAATGTCAATAAGTACACAGGAATTCGCAGGGGATGGAGTAAGCCTAACTACTCATAGGCAATGACAAGCTGTAAAACAGCTCAGAGGAAAAAGATTCTGGAATTCCTAGGAAAAGTTCTCCGCAAAGATCAGCTTTGTGCTCTGCAGTGCTCAAGGAGGCGGCTAGAAAACAGCAGTGGATTAGAGAGAAGAACAGAAATCCCTGTTCTGGCCTCAAAAAGACCATCCTTTTGCCCGCTGTGGCTGAACAACCTGTGGAAATTATTAGCCCAGGATGCCTGCAGGAACAAAACTAGGTGTTCAGCGGGGTTTATAGACCTCATGATGGTGGCATCTAAGCACAGAGGTGCAGCCTCTTCTGAAAGTCCCCTAAATGTTGATGACTAGAATCTGGAGCTTTAGCAAGGGAAGACCGCTCTATCATCGCTCCCTTCCCTGTGTGTTTTTCCTGGCTACAGTAAGAGACAAGATGTTTTGTTCCATCAGCCTCTGGTCGTCCCTGACATTATTATTTGACAATAAAGCTGTTAACAGCTTGTGGAGGTGGAGTTTCTTCTTCTAATCCTGTCGAATTCATGAACACTTAGTGAACAACTGAGATTCTGCTTACACGTTCAGCAGGACACAGTGAAGGAAGCAATCTGTCCCCACATTAATTACTTCATTTTGCATTGTTTTCGTGGTGCTAAATGGATTAGATGTCCCCCCACATAGACACACACACACGTCCCTTCTGAACTCTTCTTCCTATTGTGTCAGGCTTGTCAAGACAATCTCTCTTAATTGCAGGCTCCTTGGTAATTTCTCTGCCACAACATTTTCCCAAGGAGAACCACTGGTGAGCGCTCAGATGAAAACAAATGCTCTGACAAGCTGGAGTTTTAATTTTGCCTTTGGATTGCTTGTAGAAGCGGATCATTATTAGCAGATGATAATTAGAAAGTGGTAACACTTTAATTTGCAAGGATATATTGAAATTCATTAGCAGCTGCAAGCTTTGCTGTGCTTTGTGGCAAGTGAATTGGAAGTTTCAGGCCGGGTCCTAATAGCAATGAGAAATGCCCTGACCAAACAGCTGCCACCACTATTTCATCTGTTGATTGACCTGGCCTGTATGTGTATAGCCTGGCTTTATCACAGAAGCCAAAGAGAGGGGTAGGATGAAATTCCTGGGGTGAGCTGTATCCCTCCTAATACCTTGTCTAAACTGATCATCTAAAGGCAGCTCTTTCTTGTTCAACAGAGAGAGACAAGAACCTCTGTCCGGAAGAAACTTCCGAGAAGCGCATGGATGAGACAAGGGATAATGGTTTTGAACTGAAAGAGGAGAGATTTAGACTGGATATAAAAAGGATTTTTATTGTTACAAGGGTGCTGAGGTGGTGGCACAGGGTGCCCCGAGAAGCTAAATGCCCCATCCCTGGCAGTGATCAAGGCCAGGTTGGACACAGGGGCTTGGAGCAAGCTGCTCCAATGGAAGGCGTCCCTGCCCGTGGCAGGGGTTAGAACTGGATGAGCTTTAGGGTTCTGTGTAACCCAAACCCTTCTATGATTCTATGGTTCTATTTTATGTCCTTAAAATACAGAAGCAATTATCTTCATCCAAAAAATTATCTTTAGCCTTAAAAGGTAGAGTCCTGTGAACAGTGGTGAGGCTTGAAGAACTGAACATTCCAAGTCCTCCCCTGGCCAGCTGATAGCTCTATAGATACAGAATAGTTTTCTAATCTCCTCTGAGCATTCACTTAGGAGTGTTTATTCCCCTGCCAAGACAGGGAAGCAGAGGGTAACCTGAGGACTCCTGGTTACTTGTACAATGAATCATTCCTATTTGGATCTATTATGAAATACAATCACATGAAGAAAGAGCATCTGATGGATTCTTCTGCCAGGCTGAGCCACCGTGAAGGTACAAACAATGCTGACGTTACATTGTCAGCATGAGTTTTCACTGTTAATCATTTATTGAGGTGAATGGGAAGAGCTTCACACCTGCCAAAGCTTTTGTCTCAGCAGACTTTGCAAACTCAGGCTGGAACCAGATCAGGGAAGACTATTTATGAATTTTCCATTGGCATTGTGGGTTTTCTGAATTATTATTTTCTTGTTACCATTTTGCTTCGTGTCATTTCCTCTTTCACCCTCAATTTACTGCTCTTTTGTGAGATTTCAATGCTGAGAGGAATGAATGCATGCATTTTGCCATTATACGATTGAGGTGGAAGAACGGCCTCCTGAGAGCTTGAATTGCCAACAAGAAGGATTTCAGTGCTGAAAGCTTTGAACTCCAGAGCTCTGTTTGCTATAGCAAAGCAGAAACATAAGTCACAGAATCATAGAATGGTTTGGGTTGGAAAAGACCCTAAGATCATCCAGTTCCAACCCCCTGACATGGGCAGGGATGCCTCACACTAAACCACGTCACTCAAGGCTCTGTTCAACCTGGCCTTGAACACTGCCTGGGATGAAGCATTTACCACTTCTTCAGGCAACCCATTCCAGTGCCTCACTGCCCGCACAGAAAAGAATTTCTTCCTTATATCCAACCTGAAATTCCCCTCTTTCAGTTTGAACCCGTTACCCCTTGTCCTATCACTACAGTCCACAATGAACAGTCCCTCCCCAGCATCCCTATAGGCCCCCTTCAGATACTGGAAGGCTGCTCTGAGGTCTCCACGCAGCCTTCTCTTCTCCAGGCTCAACAGCCCCAACTTTCTCAGCCTATTCATACAGGAGGTGCTCCAGTCCCTGATCATCCTCGTGGCCTCCTCTGGACTTGTTCCAACAGCTCCATGTCCTTTTTCTGTTGAGGACACCAGAACTGCACACAATGCTGCAAGTTGGGTCGCACGAGAGCAGAGCAGAGGGGCAGGATCACCTCCCTCGACCTGCTGGTCACGCTCCTTTTGATGCAGCCCAGGGTACGGTTGGCTTTCTATCCTGTGAGTGCACACTGAAGCCGGCTTAAAAGTCATCAAAACCTTGCAACATCCATTCATGTAGGGAAATGAATGATATTCCTCTCATCTTGCACAAGGGGGACTGGAGGAACAACTAAAGTTGTGGGGTGTTTTTTGCTCTGGATGAACATGAAAGTGGTGCAGAAAATTGGATTATAGCTTTCTGGATTCCCTGATCTCATGACTCATCTGCTGGGCTGCCTGAACCGCTCTGCCCAAGTCAATTCATTTCCTTTTCACTCAGCCCCCTCATTTCAGTGAGACAATTTCTTCACTGTAACCTGACCACGGGTGGCTGTTCCCTTTCTATAGCTGTGCCTCTGGAAATACTTTATCCCAGTATAATGGTCACCTTGCGGGTGTCTGGAGTGCTTGGAAGCCATGCTGGGACCTTTGAATATCACAAGGGAAGCAGTTTGGCTTTCAGTGTTTATTGGCACAAACCAGATCTCCCAAGGTATATTTTGCTTCATCCTGCCAGGAAACAACTGACATATAACCAAGAAAGAGATTACAACTCAAGCTGACACAAAAGGTCGCTAAATCAGTTTGGGTTTCTCTGGTTCAGTAAGAATAATGTCATCTCTAAGTCAAGAAAAATAACTTCCTGAGATTCATAGAGTCATAGAAAGCTTTGGAAGTGTGAAAGTTCCACAAGATCCTCTTTTTTTGCAGCTTTTCACCTTCTTCCCAAGCTGCAGTGTCTTCTGTGAGCTTCTTTATAAAGGGCTGATGTAGAATGACACCTGGCAATGACTAATGGCAGCTTGCTCAGACAATGGGTCTGTAATTAATGGGCTGCTCGGTCTCTATTATTGCCATTGGTCTCACTAAGCTTTAAAAATAGTCTCGGAACTCTTCAAGACCATCCCTGCCCCAAAGCGTTTTTTGAGCAGAGAGAAGATGGGATGCATTAAAAAACCTGGACATGGCAGTGGCTTGAAGATTTGTACTTCTTCTCTATATTACTGTTCGCAATTCCCTGCTTATAACTACCATTAATCATAGAATCCCAGACTGGTTTGGGCTGGAAGGGACCTGAAAGCTCATCCAGTTCCAACCCCTGCCATGGGCAGGGACACCTTCCACTGGAGCAGCTCCAAGCCCCTGTGTCCAACCTGGACTTCAACACTGCCAGGAATGGGGCAGCCACAGCTTCTCTGGGCACCCTGGGCCAGCACCTCAGCACCCTCACAGGGAAGAGCTTCTGCCTAAGAGCTCATCTCAGTCTCCCCTCTGGCAGATTAAAGCCATTCCCCTTGGCCTGTCCCTACATCCCTTGGCCAAAGCCCCTCTCCAGCTTTCCTGGAGCCCCTTTAGGCCCTGGAGCTGCTCCAAGGTCTTCCCTTCAGGAGCCTTCTCTTCTCCAGGCTGCCCCAGCCCAGCTCTCTCTGCCTGGTTCCATAGGAGCAGAGTCTAGCCAAGAATAGAAACAATAGCTTGGCTGGCTTCATCTTCCTGCTTTTTGTGAAATAACTTGTTAAATGATCCCCAGGTTTTGCTGAGGGGCTGCTTTACAAAGAAGCTGGGATAGGACTGGAAATTGTGAGGAAGAGGGGAGATACCACTCCCAGATGCAAGGCAAAAGGAATCCTGCAGCACATTGGTGGTGGAGCCAAGAACATCTAACTCCTTGCAATCCCAACAACTGGGCAAGAAGACATACAACAGGTGAAAATGCCAGATTCCTAACAGCATTCCTGCATCCTTGCATCTCTTCACAAACACTGCAGAAGGTGTGTATACTAATGGTGCTACCTCAGCTATGGACAGCTGGGAGGAGCGACATCCTCCATATGCAGAGCTTGTTACCTTGAGACTGCCAGACTGAAGTCTTGGCTCCACACAGGACTGCATATGTTTGGCTAAACCTGTTTTGCACAATTAGTTCACAGTCATGAAGGCTGTGGGATTCTTTTATGCTGATGTGACTGTGCTTTTATCTCATTTGAGAAAGCTAATCAGGAGCCAGGAGAAGTCATGCTGAATTAAACCATTCCCATATCAAAATTAGTGTCCAGCCCACACAGGTTTTAGGCTGGATGCCACAATATATAATGTCAATGTATAAATCTCAGTATCTCCGAGCTGTATGATGGCTTTGCTGCTACTATATATAGCATATTCTTATATACATCATGTACATTAAATATATATATTTTATATATTATGTAATATCATATATTATATGTACATATGTATATTCTATATACATATATATATCAATGCTTATAGAGCTTTTTATTTTTTTAATGCCAAGAGAGCCTCAGTGAACTGAACCTGAGTGAACCCACTCCAGGCTGGGAAGGACCAAACACTGTTTTTTGGTAAGGAGGAGTAGTGGCTAAATGGGTATAAAATGGATGGGTGGATTTATTCTATTGCCCTTTGCACACATGGCCATCATTACACCCCTCTGGTTTGGCACTCCCCCAGGCCACCTCAATAAGAAGAACCAGGACCGAGGGTGATACATACCCACTTATTTACAGAGGCAAGCCCTTAGGATGTGTTTGTGGCTTAACTGGGGAAGGTTTGCAAAACCCAAGGGCATTGAAGAGGTCTCCAGCACCACTAAACAAGCCCCTTTGTAAAAGACCCCTTTAGAAAAGCCTGTGGAGAAGAAGCAGTCTCACCCCTGGGATTTGTAAGGGTAGCATCAGTGCCTTTGCCTCCATCTCCGCAGCGGGTATCATCAAACGGGAGGCACTGATCCCCAGTTCCAGCCAAGACCTCGGAATTCTTCACAATGTCTTTCACTGATGTGGTTGACTTGATTTTATAGATACGTCGGCTGTTGGTGTCGGAGAGGTAGATGGAGCCAGTGATTGGATCTGTGGTCAAGTAATACTTATGGGCTGGGCTGTGGCTGAAAAACAAGGGTTTGATGTTATTATTTCCTTGGATGATTTGTTTCCTTAAGTCAACAACAGGCAATGCAAGCACTTTAGAGGATAAAAATGCAATAGGGCAGACAGACTGTGAAAGTGGAGCAGTGCTGTACCAGACAATGTTAGTGCACAGTGTGTTACAGCACAGGATCCAGAGCTAGAGATGTTACCAGCCCCTGTGCTTGGGGTGATCTCTGGCATGAAGAGCAGCTACCAAAGAGAAAGGCTCACTGGCTTTAGCTAAAATCATGCCAGGACCTACTAGATGTTGAGTCTCAGTGCCTGAGATTGCTTAATTTACTTAATAGAGATATAGTCCTGAAACTGGTGTTAGTGCAGTGCTAGAACGTGAAGGGAAAGCACAGTACATAGTACACTAGGGGCAGAAAACACAGGAAAAAATAAAGTTGAAAGCAAAAATCTGCCCTCCCAGAAAGATCCCAATACAAAACCCAAACACAAACTCCCCAGTATAAAGCACTTGAAGATATACTCTTCAAGATCACTGTGTTGAGGCTTATCTGGTCCTAGTGCTGACTACAGCGAAGACTCTAGAGTCCTGTCCTGCCCTTATGGGGATTAGGGGAAGTCCTGCCACTGAATTCAGATGGACCTCAGTGAAGAGAGAAACAAAATGGTTCTTGCCATTTTGCCCTAAACCAAACATGACCAAGGAGGAGAGCTGAAGAACACTAACGTCAGTCTGTTAAACCCCACTCACCCATTGCTGCCTTGAAAAGGAGAAAGGGTGGCTGAGAAAAAGGGCTGAGCAGACAGGAAAAGCTTTTAGCTCTACGACTACAACATCAAATGAGCCCAAGACTTGAAGAAATGAATAAACTAGCACCACTTTATGGAGAGCATTCAATGGGACTGGCCAGAGAAACAACCAGATGAGTTTAGACACAATTTTAATCATTGTCTTTCAAGGATTCTCTCTGTAGTCTCATAATAAACGTATTAACTTCCTTTATTAGAAGTAAGTATTTACTACTAGTGTGTATTGAACTGCATCTCTTCTAAGCCTGAAACCAATGTATTAAACTTGTAACACCTGCTGCCTGAACACAGGTCTCCTTCCTGCTATGAAAGGCTAAACAGTAATTAGAACAAGGATGAAAAAGTCTCTCCTTTTCTCCAGAACACCTTCAAGCTGTCTAAACTCATCAGGTTCCACGAATTCATACTAATCATAGAGGCCATAGTTCACAATTTCCCACTTAGTGGAATTGTTCCAGGAGAAGCTGCTTAGAAACCTGAGTGTCGATCACAGTTGACTCTATCCCTCATAATAAGAATTTTCCCCTCTCTTTCAACCTTTCTGTTAGGGAAATTAACCCCTCTTCAGACACTATGGAATTATTCTCTGCTTAAAAAAGCTCTAAGTTGGTTCTTCATTTGAATTACTTAATACTTTGGGGGGGTTGGGGGGTGTGTGTGGGAGCCTTTCTGATTTATTCTGGAGTCTCCCTTGTGATTTATCCTATTAAAGTCTGACCAGATTTCACCTCCACAAATGACACTGATTCTTGCTAAATAAAATGCTCTGACCTTCAAGACAGCTCCAGCCTGACAGTTCAGTCTCCATCTGTATTCCTTTCCAATGACAGCAGGCTGGGAGGGTATTATTTCATTTACCTGCATGTCACTCACACTAAGAAAGTGGCTTCCACCCTGGTGGAAGAAGTTCCCTGTGGGAATCCATCATCCATTCTGATCAGGGCCTTGTGTTTTCTGCTGACTGCCCTAACAGAGCCCAGCTGAACGACAGTCAGCTTTTGAGCCGTTCGGAATCCCTGTTTTGTATGAGAGGTGGACAAGAGGATGTTTTTAATGGCACTTTGCTATTCTTTAGCGTCTTTGCCTGGCAAGCACAGATAGCTTTCACCACATCTTAGAGCAGGCCATTTGCAGATGGACAAAGGCAAATGACTTCCTTAAAGATGGAGAAAAATGGTGTCAGAACGGGAAGTTCCTGCTCCCCTCTCCTTTATCGGGTTTAATAGCCTCACTCTGGTGTATCTTATTATATTATTGATTATAACCTTTTCAAATCCTGTGCAGAACGGACACTGAAATAAATGCTGATTACTTTTAACCATGGATCAGAGAACTAGGCAAAAGCAAAGCATTCACCCAGCAGAGAAGCTGAATGGTACCAAATTCACTAAGTAAAAACCTGCCATATTAAGGTAATACTTAGAGTTGCTGCTGGTAACCCAAGTGTAGTTTTATTAATGGGGTCCTGAATCTAGGGGCTGCAAAAAGTAAGTGTGAATTCCAAGTTCACAATCATTAAAACATTAGCTCTGACTGGTTAAACCCATCATCCTCTTCATAGCTGGAAGCCACAGAGGCACACACACCTTGACCAGCAAATGTGCCTTGGAAGAGGTAGGGCAGGAACTGATTTTGGTTAACCTACCCATGGCATGGTAATACTCTCGGGTCACTTGGGTCTGGGTTTCATCTGGCGAGCTGACAGAGAAACTCCCAAGTCGTACAATTACCTTTCTAAACCTAATGTTATTCACGGTACGGGCAACCCCAACACACAAACTTTATCTTGGCTGTTGCATGGCTCTGTGTGAAAGATAGGAAGTGCTGGTTCAATGTTATCAGCTAGATTTCTTATTTGTGCAAGCATGGCTTATCATGGTCTCCTACACCTCACTCCGTGTCTTTTGTGGGTATCCTGGGATAGCATAGGCAATGAAGTATTTAACCTGGAATGCTTTGGGAAGGTAAAATACAAACTGTTACGGATTGTCAAGCTGCCTCTGCCAACAGGTTTCAGCACTGTGTTGGGAAGATATCACACTCTGCCCTTGTCCAAATTGCAGTGTTATACACTGCAGCTTTTGTTTAACACTTTGATATCCTTCAGGGACGAGAGATGCTAAATAAGCATACATTAATAATGTAAAGGTCCCAGACTGCTTCCCTTCACCTGTGATAATGCATGAGCACTGGAGATGGGAACGCTGGGGCTTTGCTGTTTATTTAAAGCCACAATCAATAGGCAAATCCAAGTGGCAAATTGGACTGAACTGAACAACAAGTGAAACAAATCTGCCTGGGGCAAAGCAAGAAGAAGCAAAGAGAAGATTCTTTTCCCTTTCATCCTCTCTCATTGCTCAGTTAGATAACAGACCAAAACAAAAGACAGGACTTCTTACTGTTCAGCAGACTTAATCAGGTACAGTACTTGTAGTCTTAGAGCATATATCCCCCACATTGACATTGCCACCACTAGTGGCTGTGGGTGCAGAGCTCATTACCCATTCAGAGTGTTCCTTTAGCAATTAAAGCTCTTTACAAGAAACCCTGAGCAATGCATTGATATTTGAAGCCCCTGAAGCAACAACCCAAGTTGCAAGGTTGGGGAGGGCTGGTTCCTAGCCAAGAACAGACACTTCGGTGGGCATCAGTTGGCAATGGTGGTGTAGTCACTGCGAATGAAGACAGCTTCATAAGCAGAAGCTGCCTTGTAGCCCCAGGTGAATGGAGGTGATACTGCTTCCTTGGATGATGTGATGTGCTGGGAAAACACAGGAAAATCTTCCAAGTCCACAGTGATCCTGGTTGTATGGAGCTACATATCTGTTCTCCCACACACCTGCCTCGTCCCCTTCCTATTTTCATTCTCGTTCTTCGGACAGGATCGTGCCAGCACTATGGGGAGCTCTGCAGATGTGTGAAGAGATTCAAACTCCGTTTTAAAGAGCTTTACATGATTCCTTACACACAGGCATAAGGAAGGACAGTGATAAATTGGGTGAATAGGCAGACACATGACACTCACAGATTGCTTCTGCTATCATATAATAGAGGCACAGACTTTAAGCAAAGGTTGATATTATCCCCTTATTTTGGAGGAGTCTGAGGAAGGAACGTCCTGCTCCAGAGCGGGAAGCCAGTCTTTAAGGAATAAAGATGAGAATAGGGAGATGGTCCCTGCTTTCAGCAGGCTGGATATAACGTCAGCACAGTGGACTACACCTTCTTATTGGCTTCTATTCAATGCCAGGGGATTCATCTCACTGAGCTTTAGATAGGTATAGGGTGAATGTTATCATCTGAACTCACTGCCTTAAGTCCCTTTATAGGCAGCAGAGAGAAGTAGCATCATTAAGGGGATGATTTGGATGACTTAGTTTAAAACATTCATCCTACAAGATGAACTGCGCTTTAGTTACCCAAATGCAAGGGCATTTACCACCTACTGTACAGGACAACTTCTGTTAATGGCACCAGTATGGCTCTGGCTTCCACAGACACCAAAGTTAGTTGCCCATCACATCTGACCTGAATAAACCCCTGGGGCTTCATTGGCTCTGGTGCGTCTGTTTAAGGACATGAAACCACCTCTGCAATCCCCCTGAGCCTTGCTGCCCACATGCATTTGCTGGTGACTAAAGAACCACCAAATTCCTGCAGCCAAGTGCTTTTTGTTGAGCAGGGCTGTGTTTCCATGGCTCCATGGGAAGCACCCTGCAGCTCACAGACAGAGGATTTTATTATAGCTTGTGTGAGGTAGTGCACTTTTCTTTTTCCCTGGGTGACATTCAATAGATTAATACATAAGAAGGCCACACAGTGCAGTTGAGCTGAATTTACACTTGGCCTTTTAGTGTTTTCAGTTTGTGTGCGATGCCCAAAGCTCTTCTTAGTGTCACAGGCTGGATAATAAAACTTCATAGTGATGCCATAAGCCAACTCAGGGACTGCAAAGGACTTTTGATCTGATCCCAGAGCTGTTTTCTGAGATGCTTCTTTGCCTCTAACGGTAGATTTGTCTCTCTAAGGTATGAATGGAAACAAGAAAGGAAGAATCTATTCAAGTGTGGTCACTTTTTGTGTATTTACAAGGCAGAAATGCCTCAGTGCCCTCCATCTTCCTGCAGGGAAAAGATAATGAGAGTTAACTGCAAAGTTTCACTTCCATGCTTGGAACAACTCATCAGCTTCTATAAGCCCATCTAAACAGGTCCATACACAGACGCACTGGAGTTGGGTCCTATTCATTTATTAGTGAATGCCAGATGGGTGTAAACTTGGGAGGCAGCACTATTTTGTGATGCTTTTTGGTCTACCTAATGTCCCCCATGTTCTACACACAGCTATGTTGGAGCTAGACCTTGGTGACCTATGCTGTGCTGTGCAGCCAAGCCTCTTAGCTGGTAGCTCCAGAGCCTCCGGAGATCAGGCTCACCACAGGCTATGTAGTGGGGTGAATCCTTTCCCCTGAAGCGAGGAAGCTTTTGCATATGGATTGCAGCTT
Organism: Myiopsitta monachus; assembly: GCA_017639245.1. Lineage (NCBI taxonomy): Eukaryota > Metazoa > Chordata > Aves > Psittaciformes > Psittacidae > Myiopsitta > Myiopsitta monachus. Next base: position 94,431,191 of record CM029919.1, on the reverse strand, counting down.
TTCCAAGCCCCTAGGCTTCAGTCCTGTGGATCTCAGCCTTTGCTAGTCAATGGTGTCAAGCTTAGGACCTTCTGGAGCTCAGAGCACTAGAGCTGAGGATACACTGACTCATTTCCCTATGGCTCAAGAGTGAAGAGGCTTCCTAACAAGAAGTATTATGGCAAATCATAGAATCATAGAATAGTTAGGGTTGGAAAGAACCTTAAGATCATCCAGTTCCAACCCCCCCCGCCATGGGCAGGGACACCTCACGCTGACATAGAAATTATGTCAGCTTTTAGGGATGACTCCCTTAATGCACTCACAGCTGGGAATATTTGATCTCACCTCCTTCCTCCCTCACTGGTTCCCTTTGGATGCACTGGAGCAGGCATGTCTGGGCTTTCTATCATTTCATTCCATAGTCTTTAGGAATTGCCTGAAGGCTGAAATCCTGCCAATTTAGTAAGGCTCTAGTGGCATCTGCAGCATTTGTGGCCAGTCCATATATCTTCACTCAGTTATTGCCTTCACAGATAAAAATTCCTCTTGTAACAGGTATTTGGCTGCTGCCTTTTGCTGTCAAAGCAGGTGCAGGTTAGTGGCTGTGTATTTCTAGGTCATTAAGGGCACAACCTGGCTGTTCTAAAGAGAAATGACTTTTTCTATTGCCTTCAAATGATGGGAAAGAGGGAGCTGGGGGGCTGGAACTCAGCCTGATGAAGACAGTCAGTGCAAAGGTTCTGTGTACCGACCTCCCAGCCCTGCTAATAGACGCTTTGGGCCAGTCCATTATGCTGTGGAAGCTCAGCCCTTCATTAATGTTCTGGCAAGAAGACAAAACCCCAGTTTCTACTCCATTGCATTTCCAGACATGCAGATAAAATGAATGTTTCTGGGCTTGCATAGCCTCTATGAAGTCAAAGAAACAGTCAATAGAAAGCATGTAGCAAGAAAAATCCTGAATGCAAAAAGATAACCACATATACATATATGGTTTATTTCATACATATATATATATATATGCGAAATAACTCCAACTCCACAGTCAAAGCTTCTAATTTAGAAAGCAACCAGGGAGAAGGATGGGAAACTTATCAGAGCCAGAGCAATCCTTGCAAACACAGATAGTGACAAGAGGTTGACATCTTCCGGAATGCAACTGATTGGATCAAACCCACTGAAACTGCAGTGAAGCCAAGTGACAAATATCCTTAGTGACAAAGCTCCAATTTAGGAATCTCTCTTCCATCTTGTTTTCCTGTCACCACTCTTTCTCTTTCTTTGTTGCATCTCCTGGCTAAGGTTCTGAGTTGCACTGCCTCCAGCCTGAGCCTGGCATACTTTCACATGCGAATCTCTGTATGAAGAGCTCAGACTAACCAAAAGTAACAAACACCAGCTTCCCTAGGTGGGTGATTCTGGGGTAGATCTGACCCTTCTTTATGCCTGTTAAACTCCCCAAAACTCAAAAAGAAAGGCATGTCACCATATAAGAATGATTTGTCCGTCCTACCTATTCCAGTGATCTGTATCCTGACACTGTCCCCATTTCACTTTCTTGGCTAATTCCCACCCATTTTTCCTTCCACCCTCCTCCTCTTGTTCCCCTTGTGCCTATACTTCCCCTGCCTACAGCTGTAACAGCTCAGGCAGAAATCTGTGTGACTCTGCTCTGTGATTAATGGCTCCCAGTTCTGATGACTGATTGCCTATGCCAGTTTTAATCACGCCAGCTTCATCTGCTCTTGAATCATCTGGAAATGGCACTTGTGGATCACTGTGTAACAACATGCAACGAGACAGGGAGTGGCAGAAGAATTCTCTACTGGTTGGCTTACCTATGTCTGAAATCTTTATTTCTGACAGAAGACAGGAAAGCAGGGAATAGAAGAAAGAATGAGGTGTTAGCAGCTCAGTTCGATGCATTATTAGCAGATTGAAAACTTGACAGTAACTGTATCATACAATGCAATAATAAATAAAGACTTAGCTGGAATGACACTGATATATTTTATATTGGATATTACTTGGCAGTGGGCTCACTTATGTACCGCTGCATATCACAAAGGAAGTGTGATCTCACCTGCTTGGAGTATATTCACTTAGGCAAGAGATAGCACCAGGCAGACTGGATCGTTTAGAGCAGTACTGAGCACATGCAGATATCTTTACAGGTTTTTCCACTCAGTCAAAGCAATACCTTGGGTGTGACAAAGGTAACTTAACAATTGCATAGTTATGGGTGGCAGCTCATTGCCAAATCTCATGAACTCCAGCCCAAAAGACTGAACTAACGCTGAGCTGGATATTTCTCATGGGTCTATTACACACTCATCTGCTGTTATCCGTAACCCACAGCGCGTTTGCTTTCCTCTCCACAAAAGAACACTACACTCAGAAGATGCCCCCCCCAAAGAAAACCCAACACCCAAACAGTGAGGGTGTAAATCTCCGAGGAGATGCTGATGTGAGAAGACACAACTCTGTGGCTTTCCTCTATAGCTCTCAGTCAGCTGGCATCTGAACCCACTTAGTTTGCAGCACACCAGAGTGAAGAAATGTTTATTAGATCCAGTAACCTAAGTGTTTGCACACATGAAGCAGCAATCGCTCCAGCAGATTTAACTCCGGAGTAAATTTCACTCTGCGGCTCTGCACAAAAGCCAGCGAGGCCACTCTGTCAAGGCTGCCAATTCTCTCTTGCCCAATGAGGAAATGCTCTGCAAAACCTCCACTGAGTCTGCTATTTCCACTGACAATGAAACAGGGATTGCGTTCTCAAACTTGTACTTCTGGGAATGAGATATTAATCCCATTCCGTTGCACTAGGATTCGGGCCCCAAATCACCTAGGCTCTTATGGATATCTCACCTTTGGTCATTACAACAACTTTTTGGCATTGGAAGAATATTACATTCTTTAACGTGGACCAGGTCTGCAGATTTATTGCAGCTTCCCACCTTACAAACATGAGAGAAACGATGTTCTCGTGTATCACAACGGAATAGCAAGAATCAGGTTCTTGCTTATTGACTCGAAAGGTATCCCAGCCCTCTGAGAGGCAAACATCTCACTGTGGGCTTCCTAACTCAACGACACCTCCTGATTCCCTTATCACCCTATGAGCATACCAAGCCAGCTATCCTGTATGTTCCAGCCTTGTGCTGACTGTTTGGACATTGTTTTCTCGTACACAGTGATAAGATTATGGTTCTGAGTGCCAAATAAGACCTTCAGCAATGTCTAAGGACTCTGGAGTGTTTGTAAAAGAGGGACTAGTGGGATCTTGCACCAATTTTTATGCAGATCAGCTCTTTTTACATGTGGCCTTGTGGGGCAAATGGAAATACAAAGTAATGCTGTATGGGATACTGCTGCTCTAGGAAGCTGTGTAGTAAGCTTCTACATGGCAGTCCTTGCAGAAAAGAAGCCTTATTTTTGTCCTTAGCAACCAGGACATTAAATGTGAGTAGAGCAGGGAGGTTCCTACTTTCGGGAACATTCTAATTTTCAGGCCAGGTCTTGAGAGGTAAATGGGAACATGAACCTTCCTACCATGCTAACCTCTTATCGACCTCTCAAGATGTTAGGCTGAGCCTTTCGAGCAGAGACGACCCATTCAGAAACACTCATTTAACTCTACTGACTTTCCTGGAGTCAGTCATGTCCAGCCGCAGAGTCTAGAATCAGGCCCTGGTGCTTTGAAGTGGGTGATGGCATTTGTTATAGACAGATAGCAAAACTATCCCCAATGAAGTCAGTTTGCAATTTTCAGTCGCCATCTATTGAATTTTGTCAGAACTTAATGCAAATCTTTCTTTTTCCCTCTCCCTCCTTGTTTTTAATGGATGTTCCTTCCCCATCCTCCCTACTTCTCCTAATATATATATTTCCTCCTTTGTAATTTGGGGTTAAAAGGAGACACTTCACTTTCTTTCAGATGATCTACCTATATGTCCACCCTGACACTGCTGTTCAGGTAGGAACTGAGGGGGACTGATGAATCTGTCCCCATGAAACACAACTAGAAAGACCCAGTCTGTCACTACTTTGAATGACCATCCTGTCTTAATTATGAATGATCATCTGCCCTGATTAACCTCTACATATCATAATCAGTGTTGTGACCTTCCAAGTCATCTCTGGGGCTTGCTGTGCCCTTCCGAGTCATCTCATCATTTTAGGTCATCTCTGGGGCTGATTGTTAATGTTAAGGATTCCCACTGGTCTCTAACTACACAAAAGGAGGACTTCAACACCGTTTGATTTAGCAGCACAATAATGTGCCAATATTTTTGGGGTGTGATATATTTCTGTGTTTCTCTGGTGTAAATCAAAGTCAGAAGAGTTGCAGAAGAGGCAAATCTGGACAGCTGCCTGTTTTCCTGTGGGGTTTCTTTAAGAGTTTTGCTCATTTTCCTTTTGGATACATAAGATTTCTGCAGAACTTAAAGGCATAATTATAATGGGCACATTCAGTAGAGCGTACCTCAGCTCCAGTATGTTGGTGACATTGCCAGAGGGAAAGATCCTTCGGATGTAGTTGAAATCTCCAACATAAAGACTTCCATCAGACCCACACGTTAGGGCAACGGGAGCCAGGAGTTTGTTCCCATCTGCAAGACCATTGCAGCTTGGACAAGAGATGCTACGTCTGCGGCCATTGCCCATAATGCTTCCAATTACAGGCGGCTGCTGGGAAATAAACTGGTTTTCCCCATTTCCTTTATGTAAGATGCCTAAGGAGAGAAAACAGTAATGAGGACATTACAGAGAGACGCGGAAACTGAGACCAAAGGGAGCACAAACTGACAATCCCAGAAGGGGAATCTGTCACGTAGCAAAGGAGGTTTATCATCCATAGCGTTTTGTGACGGTTTCAAATGAGGAGCCCCTTATCTGGGGTATTTTTTATAGACCCACTGCATGTTCGGCAGAACAAAAGTATTTTGGGAGAACAGGATTGTCTTTAACATTGAAGGAAATACACTTTTCAGCATCTCATGACTTTTTGCCTGTCCTTTCTGTCCCTTCTTGCCCAGTAACTAGGAGCTTACCACGTAAAAAGAAATTGCACAGCTCATGGAAAGATAAGGGACAGGGAGACCATGGCGCATCCCCTAGAGAAATGTTTCATTGGCAAAGCCTTAGAGAAGCTCTGCTGGGGTTCCCTGTAAGTGTAGTGTTTTCAGCAGTGATGTGGGCTGAATTAGATGTTTGTTCCTATACCACTGCTACCATCCAGAGGGACACAGTGCTTCTGTCTTTTAACCATACTCTGATCAGCCTCAGTCTTGAGCAGCCTTCAAGGACTCTGACACCTTCCACTTTCCCTTATGTCCCATGAAGCCTCTCATATCTGCAAGTATACTTGCACATTGGAGGATGTGTCTGGGTGGAATTATGCTCAGTGGTATTACTTTAGGACTATTTTCCTTGTTAATATCCCCCTTTTAAGACACTACAAAGTTAGACATGCCAACATTCAACTACTTCATGATGGCAAGCTTCTTTTGCATTTACATGCACAAAATTGCTTCTAAATGCAGGATACTAGAAATAGTATGCTAGGAAAATGTATGAGATGGTACATTTGTTGGTCAGGTTTCTTTTCTTTCATTCTCTTGAATTCTTAGTGATAAGAAGCAACTAGGCCTTGCAACAGCACGTAATTCCGGCTACGCGTTACAGACAACCTACCACTCTGTATGTTGAGGGCATGGTGTTTATCCAGGGACCACCCTCCAAGTTTGGAAGCATCAATTTCATAGCCCTGAAGCACAGCTGTCCTCTTTTCCCACAGGATCAAGTCAGGACAGGATTCATATTCATAACCTACTGAAACTAGGAACAAGAGAGAAACAAAAGACCCCCCCTGGATTAGTAACTCAGAAATGCACACACAGAGTTTCAACCGAGAAGGCGTAAGAGCATTTAAAATCATAGAACAGCTAGGGTCGGAAAGGATCTTAAGATCATCCAGTTCCAACCCCCCTACCATGGGCAGGGACACCTCCCACTAAACCACGTCACCAAAGGCTGTGTCCAACCCAGCCTAGAACACCGCCAGTGATGGAGCATTCACAACTTCCCCAGGCAACCCATTCCAGTGCCTCACCACTCTCACAGTAAAGAACTTCTTCCTCATATCCAATCTAAACTTCCCCTGTTTCACTTTGAACCCATTACACCTTCTCCTATCCCTATAGTCCCTAATAAATACTCCCTCCCCAGCATCCCTATAGGCCCCCTTCAGATACTGGAAGGCTGCTATGAGGTCTCCAAGCAGCCTTCTCTTCTAGAGGCTCAACAGCCCCAACTTTCTCAGCCTATCTTCATAGGGGAGGTGCTCCAGTCCCTGATCATCCTCGTGGCCTCCTCTGGACTTGTTCCAACAGTTCCATGTCCTTTTGATGTTGAGGACACCAGAACTGCACACAATACTCCAAGTGAGGTCTCAGGAGGGCAGAGCAGAGGGGTAGGATCACCTCCCTCGACCTGCTGGTCACGCTGCTTTGGATGCAGCCCAGGATACGGTTGGTTTCTGGGCTCTGAGCGCACACTGCAGCTGCCTCATATTCATTTTCTCATCAACCAACACCCCCAAGTCCTTCTCCGCAGGGCTGCTCTGAATCTCTTCCCTGCCCAACCTGGAGCTGTGCCTGGGATTGCTCTGACCCAGGTGTAGGACCTTGTACTTGGCATGGTTAAACTTCATCAGGTTGGCATCAGCCCACCTCACAAACGTGTCAAGGTCCCTCTGGATGGCATTCCTTCCCTCCAAGGTATCAACCAAACCACACAGCTTGGTGTCATCGGCAAACTTGCTGAGGGCGCACTCAATCCCACTGTCCATTTCTACAGGCAACTGCCAATTCCATTTAAATGTCCTCACCACAATGCAGAGTCCTAATAGTTTTCCCTTTAAATGCCATTCTGTATTTAAAAAGGTCAATGCAGTTGCAGGTGTTGCGTAAATGTGCTAAATATTAAAAAGGCACTGGTTTAGAGATATATCTGAAACCAATGGGGATTCCAGAGTGTAAACCCCTGCCTGGACTCATTGGGAGCATTTTACTCCTATTTACTATCTTTGATCATGACTGTATGTCAGGAACTTGCTAAAAACCATGTCCTTTCTTGGAAAGTAAAGACTTCTCCAAATGGGTCACAAGGCAGCAAGTCCCTCAGAGGCAGCAGTCTTAGACCAGGCTGACCTGTGGTCATTGTCAATGTCAATAACATTCACTTGTCATGATGTCTAATCAGAACCTATAAAGAACGCACTGGAGTTAAGAGTAAGAAGATGTCAGTAAAAGGAAAATCATGTTTTTGACAGAATAATGACCCCTTTATGATATTCTCAGCAGCAGCAGGAGCAGTCTCATTGATCTGCTTTTCTTCTGCCCTACCTGATCTTTTCAGCGCTAACAGCTGAAGCAGAGCAGAACTGCAAGTCCTGCACAATGAAAAGCAATTACATCGCCCATTCTTTTTACTAGACAAAAATAAAGGTCTGATTTTACAAGTTTCTCAGCCTCCTTGAAAAGTGCTGAGCACTGAGTGAACTCAGGATCCCCCACCAAACACAGCCTGTCACCAGATCAGACAGCATCACAGGAAGATGGAATTTAGGAAATGAAGGCTTGATATTTTCCACTCTTCTAGAGGAGGACATCGCTGAAAGCCTGAATGGTGATGTCCTCAGATGTGGCTGAGTATTCTGGGGCCTCAGGGCTACATCGTGGAACACTCCAGGACCCAGTGCTGATTTTGAAGATGTAAACAGCCTTTCAGGATATGCCACCAGGACATGTTTCCTACTGTGGACACCAAACTGGATAGGGCTCTGCAGGTTGTATCATCCAGCCTGCTCAAGGTAACTGAGCCTGAGCGAGAGGAAGGCACCCATTCTTCCTCCTAGAAAACAAGATCCCCTACAGCTCCTCTAAAAAGACTTATCTTCAGTTGGCTATGAGGCATCAGTGAACATCCCTTCTGTCAATAAGAGCTCTGTTTGCTCATTTGGGATCGCTCCCATTTTGCTGGTTATCATATTCTTGGCAGCCTGAAAGGTCCAGTCTAGGCTACTGAAGACCTGTAAGTGAATGTCCTCTGGCTGCTGATCAGATGGGAAGCAATCACTGCAGAGCTGCATCACCCCTGCTCACTGTACTCAAGGTATGCTCTTCTCTCCACCACCATTACACAGGGCTCACTGGGTGAGGTATGAGATGGAAGTAGGAAGAGGAATGGAGTGTGTCTGCATTCATTCACAGCACAACTTCCTGCCATACCATGGACTTCAGCTTCTGTCCCCATGGAGTGGGTGGCAGGGGCCACAGTGCTTACAGTAATAAGCATGTTGATTATGCAGAGCCTTCTTACTCTCTGCTTTGCAGCTTCTGACAGTCTTTTGCAGATGTAAATCAATGCACAGGGTATAAGAAGAGCATCATGGTGCAGTCTGGGATGGCTGGGAAGAGGAAACTAAGATTAGAGCAATCCTGAAGGTCAGGCACAAGGAGGAATGAAGACAGGGCTCAGCTCTAGGCATTTCTTTCAAAGCAGTGCTGACAGCTTTTGGCTATAGGTGACAGGTAGCCAAATGCCTCTAATCCCAGTTCATTCCTTCTGTACGAGTATGATGGCAGCAGCTCAGGATGCATGTGCTGGGCCACAAGCCAGAGAACAGAGCAGTATTCATCTGCTGGGGAAATGTGTGCTGTCTGAGCAGCTGGGCCCAATCCTCTCCAAGGAAACAGCAGTGAATCAGCAGGGACCGCTTCATGTGTTAGCAGTACGGACCATACCAATCTGATGATAGAATTAAAGCTGGCCAGGGACAACAAGGACAAGAAGAAAAGCTTCTATAGGTATGCTGGTAATAAAAAGAAGAATAAGAAAAATGTGGGCCCTGCCTGGAAGGAATCAGGAGACCTGGTTACCTGGAATATGGACAAGGCTGAGGTACTCAACTTTTTTGCCTCAGTCTTTACTATCAAATGCTCCAGTGACCCTGCCCAAGTCACTGGAGGCAAAGGCAGGGACTGGGAGAATGAAGAACCATGGTATGAGGTCAGATTCAAGACCTTCTAAGGAACCTGAAAGTGCCCAAGTTGATGGGGCCTGACAAAATGCATCCGCAAGTCCTGAGGGAACTGGTGTAGGTAGTTGCCGAGCCTTATCCGTCATATTTGGGAAGTTGTGACAGTCTGGTGAGGTTCCCACTGACTGGAAAGGGGTAACTATAACCCCAGTTTTAAAAAGGTAAAAGAGGAAGACTAGGGGAACTACAGGCTAGTCAGTCCCACCTCAGTGCCTGGCCACATCATGGAGCAGATCCTCCTGGAAACTATGCTAAGGCACATGGAAAATAAGGAGGTGGGCGATGACAGCCAACATGGCTTCACTAAGGGCAAATTGTGCCTGACAAGGCCAGGCAGACACTGGATGGAGCAGCCTTGAGGAGAAGGACTCGGGGTGCTGGGTGAGGAGAAGCTCCCCGTGACCCGGCTTCAGTGTGAGCTTGAGCCCAGAACCCCCCCGTGTGCTGGGCTGCACCCCAGAGCGTGAGCAGCAGCTCAGGGAGGGGATCCTGACCCTCTGCTGCGCTCTGGGGAGACCCCCCTGCAGTCCTGATCCAGCTCTGGGGCAGCAGCACAAGAGGGATGTGGAGCTGTTGGAGCGAGGCCAGAGGAGGCCATGGAGCTGCTGAAGGGCTGGAGCAGCTCTGCTCTGGAGCCAGGCTGAGAGAGCTGGGCTGGAGCAGCCTGGAGAAGAGAAGGCTCCTGAAGGAGAGACCTCAGAGCAGCTCCAGTGCCTAAAGGGGCTGCAGGAAAGCTGGAGAGGGGCTTTGGACAAGGGCTGTAGGGACAGGCCAAGGGGAATGGCTTTAAGCTGCCAGAGGGGAGACTGAGATGAGCTCTTAGGCAGAAGCTCTTCCCTGTGAGGGTGCTGAGGCGCTGAGGTGCCCAGAGAAGCTGTGGCTGCCCCATCCCTGGCAGTGCTCAAGGCCAGGTTGGACACAGGGGCTTGGAGCTGCTCCAGTGGAAGGTGTCCCTGCCCATGGTAGGGGTTGGAAGTGCCACGGTTGGATGAGCTTTAAGGTTCCTTCCAAGACAAACCATTCTGTGATTCTGTGATCACGGACAAGGTCTGTGCATTGCCACTCAGCTGCTTCTAGAAGGAGCACAACCCTTGGGGTCACTTACCAAAGGCTTCTGAGAGCCCATACACCTTCTGGCTGTAGACGTCTGTCTTGTCCCAGATGAAGTAATAGGACAGGTCTGGTGCTGCTGCAAACCACTTTCTGAAGAGGCGTCCCTCGACGGCCACCATGAGGTGGACTTTCATGAGGTTGAAGGGGATGGTGGGGTGGGTCATGCTGATCCTCAGCACTGATTTGTAGCCAGCTGTGCGACTGCTCAGGTAACTCACTTTTATTTTACTGCCGGAAACATTAATCTCCTCCTGTAGAGCCTGCGGAAAACCAATCCAGGAGGTGTTAAATCAGCAGCGAGCAGACAGGAAAAGGCAGTGAAGCTGTAATTTATCAAACACACCTTTACAAAAGCTCTGGTAGACACGTCTAAAAAAGCAGCCCATTAGGCACCAAGTATAAAAACATATATGTAATTTATAGGATTAGTTGTGGAAGCAAGGAATGCCCCTGTCTTTCTCCATCTCTTACATGGAACAGCGGGAGACTGAAGTATCTCATTGGAGTCAGTGTTTACAATGGGGCTCACTGTACAAAGGAGTCCCAGCACCCACTTCTAAAGGACCTTGGAATCTGAGATTACCCTAACCCATTCGTTTAGCTGCCATTTTCTGTCTTATTCTTCTAGGTTTCTATGGCTGCTAATTTTTGCCTCCTGGCTTCTTTTACCCAGGAAAATATCAAGCCCTACTTGACCTGTATCCTTATGGATGTTTCCTGGCCCCGATCATAACCTGCCATTCTCTCCATGTCATTGGTTAATCTTGCCTTTCCCCTTCCTTCTCTAACTTGCCCATTTTTCCCTCTTTGACCCTGTTCCTCTCCTACCTCACCTCTGACCCTCTTTGCCTGATCTACTTCCAGCCTTTTCTTTCCTGTGGCCTGACCATTATTTTTTTACCTCATATTTGCTCCTGCTTATGGAACTATGGAATGATTTGGGTTGGAAAGGACCTTAATATCATCCAGTTCCAACCTCTGCCATGGGCAGGGACACTTCACACTAGACCATTTCTCCCAAGGTTCTATCCAACCCAGCCTTGAACACCGCCAGGGATGGAGCATTCACCACTTCTCTGGGCACCCTGTGCCTCAGCACCCTTACAGTAAAGAACTTCTTCCTTACCTCCCACCTGGACTTCCCCTGTTGCAGTTTAACCCCACCACCCCTTGTCCTATCACTACAGTGCCTGATGAAGAGTCCCCCTGCGACATCCCAGTCCCTGCTTAAAATTCCTTCCCCTTTGACCTGCATGATGAAGCTCTTGGCCTGACCTACCATCATCAACCCCTTTCCCTTCCTGTGCATTGTTGCTTCCCTTCCTTTCCCAAATTCCTCTATATTCCAGGTGAGTTACTTCATTTTCTCCTCCAGCAATGAGTGTGGGTATATGTCTGAGTGGGACAGTGATCTCACAGGCCTTTATTCCAGTGCAAAGTTTCACAGAAGAGTGAAGAAACAGCAGGGAAAGTTCTATCTGCCCCTATTCTGCTTTGAGAACAGAGAAGTCTCAGTATGGATGGGATTCTCAGCTAACTTGCTAAAGCACAATCAGATCTTAAAACTTCCTACACTTTCAGCTGGAGCAATGCAGGGAAACTTTCGGGAGGTCATCCCTGACACCATGCAAAATACTGATAAAAAAGGAAATTTCTGCCTCAAGTCTTAGGAGAAACATAATGAGTTGTCTCTTCCCAGAAAATGCCACTCTCAGCTAAGCACCCAGTGTGGACATCTTCAGCACTAGCCAGGAACCTTTGGCAAAGTCTGAGAGATGAAGATTGAAGCTTTGCAGTGAGCTGCAAAGGAAAATGAGGTCTAATAGTGGGATGTGTTGGAAGGTCACATTTGGCACTGTTCCCTCCTGTATCACTTCTGAGATACTTGAGTGTGCTGGACCCTAAATGAGCTGTGAAAATACTTCCCTAGCAATAAACAGTTTCCATAATATTAAGGGCATGGAGGCTCGAAAGCACATAGGTCAAGAGACCCATCCATTCATCCATCCATCCATCCATCCATCCATCCATCCATCCATCCATCCAGGTGTTATCCAAGCTACATGGCTCCTGTACTCAACTCCTCCTACATGGGAGCAGCAAACTGCCCTGGCATGACAAGTTGCTCATCCCTTACAGGTTTTCTGCTTAGTGTTATCAATAATGACAAATCTTGTTATCTGCCCCCTGAAAAGACCTCTTCAAAGCTATTACCCAAGGACCAACACTTGTTCAAGTGATAACTTACACCTCGGAGTGTTGCAGCGCTTGACAAACGGACACATCCAGAAGTTAAAATGCCATTCCACTGTGCTCATGAATATTTACTTCCCCTAACACAGCCTTTTCAATTTACATATCTCAGTGCTTAGGAGGCTCCAAAATGACAGAACTGGGAAAAACCCAGGATTTTACAAGTGTATTTTATGAGCTCAGCAACAAGCTGGGCTGGGACCAACGTCAACCAGAAATCAACTGAGCCAAGCTGCAGTAAAGGTGGTCCCCTGTATCAAATCTGTCTTCATATGTAATCCCTCCAGGAAAAAGCCAGGCAGAAATAATTGTCATGGAGTTGCTATTTGCAATGCCTGGTTCAAATCCCTGTCAGAAATAATTATTCCTTTCTGTCATGATCCATCTCTGCTGTCTGCTATTCCAAAGGAAGGGTCAGCACTGCGGTACCAAGGCGCTGAGCAGCACAAGGGGCTGTGTTTAAAGACTTGAAGAGAGGATTCAAACGGCAATTCAGATTATCCAAAATGCATTTGTAGCTTGTAAGCAGTGATAAACTAGCCATAAAGCAGGGCATTCGTGGGGGGAGTATAATCCAGTAGGACATTGGTGGGAGAAGAGGGGAAAAATAAGCTTTAAAATACTCAGAGTGTGCCAAAAAGGAACAGCAGCTGAACTGTGTCCTTATTTCTATCTGATAATTGCTGTTTGGCCCAGATAAATGCACACGGTGCATCTGAGGTCCTGGTGAAAGATAAGGGCTCTGGGAATCCACTGAAGCCTAACCAATATTGGCCAATTGCTGAGGTGAGCAGCTCGAGAGGACGCCTTCCACACCTGAGCGGGGGGAAGCTCAGCATCCAGGAGCCTCAACTCAGAGCAGCGAGAGCCACTGAGGGAGCCTCAAGAGCCACTGAGGGAGCCTTGAGCCCTCGACAGGACTCGCCCAGGAGCCGGCAGCTCAGCTGATGGGAGCAGGGACTCACAGAGCACAGCGCCAGGAGGGGCAGCACCAGCCCTGGCTGGGTAAGAACCTGCCCCAGGGAGCGCAAGCTACCAGGGCAGGTTGAGGCACTTTGAGCGGGATGGTGAGCACTCGCCTTATGAAAAGGGAACGGTCTGGGAGCTCTGCTCTGGCTGCCCCGGCAGTGGCCAGTATAGGCACCCGGACAGAGCAGATGAGAGGGGAGGCTGCAGTGCAGAGCTCGGGGTGTAGAGAGCGCCTGCACTGCTCTCCTGAGGGGAGGGTGTGCAATGGGCAGGGCTGCACTCGGTATATTGGTTTGTCTCTTGACTGCATCCAGGTAGAGGATGCTGTTTGTTGGAGCTCATGAAGCTCCTGTCTGCCCACTTGTCAAAACCTCTTTCTCAGCCCTGCCATCTGCTTGGCGCCTCCTCCCAGCCTTTTGCTCACAGCTTTTGCACTTAACATTTCTCCATTGAGAACTGCCTATTATAAAATGCAGCTGCAGAAACTGTCATAGAGTCACAGAATCATAGAAGGGTTTGGGTTGGAAAGGACCTTCAAATCATCCAGTTCCAACCCCCTGCCATGGGCAGGGACACCTCCACTAGACCAGGTTGCCCAAGGGCCATTCAATTTGGCCTTGAACACTGCCATAGATGATCATTTAGGATATTTTTTATAGTACGTATATCCAGTATAGGAATGTAAAGTAGTCCATTTATGGACTGAAGTACTCTGCAAAGTCAGATTGCATTGTATATGTTGTATACTCCTACACCACAAACTCTGTTAACCTTCAGCTTATATTTGAGGTCCAATACTGTTTTTATTGAGGTTTTAGCTCAATCAATTGGCATGTGAGAAAAGTACTGTTCATCATATATGGGATTCATCTTATCTAAACTTGGTTAGGAGTCTCCTCTGAACTGTCCTAGGGCTCTTCATGGCAAGCAGGCAGACAGGCTCTTCAGAAGGTTGGTGTGGCAACATTAGCTGAAGAGTGGGATTCAATCCAGTTTAAGACATCTAAATTCAGATGTTGGTATGTAAGCGTGAGAAGAGAGGTGGGCATGTAACCATCAATTACAGTCAAGGGAGATCTAACTGATACCATCAGTGGGAACCAGACACCTTCAAGGTGGTCAGCTAATTAGTCTGTAGGCTCCATTAATGATATTGATTAGGCTTCTGTCAGCTTTAATGGGAGCTTGGACATCTAGCGCACACGCAGATGACTGCACATGAGCACCTCACTTAGGTGCCATAGTCTCAAAATTACTATCACTTTGGTCTAGGTTAGATAGGTTAGATCCCATATATAGGATCCACATAGGTTAGATCACATAACAACAGGTGTTTGGTGCAATTTGGGATGTCCAAGTCGTCTGACATTCACAAGGGTTTGGCAGATATAATGCTGGACACTGATAGGGGAATCATCCTGGATTGGAGCTGGAGGCCAAGCAGGGTATCTGCAGGACATTTCAAATAGCACTAAACATCTATGATGAGGTGGTGAGGTGCTGGCACAGGTTGGATGTTCCATCCTTGGCAGTGTTCAAGGCCAGGCTGGACGGAGCTTGAAGCAACCTGCTCTAGTGGAAGGTGTCCCTGCCCTGACAAGGGGTCGGAACTGAGTGAACTTTGAGGTTCCTTCAACCCAAACCATTCTATGATTCTTTAACATGCTGAATGCTGGTGTCTAAAACCCGGAGGAAAACATGCCAAATAAAGGAAAGCTTAAATGCTGTTGCATCCATGTATCTCAACACTGGAAGTGTTTTTAAGGAAAATGGATAATTCAGTTGTTTGTCCTGTTCAGTTTAAAACCCAACTTTCCATTTGGCAAAATACTTTGAATCCGCAGCAGGTTGTTAAAAGTACTTTATCTGACTCACACTTCCTTAAATAAGGAAAAAGGGGATGAGGAATTAAAAGTAACCCTTTTGCTTTGCTCCCAAATGTCATGAAATGCAATCAAACCCAGGGTGCTCTGCAGCCTGGCTGTTGGCCAGCCATCTGCTGGCTGATTGCACACCTCAGCAGCTTTGGAGAGTGAGGGGACTGCCTTCAAATCCCGAGAAAGTTCACACCCCATCCTCCACCACTGAGCTCTTGTAATGCCCAGTGCGTGAAATCCGCTCCCCAGCAAAAGAAAGCCATTAGAGTATAAGCGACCCATCAGTCAAAGGGCTGCCCGAAGGCTTGTTGTGGGTCACATGAAGGTCTCAGCCCACCTCCTGCAGATGAGAGGTGAAAGCAAAGCAGAGCCAAACGAGGTTTTTGCTGTTGGCCACAGTGCTTTGCTTCCACCTCTGAGGGATAAGGGAAAATAAACCTTCTATGTGTGCTTGTGAGTGAGTGCTCCTGGCAAACATCGAAAAACGGTGCAACAAACTTGGAAGGCCTTTTAGGAAAGCAAGGGAATAGTTGTGTTTGTTTTGCTCAAAGAAAGCAAAAGCAGCCCAGAAAGGAGATTATTTTCTCCTCGATTCAGATGGTTCATACCTGGATTTCAGGAACAATAGGACCTTTCTCCGAGCAGGAACTTGCAAAAGCTGTTAGTGGAGATGGGGAGACCACAGGGTTGGGCCGGGCGAAGTTACTGAGGTCACAGCTTGGGATCTCATTCTCCTCGTGCCTCATGACAATGGTTTCCATCACGAAGAAGCGATCCCATGGCAGCCACAGCGTGTGCTCCTGGGTGATGAAGGGAGCCCGTTCAAAGTGCAGGATGATGGAGATCCCACCAATGGTCACGAGATCGAAGCTGTTTAGAGAGAGCGCATACAAAGTCAGTGCAAGCACCATCCCATCTGCCTGTAACAATTCCCTTGCAAGGATCCCCTGAAAAATCACTGCAAGAAACGTTATCAGTCACATCTTACAAGCCTAAAACCTACAGCCCACAGGAGCTTTAGCTGAGTAAAAGCAAGCTGCAGAGGCAGGAGTACAAACTCAGCCTCTTTGCATGTTGTCCTTGTGTATATTAAAACCATACCCATCCCTTTTTCAGAGACAAATGTTCATCTTTGTTAGTGCTTTTCTGGTGTTATTTGACCATGCATTTGCTTTTCTTCCTTCTTTTTAAAGTATTTATCATCCAAACCCAGTCACAGATTGGATCAATTCACATGATGAAGTAAACCATTTGGAAAGTGGTTTCTCTGACACACCACCATATAAATTGTCTTGGCATCACTGTTAACCTGAATAATACCTAATGCAACCCAGGGAACATGTGGAGCGCAGGCATGAACTAAGCTTCATGTACCAGGCATGGGGAAGAAATGAACACCATGCAGGCAGCCTCTGTACCATAGCAATCAGTGTTGCCTTTTGTGACTCTTAAGCAGTTAGAATAGGGCAGATAACTCGCTGCCTGTGGCTTGCAACTTTACCCTATGCTACCTCCAGCCAAAAGAGCTTTTCTGCCTGTGTTAGTGCTGGATAATATTACGTCAGACCTCCACGGTGTGAAAGGATGTTACCCTGATAAGGAAAATATTCATCCCTTGGATGTAAAGATGTTGGGATAAGGGTAAGGGTTTTTGCTTCATTTTGCATTTAAATTCCACATCTTGCCAGAGATGAAGACTGTATGAATTAAAAGATGCATCTACTATGTATAGACTCAAAAAGGAGGTGTTAACTGAGAAAGGAAGGGATTTCACCACAATGTGAAGATCTCCCTGTTTTCTTCTTTGTTTTCTTTCTCAGTATCTATTCAGTTGCAATGCCAAATGCATGCTCCAGGCAAAGAAAGTTTTCCCATCCTTGCTTCTCACTTTCGATGCTTGGCGCTAATGTATGACAGCCACACAGCTTTGAAGCATGTGAACAGGCTCGCTGGCTTCTGCAGAGCTCTTCATGCGCTTAAGTACCCCTCTGTGCATAGGAACTAGGATCTGAAAGCACTCTGAATGCCCCAAGCCAGCCTCAATGCACCTTGCAATCACAAGGTAGGAAAGAAGCTGAAAGAAGTATTTAAAGTAATTTTTAAATGAATTATGAAGCTTTCAGATAGGCTGCAAAAATCCCAAAGGAGCAACAATGGGTCTGAACTGTTTCTCAAACCCAAAATCTTTGGCAAACAATCATACAAGCAGAACCTATTTTTTTATGGCTAAGAGACTGAAGAACCATTTAGTAAATGTAACAATGAAAAGCAAGTTATTCTGGAAACAATGTGAAATTGAGGCCATGGGAGGGAGTGGAAAGCATTTGAAAAACCTAAAGACATGTTTATTCTATCACTCAAGTGGGGGCATCAGCTTCCCAGACCTATGGAGCTTGGCTCACAGCAGCCTGATGGAGGAACGTGCTGGTCCTTGCCAGCAAAGCTGCTCAGCATTTGTACTTTGATGAGAACATTTTTAACAGTCAATT
The DNA here is from genome assembly GCA_017639245.1 of Myiopsitta monachus. Taxonomy (NCBI): domain Eukaryota; kingdom Metazoa; phylum Chordata; class Aves; order Psittaciformes; family Psittacidae; genus Myiopsitta; species Myiopsitta monachus. Next base: position 94,413,399 of record CM029919.1, on the reverse strand, counting down.
AGCATTTGGCAAAGCCTTCAGCTGGGAGGGAGAAGTTTGCTCTGCAGGAATCCGGGCACTGAAAGGGGCAACGGGAGGGAAGAAGCAAACGTTACAAATGATGCTCAACAAGTTTTTAGGCAAGTGGGAAGAGCGGCTTTTGTCTGGAAATGCCTCCCCTTTACCTCCTTTGTGAGAGGTTCTTGGCTCTGTAGAGCCTGGGGCAGGGATGGGAATCTTCTTGGGGGGGAAATGACCTTGCTTCTCCTGCATCCCCAAAGCAGGATGCAGAAGGGAAAGCACCACCTCCATGTCAGGCTCCAGCAGCTGTGAAAACAGACACAAGGCAGTGATTCTTTAGCAGCGTCTGTTGTTATGAGCCTGTTGCTCCAGAGTCACAGGGTGCAGCTTTGAAGTTACCTTAATGAACTGAAGGAAAGCTTAAACCCCAAACCCAACAGAACACCCCAAACTGAAAACACCTTCCTCCCAGCTTCCCTGAGTGCAATTCAATTTAACAAGAGCATCTTGGGATTGAAGGAATGAGACAATTTCATTTCTGGTTTTGCTGCGGATCTCTGATGTCTTTTTATCACTCTGGAAACAAATCACACTTGTTGTACAGCCATATTGGTCTGTTTTGCTTAAAAGACTCTGGAGAGACAGGCCAAAGAATGAGATTCTGTCTTTACTGACAAAGCAGGCTCAGAGGAAAACACCCCACAGGAAAGTGTAACCCTTTCTCATCTCCTTGGCTCTGGAAGCTCATGGATTTGGTCTTTCTGAGTTTCAGCATGTGATGGCAGATGCACCACATTGAAAGAGTCTGGAGACTTTCCTGCTGTTATTAACACAGCGCCTACAGCTATGGGATACTGAGGACTTGCAGCCTTTATAAATTACCAAATTGAAATCAAATTTGATTCAAATTTCATCAAATTTGAAGCTTTATGTAAAAATATGGTTTCTAATCCAGTATGGATACTTTGATCCATCGATTAACTTCGCTTTACAGAGAAATGCATACAACAGAGTGGTTTGAGAGCTGCCATTTTACCTTCATGCCTTGTTAATCTGACAAAGGCTGTGTCCCAGTAATTAGGCTAAAATCATGTGCAAGCCTTGAAGGTATCAAAGCTCAGACTAATATGACTTAAAATGGGACCAGGGTTAGAGGCAAGTACTGTAATAGGAGCCAAACCTACTCTCAGAGACCTGGAATGTGGTGAGCCCGCTTACAGGGGTGAAAAATTCAGTTCACTCTAGTTCTAAACCTGAAATTTTACTTATGATGCTCATTTTGAAACTTGGTCATGCTAAAAAACCCACCCCAAACCGGAAGCAACACAATCAGTTTAGGAACCAATCTGTGCAATCCTGTCTTTCAACTCCCTTACTTTACAACCGCACTTACTGCGCTGCTATCAAGTGAACTGATTTGCTGAATCAATTTAAGGCAACTCAGCACACGTTTTTAAGAACAGATATTCCTATGGTGGATATGCCAGATAATAAAGCCAGTGAGTTTTATGCAGTTAACTCATAACCCCTGGAACAAGGTAACTGCTTGCATGCATGCTCCCATTTTTCCTCCAAACCAGAATGACATTGAAGATGATCCAGGTGACCCCAAGTGACAGTGCACTGCTATGGACTGGGGATGCATTGAGTCTGCTGCTGCAGCTCAGGAGAAACTCCTTCTTGCTTAAGAGCAGCCTCTTCTCAAAACAAAGTGACTCCATCACATGAAAACTGCACAGTGCAAAAGCTGATGAGAAGTCACGCTCTATACAGAAAATTAACTGAAACCCATCAAAACGCACAATAGTCACTGGAAGAGCAATAATTCTTTACTTGACTTTGAAAGTGCTTTACAAATAGTATTTAATAAATGCCATAAGAATCAGTAAGGAAGACAAGTAAGTGTTATCTCCCTTTCACAGGCTGGTTGGCCGGCCTAGGAAGGTTAAGAGATGCATCTAATGCTACCCGCTACATCAGCAGGATTAGAAAGACGGGATGTCGACATCCTTTTCTGCCCTGACAGTTTTAGTGTGAATGCTCTTACATACTTGAAGGCAATTTTTAGAAGACCTGGATTTTGGCGTTCCTTAAGAGAAAGGCTCTCACTTGTCCATTTATTACCTCCAAAGCACACTGTGTACTGTGGAGGTAGTGATTCCAGAGACTCACCACTGCAACTGGACACTCTGCTGGATGTTGGTTATGCACCAGATGTGCACAAGGACCCTGCAGAAGCGGACTGGTTGGAAAGAAAGGTGAATAAAGTGAGCTGACACAACGCAGTCTGGGCTTAGACTGACCACCAGCAGCTGCTGACAGAAATCCCAGCTTCAGGATGAATCCCCCCGTGTTGCAGATTCCCTGCTCTAAGACAGTTGATATTGGTCATGTTTATCATTCAGAGCTCGGTGTCTGTCAGGGACTGAGTCAGCAAACTGCAGCTCCTTGAAACTCATTTCACTTCTGGAGGCTGGCAGCCAGCCCTCAGGAACCAGCAGCCCACTGAAGACTGGTGGAGCATACAGCTGCTCCAGCTGCATCGCTTCCGGCCCTGCTCAGCTGGAGGCTGTGGAAGATGTGGTGTGAAAGAAACATCCCCAGTTTGAACTGCCAGTAGAATATAGTCATAGAACCCCAGACTGGTTTGGGGTGGAAGGGACCTTAAAGCTCATCCAGTTCTGACCCCTGCCACGGGCAGGGACACCTTCCACTGGAGCAGCTCCAAGCCCCTGTGTCCAACCTGGCCTTGAACACTGCCAGGGATGGGGCAGCCACAGCTTCTCTGGGCACCTCAGCGCCTCAGCACCCTCACAGGGAAGAGCTTCTGCCTAAGAGCTCATCTCAGTCTCCCCTCTGGCAGCTTAAAGCCATTCCCCTTGGCCTGTCCCTACAGGCCCTTGGCCAGAGTCCCTCTTTCAAGGAGAGCCCCTTTAGGCACTGGAGCTGCTCTCAGGTCTCCCCTTCAGGAGCCTTCTCTTCTCCAGGCTGCCCCAGCCCAGCTCTCTCAGCCTGGCTCCAGAGCAGAGCTGCTCCAGCCCTCGCAGCAGCTCCATGGCCTCCTCTGGCCTCGCTCCAACGGCTCCACATCCTACTTATGTTGGGGGAGCCGCAGAGACAGACGCAGTAGGGGGGATTTGCCTTTCACCACCTGAGAACTAGAAAGAAATTGCTATTCAAGTATTAGAAAGGTCTGGAGCTCGGACATCAGCGCTTGCCTGCCTGCCCTGTCTGTGTTTAGCTTACTTGTATGTTTAAGATAAAGCCTCTCTATGCTAGGTACAGTAGAACTGCAAAGCAAAGAGGCATCCTTTTCCAAAGGAGACCATTAGTTTTCCTAGAATGCCTCTTTATTACCCAGATTTCACTGTTGTGTCATCCCAGAGTTAGAGCATCACTTGGAAATCCTCCCAGTCACCATCAGTAGGTGCAAACACCCCTGAGCATGAACAAGGCAGCATTAAGCACACATTACTAGCATATGTTCCTCTCTTTCATTATAATTCTATCATCTTTGGCCAAATCAAACCTTTAATGAATGTCATAGAATCAGAGACTGGTTTGGATTGGAAAGGACCTTAAGATCATCCAATTCCAACCCCCTGCCATAGATCGGAGAGGTGCTAAAATCTGTAAGTCCCCTCCCAACTGCTGGTGGTTAGTAGTGAATGCATAGAGCATGTGCAGCTGGATCCCCTTATGTTCCAGTTTTTGTTCTTAAAAGAAAGGGAGCCAATTAGCACTGACAGACAAAAGATAAGATGAAAGACATTCTCATTTTGCAACTGCTTTTGTTTTGGTGGAACGTGATTGCTCAGATTTTAAGCACTTGCCTCTGACACAACTGTAATCTTAATGACTTCTTCTTAATCATTTCAACATGAATTAGCAAGAATAGAGCTGTTGGGAGCAGGAGACTTCTTTACGTGCACAGGTGCTGCATTGTCCATTTGTTGGCTAAAGACACTTGGTGTTATCACAAGGTTAATAATAATAATGACAATAATAACAATAATAATTATATAGGCTATTTCAGTTGGAAGGGACCTATAATGATCTGACCAATTCAGGGCTAAGTTAAAACATGTTATTAAGTCCAAATACCTCTTAAACAGACAGGCTTAGAGCATCAACTACCTCTTTAGGAAGCCCGTTCCAGTGTTTGACCACCCTTTTTGTAAAGAAATGCTTCCTTATGTCCAGTCTAAACCATCCTCTGGAACAGCTTTATATCATTACAACACTTCCTATCACTGGATACCAGGGATCAGCAGCTTTCTCTCCACTTCCCCTCCTCAGGAAGCTGTGAGAGCAATAAGGTCACCCCTCAGCCCCCATTTCTCCAACCTAGACAAACCCAAAGACTTCAGCTACTCTCCATAGGACATTCCTGCCAGCCCTTTCATCAGCTTTGTTGCCCTCCTCTGGATGCATTCACGGACCTTCACATCCTTCTTAAATGGTGGGGCCCAGAACTGCATGCTCAAGGTAAGACCACACCAGTGCTGAATACAGTGGGAAAATCCCCTCTTTTGACCACTTGGTTAAGCTGTGCTTGATGCACCCCCAGGATGCGGTTTGCCCTCTTGGCTACCAGGGCACACTGCTGAATCCCACTGAGCCTGCTGCTGACCAGCATCCTCAGATCCCTTCCTGCAATGCTGCTCTCCAGCCATTCCTCTCCCAGTTTATACTTGTGCCTGCTGTTACTTCATTGTAGGTGCAGAATCTGGCCTTTTGACTTGTTAATTTCATCCCATTAGTCCAATGCTCCAATCTACCGAGATCCCTCTGCGAGGCCTCTTGTTCCTCAAGAGAGGCAACAGCACCTCCAGTTTGGTACCATCAGCAATGGTGCTGCTGGCGCATTCAACTGCTGCATCCAGATCTTTGGTAAATATACTGAACAGAACTGGTCCGAGATTGAGCCCTGAGATTCAAGGAACACCAGGAACACCACTCGTGACCAGTTGCCAGCCACACGTAGCCCCATAACAATAATGCATCGACACCTTCAAAAGGCATCAGCAATAAATGTGCTCTTGGAAGGAGTTTCTCTTTAGTGGTGATGATAATAACGCTGTAACTGCTGCTTGAGCACTGTAAATCCTATAAAGACATCCTACCTGCCGTCTTGTCTGCTGATCGTGTATCCAAACAGAGGATTGTTGACGAAGCTGATGTTCACTCCAACCAGAGGGGTCCCATCTGCTGTCATCACCTGGCCTCGAATCACACATGCGTGTCTGCAAGAAGAAAAATGATAAGAAATACTAAGTTTTTTGGCAAATTCAGGTTTTCCTCTACTTTTATGGCTGGAAATTCCTATAGGTTAGAAAGCCCAGGTCTTTATGCCCTGGAAAGCCAGGAGACATGCTGTACCTCTTGATGGTGGGATGCTGTTCTTGGAGACTCTCAGGAGTTATGCATGAACATTCAATACCTAAAATGAGGTTTATTTTTACCCTACTCTTTGAAAGCAACTGCTGCAGCAGATACTTCATTAACTCTGATCTTCTGCAGGATTCACAGCATGACACGGGAGTTTGCTTCAACCAACCAAGTTTCTTGACAATACTGCCCTAATTAAAGGCAAAGCACTTTTAAAACCCAAGAGAATAGAAACCTACCAAGCACTTCATGGATATACTGAAGGCACAAAAGCCACAGAAGCACCCTGACCAAAGCTTGACAGCTCATTTCTTCCACACTCGGGAAAACCACGAAAGATCATTTGCTAGGCTCAGACAGCTTCCTACGAAGGGCTTGGGGAATGCTGACAGGACGGGCTTTTTCTTCCCAAGTTTGGTAGATTGCACTGTTTTATGGGCTACAACTACTCCAATTACTTCATGCTCTGTAATGTGCTCTTTTATCTAAGGGTTCCAAGGACCTTTACAAACACTGATGAATACTGCAAGATAGGTATTTCACAGAGAGAGGAAATAAAGCACAGTGATTTTCAGTTGTCCAAGGTCAGTCAGGAAATCTACAGTAAAGCCAAAGACAGATTTTCTAGGTTCTTATTCCAAAGTCTGTTTCCAGAGCTCTAAGTCATTGCTACCTGAGGAGCTTTCTATATATACAAAGCATCACACGTCTGGGAGAGCATCTGAACCCAATTTTTAGCTGAAGGTAACCATTTTTCTGACCAATACCAGCAAACTGTGGTGTCAGTGTGCCAACGGGAGCCAGTGAGGGATTCTCCTCACTGCTGTCCTGCTGGAGAGCAGGGATTGAAAGCCAATGTTTCTACAGGTGCAGGACCAGATCTCAGCTAGAGTAAATCATCCCACCTGCACTTGCTGTCTACCCACATGAAGTGAGAAATGCCACTTTACTGCTTCACTGAGGATGGTATCTGCAGTGGTTTATAAAGGTGGCTCCATAAACACAGACATCAGGGAAAGACCAAGTTCTTTTCTTATATGCCACCTAAAAATCTAATATTGTATAATACAAGGAGATCAAGTTTAGTTTTTGTTTAACAGTATTTGTATATTCCACAGCACAGGAAACCATTTGTCAGGGTGTCTTAAACAAAACTCCTACTGATCTAAGCAGAGAGCTCCAATATTAACAAAACCACTCAGAACATTACCAGGATGTGACAGCAATCTAAATCACCACCGGCTCCATAAAATTATAGAATCCCAGACTGGTTTCTGTGGGAAGGGACCTGAAAGCTCATCCAGTTCCAACCCCTGCCACGGGCAGGGACACTTTCCACTGGAGCAGCTTGCTCCAAGCCCCTGTGTCCAACATGGCCTTGAGCACTACCAGGGATGGGGCAGCCACAGCTTCTCTGGGCACCCTGGGCCAGCGCCTCAGCACCCTCACAGGGAACACCTTCTGCCTTATATCTAACCTAGATTTCCCCTGTTTAAGTTTGAGCCCATTCCTTGTTCTATCATTGCAGTCCCTTATGAAGGAACTTGGAGGAAGCTGCTCTAGTGGAAGGTGTCCCTGCCCATGGCAGGGGGTTGCAACTGGATGAGGTTCATGGTCCTTTCCAACCTTAATCATTCTGTGATTCTTTCTATGATTCTATATCCTTTTCAACCTTAGAGAGACCTGAGGAAGGGTTGGAAACTGCTTTCTCTCAGGTCCTCATCAAATGGCTGCACATTTGTGAAAGACAAGGACTCACAAGAAACAGGCTGTTTCTTGATGACTAAGTCCCAGGCACGAGGGACCTGGTATTCTGGATGACTGACAGCACATTCAAGCCAACACTGGGACTAAGAATGCTTTAGAATACTTGAGAGACCAGATCATACATTTTTGTGAATCCGAGGAGAACACTTCCACCTGGTATTTTCTCCTTCCAAGAGTTAAAAGCAAGGAAAGGAAAGAAGCACAGCATGTTGCAGGCGTCTCTCCTGCTGTCCTACACAAAACACATGTCCAAGCAGTTGCAAACTTCTAAGCAATACTACAAGTACATTGGCCTAGATCCTCAGCTCACGTTAATGGGGGAGTGTGCTTTATATCAGCAAGCAGCTGGTCCATTACATATCACAGACAACTATTTCTACAGCAACAAGCACCAGCACAACATGGACAAAGAAAGAGCTTCCTCTTGCCTTGGCAGCTGCAACAAGTACATTTGAATTCCCACCTTCCAGGAGGAGCCTCGGTTCCCATTCTAGATGATGCTTCACAGCACTGTGCTCCAACTGCATTAGCACATCTACATGCTCCCTAACTCAGAGGACACTGGCATCTCTTCTTAGAGAAGCAAGCCCAGCTGCATCCAGCATTCCCACGAGGACTATAACAATAGCTTTATTTACATGCTATAAGGAAGGATGTTCCCGCAAAGGGGACTTCTCTCCCAAACCACAGTGACAAAACAAAGCTGGAACAACATGCACAAATCTGAATTCAGTTAAAAGCAGGTGGGGTGGAAACTGGAGGCAAACCACACTCTCCCTGATTAGAGCCTCAAATCTCCTCCTTCCCTGGGTGACAAACGTTGCCCCATTTGGGAAAACACAGTTAACACAGTGAGCTGGAAGCAGCTGGTTGCTCCAGTATCAATGTCCTTTCTGGAGGCAAGATCGACTATCCACAATGCACCAAGCCCCCCAGGAACCTGGTTAATGCTAATTTAGTCAGCCATTTCCTTCAGAAGACCTTGGTCTAAATGCAATTACACTACAAACAAGTGAAGTGGTGCTGCTAAGATGCTCAGATCCCAATACATTTACATAAAATTAGCTCTCATGTTAACAGAAGAGATTTATTCCATCAGTCCAGCCCTGTCAGTTCAGTGCTTTTCTGCACTTGAACTGAATTTCTTGTAGCTGGAGCCTCATCTTCCCATTGAATTATTAACAGATTCCCCCTATTGCTTCCATTTTTTGGCCTTTTTTTAGGTTTGGTTTTGTTTCCCTCTCAATTTTTACATAAGGCTGTGTGGATTCTTGCTTTAAAATGACAAGCAGTCTGCTTTTCCCCTCTTCTTTAATTAGATTTTCCCTTTCTTTGATTTTCTTTCAATTTCTTCCATAAAGGCTTCCCTAAAAGACCAAACCATTGCTGAAATGCTATCTAGAATGCCGCATATGGCTTACAAGACAATTTTACACCATCACTTTGAGAAGTCATTCTTTATTCCCTAGAAAATGAAATTGAGTCTTCCTGGTAAGATCTGGGCCACAGTGGCAAAGCAGGCAGGGGTGCATCAGTGCCTTTACACTCCCATTGCTCAGATACAAAGGAAGTTTGACAGGCTGTCAACGAAATTCAAGCAGACAAAACCAGCTTTAGAACAGAAGCCAGAGGAGTAAATGCCCCCAAAGCCATTTCACATTATGGGAGCACATTAAAGACTTGTCTTTAATACTGACTCTGATCCAATGTGTCATAACTTAGACATTGGCCCTTCCAGTGGTTCTTATTCGTAGATGTTTTCTGTTGGTACGGTGCTTGGCACTGGGAAACAGACTAAAATACTGCTTCTACTAAACGTGTTTTACTGGGAAAAGAAAACTCCATGCACCCTAAGCCCCTTTTGCCGCAAGAAATGTACATTCCTTCCTCGACTGAGGATAGGTACCATGGGAAATCTTGCCCCCATGAATTTCGGCATATATACATTTCAAAGTGTTTCCACCATAACTCATTATGCCTTCTCCTTTAAAGGTTTCAGATGCGTGGAGATGGCTATCACGACTGCTGAGCCATCCTCAGCCAAGTCATTCATAATAAATATTTGCATTTGCCACTATAAATCTCTGCGTCTCTTTGAACTTACCACTTCCATATTTTATTGGGGTGTGTGCACATATATATATACACACACACATATATAATGCGTATATATATGTGGAATTTATCCTTCTGCTCTGAATGAAACTTCAACAGAGCACCACAGAGTGAAAATCTAGAAAGCTACTATTCATCTATTCATTGGCAAGAGCATTATTAATTAAATCAGATGATCTTACTTCTCTTTCTTCCTCTACTGCAGACTTCCTATGTAACACTGACCATGTCAGCTAGTCTGTATGTGTCTTTGTATTCCATCTGCGAAATAACAATCAAGGCACATCCCCTCCTTACAGGGGCATTAGAAGGATAATTGTTGCATCCTGCTAATTCCTTGCATAGGGATGTTTACACTCTCGTGGCACTTAACCTGTGATATTATGCTCAGGCACTTTGCTGGTAAGAGCCTAAAAATACAGTCATTTGTTACAAACACAGTCTCATGGCTTTAGCTGCTGGGATCTTTTTGTTTGATAACAATATGGGATGAAGCAAAATGTACCTCGTCCAGTTTGGGTTGAATGTCCCTGTCTCATGTTCAACAACCTCAGGGCAGGATGGTACTAGGATAGACAGAGAAACTGGTGATGTGCCAGGTAAAAGTGAAGGGCATCATGATCAAACACATGGACACAGAGAGAATGCCTGAGCTGGCAGATGAAGGACAAAGGCAGAAGAGGAAACAGCAGAACATACAGACCTGCCACTTCAATTCTTGTGCGAGTGTTTTCCTCAAACCCTGTCTGTAAAACAGCTCTGCCCACTTGCCTCTTAACTGCGCAGAAAAACTTCTGAGAGTCGTTCCTTGAACTGAGTCAAACCCTATCTGGCTTCTTCAGTCCAGTAGGAAAAGCTTAAACTTGAAACCTACCTATTGATCTTAGCTGCCATATGCATGAAAGAATTAAGGGTAGGAAAAGGCACGGAAACCATCCTACTGAAGAGTCTCTTGGTAAACAAGAAAGGCATGTGTATAACAAGAAAATGAAAACTAAAGACCCAGAAAGACCCCCACACCAGCACAGAAGCAGTAGTGAGTTATTGAAAGGGTTTGGCACATCAGCCTTCCAGTATCTGAAGGGGGCCTACAAGGATGCTGGAGAGGGACTCTTCATCAGGGACTGTAGCGATAGGACAAGGGGTGATGGTTCAAACTCAAAGAGGGGAAGTTCAGGTTAGAGATAAGGGAGAAGTTCTTTACTGTAAGGGTGCTGAGGCACTGGAATGGGCTGCCCAAGGAAGTTGTGAATGATCCATTACTGGCAGTGTTCAAGGCCAGGCTGGACAGAGCCTTGGGCAACATGGTCTAGTGTGAGCTGCCCCTGCCCACGACAGGGGGTTGGAACTGGATGATCTTAAGGTCCTTTCCAACCCAAACCATTCTATGATTCTGTTCTTGGCAGCTGGGACACAAATCCAGCTGGGTTTAGCAAGTCCTGTTGTGATGGGACATGGGGCAATGGTTTGAAATTGAAAGAACATAGATTTAGACTAGATTTAAGGAAGAAATTTTTTACAATGAGGGTGCTGAGGCGCTGGCCCAGCGTGCCCAGAGAAGCTGTGGCTGCCCCATCCCTGGCAGTGTTGAAGGCCAGGTTGGACACAGGGGCTTGGAGCAAGCTGCTCCAGTGGAAGGTGTCCCCCAGGCAGGCACTTCTAAAGGGGCCGTGACAGACATGGCTTGCAACAGATTCTGCCAGTGAACCTTCTAAGCAGCTGATGAAGTGGGAGATGCAGGAGAAAAAGAGTGAGTGATGAAGAGCAAAGTTTATAAGAGCTCTGATCAGGCTCAATAAAAGAAAGCCAATTCTGAGTTGTTTGCAATGAGAAACAGTATCTGCTTTGTTTAACAGACTCAGTGGAGCTATTTATAAGGTCCCACCACTGAAGGGTCAGGAGATGCTGATGATTCTTTATGCGGGCATGGTCCTTACCGTTAACCTTTTGCAGGAAGCCTTCTACAGTCTTTTAGACTTTCTACAACACACACAGTAAAACCAACTGGATTAAATGCTTCAAAGAAAACCCATTACTGCAATTGTCTGAAGAAGGACGGGAAAAAGCAACATAATGCTTGGATACTTTTATGCATGTGGCTAATGAAGTCAGTATTTGAAGTCCAAGAGGAAAGCCCTTATTAATCAAGATTTAAAATAACACCTCCAGGTGCAGATTTTATTCTTGTTGTCTCTTTAGATCTGGGTTAACCTGACAGCAACAAAACATCTGAAGATCTTCTTCAGCTGATGTTTTTAGTATCCATGAGAGTTCTCGTTGACCCGCTGTTGTCCAGTTCCTCAAGCTCCCCACTTCATGCATCTGATTCTGTTCTGCTCCAGAAAGACTTACAAACTGATAGTTCTTAAACACCTCTTTTGGCATCATCTTTCTTGACAATATTAGTGACTGCTACTTGTAGCTCTTCCAAAAGGAAAGGAAGGAATCGTTTAGTGCATGACTGTTTAGCAACAAAATGCAATACCCTTTGAGGACCACCTCTGACTTCCAGAAACCCCATCATCAAATTAACATTGCTCTCAACACAGTTCCCTGTTGGCTCCATTCCTGAATGGTTCAGGCCCTTGTTGCTTTGAAAACATCTCCCAGGATATGAAGCTTTTTCACCTACTTGATGCGTGTCTTTTTTCTCTTTATGAAAGCCCAGTCTTCCTCTCTGATCTGCCAAGCAATCTGGCCACTGTTGGAAAGAGATGCCACTGCTGCCATCCAAAACATCTTGGGTCTCTATGCCTCATTGACTCACTGTTTTTTCATCCCAAGATTTCCCAGTTGAGCTATAATGGGAAGGTGGTAGGGTAAGGGCTACAGGAGGGCTGGTCAGCAAATAGGAAATGAAGAGGAAAAGACACTGATGTGGGTCTCTGGAGTTGCAAAACTGGCTCCAACTATACTATTTGTTGACATGGTTTACTGGAGGACTTGGCAATGCTGGCGAACAGTTGGACTTGATGATGTTAAAGGCCTCTTCCAGCCTGGTTGATTCTATGATTCTATGATTTAGCTGAGAGTATTTTAGAACAGTTTTATACGAAATGCAATGCATTATAAAGCTGAGCTGTGCTTTACTGCAAAGCCTTTTACTCACAGAGTGGTTGCCTAAGTAATTCTTCATGACGCTGATAATTCCTTTACTCCACCACAACCAAAGAAACACTCTCTTGCTTTGCACGAGATCTCAAAGAAACAGAATCAAACACCTATGTTTTTAGGTCTGTAAAATCCAAGCCAAGCATTCAACAGCTCAGAAGGTGCAAGATAATTTTCCCACCGAAGACTGAATTACACTCATTTCATAATTTGTCAGGAGCGATACCATAGCCATTATTTCTATGAGAGATAAAGACTTTATGGTGCAATAACTTTCAGAGATGAATAATGTATTCATGTCACTAAAAAACATCTGCAGAACTTACCAGCTCTTGCATTATTATTGCATTTTATGTCTGGTATTTACTTTGTAAGCTATGACCACAGAATCAGCTCTGCAGAAGGCATGAAATAAAAGCAATTCCTTCCATTGAATTTGAGGCACCATGAAAGCAAAATTGAGCAGAACAGAAGGAAATCAAGACATTCTTACTAGGTTAATACTAAAATGAGCTCTCTTTTGGATGATCGTAGGGTAAGTTCTTTAACTGTGTATGATAGTGCTGTAATGATCCAAAGCCATTAGGGAAAAAATGGTTCAATAAAATATAGAGAATTTATAATTGGGATTTTAAAACTGCTTTTTTATGTAGGAGGTTTTAATCAACTTAGCAAGGGAACGTCACACCCAAAGGACAGACTCCTCTCGGTATATTGAAATGGTTGAAAACCGTACTTAGCAACCAGCATCTAGAAGGGACTGCCCCAAAGCTGGTCTGGCAAGGCAGAACCTTGCTGCATCAGTGCAAAGCCAACAGGATCAGCTCACACCAGTATCCCCTGCAATTTAATGTCACTGAATCATCATAGAATCCAAGATCGGTCTGGGCTGAAGGGAGCTTAAAGCTCATCCAGTTCCAACCCCTGCCACGGGCAGGGACACCTTCCACTGGAGCAGCTTGCTCCAAGCCCCTGTGTCCAACCTGGCCTTGAGCACTGCCAGGGATGGGGCAGCCACAGCTTCTCTGGGCACCCTGGGACAGTGCCTCAGCACCCTCACAGGGAAGAGCTTCTGCCTGAGAGCTCATCTCAGTCTCCCCTCTGGCAGTTAAAGCCATTCCCCTTGGCCTGTTCCTGCATCCCTTGGCCAAAGCCCCTCTCCAGCTTTCCTGCAGCCCCTTTAGGCACTGGAGCTGCTCTAAGGTCTGCCCTTAAGGAGCTTTCTCTTCTCCAGGCTGAAGCAGCCCAGCTCTCTCAGCCTGGCTCCATAGGAGAAGGAAAGCAGATTTTGGACTGGGCTGGCCTGGGGGTGCTCAAGCTCTCCAGTGTGGTCTGGGGTCAGGAAACCTCTGCAGAGGTGAGGCAGCAAAGAGCTTGGGGCAGGAAGCCCCCTCAAAGTGCCACCTTCACTTCTCCCTCCTCTGAGTGGACCTTCCTGCAGGCTTCGTTTAGGAACTTCAGCCTCCCCATTTGTGATTCAACAAAAGCCATGGTCCCACATGAACATCACTGGGGCAGTGAGCCTGTATTTAATTCAAAGAAGCCTTATACAGTACTGAAATAATCAAGTCTTTCCCTTGAATAGGTCATGCATTTTCTAGTGATGTTACCATACTGAATGGAGCTACTGACTCAGCTCATAGTTATCACAGCAGACACGTCCATCAGTGAGTGATGTACAACAATGGGCATGTGGGTGCTCTTCTTTCAGAGGAATGTACCTTGAACATTGAATAAGTATTAATCAAATACCTATGTGCCACTTCCAAAAGAGCACATCAACATCTACGCTGCAGTTAGACTCCTAAACCCAAACGTGCATGTCAGCACCTGTGTAATGCGGGAGGTACTTACCTCATCAGGAGCTTTGATTTACTGCTTGGCAGTTCTGAAGGCTTGAGGTTTGCCTTCTGCACTCTAAAAGAGCTCCTAGGTACACAGGTGTTACCTGAGACCTTTTAATCCCAGCTACAGGATGATGGAGCATTTATACCACCTGCTTTGCCTGATCCAAATCACACCAGGAAGATTGTACTCAAGAGTTTGTGCTTGGTAATAAATAGCCAATGTTTTCTTACTGCTAGTTAAAAACTGGACCCCAGTTTTTCTAATGGCTGTAGACAGGACCTACTTCTACTGCCACTTGTGAAAGGGGAATCTAATTACATTGTGACTATACAACTGTGTTATGGGAAAGAGCCAGTAAAAGTGTATAGGAACTTTGGTTTGGTTCTGTGGCTAAATGTTCCACAAAGAGGATGTAAGTAGCTGCATATATTGTATTAGTTTATTATATAGAAATAACTCCATGCTCAACTGATGATCACTTTAACCTGATTTAATGCCATATTATATAGAATCATAGAATAGCCAGGGTTGGAAAGTACCTTAAGAGCATCCAGTTCCAATCCCCCTGCCATGGGCAGGGACACCTCCCACTAAACCGTGCCACCCAAGGCTCTGTCCAACCTGGCCTTGAACACCGCCAGCGATGGAGCATAGTTTAAAATCAAAAGAAAAAGGCTGAAAAAATGATTTTTATATATATATATGCTCTGTACACTGAAAACGTAAGTTTTAAAAGTAGGCTTTCTTATGCTAAAAAGGAATAGTGGAAGGTGTCCCTGCTATAAAGCCCCTCTTCAGATACTGGAAGCTGCTCTGAGGTCTCCACGCAGCCTTCTCTGCTCCAGGCTCAACAGCCCCAACTTTCTCATCCTGTCTTCATACAGGAGGTGCTCCAGTGCCTGATCATCCTCGTGCCCTCCTCTGGACTTGTTCCAGCAGTTCCATGTCCTTTTGGTGTTGAGGACACCAGAACTGCACACAATACTGCAAGTGAGGTCTCACGAGAGCAGAGTAGAGGGGCAGGATCACCTCCTTCAACCTGCTGGTCACGCTCCTTACATATACATATCCTTATATATGCAACCTGTCCCCAAAAAGAAGGGGTAGAAAACACACCTACTTACATTCTTTACCAAAAATGCCATTTCTGTACATGGTTTTCTTTAACCTGTGCCAATGCTTAATATAAAAGGCTCTGTGGAGCATGACTTCAGCCTGTTCTTGCAGTTTCCTGACACTGTCCCACAAGAGGGCACAAATATATCAGGTGTCCTACTTGAAAGTCAACAACTTGACACCACTGCATCTTGTGCTGCTCCTTATGGTGATGGACAACTAAGGATGGCTTAAAAATACAAAGCAAACAGCAAGAGTAAGTGGTTTCAAAATCAATACAAGAACGATCAAGTAGCAGAAGAGTACTTGTTATCTGTTCATCAAAATGATGTGAAAAGACATTCTGTGCATCCAGAATTTAATTTAGCTACTTGCTTTATCATCATAAACACTCATTTCAATATGGGCAATGATTATTTTTTTCTTCCCAAACATGAATAATATATAATTGCTGGTATTTTGGAGGAGACAAGGTCTTTACCTTTATCCATCAGGGCAATTTATCATTGTCTTTCTTTTTCTTCTGCAGAAGGGAGAGAGCTTGTCAGCTCAGCTTGTTCTTAAAAAGCTGGAGTGTAATTCAATAATAAATTCACTCAAAGGCTAGCTGTCACAAGGCATTCATTTATTTGTCCCCATTAGGTGATCTGCACTGCTGTTCTCTCTAAAGGGAAGCTAAGCTGTGTTTCTGAAGGCCAGAAAATAGATTGCATAGGAAGGCAGTCATCTCCTTCACGCTGCTGCTACTTCTGCATTGGTCATACAGGAATGCCAATGCACTGTAGTTCCCTCAGGGGAGACAATCAGCCAGGTAAGGCCTGGGAAAGCCCTGAGGAACAGGCTGTGGTTACCGGTCTGAATGAGGAGTGTGTCTGTGCCACAGGGGCTGTGCCTCTGCAGGACGTCAGATGTGGAGGAAGCAGAGGTCCATGTCACCTCTGTGTTGCCTGCTCACGAGGGACTGCTCCCAGCAAGTGGCATGGATTGAATTCCAGTCCTACTCCATGAGAGTGATGGCGCTGGGACAGAAAGGTGTAGGATGTTCCATGCCCAGCAATCTACAGTCCTATATCAAGAAGGAGATTCATGAATCACAGCAGCAGTAATGGAAGGGTTATCCTAAGGCTGGGTGCTGGAATTCTTCATCAGAACAAAAGATTGCCTGCTTTCCCTCTTGTTGGGACAAGCTATTAAACCAGCAGCTCAAAGGAGCCATGGAAATGGCTGTGATCTTTATGAAGACACTGAAGAGTTCCATGGATAAGAGGGATACTATCACTTACCTGTTGTAAAGGCAACTGGATGAGATTGAACAGTGAGAGCATTACTGAACAAAGGGCATATCCACACATGCAAATACAATCAGTCTCATTTGCCCAGACTAATTGGGTCCCAGATGGTCCCAGCCCATGCTCCTCCCCAGAACAGTCACTGTGTGACCTCTGCTGAAGCACTGCCATTTCTAGGGTGACAAAAGGACATCTGTTCAGAGGTTCAGCTTCTAGATGGTGAAAACAGACAATTGAAATTGCAAAGAGAAATCAAGTCCCTGCCCATGGCACAGGGTTGGAACTGGATGATCTTAAAGTCCTTTCCAACCCAAACCATCCTGTGATCCTATAGTTCTATGATCTAAGTAAGCAGAAACCACTTGCAGTGGTTGAGTTTATCCAGACCCATAGGATCTTTAAGAACTAAGAGGAACTTACACCATGCTTTAAGATCCTTAAATGTCATTTTTAGGAACCCAAAAGACTGATGAGCCTGGAGTGTGTGCTGTGGTGCTGTCTCAGGGGAAAACACATCTCCTGTTGAGGTCCTTCAGTGCTATTTGCAACTGCTCTTGTGATGAGTCAAGATATTAAACGTGAGAGATGCAATACAATTACAGCTTGGGGTGACATATCTGTAGACCATATTTAGTGATATACACCCTATGTTGGTATTTTAAGAATGGCAACCTCATAAATCATCCCTATCTCTGTATAATACTTTGCGTTGCCTTAATGGAACAAGGAGCCCTGTTTGTTAGTTCCACTGTAGTTAATGAAAAGCAATCATTAAAACCTTTCCTATTGATCTGAATCTTTGCATTCCCTCCCTCTAGTAATCTATATGCCAGATAAACATTTCTGGTAGCAGGTGCTCCTTTTGAATCCTGAATCTTCCTTTTAGCAGGACATCTACAGATGATTGGTAATTCTTTCCTACATAGAGACCTATCATCAGATTGGATGTAAATCCTGTAGCAGTTTATGTGACTCTATTTTATATTCAAAGCCTGATTTTACAGCAACAAGTCACAACAACTGAAAGCAGAGAATTCACTGGGCTAACATTTAGTCCCGAGTCTGGACCCTTCAGCATCCAGAACCTACAACCTTCAGAATGCTGATGAAGAACAACAGTTTGTGACATTATGAGGGTTTGGCCTTAGTCTGAATCACTGTTGTCAGCTTTCATGGACTCTGAAGGGCTTGGCAGCAAGGCAAATCAGGGCAACTCCGTGATACTGGTGTGCTTCTAAGTAAGTGGTTCATGTCTGAGGTCAGCCTGTGGACCACTGGGGATGGTGACATACAGGAGGTGGTACTTAAGGGATGCTGGAGATGTTCCTTCATGGAATAGCACTAGGCCAGGCCCAGAAGAGCCTGAGAGACCGGCTGAGATGCAAGTGCTGAAATAAATACCCATACAAACATGAGGTTTGTACATTTTCAGTGCCAACCTATTCAGTGCTGTGTGTGGGAAAGCTGAAAGTAAGCAGCTAATGACTGGGTGGAATTCAATGGAGCCCAAATCTAAGAACCACCTCCTGGCTCAGGGTCATCACTTCTGAAAGGCAACAATCAGGGCAGACACTGAATGATCCAAGAATCTGTCACCACAGGGTATGTATTATGGTGTCCTGCTGCATGATTTTATAGTGATGACCTCCCCTGACAGCCAGGCATGTACTTAAATGGCTGAGATGCAGTCACAAAGGTCACCTGTGTAAGATTCATTTGCCACTTCCTGTTCTTGATGATGATTGCAGTGATAAAGAACGTCTCACTATTAAAATCAATCTATATTGGAGTTGATTGTTTATACTGGAAATCACTTTAATAGCCCTCCCTAGTCTGTAAGATTGTCTTCAGTTCTCTTGAAGTCTCTACTAGTCACACTATAGATTATAAATACCATTCTGGTTTCCCTGTATTTTGGCTCTGTCAATGGCAGAGGGTCTGCCAGTGCTGTTTATGAGATACTTCTGGAAAATATCAGTCACTTGAACTAGAAAAGTCATGTTAAATGGGTGGCTTTCAAGTCTTGAAATAACAGAAGGAAGGAAAGATGCAACTGCCCATATGCACTGGGAGAGACACATCTTGTCTTACCTGCTACCAGGACACTGCAGATGAGGAGGCAGTCAGCAGAATCCCACAGAATTCTTCTGATATCTGCTTCCCTCAGACACCTTTTGGTGCTCTGCATCTTGCTGCCGTTCCATGTCTTACAGTGGCCAAGTGGCTTACGCTTTACCTCTTACTGAATCAAACCCCGAATTCACTCACCCTCCTTCAAAAGGATTGTCTCCTGGGATGACGTGAGTGCTGTCCTTGCCAATCAGGAACTTGATTCGATCATAGAATGAATGCAAGCTCTGCTGGGACACGGGGGCTTGTGTTTCCTGGATGATATCCAGGGGGTCCGGGGAGCCCAGGCACAGCGCATTGATGTGGCACAGCGGCTGCAAGCAGCAGTCTGGGTCCATGCAATCCACCAGGCCGTCTGCAGAAAGGTAAGGAAGATTTTAGAGCAATAGTAAATAATGGGGTGTTGTAGACTTCAGGCTCCAAGATCTCTTTCCAATGCACACAACAGAGAAATGTGAACTTACACCTTCACAGAGTAAAGCATGTTCCCTTAAAGTCCCAATAAAATCACAGGCACATTGCACCATACCATAGAATCCCAGACTGGTTTGTGTTGGAAGGGAGCTTAAAGCTCCTCCAGTTCCAACCCCTGCCACGGGCAGGGACACCTTCCACTGGAGCAGCTCCAAGCCCCTGTGTCCAACCTGGTCTTGAGCACTGCCAGGGATGGGGCAGCCACAGCTTCTCTGGGCACCCTGTGCCAGCGCCGCAGCACAGTTGCAGTTGGTATAAACAGTGATTAAAGCCGTGGTATCTACCATTGCTCCAGAGAGATCTATATATACAAACCCACTAAAGATTCTGGCTAGATAGATGAGAAAATAAGGGAGATTTCCCTGGGAAGGTTTGATGTCTGTTGGCTTCTGTCACATGTATCCCATGCAGACACAGAGAAACAGATGACCTCACACTCTCAGGATATAAATATTGTACTTTCAGCAGCACTAAATTAATAATAACAACAATAATAGCATTGGACATACATGAGAAAACCTCATCTAGTGTACTCCAGTAAAACAAGAGGTTTCATATCTGTCAAGTCATCAGATGCATGGACAGTAGTACTTCCCCTCCCATCACAATAGCAGCATTCCCCAGTTCATTTCGAGATGCCACCGTTCATTGCCAGCAGTTTAGTTAAAAGCAGTGATGGGAAAGAGATCCCAAAGACAAGCTCAGAAGAGGTTTGATGAAGCATGGCATTTAGAAGTAGAGGTAGTTAGCATGTAGTAGAGATGGACCTTTAAATAAGATAAGGGAACTGGATGGTTTTGTTCTGGGTTAATGGGATATGAAGCCCTTCACTGCCAACTCATCAGTTCAAGCAAGACAGTTTGACAGTGAATGAAAATTGTTACCATGTGGTGGTCGTTCACACAGGCATGTTCATCTATGTGAAATGAATGCTGGGTCTCAGCGTAGTTGCTGGGAGCTCTATATTATTGTGTGCAGTTCTGGTGTCCTCAACATCAAAAGGACATGGAACTGTTGGAACAAGTCCAGAGGAGGCCACGAGGATGATCAGGGACTGGAGCACCTCACGTATGAAGATAGGCTGAGAAAGTTGGGGCTGTTCAGCCTGGAGAAGAGAAGGCTGCATGGAGACCTCAGAGCAGCCTTCCAGTATCTGAAGGGGGCCTATAGGGATGCTGGGGAGGGACTCTTCATTAGGGACTGTAGTGACAGGACAAGGGGTAATGGGTTCAAACTGAAACAGGGGAAGTTTAGATTGGATATGAGAAAGAAATTCGTTACTGTGAGTATGCTGAGGCACTGGAATGGGTTGCCTGGGGAAGTTGTGAATGCTCCATTGCTGGTGGTGTTCAAGGCCAGGTTGGATAGAGCCTTGGGTGACATGGTTTAGTGTGAGGCATCCGTGCCCACGGCAGGGGGTTTGGAACTGGATGATCTTAAGGTCCTTTCCAACCCTATCTAGTCTATGGTTCTATGATTCTATGATTCTATATAGCACAGAAACCACCTTTACATCTAGCATCCTACTAACCATGTCAGCACAAAGGCAAGAAATGAATGTGCTGAGATAGCAACACTGTCCTGTGAGGTAGGTTTGTCCTGAAGTGGGATGAGATTTAGAATTCTCAGGGATGAGATTTAGAGTTATCAGGATGATGTATTTTTTATTTCAAAGAAAGAGTAAACTAAAGCAAGACAATTTATCATTATTACAGATTGTGAGCTTCAGTTTCCTCCCAGTTACACCACTATGAATTAGAGGTGCTTTCACTAACGTTCCTGACGCTACTTTGAATTTACTCTAATATAAACAAGATGGGAATCTGATCTGGTACTTATGATGGCTTACATGCCATGGACTTAGATTCTGTTGAGTTATACCTGCTCCATTCTTGGAAGACTTTAGTGCTATAAAACAGCACTGGAACATCATTTCATATAGTTACCCATAAACTAAAAGCTGAACTAAAAGCCTGTTCAGTGATCCCAGAGCTTCCAGTCTACGTGGAGGTCAAAATGCAATGAATATCTGCTCCATGGAGTCAGGTACACTCACACACAATGAGCAATTTTCACAAGTGCTCTACATCTGCTATTAATGACAATAGGAACAGAGTTAGACCAGCAAAAGTGCTTTTGAAATCCCATCCATTCTCCTCACCTCTGTTCTGATACCTCGACATCTTTATAGCTCCTTGCAAAATTGCCCCCAAATTTTCATCTTGGGCACAAAAACTGCCCATCTGCTTTTTCTCTTGGTGACTGGTGATACTGAAATGGCTTTATCTGCCCATTAAAAATATGACTTGCTGCAGATGATTAGGCCAGTAGGATCCTGGCACGTCAAATCTCAGATTGAGTTTGGGAGACCATTCACAGAATGAAAACCAGCATAGATGTAATATACTTATCCATAGGAAAAAAAATGGAAAAGAAACAACAAACCAGCCCTTATACTGTATTGACTCCGGCTTCAAGCAAGATAAAAGGTTGTAATTTTCTCCCACACATTAATAATGTTTTCTAAGGCCACAGACACGGTACTGAGCGGATGGCAAACCAGCTGCACCATAGCTCTTCATTACCCTGCCTTTTATATTGGAAATGTGTTTTGGGACCTGAAGCTGCAAGACAGCGAGAAAACGTTGTCTTTGCAGGAAACAGTAGATAAATGTTTGAACAAAGGTGCACAGCACACGGTTTTGTATAGGTGGGAATGCCGAGGACTCATCTGAAGATAAGCCTTTCAACTGATGTGTTTCAGGCCTGGATAGAATAAGTTGATAGAATCATAGAATGGTTTAGGTTGGAAAGGAGCTTAAGATCATCCAGTTCCAACCCCCTGCCATGGGCAGGAACACCTCACACTAGACCATGTTGACCAAGGCTCTGTCCAACCTGGCCTTGAATACTGCCAGGGATGAAGCTTTCACCACTTCTCTGGGCACCCTGCTCCTCACTAACCTCTCAGTAAAGAACTTCTTCCTTTTATCTAACCTGAACTTCCCCTGTTTCAGTTTGAACACATCACCCCTTGTCCTATCACTACAATTCCTGATAAAGCGTCCCTCTCCAGCATCTTTGTAACCCCCTTCAGATACTGTTGAGGGTAATTACACCAAAGAGGTTTGTCATGGACACAGAATCATAGAATAGTTATGGTTGGAAAGGACCTTAAGATCATCCAGTTCCTACTCCCTGCCAAGGGACACCTTAAAGTCATTAAGGTCCTCAAGAGCTCAAATGGGGTTTAGCTATTCAACTCCCTCTAACATTAATAGCAGTTTAAGGGCAAAGCATTTCTTCAGCTTAGAAAATGTAAAGGCCATTTTTGTCTGAGCCATGTAGCACAGCAAGAGCTAAGCTACAAACCAGATCATAAATAGTGATGTCTCCATCTGAATATTGTTTCCTTCTTGTATGGTCCACAAGTGAACCAAGTGGAGCCTTACAGTGAATTGTACGGAGATAGCGACAGCTATGACTCCTCATGCCCTGAGATCTCTCGCTGGATCCATCAGGGGAGTGAGGATAAAGTGACGTTATTAAGAAGCTCCCTGCCAATGAAGAGCAAGTGGTCAGGGAGCTGCATGGATTAATGGAAAATAACATCAGAGCAAAATGAAGCTCCTGTTTTAATGGTCCAGATAGTCAAAAACAAACGTGGGAAGGAGAATATAGCAAGGTACGATCTCACAGAACAATATGAAGTCGTAAGGCAAAACACCTTTGAAATGTATAAAGGTGAATTTTCCTTAGGAACCACTGCACATTTTTCAGAGAGAGGTAACTGAAGGAGGTGAACATGGATCAGTGGCTTCGGCACCCAGCAGCAAAGCCACAGAGATCCATGATCCAAGTGGATTCCTAGCTCCAGTAGCTCCAAGAATACAGATAGACAGCACTGTAAGTTCTTTGTTATGGACACATTTATAAAGCTCTGGGTTTTCAAAAGGGCAGCTCCCTTATTCTGCATACAGCCATAATATGTCCATGGCTCTTCAGACCAGAGAACAAATGTGTTGCTGAAATATCTCCATGCAAGGTTTAAAGTCTTGCTTAGAGGGATTACAGTGATTCATATGCTTTAAGGTCAAAGAAGCTACTATGATCAGCCTGTCTGACCTCTTATATACACAGGCTGCTCATTTCTTTTCCCCCAAGAACTGAATTAAAGTCTGTCTTTTAGAAAGATGTCTCATATATCAAAGACAGCTGATTACAGTGAGTCCACCACTTCCTCTGGAAAGCTATTCAAATGCTCAATTACTGCTAGGAAACTGCATCTGATTTCAAGGTTGAATTTCTCTAACTCCAATAGCCCACACTGGAACTTGGTTTGCCTTTGTCTGCAAGGTTACCAATGTTTTCTTCTGCCCTGCATGCTCAGATGTCTTTCCACGTGCAAGTCACTCCACACAGAGCAACAATCCATTCCAAACCTTTTCTCTGAGCAGCTGAGGAAGATTCAGCTTCCCCTCATAAGGTCTATTTTCCAGTGGCTGGATACTGTGTGTACCATCCTTTGATCCCTTTCCAGTAATTTCACATCTTTTGGGATGTGTGGGCACCACCACTGGACATGGAATTGTGGCAGCAGCAATACTGGATACAGAAGAGCTCTGGGTACATCCCAGCTGTGGGTGTCTTATAGTTCTAAGGTTCACCATAGCCTTTCAGCAACAGGCTTGAACGGAGAACTCATGTTGAGACAATGATCTCCAGTGACCTCTAAATCCTGTTCGGAGTCCTTGCTTCTCAAGAGTCTCACAACCCCTAAGCAGAACGTGCTTTCCGGGCTCTCAGGGGTATTATCTTGCATTTTGATGTATTAAGACACATTTGGTTTGATGGTCACTTTGTTGTGATGCATGTCAGGTTGCTGTATCCCAATGATCCAGGGACACTATTCACCACCGTATCAAGCTCTAGGTGACCTGAAGCTTTTGCCAAGAGACATTTAAACTACATTTGAAGGCAATGCTGCAAATGCTGAATAGGGTTGGATACAACAACCAATTCCAAGGAATCCCTTCAGAAACAATCACGGGTGCCTTTCAGTTAACAAATTAATCTGAAGACCTGACACTGAGCCAGATTTTAAACCATCGCTTGTGTTCCTTATTATTTCCATGGAATAAGAGTTTTCACATCTTTAGGATGCTTTATGCATCCTCTATAGACACACATGTCCTTTTGGCAGTCCTGCCAAAAATAAAGCTCTTTTGTCACACCTCCTTTGTATAAAGCCATGAAATAAATACCTTCTGCAATCTCAGAGTTACCATGGGGTGAATCATATCATGCCTTGTGAAAAGGGAGCCATTGGCGAGATGCTGCTGCATCTGGTAAATAATGGGATCAATGGTTTGCATCTTTCACCAAGACTCACGTAATCATAGCGTAAGGAAGGCTGGATGGGTCCTCTGGAGGTCATCTCATGAGCCCTGACTCATTCCCTTCAGAGAGGGACAGACATGAAGGAGAATGAGCTGGGCTTAGCAGAAGACATTCCTTGCCTGCCCCTGAGGATAAAGCAGCTCCAATTTATTCAGATAACATTATTTTTTAGGGGACCAAGTCCACTTTGATCAGATAATCTGTGCTCTTGTGTATTATAAGACAGTGAGGTTTACTTTGGGATTATTGCACCTAGCTTGAATCTTGTGGATGGAATCACAGAATCATAGAATGCTTTGTATTGGAATGGACCTTAAAGCTCATCCAGTTCCAACCCCTGCCATGGGCAGGGACTCCTTCCACTGGAGCAGCTCCAAGCCCCTGTGTCCAACCTGGCCTTGAACACTGCCAGGGATGGGGCAGCCACAGCTTCTCTGGGCACCCTGGGCCAGCGCCTCAGCACCCTCACAGGGAAGAACAGACACAAATTGCTCTGAAGACCTGGGACAACCCAATGACATAACCATAATTCTCATTAAAGATTTGCATCTGCAATGCATTTTCAGCCTGTTCTCTGTGCAAGCATTGCTTCATGGAAGGGACTAAGCAATAGTTATCTGTGCCTTCTTGGAGCAGGACCTTGGCCTTGGCTTTAAGATGACAGAAGCAAGACTGAGATGAGCTATTAGGCAGGAGCTGTTCCCTGTGAGGGTGCTGAGGCGCTGGCCCAGGGTGCCCAGAGAAGCTGTGGCTGCCCCATCCCTGGCAGTGCTCAAGGCCAGGTTGGAGCTCAAGGCCAGGGGCTTGGAGCTGCTCCAGTGGAAGGTGTCCCTTGCAGGATCCAAGCCCAGAGTCATTTTTCTTCTCAAAAAAATCCAACCTACAAACCGAGCCTGTGCGGGTGTGTTACGGCACAACAGGGTTGGTTTGGAAAGCACCAGAGGTGCCAGGGGTTTGGTTAAATGGGACGTGCTCCTTCCCACCCTGGCACACAGGATGGGGCAGGCGCTGAGTAACTGAAGGGCATTGCGGCTGTCTTCCTTGCCCATCAGCCTTCACATCCAGAATCTCCAACTTCCCTGAAAAACTCCTTTGCTTCGAATGGCTTAAGATCCCAGGGCACACAACCAGCCACCAACTGACAGGAAAAACTGAGAGCAAAAACTCCTCTTGAACTCCTATTGCGGATCTTTTGACTTACCTCTAAACTATGATGAGATGCATGATGTATTCCCTCCTTAGAATCAAAACTAATTGTTGTGTTCACAGCCACTACTATCCTGCAAAAGAATTACTCTTCAACATAACAGGGCTGCTGTCCCTGCATTCCTTGCATTGCTGCTGCACTTTCTGGCTGCAAAGTGCTCATAAATCCCACAGCGGTCTCATTCCTCTCTCAAGCCCCCTGCACTTTAGCTTCCGAGCCCCTCACCCACCACCATGCAGCAGCAAGGTGTCAAGGCTGAGAGTCCTGTACAGCAGCAAAGGGCTGGTTTTGAGAGACTGCTTCTGCAGTAAACAAGAGCAGCCAAGAGCTAATGAAATTTCAGATGAGCTGTGACTTTTCCTGGCCCCACAATTGTATTGCCTGATTTAATGGGCAGCACCTTAGATTGAATAATTGAGCATCGCTACAGAATTATGGATGCTGCAACAGAAATCCCTCATGCTAACAGCAACAACAGAATGCAAATAGCCTTCAGCCAGAGGTGTTATTATGTGTTTAAGCAGATTCTGGCAGGTGCTGCATGTCAAGTGTCAGGCTGGGACAAGCGAGCCAGGGCAGGGATGGAGCTGGTGGTACACAGAGAGCATCCTGTGGACCACAATGCATGTCAGGCGCTCTGGACACACAGGCAGGCAGGAGGAGGTCAGCCTATGGAGCCATATTAGGGAAAAATGTGGGATGACAAACTCAAGGATAGCTCTCGCTAAAGATTATGAGACTTTTTGCTACTGACTGCAGTGGGAAGAGCCTTTGTGAGGAACAGTACAAGGCAAAGCAAAGCTAGAAAGAAAATCATAGAATCACAGAATAGTTAGGGCTGGAAAAGACCTTACCATCATTCAGTTCCAACCCCCTGCCATGGGCAGGGATGCCTCACGCTACAGCATGTTGCCCAAGGCTCTGTCCAACCTGGCCTTCAACACTGTCAGGGACGAAGCATTTACCACTTCTCTGGGCACTTTGTGCCAGCACCTCACCACCCTCGTGGTAAAGAACTTCTTCCTTATATCTAATCTGAACTTCACCTATTTCAGTTTGAACCCATCACCCCTTGTCCTATCACTCCAGCCCCTGACGAAGAGTCCCTCTGCAGCATCCTTGTAGGCCCCCTTCAGATACTGAAAGCTGCTCTGAGGTCTGATGAAGAAGCACAAAGGTAAAGCTAACAAAGTGTTAGTCTTACCATAGAGAAAAATAGGTTTTACCCTTCCAGCTCTAGTCTAGACTCTGGTGAAACAGAGACTAAAGGAATGACTCAGTGCTTCTGTACAAATAGCAAGTTATTGTTCATGGGAATGCTTGTGCTGATGGAGCTTTATAGGAGTAATGATGCTCTGCCCCAAGCTGAGGACCGACACTCAATTCAATTAGGTTTGGGAAATACAGAGGCTTTACTCCAGTGCTTCACAAACAATTTTACCTATTCAACAAAAGAGTTGTAGCTTTCGGCCCGACTGTGAGGAATCAAAGGGAAACCAGAGTAAGGAACAACAGCAATATGACTGTCAGCCCCCTGTGATCATGGGGCTGATTAATGCTCTCTTTGCTCTTTCTTATCCCACCTGCTCTGCTTTGATTTTGCCTGAATAAGTTTCTCCCTGGTTGTACCCTGCTTAAATGAGAGTGCCTGGGAAAGGAATTACCCTCATGTCTTTCCCTAAGTGCTCAGCACATGTTTGCAAGGTCCACATAATATAGTCAGATGTAATAGTAATCATGTATTTGAATTACAGGATTCCTTGGGCTTTAGTGTAGCAGCAGAGCTCTGCAGTGCCAGGCACTAGAGAAATACTCTGCAAAAGGTTTATACTAATCCAGAGCTACATTCTTGCTCAAAAAAAACATCTGAAGTGAAGAAGAAGGGAAGTGGAAGGAGGAAATGACAGAAAACACATGATAATCACCACTAGCTGGGCATAAAGCGGAGCTATAATAGCGTGTTTAGAGTCTACAAGTTCACAGCATCCTCCAGCTCATCATTGCTCTGGAGAATACAGTTGATGCAGCTGGCTTCATGGGTTTCTTCCTATCTGCAGGCAGGCTGTTAAAGGGAATTACACATTGCACAGCCAGCAAAGCAGAGCAGAAAGCAGGAAACTGGTGTTTCAAGTGAAATTCATGAAGCTGAGCAAGGAATGTGAGGGCCCTACCCAACAGAGGAGAGGGCGGCAAGTATAGGTTGCTTAACCTGCTCAATGGTCGTGCGATGACATACCTGAATCTGAGCCAAAACACCTCTCAAAAGTGTTTCCTCTGAGAGAAAGGGACTCAGAGCTTAGAAATGTTTAGTGAGAGCAAAGGGTTTACACCCTGAGCAGCTGAGATATCCTTGTCTCCAGGTCGCTCACTTTCCTGGCAAGTGCTGCAAGTGTTAAGCTAGTGCTAAAAAGATCACCCTACCCTACCATGGTTTCTGTTGTCTGAATCCAAGGCAATTCAAGCCATCATCTGAGCACAGCTTGGAACGCAGGCTCAGATGGCTCGGGTATAGGCTTGTTACTCAAATTCTGGTCAAGAGTCATGCAGCCTCTGCACCCTGATAGCATTCAGGGTGAAACCTTAAGGTTTTAAGGGGACTTTCTGCCCAAAGAGGCGAGAGTTTGCTTCAGGCACTAAAGTAGCTCTGGTAGAGCTTTCCTGAATTCCTCCTTTGGGCACTGGTGCCCAAACTCTGTTTAAGCATCTTTTCAGGTGCAGAAATGCTTTGCGAAATGCATGTCCAAGCCCCTTTTTTCTGAAGGTGGTTCATGCCACCTTTTGTTGCATCTCATACACCAGCACTGCCTCCTTCCCATGAGTAACTTCCCTCATTTCAGCAGACAGTGGTAGGTTTCTTACAACACAGAGCAGACTTTCATGGTTTCTTTCTTCATCTATTAATCAAAGGCATTTCATTAAGGACTAGTCAGAAGTACCAGGAACGCTCCCAAGCTGCCAAGACAACCCATAGCCACTGCTTACACCCCCAGATCACAACCCATCATCCTATGTAATGGCACAACCAACTACACATGCTTCTGGATGCTGTAACACAGGTTCACACCACCCTCCTGACAGTGCTAACAGCCAGCAGCAGGCGATCCCCAAGTGTTACCATTCAACAGAGAATCAGCAAAGAGCTGTAACCTGAAAGGGTGAACCAGTCATTTTGTTCTCTTACTTGAGGAAAGGTTGAGGAACAGTCGTCATAAAACAGAGGAAGAGAAGCTGAGTGATTTATAACAAATTAAACCAGCTATCCAACCTTCCCAGGTGCAGCAGACTTAGCAGTGCTTTGTGGTTCCTCCACGATGACCCTGCTGCTTGCCTGGCTCTGCCTGTGATGGTAAATGCTAATTTATGATGGCTGTTTTCCCAGGTGCGTTCAGATCTCAACATTTCCCTTTATACCTGTAGCTAGCATATTAATGCATCATTCTTTATGGCTTTGAGGAAGCAGGCAGCTCCCACACCATGCCCAGGAGACAATGCTCTTGGGCTATAAAAGCCTTGCAGTGTGAACAAAGAAAAAGAAGATACCAGAAAGCAACCCACCACCTTGCCTGCAGCTCCAGCATTGGCAAAGCCAAAGGTTTCTGTGCTGGGCTTCTCCTGAATTCTTTACAAGTCCCTTTAGAATGCTGATGCTACCTTCAGGTGCAACCCTAAGAACTGGCAAAGAGCAATGCAGACTCCTGCCAGCTCTCTAACACTCTATTCGGTGTGTGGTGGACAGATGGTGGACACATGGGTGATAAGAAGGCCAGTGAGCAGTGCCAGTATTTCTCTTGCCAAGGGATTTGAAATGGCGCTGACCCAAAGCATTGTGCAAGGCTCCACCTACTACAAGTAAGACAGGATGCACCTGTGAGTCCTGCAGTCCTGATCCAGCTCTGGGGCAGCAGCACAAGAGGGACGTGGAGCTGCTGGAGGGAGGCCAGAGGAGGCCATGGAGCTGCTGCGAGGGCTGGAGCAGCTCTGCTCTGGAGCCAGGCTGAGAGAGCTGGGCTGGGGCAGCCTGGAGAAGAGAAGGCTCCTGAAGGGGAGACCTGAGAGCAGCTCCAGTGCCTAAAGGGGCTGCAGGAAAGCTGGAGAGGGGCTTTGGACAAGGGATGGAGGGACAGGACAGGGGAATGGCTTTAAGCTGCCAGAGGGGAGACTGAGATGAGCTCTTAGGGAGAAGGTGTTCCCTGTGAGGGTGCTGAGGCGTTGTCCCAGGGTGCCCAGAGAAGCTGTGGCTGTCCCATCCCTGGCAGTGCTCAAGGCCAGGTTGGACCCAGGGGCTTGGAGCTGCTCCAGTGGAAGGTATCCCTGCCCGTGGCACGGGTTGGAGCTGGATGGGCTTTAAGGTCCCTTCCACCCCAAACCAGTCTGGGATTCTGTGATTACTCTGTGGAGCTGTGCCAATGGGCTATGGTGCAGTTAAAGAAACTATATTGAATCAATTCCTGAATTACATCATCCTTGAAGTGACAGTTGGTTTTTAGTGGCAGCAATAACTAATACTCAGGGCTACAAGGAAAGGCCAAAATCCCTTGTGCAGTGCCATGGTGCCTCTGACCTGCTCACTGCTCCAGGGTTGGACAGCTAAGGCAGCATTTAGTTATTCTGGCCCAGGAGGATAGACAGAAGGAAAGCATAAGCACTGCTCCACTTGCTAGCTCTTGGGTAGCATCTGGTGGAGCACAGTCTAAACTTGAAAAGGCAAAAGGGGCCCATGTGTACATTGGAACCCTGTGCTCATGCTAGGCCAAAAGCATTGCATGTAGCTGTCATGAGACAGAAACTGAGGGGCAGAAGCTTCACTGGTACAATTCCTGCAGAAAAAGAGAACAGGATGGCTTATTTTCTTCACTCCCAAACAAAGATCCTTGACAGGGTGACAGAGAAATGAAGCTGCTATACTTCTACGTAATATACATTAGGATAGGCCAGCATTATTTAACTGGGAAGGCTACCTATTAATCATCTATTTGTCTGTCTGTCTTTCTATCTGTCTATCTACCTACCTACCTACCCACCTACCTATCCATCCACCCATCTATCTATCTATTCAAATTATCCTGCATTAATCACTAATACAAGCCTTTGGATGTGTTTAAACTGGGAAGAGGCAGCAGAGAACAGCAGACAACTGAACATCAACCTCCAATGAACATGAAGTGTTAGACAGTATCAGGAACATTCATATTCCAGACATATATTTCACCTGAGAAAGACTCTTGCTTTTCACAAGTGTAGATTCACTATGGGCAGAGTTCAGGAGTTATTTAGGAACTGGAATTGTTCAAAGCAGGAAATGAAGGATGCGATCGGTTCCATCTCCCAAAGAACCAGCTTTACCCTACCTGGAAGAATTGGCTACTCTGGAAAAGCCCAAAACAATAACAGAGGCCCTCAAGTGAAGTTCCTGTGTTGATCAGACAGAACCTTTAGACCAAAAGAGCAATTTACTTTATATCTGTAATTCTCCCATGGTTTCAGGACATTCTAGTGTATCCAGACAGTGAAATGGGGAATTTGCCAACTCTCTGGCTCTCAATACGGAGGGAATCAGACAGTTACATGATTTCCCATGAGTAAAGATGGTTAACACAGCTTTGCTGTGAAGAATTTCCTTTCCTCTTCTCCTCTGTTATTCCCATACACCCTGTTCCTAAAAGCAGTGGAACCCATATATAGGCTACGGAATATCAGCTTCTTCTCGAGGCTTTCTCAAATGCCCTTAACTCCACTTCTAGGACTTGTCACAGAGGATAATCTCCTTGGTCTTTTAAACCTTCAAACTCCTTATTCTTCAAGCACGTCTCAGAGCACTCAGTGTGGGCTGAGACAGCCCTGCTTTCAGGTAGCGGGTGTTTGCAGCCATGAATTAGAGGGGTTATTTTCTGCCAAAGGGAGGCAAGGACCACTTTTCCCAGCTTGTTTTAAAGAAACACCTCCCATTCCTGGTAATACAGGTGGCCTCTTAGGTCAAACTGCAAAATCCACTCTTTCACCCAGAATGTTAAAGCTCTCACTGCACTGTTTTTCCTTGTCTGATACTGGATAATCACCTACACTCAGTTACCTGCTACAACACCTTTCAAGTTGATGGGCTTTGCGTTTTAAAGTGTAAAGAAAGTGGCCTTGGGTGTGAAACTTAAGTGCTGGCCTTGACAAATGACACTGCTGTGTGGAGAGGGAACTGCTGTCCAAGACACCTCTTTTCTAACCCGAACGGAGATTACATTTCACTGCATCTCTGCCCGAGTGACTTGTGCTCAGCTTGTTACTGTTTGCCTGAGCAGGCTCCAGACTGAAGAGGCAAACACACCCTGTAATTTGGGACCCGTGTCCCTCAGGGTATGATTAGGCTGGGTTCATGGAAAAGATTCTGACTTCAGCTCCCATTATCCCCAGGAATTTCCGGCTGCAGGGATCTTGATTAGCAGACACTCGATACCACAGCGCAGGAGCCAGCTTCCCAGAGCTCAGGCAGGGTGAAGCTCCCCCCATAGCGGTGTCTCAGCTTCAAGAGATGCTGCTCTCAGCAGAAAGTGACTCAAAGGGCAGCAGTCATCCACCAAAAGTAGGGACCTATGAGGTAATACCTGAAATAGCTCAGAGAGATGATGCCCTAAATCTGTTCCTCTCTGCTGATAGCGACTACCTCAGATGCTTGACTTCTAAAGCTTCAGGAAACGACTACCATCTCCATTGCCTGCATTCATGTACATATGAAGACACATTTGGCAATAGCCTTGAAATCCTTCACAGTGAGCCAAAAAGAACACCTTTCTCCAGCCCTGAGCATGCACCACTCCAGAAACTGTGACAGGATCCCAAAAGAGAGAGAAATTATAGCGCTCATACACATGCTACATGCTCTTTTAAGAGGCTGTTCAGGCCTCCACCTCTTCAGTGTGCTTTGAAGCGCAGCAGTTTCTCAGGGTATAATGTTTGTGGTGACAAAGTGGCTGCATTAAACTATGGGCTCAATTCTCGACACAGGTGACCAGTGCTGTTTGAGTTCCCTTTGGGATAGCTGAGAAATCCAAAGGCTGCTGTCACACATGAAACATATGTATGCTCTACTAGAGATCCAAGTTAACATGAAGGGGAAGCAAAAAGCCAGCTCGTGTACTCTAGGTTCCTCAGATGGTGCTGGACAAAAGGCAACAGACATTAAGCTGGAACATGGAAAACTATTATTAGATATTAGGAGAAAAATTATTACTATCAGGATGGCCATATACTAGAGCAGGTTGTGCAGAGAGGTGCTATATCCATCTTTGGAGGTGTTCAAGAGTTGACTGGACACCACCTTGAGCAACCCGATGTAATTAGAACTGTGCAGAGTGGGTGGGTAACTGGATAAGTGCTGGAGTTATCCAGTTATATATAAAAAATATCCTATGGATGTTCTACAAATGTCTCTAGCTGTCTTGCTACAGAAATCAGCATAAAACCTAGGAAACAGGTCCAGAAGCAGCCTTTCTTCACAAGTCCATTTAACTATATTCAAATCCCTGCGCTAAACAAGGAACTCAGGCTTAAGAGCAGAAATGCCTCACCACTGCTGATGCCCCTACATATCAGGGGTTGAAGTTCTAGATTTGAGCTCACGAATGATTAACAAAAATCAAGTCAAGAAGGTGTTTTCCACTGTTTCACTTTTCATCTGAGGAGAGTCCTTACCAGTGATGCAGCAAAATCAAAGGAATAACAGTGTGCGATGGGTTATCTGCGAGCTGTAATGCAGACCATGTACATGTACTAGTTTCAGTGTACCAAGAGTGAAGTCAACACTCATTTGTGGGCTCTGACACATGAAAAAGCTGTCACAAGGCAACACATTACACCCTATCAGTTGCTCTGCATACACCAATGCTCCACATGAGTTCACCAAATGCAAGTTAGCAGCTGATGTGCACTAACTTGTAAACACATCGATGCCTTTTGTCTCTCCTGTCTACATCTGCTGTCAAACAGCTTGTTTCAAGGTGAAGACAACCCGATCCCAAAGTTAGCACCTTGAATCAGGAGATACAAGGAGATGAGAATCCAGCATCCTACTCAGAGTGTGGCCATGCTCTCTGTGATGCTACACAGTTGTGTTCTGCACAGTATGTTATTACTCTTCCTTTTCTGTTTCTAAAAGCTCCACAGGATTTGTGTTGGTTATTTTTTTCCATGGAAACTGGGATTATCCTTGGCTCTGTTTACCATATTTTTACACATCTGATGTGATGAACTTTATTGCTGCCCTGTGTCAGCTGCAAATAGGAAAGACAAGTAACGTGATGCTCGGTTTCATGCGAGGCAAAAACCGATCTTTGTTTTAGAGTGTGCACTCTTTGTATGGTTCTCCAATTTTTTTTCCCATCTTTTCTAAAGGGATAATTTGGTCCATTTGCCATGCCAGATGTGCAGAAGTATTTTAAATATTCAATCAGAATCCCAGTTGCTGTGAAGCAGATAATCACAGTCTTGGCTTGGCTATTTGTTGTAGCTGTACTGTTCTTGTGAATATGATAAAACAAAGGCTTGCAAAAGGCAGTCTCCACTTCACAGTCTGGGTCCTGGCCCAGACTTGTGGTTTACAAAGCCTTTTGCTGAGTGACAACAAAACAAATTATGCAGTCTCCCTTATGCCTTAAATTTAATATCTCATCTCCTGCCCTTTAATTCAAACCTTCACACTGCACCAGGGTTTCCTTTGTAATGAGATAACCCTGAATATTAAGTTTGCATTACGCAGAGCTATTATTCACATGCCTGACATCATTACATATGGAACCTGTAATCAATAAAACATGGCTCGAGAGGGATTGGATGGCTTGTGGGCATGGGGATCAGTCACCAAAAGCCTCTAAGTTTCTGCAAAACATCGACCCCAAGTCAGTAGTGACCTACTGGGGAGCCTCGATGAAAACCTCAGGCAGCGAGGCCATTTGGACAGGCAGGGATGTTGGCTGTCTGAGGTGGTCCCATTGTATCACTGCTGAGCCACTCATCTGGGGTGATGTGTACATAGCCTCTGCTTGCTCTCTGGTACATGGATTTGATTTGAGGATAAATAAACATACCCCTTCAGCCCTGGCACCCCAGATTCATTCCATTTGAATTCAAATCCACTCTGGCTGAGTCAGCCTGGCAGGCTTCACTGTCTGTTCCCCACCAGCTGTCAAAACCCAATCTGCCCTGCAGCATCAAACCCAGCTGACTGCTCACTGGGGGAGCTCTGTAGGCTCTGTGAAGCCTGACACATCGCATGTGCTCACGTCCTACCTCCATCGTTGTCTTTCCCATCTCCACACGCCGTCTCCATGGAGGTGTCGCATCCTGCTCCTCTCCATCCCAGCTGGCAGACGCAGTGCCAGCCGTTCATGTCCAGAGTGCATCTGCCGTTGCCGTTGCACAAGCCAGGGCATCCCTCTGCAAGGCAAACAGCCACATGTTCAAATGCACTGCAAAGACAAAGCAAACAGCCTGGAGAGGGGCTAAACAAACAGCTTTTCCCCTTTGCCTTCTGTTTGTTTCTCTGCTCTCACTTGATGTCTTCCAGCCTATCGGGACGGTAGTGACCACTCAATGAGCTGCTGCTGCTGGCTCTCCCCGGAGGTCCACACAGCACAGCCTCACTACTTAGATCAAGGGAATCATGGAATTATAAAGTGGTTTGGGTTGGAAAGGACCTTAAGATTAGCCAGTTGCAACCCCCTGCTATGGGCAGGGACACCTCACACTAGACCAGGTTACTCAAGGCCCTGTCCAACCTGTCTCACCTGGAATGGTGAGCTTTCGGGGAGGCAATGAGATTTTCCTGCTCCACTGGTTATAAAAACCACCTTGACCTCTGAGTCTCTCAAAGCAGTTCCTATGGAAGACCAAGAGCTGGGGTTACCTAAATTGCATGTGGGGTTAAAGTTCCCAGCACCCAGCGGGATAAAGGAGCTGGCTTACAGCAATACTGAGATCTCAGATTGGTGAGTAGTCAAAGCCAGCTGGAAAGGGAAGGCAGAAAACATTTGGAAAACACTCATTTTCTCTACTGTAGCCATTTTAGGTGGGATTTATCTCATCTGGTCACAATTAATCAATAACGGAGGTACTTCCAACTCTCCATAGTCAGCAGAGAAACAGATTGTCCCATGGCATCAGCCTCTTTAGAGGTGCTGGTTGCCAATACCAATGAGCTGAAGAAAACACCCATTTCTCCCCAGTGACTAGAGAGAGCCCAGCACAGAGGCAGGCATCTATTTTACAGGTGATAAAACTCAAGGGGGATGAATCCTATCTCCCAGTCTGCTCATGAGGGTTTGATTTTCTCATCTGATGATCTGCTGGAATTCAGCGTCCTGTTTCTTTCCCCAGTAAGACAGCACTTTCCACAGGAAGCAGTGGTGGGAGGGAGGCTGCTTATGCACTTCTAGGGGGTTTTTACCTGCAGAGCTCAGAAATGTTTACCAAGAAGCCATCAGAAATGTAAGACGCATTTGGCAGCTTAGGAAACTGAAGTGCAACGGAGTGAAGGTCACTCAGCAGGACTGATTATAGCAGGAACGCAATTCAGTCTTCCTGAGACTTGCTTTAAAGCCCTCTCTATTTATATGTGTGTTGCGCTTCCTGCCACATAGGTATGAGTTTCTCCAGCTTTGCAAGACAGGTTTTGCTTCTGAAAGTGTGTGAACAACACGGGCTTATCCTGTCCTAATGGGTCACAACACGACAATGAAGACGTGTAGCGTCTGATTGACTGCCTGACACATGAGGGTCTGACCATGGAAGTGGTGGGGCAGCATGTAGAGCATATCACGTCATGGTGTGTCCTGCACTGGGGAAAGAGCATTCAGAAATGACTTCCAATTACAGGATGGTTTCGTGGTGAACTTAACAGCTTTTCTAGGGGTGTTGTACTAACAAGTGACAGATTAACAGGGAGTAAATGGAAAGAGGAACAAAGGTGGTAATGGAAAAGTCCTTTAAGAGGATCTTAAGTTTTCAATTTGCAAACATATTTGCTATATTTTAGTATTTTCATTTCATTTTCAGTATCTCTATATTCATTTTTAAGCGTGTATTCTTGGGGGGACACAGAGTGTGGGTATGCTGTGAGCATGCTTGCATGTATTTTGATAGTTATACACTATATATACTACAGGAGAGCTATTTATAGGCGAGGCTACTTGAAATTCTCCATTTTTATATCCTGCCTTCAGTTACTTACAGCAGTGCCAAACTTTTAACTATTTAATCTGATCTTTTTCTATACTAGAGTTAATTGATGGTTTGTTCCCTTTCAATACAAGCTTGTTTTGGAGAATGAGAGGAAGAATCATAGAATCCTAGAATAGGATTGGTTGGAAAGGACCTTAAGACCATCTAGTTCCAACCCTTTGCCATGGGCAAGGCCAAAAAGAAGTGTATTATTTCATAAAATAACCTGCTAAAATTACTTAGCTAGGTAGGTAATCCCTGTTTGGACTAGATAAATATAGTTTGGATGGGACCATCCTGATGGTATCGATAGGACTTTTATCCCAGCTTTATAAATCTGCCTAAATTTGCCTAGAGGAAAAACCTCTGAAGAAATCTCACTCCAAGGGTATCCTGCATGGATCCATTACAGCATCATCACTGAGTACACCTCATGTTTTTACTGCTTGGACTCTTTATAACTTCTCCTATAAAGTTCTTTTCTATTCAGCAGTTGCTCTGGAAACTCCTGGCAATGATGCTGTGGTGTTGACCTGGACAAGAGAGCAATGAGAAACACAGAGTTGAGGGATGAGAAGTTGAAGAGACCACTGCAGAAGGATAAGAGAACAAGGGTTAGACACCATTAGATTTAACCCAACACGTATGTTCAGTTCCTGAATCAGGCTCTTTATTTTCTGCAATGGGAAGAAGATAGGGTTTAGAAGTTTTTGCTGGGAGCTAAAGACAAAAAGCCTCCTGGGTTTGGTTCTCCTGGGTTTGGTTCCAAGCCATGTAGGAACAGACTGAATCCCAGAAAGGGTGAAAGTTAGGCCTAGGAGTTTCACATGATGACTATTCAGAAGGGAAAAGAGGGATTCCATCCTATTGTGTTTTGTTTCAATTATATTTTGCATTTCCTAATCTTTGGAACAAAGACCTCAAAAGGAAAGATCTAACGTTATTAGACAGAAAAGATACTGCAGTGATCGATCACTTGATCTGAGACTGATAAAACCAAATTATCTTCAACTGTCTCACGTGAGGAGTGTCCAGCAAGTATAAGGAAAGGCTAATTCACTTGTAAAAATCAAGAACTCATGGGACTGGATGTAGCTCCACAGTTCCCAGACTTAGGAAAGGAGGATTTGGAGTGTCAGAAAACAGCTGATATAATTTGGATGAGGCACCTTCTGCATCTGAGGAAATGAGAAACCTTGATGTATCCACTTAGCACAGCAAAGGCTGAAAAGACTGTGACTGTGTTCCACAAATACATGGCAAGGACAAAGAGTGAGAAGGGGGAATAGCTATTTAAGCTAAAGAGAACAATTCTGGCATAAGAACAAATGGACATAAACCAAATATGAATAAATTCTGTCTTGAAAATAGGAAGAAAAATAAGTAATTTTCCAGGATCAAAGGAATAAAGTTTAGGAGCAGCTTCCCAATAGGAATAATAAGGAGAAGAACCCTCACTTACCTATCCATAGAGCGTGGTATATTTAGAAGAAGTTTAACACAAAGTGGTTACCCTTTACAGCAAAGACTGGACTCTAACTGAGGAGACCCCATTCAGTCAGTCCATTCAGTCCTGTATCTATGAATTCTGTGTGCAATTCATTGTCTAAATGAAATGTGTTTCAGAGTATTTGAATGGACTTTCTTGGACTTGATCTGGACCTAGAGAAACAAAGTCAAGTGTCCCAGAAAGCAGACAGAGGAAAAGCATCAGTCAGGAGAGGAGAGACAGAAGACAGAGAGTATCTCATGAGACTATGTATTCCCAAAGCACGCATTTCTCTTCTCGACTATTAAGGGTATCCAGGGTACTAGATGAGATACAAGCACCTATGCTGTAGATACCTAAAGCAGGATAACTCCCGCTTGTAATTTCATACTCCAATGTCTGGGCATCTTTCAAGTCTAGAAAGTAAGTTTACCCACCCCACAAAGGAAAAAGACATCTCTGGTTCCTAGTGAGATAAATCTCTTCCAAGGAGTCAGAAAGAGCTGCTTCCTAATGAGATAAACTCTTCTTCACATATTCATGAATATAAAAGTTTTGAGCTATTAACCATTACATTACCAAGTATCAGTGATGCGAGGATTAAGCTGTACTTCTTCTGTGTCATGGGTTTGATAGGAAAGAAGGCAGTTTTCAGAAGTAATGAGAAAGAAAATCATTAATAGAAAACAACACAATTAAACAGCAGCTATGCAAGTACCTTCAGAAAGGTAGATGGTAACATGGACATGTAGGCCAATGTATTTAGAAGAATGAACCTATATGTGCTTCCATTTCTTCACTGCATAAAGACTTGACCATCACTGACACTACAGAGGTAGGAACATACAGTATTCCCCAGTCCACAAACAGTGCACTTCAAAGCACATAACAAAAAGACAACACAAATAAACTTGATCCTCTCCTTTCCCCCATGCTGGGGAATAAAGCAAAAAACACCTTGTCTCCAAAGTGCTTCTGAATACCAGCACAGTGGGATGGCTTAATCCTCACAGACTTACACCGCCATAATCTTGCAGCTCTGATTTCTCATAGCTAGAGGCACTAATGATTCATTATTCCTGTTTGTTAACTGCATTTGGGTGACTAAGAGAGTTAAATGTATGAATAGAGCTTTTTGAAGCAGTGCAGGGGGAACTCTTTATGTGGGCTTCCAACTGATGCACATGAAAGTGCTGCTGAAAGATGATAATAGTGGGGGACATTCCCAAGGATTTCAGGTCTGCCATGCAAGAGATAATACAGAGCAGGGAAGCAATATAGAAGTGATTCCTGAACTAGACAAGAACAGAGTATCAGAGTTGAAGGAGGCTGTCACCAGAGTAAGAAATCATCTTGCCATCTTAAAGCTGTTGGCAAAATAATCTGCTCTTAATGATCTCTATAGTTCAGGCCTCTAATTAGCTCAATTATAAACAAGGTTCAATGGGATTTTCTTCAAGCCAAGCCTCATTGCCACTTGAAATTGGACTTAAAAGATAAGGCTATTATCTTTCCTCCACTGTCAGTAGGAAAGCACTGATGGATGTTCTAGCAAGACCCAACAGACAGAGGTTGAACTCCAGAACAACTAGGGCATGGCTGAATGCAAAGTGTGAGGATACAAACACTTGGAGCTTGAAGGAACGACAGTCAGTAAGTGACCTGCAGAAGCTCTGTAGGACTGAAGGGGAGGAGCAAAACACCAGCTGATCCCTGCCAATGATGGGAATCAAAGTCAAATGTCCTGAAAACACTCAACTCTTCAAGTACCGCCATGATATTTTGTGATGGTGGGAATCCAGAAACCCTTAATCAGATTCATCCTGTAAAATGAAGATTAACAAATTACTTGCCAGAGCTCCTATTGCTTATAACTCCAAATGAGGGAATTGTCTGTGGTCAGGCCTAGGGTCCTCAGTGTTTCTCACACTTCAGAAGCTGCCCAAAGAAGCCACTTTGCAGCCATGCCTGAAGTCAAACGTTGGTTTTATTTCATATAACTTTACATAGAATCATAGAATGATTTGGGTTGGAAAGGACCTTAAGATCATCCAGTTCCAAGCCTCTGCCATGGGCAGAGACACCTCACACCAGACCATGTTGCCCAAGGCCCTGTCTAACCTGGCCTTGAACACTGACAGGGATGGAGCACTTACCACTTCTCTGGGCACCCTATGCCAGCACCTCACCACCCTCACAGTAAAGAACTTCTTCCTTATAGAATCATAGAATCATAGAATAGTCAGGGTTGGAAAGGACCTTAAGATCGTCCAGTTCCAACCCCCTGCCATGGGAACAGGGACACCTCCCACTAAACCATGTCACCCAAGGCTCTGTCCAACCTGGCCTTGACTTGAACACTGCCAGGGGTGGAGCATTTACCATGTCTCTGGGCACCCTGTGCCAGCGTCTCAGCACCCTCACAGTAAAGAACTTCTTCCTTATATCCAACCTGAACTTCCCCTGTTTCAGTTTGAAGCTGTCATCCCTTGTCCTATCATACAGCTCCTGACGAAGAGTCCCTCTCCATCCAGACTAGCTGTTATATGCCTTACTGCAGGATTAATTTAGTTATATTTTAAGAGAGAATTGCTAAACATCAATAGACATTAATTACATTGATGAACCATCAGCTCCAATGGCATTCTGGATGGAGAAGCTCTCTCTAAAATCAGCGCCTTTTTAATAGCAGGCACCTCTTTTCACTCTAAGCATTACCAGTGTTAATTAGGCCTTAGTTTGGAAAACTCCACTGCAATTCTAGTCAGAGTTTCTTGGTTTAATCACACTGAAGTTTGCTACTGAAACTTGCCCTCCAATGTAGAAATAATTCTGTATCTATCTTCTCTGACTTACTGGTTTACTGCAAAGCTGTAGGAAAGATTCAGCAGTAAATCAGGCTCACCCTTGACAACGCAGGATTACTGGGAAGCGATTTCAACCAGAAAGATGTTAATAATTAAGAAAGCCAAAAGGGCATGAGTAATTTAGGTTTGAAATATGCACACCACGCAGTTAGCCAAGTAAAAAACATGTACTTTTAATGTTCCAGCTATTGCTAATCTTCCTAAAAGAGGCCATGCATGGAAAGAGACCATCTTCTATTATTAGCATGTTACTCAACCTGCTACCCACTGAAATAGTCACTAAATATAACATGTCTTTATTCTTGGGCATAAAGGTGAGCCAAAAGGCCATACAGAGGAGAAATGACAGCAACAGAAGACTTAGTAAATAACAATTTGGTCACTGAATGGCAAACCAGTACTGAAGGTGCCTGGACTCAGGCTCTGTATGTTGATTTCCTCTTTTCTATCTCTGGTTCTTATCTGCTACCTTTCGATCCAACCTCCTCCAACACATGTTGAGATGAAAAGGAGTCATCCTGGGGTTTTGAAACGCAAAACACTGAGATGTGGAACATTAATGGGGGCTCTGATCCCACTCCCTAGCGATGGCTCCTATCTTCCTGTAAGGATGCCACTGCTATTACTTCAGAAGGACACAACAAGTGACCCTCTTTTCTTGATATAAGAAGGAGAATATACTTTTTAATCCTAATTTAAATGAAGTCAAGCATGCTTTACTGACAATAAGTAATGAGAGAAAACTACCTACCACTTAACAATGCACTGATCTATAAACAGGGGTCCAAGGACAGCTACAAGTTGCTGCATTACACTGAAGACAAGTCTCCTTATTTAAACTGTGGATGTTTCCTTATCATTAATACTTGTTTGTCTGTTAAAAGCTTTTCCCTACTTGTGATTGTACCTGAACCTGCTTTTAAGCCTCAATGGAAACAAGAGAGAGAAACATTAGACTGTAAATTCATTCAGAGAAGTGAAGTCAATAGGGTGACCGTGTTTCTTGTCACACCACAAGAGCCCTCTATGGCAGACACTTCATTTTAGCTGTTCACTGGACCAGTATTTTGGCATAACTGTCCTTCTTCATCAGCCTCTCATGGCTGCTGTTTCTGATTGCTCACAACCTGAAAAGGAGGGTAATGCTATGGAAGAAACTGATTTGTTCAACCTGATTTCTTGGTTTGTTTAACCAGCAAACATACGATGCTGTGTGGTGTCAGCGCTGTGTTGCTGTTAGTGTCAAATCAGCCATGTAGAAAGAGATCTGTGTCCAATTCCATCATCTTTCTTGTCAGACTGCTGTATTTAACTAGATGTTAAATTTCAGTGTTTTTAGAATATTAAATGCATTGGGGAACTATTTCTGTTTAAAAGTCCTAAATTCATTTAGCTCATTGCTTTGATTCATAACTGAGTTATCTTGAGGGTAGGAGATGACTTCTTTTCTGTAACAGTTCAATTCCTATTCTTCCTCACTGACAAAAGACCTGGGTCCTAGACTTGCTTTAGATCTACAAATAGGAACATAGGATTGGGTTTTGTTGTAGTGTACACTAACACAACATCAACCGTAGGGTTGGACTTGGATTTCATTGCAGTGCACACTAATGCAGTGTCACTGATTTCCATAGATTTTGTGGATTTATATAACCAGAGGCTTTGAGGTCATAACAGTTTTGTATCAAGAACCAAAAATAGCAATATATCATTAATCAAAGTTCCCATGTAGGACTGTGCAGTCATAGATCAAAAACATGGAGACTCCACACAGAAAGGGCACTCACCTGCTTGTTACAAAATGGATCATAGACATTGAATTAAACCCCATCACTGTACAGGGCTCCTGCTGTATTCACAGACACTTTTGTTTCCTCCTGACTTGCCTTACCTGGGTAGGAGGGGTGAGGATGAGAGATGATTTGGAGGGGAGGGCAGGGACAGGGGGATGGACAGGAACACTGATATGATGTTAACACGAGGGTCACAGCACTCACGGAGGTTAATTCCTACCTAAATGATTGGAAAGTTCACCCTTCCAGACATTAGGGAGCACTTTGGTGACAATGAGGTAGAGATGCAACCTCAACACAGCATGTTCACGGTGCATTTTTCAAACACAAAGACAATAGGAAAAATAGGAAGGAAGAGCATACCTTTCACTACCTTATCCAGATAGTGAGCTTGGGAGATAAAAGACAGGACATTTAAGGTAGGATTGAATAAGTGCATTGCGGCTTACTACGAGACTGTGCAGGTGCTAGAAAGGCAAAGGAGAGTTCGCTGTGATATGAAAAGAAAAACCTTGATTATGAGGAGAGACAAAAAAGGGAGAGGGGTGCAGCACAGCCCTCCTCAGCCACAGAGTGCAAGGAGGCTGCGTTTAGGCATCCAGTCATCTTTGCTTGGTAAGGTCAGGAAGAGAAACAGGAAAGCTTTAGATATATACTTATGTGATTATATATATGCTATATATATGTGTATAAATATATATATGGCAGAATATTGTAGTGCTCTGCCTCTGTTTTACTGACTGCTTTTTGTTCCATCAGCAAAACCGGAGTCATTTGGAAGTGCTCCACCTCACCTGACTGTCTCATATTATTCCACACAGCTCTGTGATCTTACCAGACTGGGAAAGGCTTTTCCCTGGATCTTCCTAATGGTAACACATTGCATTTATCCAGCATCCTCTAGCCCCAGATCAAATTACTTCCCAAATATGAAATTATCCTCACGGCAGCTCTACCACATAGGGAAGTATTAATACACTCGTTCCAAGGAGGGCTAAAGAAAGAAAAATGAGAGTTATAGATGTGGTGGGAGCAGTCATGTGCCCAATTCCCATGGAACATTAATTTGGATAACCACCTTCTAATTGATTTTCTGGGGTCAAAGACAAAGTTGGTGGCAAAGACATGAACAGAAGGCAGGATTCCTGCCTTGGAGAGCCCTCGGACATGCCGGCAGGCGGCACTCTCTGTCCTAGCAGCATCTGGGCTTTATTAATAAATGAGAAGCCCCAAGTGTTGCATTTCTCTCTTTCATTACCTGTTTAACTGCTATATCCTTTGTTCTCTTGTCTGCTCCCTGGAATCTCTCTCTCAGTTGTGCCCTGGAACCCTTCTGAAGAGGTTTTTGTTTGAGATTCAGACTGCCCACCTGAGGTCACAGTCCTAGCAGGAATGATTTTCCCATCCTGTGAATCTAACAGATCCATCGAAGCACTATTGTAACAAGTGGAAAGGGCTCTGAGGATCA
Organism: Myiopsitta monachus; assembly: GCA_017639245.1. Classification (NCBI taxonomy): domain Eukaryota; kingdom Metazoa; phylum Chordata; class Aves; order Psittaciformes; family Psittacidae; genus Myiopsitta; species Myiopsitta monachus. The sequence goes on along the minus strand of CM029919.1, from coordinate 94,368,732 downwards.
GAGCTAATCCAGTGCAGGGCAGGTATGAAGCTTGGGAATGAGCTTAACTCATCACCCTGGCGTAGCAGTAGCGATGCAGGAAGCACAGCATCACCATCCACTTGGCTTTGGGCACCAGCCTGGGAATGTGTTTCTTGGATTCTGACATCCACAGCAGCCCAACCTGTAAGCTCGGGCAGTAGTCATGGGGCAGATACCAGCAGTGGAGGCAGCTGCCAACCAGATGTGTCAGTTTTATGTCAAGTTCTTTTGTAATCTGAAAAATAATTGGGGACCTTCTATGGGAATATTCCATGGTAGCACGAATCGTTCTTCTCTACACCTGTATAGTCTTGTTCCCATGCTATACTTCTGTCATTACTATCACAGAATCATAGAATGGTTTGGGTTGGAAGGGAGCTTAAAGCTCATCAGCTCAGGCAGTTCCAACCCCCTGCCATGGGCAGGGACACCTTCCACTAGAGCAGCTTGCTCCAAGTTCTGTCCAACCTGGCCTTGAATTATCTATGGATAGTCCTTTGGAAAGGATGCAGGACATGCAGGGGCTCAGAAGAAAAGCTACTTTTCTAAAGTGTCCCCTGCACTCAAAGGCACTGCTCCATATCACCACCCCTCTCCTGGAAGCCACTGTCATAGAATGGTTTGGGTTCGAACTGGACCTTAAAGTTCATCCAGTTGCAGCCCCTGCCACAGGCAGGGACACCTTCCACTAGTCCACTCTGTCCCTTCAGATCTGCTATGGGGGGGAGCTCCTATGAGCATTTTCAGTCTGAAAGCCCTCACGTTTCACCAGCCTGAGCTAACCTGCTTTGTTTGGCCTGAAAGTCCTTGGGAAGGATAAACTGAGCATTTCTCTTGGCCAGCAGAGAGGAGGGGAGGTAAGGGAGAAGTGGGATGTGCTGGGGGCAGGTGCATGGGCAGGACTTCTTCCCCAGCGCACTCTTCCTTCATTTTCCAACTATTCTTTTTCCCTTTGTCTTCCCCATGGGGTGAAGTGGACAAAGATTCAGTGAAATCCCTGGAGTTAAACTGAGATCACACAGATTTGAAGGAAAGGAGACAGTAGCAATTCATCACAGAACCACTGATGACAGAAGACTTTTATGCCACAGGGGAAAAGCCTGTCTTTGAAGTTACCTCTAATATTTACTGTCAAATATGCTGTCCAAGTACTCAAGGCCCGATTGCCTTCAGCTTGATGCAAAATCATGTTGGAACAAAGCACCAAGCACGTATTTTCCACTGACTGCTACAACTGTGGCACTCTCTTGGCTCTTCTCATGGCTCTTCCCAAAGGTACCCGTCTGAACTAGGCAGGGTGGGTGCCAGGGAGTCAAACACAGATCAGCTTCTGCTGTAAACGTGGCTGAGCACTGCAGAGAGCTGATAGCTGCTCTGTTGGGCAGCAAGAACCTTCACTAGACACTGGTGGGCTTATTTCACATTGGGCTGCAAATGGACTGAGCTGCGTTACGGATGTGTTGGAAAGCTGGGGAAAAGAGACCAGGATCCACCTGCACTGTGCCTTGTCTGCATTCCAGCTGCTCCAGCAGAAACCGAGAGGCACTGAACACAACCCAGCCTATTCTGAACATGTGTGGTTACTTACTCAAGAAGGCTGACGAAAGGCAAACATAGAGGGGCAAATGTCTCAAAACCCAGAGTTTTGTTAAGGAGAACAACAAACAGCCCCATGACATCATAAGCAGAAGCCCACTGTGGGCCAGGCTGTCTGTCTCTCTAGGCACTTGTTATTCCACACATGACCAGTGCCAGGCCCAGATTTTCAAAAGGAATTAAGCACATAGCCTTTGGGAGATCAATGGGAATTGGGCACTGAGGTGCTCTGAAAGTCCTGCTAGGTAGGCTGTTGCGTGTTTGGAGAAGTAACTGCTGGTCCCTTGGAGCTCTAGAGACCCTGTAGTATTGACGTGCGGCAACTGAACTTCAAGTGATGGCTTTGGTCTTGTGTGCAGGATGTTCAAGGATGATGGACATCCCAACTCCAGCACACAGGGAAGCCCTCTCTGCCATTATTTTGCCAAATAACCCTAATATAAATCAAAGAATTAAGGCTTGTTGCTAATAAATATCATACAGAGAGAAGCAGAGCAGAGGGGCAGGATCACCTCCCTCGACCTGCTGGTCACGCTCCTTTGGATGCAGCCTCAGGATATGGTTGGCTTTCTGGGCTGCGGCAGTGTGCACTCGCAACCCAGAAACCAGGCGTATCCTGAGCCTGCACCAAAAGGAGCATGACCAGCAGGTCGAGGGAGGTGATCCTGCCCCTCTACTCTGCTCTCCTGAGACCTCACTTGGAGTACTGTGTGCAGTTCTGGTGTCCTCAACATAAAAAGGATATGGAACTGTTGGAACAAGTCCAGAGGAGGGCCATGAGGATGATCAGGGACTGGAGCACCTCCTGTATGAAGATAGGATGAGAAAGTTGGGGCTGTTCAGCCTGGAGAAGAGAAGGCTGCGTGGAGACCTCAGAGCAACCTTCCAGTATCTGAAGGGGGCCTGTAAGAGTGCTGGGAATGGACTCTTCATTAGGGATTGTAGTGATAGGACAAGGGCGAATGGGTTCAAACTTAGATTGGATATAAGGAAGAAGTTCTTTACTGTGAGGGTGGTGAGGCACTGGAACGGGTTACCCAGGGAAGTTGTGAATGCTCCATTGCTGGCAGTGTTCAAGGCTGGGTTGGACAGAGCCTTGGGTGCCATGGTTTAGTGGGAGGTGTCCGTGCCCATGGTAGGGGGGTTGGAACTGGATGATCTTAAGGTCCTTTCCAACCCTAACTATTCTATGATTCTATGATTCACATATCATTGGCATTGTCTATTAAACCCAGGAAATTTCCTGTGGTGCTGCCTGTCAATCAGTCCCATAGAGCAGCCTACCATGGAGCTAAGTTGCAGTTTGGCCTTTCAGAACCCGCAGTAAGAGGGTTCATTTCACCTTTAAACTCAATGCTCCTAAACCCCACTATTCTCCCTGGATGTGGTTTGGTCCAGAATAGGAGAAAGCTGAATTCTTGCAATGTTTCTAACTAGCGACAAAGTTGGAATCTGCTGGAGATCCCATCATAGGTCTGTTGTATTGTGGCTGTTGTCATGTTCTGGGGTTTTTTCCTCTAGGAAATCAGAGTAAATCAATTGAACCATTCTTCAGGATTCCTGCAGTTAAATAATCAGCTTTCTGTTCTGCTCTTTTGCCTGGATGTGTTAAGTTTGCTGAATTAGGATGATGAACGCAAGCTTCTGCATCAGTTTCTTGGTTGGGAATTAGCTAGGGTTCTTCTAATGAAATCCCTGAATGTGAGCAATCAAGCTAGTGTATTTGGTGACACGCATCTTTGTATGAGCAAACAAAATTAATCCACTGGGATCAGAATTCCCTTGAACACTGTTAAGAAAGAGCCTCCTATAACCTATAAAACAAGAGGATTTCTTACTCTCAAACATGCTCAGCAGGAAATGAAAGAAGTGTCCTTTACTCATATCATCCATTGCTACCATGTTACCTGCACACATGGCAATGTTGTTAAAGCATCACTTCAGCAATGGGGTTTTATGCTTGCCAGTGCTAAAGCAAACCGGGCCATGACATAGACATTGCTGTCAACAGAACAAGTTGCCATGCAGGGAAGTCACACAAGGACAAGGGGAATGCTTTCCACATACGTAATGTAATTCCAAGTCAATGTCCTTTCATCTGTGCTGATATAACTAGCTTATTACTCCTGCTAAAGCTATTCAATTTTCTTGGATGTTTATGATTTTGCCAAATCTCCTTTATATTCCGCACATTTATCAATGAAATCTTCTGTAGGAAATACTGTTTGCAGCTTCAGAGACATGAGACTATGGACAAATGTGTTGCTAAATCACCATGCAAGAAGATGAGGAGTGGGAGGAAGTGAAAAGAAAAGGAATTGCTCCTTCACTTTAAGTATTAAAGAAGGATTCCTGTACCAAGGCAGCACTGCAATAGGAAGGTGGCACCACACCAAGTGATAGTGTGCACCAGTTAAATCTCGATGCTGACTGCATTGCAGTGCTGGCCTTTCCCATGACAACATGGGTTCTTCTTACTTAAGAGTGAGGAACACTGCAAATAATGGGGTACAGTGAATGACAATGAAGGATTAAATGTTGCTTTGTGAAAACAGCCTGGGCATATCAGCTGTGTGGAGAAATATCATGTACTGAACTAGCAGCTTGTTGGTTTTGTAGCAGAACCAGTAAAATGGCACTGAGGGTATGAATCAGGCTTCTTTTTTTTGTGCAGAAATGACTTTCACATCCAATTGACCCCTGGAATTTGAGACCTTTTTCTTTCTGTCAAAACCTTCCCAAATCAAAGTGCTTGAACACAAGGCTGTAAAATAATATTCCAGAAACACAGGATTGTAATTAACACAGGACTGCTTGCTTTTCATTCTAAAGTCATTTAAGAGAGGGTGTTTTTAATCCCTTCCTCACGAAAAGAAATGAAAGCTGCGAGGGCCATAGCAAAGAAAGCAGAATGTAATGTCTAATGAGACAGAGGAAGTTTTAAGAGCTAGATATTTTTCATTAGGGGATGCATGTGGAGGCCATAATGCGGTAGGGTGACATTAGCATAAATAAATGATAAGTAGAATTGAGCCACAGATATGGTTTGTACTATTACCCTAATGATGGAATTAACTTACTGTGATCAGGCTCCATTTCCTGTCTGTGTGTGTGTGCAAACTTACTTAGTGTTCAAGTAAAGTGATGTCTACATGTAACTAAGTTGATAATCCACATGGAGGTCTGTGTGGACATTTGCCCAGGCATTGCTAGTGGTTAATTTTGATGTGGTGTGATTTATATGTATCATGGCAGAATGAAACCAACACAGAGGTACATTTTCTTATCTTTAAATAAAATTGATTAAACCAAAATGACCAGAGGAGGATTCTTACTCTTCTCAAGTCAACTGCTATTTTTCAGGTGCACAGAGGCATTATGGAGAGTAGAACTAGATTCACTGATTTAGTTTGCCATTAACACATAATAAATGGTGTCTGGGGAATTTTAATGCTACTGATTTTATAGTATGACTATGGAATGGGGACTTAAAGGGCTGAATGCATGAAAGGTCAGAAAAAGAAAGAAGGGAAAATGCATCAAGTCATTAAGTGAGATGAAGGAGGAAGGTAAAGAAAAGCCAGTTTATTAATGATGCTGCAAATTGCTTGACATAGGAATTTCATCTCTTTGCATTATTTGGGGCATATTGGTGACACCTTATGAATAATAACAGGCATGACACCAAGAGCTCAAGATACGTGCAGGTGCATGAGGAATGCAGAACCAAAGGGAGAAGGAAATAAAATGGTTAGAAAGGTAGCCGAGCAGATAAGGGATAAGCAAGACAGAGTTAAATACCAGCCAGAAGTCATCTGACTGCAGTTTCCTCTTTATACTGGCAAGCAAAGTGGCAGTGCAAATCATGGAGCAAATAAAAGGGAAGAAAACATTAAATCAGATGCATGAGTCTGAAAATGCTGTCACCACAGTAGAGAGAAGTCTTAGAGGCCACAGAAAGACCTTTTGAAAGAGGCAAAGTGGGATGTGTTTTAAAGCATCCAGCTGACATTTGACGGCTTGTCTCTATGAGACCAAACACCGCAGAGGTGTACTTCATGTCTGACGATCAAATATATCTATATAGCCATGTCATCAACAAATGAAAGGACATTTTGCCTTGTTCCACATGGAAATGTATGATGTCAGAACTGGAAATCCAAGAACAAGGGTGCTCATGCTACACTAAGTCACACATATTGAACTAAGCATGCGCCTTTTCTCCTCCCTGAGCATCAGTTACACTTTGAAAAGGAGTCGGTTTGTCTTTCTCCCTACCAATAGTGCAGTGCTCTCCATTCCAGCCCGGGCTGCATTCACACTTGCCATCCCGGCATGTCCCGTGCTCATTGCAGCGTGGGTGACACGCTCGCTGGTCACAGGCTGTGCCCATCCATCCCTCCTCGCAGCGGCAGGTGCCTCCGACACAAATGCCATGTCCTCCGCAGTCCGCTGCGCAAATCTCTGTGGGAGAGGAGAGAAGAGAGGAGGGGATATGGGTGGAGAGAAGGGAAAAGGGAGGGGGAAATCAGGAGTGTTATTGTTAAGGAAAACAGCCACACTTCACTACCTCGCCTTATGGGGCAATGAAAGGAATTCCTGGAGCTCCCAACACTAATCCTTCCTGACAATAAGAATCTAATAAGTATATTACAATAAGGAAGAGGTGGACATGGATTGCAGAGGTCTGCTGAGATTGATCCTCCTATTTGCTTTCTAATTCTCTGGCACTCCTTGAGCTTTTGTGATCACCAAATCCGAAGGGAAGGCCCTTCCAAATAAGCAGAACAAAAGCCACATTTAATTAAAATCTGGTTAAGTGTGGAAACAATGTGCTGATAAAAATACTGATGCTAAAGTTGAGTGTTGGCAAAGCCTGTTTGTGGCTTGTGAACCCATGGCTCCGGGGATGGGATTCATTAAAACCCTGTTTCTCTCAATATAGAATACTTCTATCTCTACTGACTCTGCACATCTGCAATGTCCCTGTTTTCCTACCGCCCATTAAAAATCCCCCCTCAGGTATGTGGAGATACCACCCTGCTCTTTTTGTGAGCTGCACACACTGGAGTTGATAGGATGGTGGTTGTTCCCGAGTCTTATTGGAGTTAACAGAAGCATGAAATCACAGCTGAGTATTTCAGTACTTACCTCCAAAAAAGAGAAGAGCTAAAGGACATTGGCTTTTCAGGGGTGCTGACCCTCCCACCCTCTCTGAGCCTCACTGGCCACGGGGCACAGGTATGCATGGTTAGCTGAGACTAAGATTGGATTCAGATGCACCTAGGCTCTGTCGAGAGCTTACAAAGCAAGGGGGTCCACTCTGAACCTCAGCACTCAATGGGAGGGTCTCCCTTACCCGTTTCACCTTTGGTCTCTATATAAATGATTTTATCATAGAACACAGAATCCCAGACTGATTTGGGTTGGAAGAGACCTCAAAGCTCATCCACTTCCAACCCCTGCCATGGGCAGGGACACCTTCCAGTGGAGCAGCTCCAAGCCCCTGTGTCCAACCTGGCCTTGAACCCTGCCAGGGATGGGGCAGCCACAGCTTCTCTGGGCACCCTGTGCCAGCGCCTCAGCACCCTCACAGGGAAGAACTTCTGCCTTATCTCCGATCTCAATGTCCCCTCTGGCAGCTATACCATATATCAATATTTTAAATCATATTAAAACTGCTCTTGCTGATACCTTTGATGGTTATTCTTTCCGTGACTCTAAACCACTCATTTCACAACAGCTTTTCAGGGATGCTGCTCTTTCCACCCTCCATAAGCCCCAGTGGACATGAGGACACAGCTGTGCATCGTATTTTTGCTGAGCACTAGGCTTTGGGCTGCCATTGGCACGGATCTGGGAGACTTCATGTTTTCATCTGCACTGAATTCATGTGGAAAAAGTGAGACTTGGTGGAGAACAGGTACCCAGGAGTCAGGAGTTAAAGTGCCTGTTACCACCATTGCTATACAGGGCTGATTTCAAGGATAAAAATAAAACCAAATACTGATGTGGTGTCATACTGCATAGGAAGCGAAATGGATCTTCTCCAGGCTCATCACCTGACTGCTCACCTTCGACTTCTTACAACCCACGAGTGCACCGTCCTCAGAAGACAGGCAATTCGGACTGTATTTCAGACCATCTGGTCTTCCCCTTTCTCTCTGCCTGGCGCTTCTGTGATTGACCTTTCCTGAATGTTTTGGACTCAAACCTTCTGCTTGACTGAGCCATTCCACAGATTTTACAGGGTAGGACACAGCTCCCCTTGGGGAGAGTGGAGACGAGATGTGAATAGAAGAATTGCTGAGCAGGGCTGGGCTAGAAGCACAAGAAAAGGTACCGGGGTACTCTGCAGAGAACATTTTCTCTCTTCCTCCCCCCATTATATACCTCCAGAATGAATATCTCAGGCACCAGCCCATCTCCAGTGCCTCTCTTTTTGCCTTTGAGCATAATAAGTGCAGGATTCAGAGGCTTGGTGTGGAGGGGGAACTGGTATTATACAAGACATTTACTCCGGGTCACTGACAGCACATAAAATATTCAGAACTACTCAGCCTGCATTAGCATCACACCTGACTGAAATTCAGCCTAACTCAAGCTGCATTTAGTCTTTTGCTAATTAACACCACCAGGAACAGGAAGCTTGGGCTGTTTGGGGACTTTTACATGCTCTTCCTACAGGGCTGGAACATCCACTTCAGCTCCAGAAGGAAGGTTTTGCACCATAGGAGAGAGCTGCAAGGTCTTCACCCCTCACGGTGAAAGGAATTCTTCCCTCCAAGGATGAGAGTTCTTTAGCTCTTTATTATCCTAGTAACTAGGATAACATTAACGGTTAAGCTTTGCATATCTGGAAAACATCTTATTACCCAAAAGAGAAATGAACACAACATCTACTTCCTGCTTACTCTACAGCTCAGGGTGGTGGAGAAGTTTCCAGTTGAACTTCATTTGTTGCAGTGCCTCAGACGTCACCAAGCCCTCTCAAACATTTAGCCCTATGTATTTAAATCTCTAATGAATGAACTTTGGAGCCTAAAAATGCTAAGGACACTCAGGAACTTGTCTGTCCCATTTAAACTTGAAAAAGCATTTGGGCACCTTGGGTGCTTCAACCGAGGATGCGAGGACGTGCAGATACCACTTGCTGCCAAAACACAACAGAATCTAATGTAAGTTGTGCTGAAATTACACTATTGAACAGTTAAGGCATGACCAAAGAAGGACTCTTCAGTTGCTACCATAAGTTTTTACTTTGCATCTGACATCAAGACAGATTTTCACAGCTCCTAGATGCAAGGGAGGTAAAACCATACTACAGTGCCTGTTATGAACATAAGGAGCCCAGTGCTCATTACCCCTAACCCAAACTAGGAAAGAGTTGTTGTAGCCCAAGCTGCTTCCTAGCAGTCTTTCACCATAGGGCAACTGAAACCACTCCTCTGCTTATTGGTTTCCATTCTTTATTCACGTGTTGAATTTGGACACCTCTTCCCCCAGCCTGTACAGATGCTTCCAGGGGTTGCCCCAACCTAGGTGCAGAACCTTGCAGGTAAAGTATGCAAGGCATAAAGAACTAAATGGGGCTACAGGCATGAACTCTGTGACAGGCATAGGACCTCCTTGATGTCCTGATATCCAGCCTCATGTCCTGTCTGTAAGACATGGAAATGCAGCTCATAGTAGGTCAACCACAGGTTGGTGGTGGGGGCAAAAAAAGAGAAGACAAAAAGGAAGGTATTTTGAGAGACAGTCAGAAGCCTTCTTGGAGTTATTTAAAGGTGTGAAAGGAGGAAAATGGAGTGACATTCAAAAACAGCGACGGAAGGAAAAAGAAAGCACTTTCTGAAAGGCAGAATCTCTGCGGAGTCACTCCTGTGAAAAGGGATGGAAAACCCGCTGGGACATTTACATCTCAATTGCAATCTTCCTCGGACAACATGCTGCCAAGGAGCAGTTTTGCACACATAGGCAAGGGCCATGTCCTGTACGATCTAAACCCAACAGAGCTTAGGCTAACCCAGAACACTGGGAACATTCGGGGGTTCATCTCCCACCCAGCTGAGACCCCAGCCATACTGTCTATGCAAGAGAGTGCAGTCTCCAGGTTATGAATGTATAATTCATATATAATGGATAGTAAAGCGGTTTGGATTCCCAGGCCTCAAGAGCTGTAATAAAGACCCTCAGCTGTGAAAAGCACTTGTGAAGCAAACTACTTACGACAGTCTCCCTAAAATGTAGTTTAATTATTTCTGACAGGGAACCAAGAGCCAGGAACTCTCAAATCTAAATCTTCCATTTAGCTGCCAGTTTAAAGATAGATGGGTACCATACAATTTAAATAGCCTTACAACACACATCCTGCTGCACGCCCCGGCCCATTATAACACGGCGCTCTTAAACGCTCACAGGTTTCTAATGGGTGATTAAATAGTCAGAGTAGCTTTTACTTTACTGCTGGCACTCAAAGAAATGATCAAAATGGATTTCAGATTAAGTTTCCACTTTAATACAGCTCTTTTCTGGCAGCTCAAGACGATTTAAGGCTGATTTACAGAAAAGGGCAGGTGAATCGTTCCGTCCTCATTCAGTCCCAGGGACAGAATTTGCCACCTCTTGTCTTATTACAAGCTGCATGTTTTCCTTGGTACATTTCCCCATTCTGTTGTTAAAATTAGAGGACATGATTAGCTCCCACCTGAGCTGTGTGAGCAAATGAGAAGGAAAGCTTTTAATTCTCCTATTACCATGTTCACAGTCTGGCCAGCTGCATTATATTGCTCCTGCCTATTTAAGCTTAGTTAGAATGCTGTGCTTGTGCATAAAAGAACCTGTCTGGTAAATATTTTCACACCAGCTGTTCCCAAAAGGTGACTAAATATTTCCTTTCATCTTTAATCTCTTCCACTGTCTGTAGGAACAGCTCAGCCATTCCTTATCCTTTCCTAGAGGTGCATTGCGCTGTACTACATCTCGCCATGCAGCTCTCAAGGCTGCCTGTAGTTCCTTGAAGGAAGGGGATCTTCTGAGCAAATCTGGTGCTCAGTTCTAAGGGTTAATATGAGGTTTAATGTCCTCAGAAGTTACAATCATCCCCTGCACCTCTGTGGGAAATTCCTGGATTTGAGTAAATACCCTATATTTTCCTCCCTGACATCTGCACTTAGCAGAAAGCACTCTTGGATGTTCACTGGTTCATGGATACATGGCTTTATCTAAGGAATTAAGTTCATTTCTACTCTACCATCTGGGTTTTCACCATGTTACTGTCTAGGATTGGTGTCTTCCATTGCCTGATTTCATCCCAGTCTTACCTATGAAGAACCATATTCAGCCCAGTTGCCCTGGGTCAAGGAGAAAGACAGAAAGAAAAGTGGTTCCAGAGATGATATACCTCGCATGGAGAACTCCTGGAGCAGCCTGTGCTCAAGGCACTGTTGAGTTTTGGGTGATTCCCCCATCTCAAATGCATCATTATCATTATCCTTCTAAAAAGATAATGCCATTTTAACAAGATTCTGGTTAATTTTCATGCAAATAATCCAAATAGAAGCAATCCATCTTCAGTTTCAGGACCTGCTCTATTCCATCACTGCTCACTCCTAATGGGAACCAGCCCTTGAGATCAGCCTCAGCTGCCTGCTGGCTAGTGTTCAGAGAAATGGCTTTTGGTTTTCATTGCCCCCTCATGATCTGAAGGGAGATTTCCCTTTGGTCTGTAAAGGTTGCATGAGAATCTCTTAAAAATCTTAATCTCCATGAAACCTACCCAAAATCTTGACCATAGCTGTTGATGCCCCTTAACTTCTCCATACTGCATTGTGTTGTTATATTATTCCACCTCCAGCAACACATTTCTGTCTGGTTTCTTGTCACTTACTGCTTAAGAATCTCAACTATCCTAGGCCAAGATTATGCTTTTTGTTCTGTGTTTGCTCTGTGCCAGGTGTAACAAGGTCACAGTCCATTAAGAGCACTTTAGAAGTAAGAATACTAAAGCAATTACTCATACAAATAAAATCCTTGTACCTGATTCTTTCTCTTTTTTGCATATCCTGCTAAAACCTGCCCCAAATCTGTCCCCTTGAGAAGAAAAAGTCTGCTATATTGCCTTTGATATTCCAGAAGGGGGGAAAGAAACCTACCAAACACTAGCCACCAGTGTAATGCCTTGTTCGTGGCCCTTTTTAATTGATGTAACAGACACAGTAGATGCCAACATAGCAAGTGGCCTAAACCAGAATCTCCTATTATATTCACATAGCATTAAGGAATTGGGTTGGGAAAGGGATAACGATGTCAATTTGTGCTTCATTTATGGCAAATCCATTTTTACGTGTTTACCCCTATCCGCTGAAAATCCTAAAATTGGCTTGACAACAGTTTAAAGCTTTCCAGCTTAGAGGAGAGCAATGCAGATGAACGCTTTCCTTTAGCATTCATGTGATGCAGAAGCAGAGATTTAGCTGCTTCTGACCTGCCTGCTAAATCCTTTAATAAATATGGATTTAGTGCTAAAATACAAGAGCAGGTGAAATTGCTGAGAGTTTCCTGAAAACTGGGGCAGTTCCAGTGACCCTCAACATATTCATAGAGAATTCAATAATTAACAATCTGTCTTAACTGAGGTTTTCCCATTTCAAGTTGTGTTGTCTGAGGCACTTTCCAGCCTCAGACAGACCTTAGAGGAAAAGAAGCAAGGAAAGAGGGACTGCACGGAGCTGAAAAGCTGGGTCTGGCGAGGAGCTAAAGCCTTGGTTTCGCAGCCTGAATTTGCTTTAGAAGGGAAGTTATGGGAAATGTCTGGGGAAATCATCTAATATAAAGATATGGATGGAAAACCCAGAAGGTTCATGATTGGAATGATTTAGATAGCAGCAAAGTGCTAAATGCATTCATAATAAAAGACATTTTGCAGTGTTATGAAACTCATTTATGTGATTTGATAACTCGTAAGTAGTGACACATGAACTCCTCTGCTGGAACTGAGGAAGACATAAAGCTCATTAGCTTCTGAAACCATCCTTTTTACACGTGTTATAAGGAAAGGTCCAACTCTGGAGCAAGACAAAACCTGAAAGGCGAGGTCTGAACTTGCTGGGCTTCACAGTAACAGATCTGTAGCACGAAACCCTCATGAAACCCACCCTGTTTCAGGAGATTGGGGAATGGTTCTATAGCTTGTGTCACTGTCATTAATTGAAGGCTGTGTGGTTTTGCCATCAGGGATCACATCCTAAAAGCAAGGTCTCCATAATTTAATGCCTTTATACAAATAATTTGTTTGCCTATTTTTAAACCAGACATGAATCCTGCAAATAGTACCAATGTAGAAACTATTATTATTATTTATGCCAATAAATATAAAACCTATTTGCTTTCAGGAGTGTAATCAAATGTCTGGTACTGAGACAACTGTCCACTCTGCTCAAGGATCTCAATGCATGTTATATAGCTCAGCAAACTGAGTATCTCTGAAAGGTATTAGTTATTTATTTTCTTCCTATGGATGAGGAAATCAAGATTAAAGGATGCTCTCCAGGGACTGAAAAGGGAATCCATCAGCTTTGCTATCATCATCAGGATGGACACTGACCTTCAGTGATGGTTTTGAAATGTGACTCAGGACTTGGTCCAGTATTTATAGGGTGGCTACGGAGAAGATGGAGACTACCATTTTACAAGGAGTTACATAGAAAATACAGGTAATGGGTAGAATTTACTCCTGGGGAGATTCCAGCTGGACACAAGAGGAAAATTCTTCCCAGCGTGAACAATCAGCCACTGGAAAAAAGCTCCCCAGGGAAGTGGTGATGCCCCAGCATTAAGATTGGGCTGGACAGGGTGCTGGGCCATCTAGTCTAGGTCATGCTTTGTCTGGAAAGGTTGGAGCAGATGATCCTTGAGGTCCCTTCCATCCTGGGATTCTCTGATCCTATGACAGGACACCTGAGTTTTCACCTACTGAACCTGAAGCCCTAAGGAGCATCCCAGAATGACTGCACTGGGGAATGCATATCCCGCATTACAGCGTGACCCTGTTACAATGCCTCAGTTGGCCTAAATGCTGATGTTGCCAGGCTCTCCAAAAGGAGGACTGAGTAGAGCTCTTCAATATATGTGCAGAAGGGACAATTCTGCACTTGCAGAAAAGGATGGGTATGTGCAAAGGAGGTATTAAACATGTGCATGACAGAAGAGGAGAGAGTTTTCGCTCTATGCGGTTGAGCCGGCTGAGCTGCCTACAGCTAGGAGAGGAGGTAGTGGAAATCCCTCATAAAAGAAAGCACCCATTTCTGGCCCTCAACTAGACACAAAAGATTAACCCCACCTCAGCCCTTTCCCCCATTTTCCTTCTGCTGTTTAGTTCTTTGCTTGCATAAGCAGCTTTGTGTTTAACTGAAATGCGTCTGCAAATCCTCTGCTGGGTTTCATCTCTCTCTGGAGGTTCAGACCAGGAATGCAGGCAGCTCTGAGCTGCCTAACCTGGAGATGAAATGTTCACAGAGCAGCTGCGGAGCAGATCCAGGAGGTCTGTCCCAGAACTGCGCTCAACTCACTTTCCATCTCTAAAATGAGTAACGAAGGAGTTAGGTATAGCAAAATACTTCAACTGATGTATGTCTGAGCCTCTTACTCTGTAAACATACAGCACCTACACAATGGGACTCTTGGGAGTTCTTGCTAGAAATAGGAGCAGGAAGAACAGGAGCAGTCACTAGCAATCCCTGTGCTAATGGATCACAGCTCTTACCCAATCTGTGCAGCTGCACTATGTGCAGTGATACAAGTGGGATGTCTGTCAAAAGAAATCCCTCTTCTGAGTGCAATTTCAGCTTGCTTCAGATTTGCATAAAGGTTTTCCAGCTCCTGTCTGAAAAGCTATAACTCAGGGAGATGAAATTCCATTAAACTGGTCTGCTGCCTTTTACCAGCCTCTAGTTTCTACAATATTTATACCCTATTTTCATTCTTGCTTTAAATGCTCGGGACTGACCATCACACAGTGCCTAAAGAATCTCTCCTATAGCTGTGATTTACTTTAGTACTCGTGTCAATCTTCCCTTTATTTGTTATTCTGAGCTTTATTTTACACTGTCTCTTGCTGTGGAACGGCACGACATGAAATGTCAGGTATTGATAGACTTCACCCTTGGCACTAGGATTTGCTGCATAAGGATAAATATCCCAAAGTGCAGGATTAGGTTTTTCTCTTTGATGCTTAATTGGATCTCTGTGTTTTCTAGGATGGGAGTTAAAGCTTCCCAGAGAAGAAACAATTCCTAATGTATTAAATGAAATTCCTAACAAGGATTCTTCCTCTCTGGACTAACTTTGATTTCCTTTCTATGCCTATAAGGAGGAGATAATTTGACATTAGAAAAGCCTTTTGCTTGTGCTTACAGTCATTAAAAAGAACTAACTTCTTTTCCAATTCTATACAGTTTGGTTTTGTCTAAAGCAAATTCAACACAGCATTTACAAATGTGTCCGCGGGAGTAATCCCAAGCTAGGTTTGACGGGATTCCCTTGCTCAGAGCTTGGTACTACTACATAGATAGTGCCACAATGAACCAGGACAGTTCCATAGAACCATAGACTGGTTTGGGTTGGAAGAGACCTTAAAGCTCATCCAGTTCCAACCCCTGCCATGGGCAGGGACACCTTCCACTGGAGCAGCTCCAAGCCCCTGTGTCCAACCTGGCCTTGAACACTGCCAGGGATGGGGCAGCCACAGCTTCTCTGGGCACCCTGGGACAGCGCCTCAGCACCTTCCCAGGGAAGAACTTCTGCCTAAGAGCTCATCTCAGTCTCCCCTCTGGCAGTTAAAGCCATTCCCCTTGGCCTGTCCCTACAGCCCTTGTCCAAAGCCCCTCTTCAGCTTTCCCAGAGCCCCTTTAGGCACTGGAGCTGCTCTAAGGTCTTCCCTTAAGGAGCCTTCTCTTCTCCAGGCTGAATTATCCCAGCTCTCTCAGCCTGGCTCCATAGGAGTTTATTATATGTCTGTCTATCCACACAAACAGGATGCAGCAGCAGCTGATCCAAAAGCTTTGTGTCTGCTGAGCTGTCTATATGCTCAACACCAGGCTGGAAGGATCACCTGTACAGAAAAGAAGCAAAGCTCTTTCCAAAGCCCTTTCAAACTTTCATCTGTCAAGATCATTAGGAAGGTGCTCATTAGTGCTAATTGCGATGGCAGTTTTTAGAGTATGAACACCTTGCAACTTGGAAGGGGGAAGAGAGGCTGCACTAAATCCAGTGCATCCACTTCAGACAGCTTATTAAATCAGGGATTCCTGGCCTTCAAGAGACACCCATCCACAGTATGACAATCACAAAACACAAAAGCAGAGGCTAGACTTACAAAACATGGAGGACGTGTACACAGTGTGAGCTAGTTACAAACTGATGGGCTGAACTTACTGAACCATCATGTACTTCAGTTCAAAGGCTGCACCACTGCCACAGAGTAATTCTAAGCCTGCAGAAATGCTCACTGATTCCTATGGCTTTACAATCATAACCTATTCCATGCAGTGACCATAATGTTTCAGATTGTCAGCTGGCTTCTGTATTAAGAGACAGAAGATCAACTGGTTCTATCTTAAGGAAATGTAAAGAACCGGTTCTCACCACTCTTACAGGACAGTACTTTTTGTCTTCAGAGGCAGCTGGATTATACTCATAGTGTCAAAGTGGTGACTTAATGTAGTTTAAAAAGCAGCAATTTCACGACAGATAGTAATTGCAGAGAAGAGGCTAAATGATGACCAGCCCCCATGTTGGCATGATGTAAGTCCAGAAACTGCAATGACTCCAGAAACTGTAATTGCTAACTGTAATGGACGTGCTGCCAAGGCATTGGAAATGTGTGGAAAAAACCCTCTGACATACAAGGAGCAAACTAGGTAAGGAGAGGCTCACTTGAGAGAAAGGCACGGGTCACCACATGGAGCCTAAGGTGAAATGCTTAGTATAAACTCCTTGGGAGGGTAGGAGCTCCGTTTCTGCTGCACTGTGTTGGCATTGTTATTCCAAAAGTCTCTATCTAGATCTTTACTGTAAGGGTGGTGAGGCACTGGAATGGGTTGCCCAGGGAAGTTGTGAATGCTCCATCACTAGCAGTGTTCAAGGCCGGGTTGGACAGAGCCTTGGGTGCCATGGTTTAGTGGGAGATGTTCTCTATTAAGGCTCCTCTATTCAAAAGAAATGTAAGAGAATTAGCCAAAAATTGGTCATCTGAGACTCATGAGTTTTCAATGCTACAATTGCTTAACCGCCCTCAAAACACTCCATTTATTGGGAGCCACTTAACCATGGAATGTATTATTGTGTTGTGGTGCTGTGAAACATCTATTCTTCAAACTAGACAAGTTAACATGAACCCCACATGCTCCAGTCCATCAGTGTTGTTTTCAGTCAGTAAAGTCCACAACACAAAGCATGATTGATCCAAACAAATACAACTTTATGGTGTAACTGCTGAGGTCACATTTGGAGATAGGGACGAATGCTGAACTAAAATAGGCTTGCTGGGAATAAGCCCTAATTGTTGGAGAAAACAAATAGGGAATGAAATAGTCCATCCATTGCCCATTGAGTGGGTCCACAAATTTGCACTGATGCTGGCACAGCTGATATAAGAGGAAGAAGATTTACTCATCACAGTTATGCCTAAAGGTCAGTGCAGACCAGCATTCGCTTCTTGCACCACTGGACATACGCTATTCTCAGCCTGAGACATGACCTAATCAGACTAAACATCTTGTGATCTAATGGTCGAAGCCAGACTGATGAAATCACCATTTCCACTGGTTTTGGCCGAGTTTAAATGACAGCTAGAACTCAAGCTTTCAGTTCATTCATCTCTCCCTTGGTCATTGTATATGACCAAGACTTCATGGACTGCTGCAGAGAAGTGCCTAAAAGTAAGATCCTGAAAACATCCTGAAGCTGTCAGAAGTTTGACAGGTCACTGGTTGGCCAGGGAAGAGTGCTAGGAGGATTTCTCAACTATCAGATTGGAAGTAGGAATCCATATTTGAAAAGTAAGTTGTATTTTCTATCTTACTGTGAGTTTTCTCCCTGCCTTTAGTGTGCCCTTTCCATCTGCTGAGCACAAAGATATTTGGACTTCAGAAGAATTGGACTCCTCACAGAAATAACAACAGCTTATCTCAACCATCACCCTTTCCTCCAGCACACCAGGGCCTCCTTATAGGCATTTTCAATAAACAAAGGGCAAGGGAGTAAAAGGGTATTCAAATGAAAGCCTCCCTCAATACTTTTATTTCAAATGTTTTGGCTGGTTTTAGTCTTTTATTGCATTTTTAATAAAGAGCTTAGAAGACCTTAAAGGATAAGTTCATCTTGGCAATGGGTAGGCTAAAATCTGTACTCACAATCCCAACTACATCAAAACCTTGATGTTTTGTACAATGATAGTTCCTGTTAACACTATTGACTCTCTGGGCTCACTTACTCCTTCACAATTCACAAAGCAGAGCCTGTGATAGCCTTGGGTAACAGCACTGGGCTGCACGTACTTTGTTCCTGACCTGGTTTCGTAATGGTTCCCTTGGAGAGAAATCTTCTCTCCACACAACCAGACAAATAAAATGGGGAAGATCCCAAGTTCACACATCAGCACGTTATGGCTCTGTAGGGCTGAGGATGAAATCCCTGCTGGTACAAAACATGTTTTGCTCTTCAACAACCGTTAAAGGACCAAGTTAAGGCCTTCAGGAGAGGTTTGGCAACTTAGTACTGAGCCAGAACAGGTTCTGATGGTTATCTTCTGAAGCTGAGCTTTGAAGACCTTTTGCTCCCATGATTTCAATTGCTCCAGACTAATGTTTCTCACTACATTGCAAGGGTACTGAGGCAAACAAGTTACAAGCTGAAGGAAGATCATTCCAAGTGGCATATGATTACAAGCTGTGCCAAATAACTTTTTCTTAGGTCCTTAAGATCTAAAATATATGGATTTTTATTGTTGTATCCTGAGATGTTGCTCTCTTGCTCTTCCCCATGTGTTTGAAGCTAAGAAAAAGACAAATCAATGAGTTCCTAGACATTAAAGAAGGCTCTAGCCTGTAGTAAGGTACAAGTTGATATCACATGACAGCTGATGTAGTGTCCATCTTTTACAGAAACATTTTCACTGCTTAATGAAGAAAAGGATTGTTTAAAGGCGGAATTACATGAGCATTTTCCAAGGATGGATTTTTATCTTGGGGGCCCTGGGCACGACATGAATTCAGGATGAAATTTTGCTCAGAGAAGCTGTGGCTGCCCCATCCCTGGCAGTGCTCAAGGACAGGTTGGACAGGGGGGCTTGGGGAAAGCTGCTCTAGTGGAAGGTGTCCCTGCCTGTGGCAGGGGTTGGAACTGGAGGGGCTTTAAGGTCCCTTCCAACCCGAACCAGTCTGGGATTCTATGTTGGTATAAATAGGATCAAACTGCCAGATTTCATGAGGCTCGGCCATACAAGCTCAGCCCGAGTCTCTGGTCAGGTGTGCTCTCTTTGCCTTTTCAAAATGTGGAGTAAAACGTCCTAACTTCTAACTTCTTTACTAAATCGCATCTTCCAGTACCCAACTCCTATCATTAAAAGCACTGCCCATGATTTTATATCTTCTCTGCCAATTTAGGACCACCATATACAAAGTATTATTCCTGTTACTGCTCTTCTCCAGTGTACTTTTAAGGGTCTGAAGTACTGCACTGGATGTCAACCATGCATAGAGTGAGTCATTACAAATGAGTGATTGAGAAGGAGTCCTTATCTGTATGCAGGTCAATGTACAACCACTGCCAACTGCCCAGAAAAAGTCAGTACCCTTATTATACACAGAACATAATTTCTATTGCTGCTTTGTATAATCAACTTCCCAATGATTCTAGTGAACATCATGCATGTCAAGATGTCAACTACGAAGCAGAGAACAGGCTGAAAATCACTGATTTAAATTTGAGGAGAGTGAAGGGCAACACCAGATAATTCTTTTATGAATGATTTTGCATCCAAGCATAATATTGTTTTGGTATGCCTGGGATTGTATTGACGCATCAGTGAGATCCCTCTGGGAAACAGTGTATCCCCAAATTCAAATAACCTGACTCATCTATTCATACCCCCGCACTCAGCAAATATGTCTTACGGTGCATAGCTTGTTGCCTCTTGATTAGCCAGCAATACTGGTCCAGTTTAAATAGGTCAAGAATGAGACTCTATCACATATTAAGTTCTATTTCACATTGCAACAAGGGCTGTTCCCTTCTTCCCACTATACTCAGACAACAAGATGTTAAGAGAGCTGCCCTGTAATGAGTTGCCAGAACTTGGAGAATGAAGTCCTTTGCTGGGGCTTATTAATCTGAGGTGGTATGGCAGCAGCCCTGTCTCAGACATATCTCAGCCCTATCACCAGATATACTGGTAGTGGTTACACATACAAAACAAACCCTCCCCCGTATCATTACTTCTTCCTGTAATGCAGTGCAGAGTAGAATTCACAAGGAATTGAATTGCACAGCTTATCTATGAAGACACAGTCTAAGTGGAATGAAAAAAGACACCACAAACAGGAAACAGGAATCTCTGTAATATTATTATCTTGCAAAAACTAAAGTGTTTATCAGCAATCTGTGCTCCTCTAAGATTCCTTCTAAGGGCAGGTGAAATCTTAGCTTGGAAAAACTGAGTCTAAGGTTCAAAGATGGTCTGGTTTTACTTTCTACATGACAATACACAGTGTTGAGGCGCTGGCACAGAGTGCCCAGAGAAGCTGTGGCTGCCCCATCCCTGGCAGTGCTCAAGGCCAGGTTGGACACAGGGGCTTGGAGCTGCTCCAGTGGAAGGTGTCCCTGCCCGTGGCAGGGGTTGGAACTGGATGAGCTTCAAGGTCCCTTCCAACACAAAGCAGTCTGGGATTCTATGATTCTATGATCCCATACAAACTGATACCTTCTAAATGAATACAGCATTTCAGAGCGTCATTAATCTTGACCTGAAGGTGTTAAAAGATGGAATCTGGGTTTCCATATGATTATGCTCTTCTCGGTGTCTGCACCTCAATGTGGTTTATGAAATGGGCTGTCCTTGACACGAGCCCATGCAGGCACAGTCCCAGAGATTTCACTGGAACTGAACATGGTCCTATTGCTTTGCTGAGTTGAGGTTGATTTATGCAAACACTTGTCTCGTTCATTTAATGATACTTCTATTTTATTTGGTCCTGCTTTATAGGCCAATGGAAATCCAGCCCCTTTAGTCCCTTCTACAGTACCTTCACCCTGCTGGGGTGGGCAGTGTGTTGTTACATGTACTAACATGCTTGCTCACTCTCTTTTCATCATGCAAGAAGAGCACCATGCATCCTGTGAGTAATTCTGTCTTTCAAATCAAGTCATCAATTCAGTGGAAAGGTCCAGGCTAGAAATGGAAGTTTACAAATCACCTCAGCTGTGGTTTTAGCTGTGAGGCACAATAACCTGAATGTTACAAGCAGCTCAGTGAGGAAAAAGGTCTTGGAATGATGCTCAAGTTTGTCTCAAATAACCTCGCAATGCCAAAGAAACTTAGCACTAGATGGATTTATAAAAGCAGTATAAGGAAAGCTTATAAATCATCTGTACATGAACCTGCAGGTTAACAAAGGGAAAGTGAATTCTGTTTGTGTGTAGAAATAAACAGTTTCCCAAATCCACCCCTGCAATCCCCAAACCTCTGGATATACTCAGAGTAATGACTCAATTATGAACTATGCTACAAAATCACTAGAAATACACTACTTTTTCCCTTATGGTGGTCTTGTAAAGGAACTCATGGAGTATGGAACTGAAGATGTTAACATGGGGAAGGGAAAAGCCTGATACTAAACTTATCCTCCTACCAATGCTGGAGAGTTTCCCTCCCTGCACCTGCAAAAGTTGTGATCAACCTAGTTTTAGCCCCAGGCAAATAGGCCTCCTCTTTTGCTTATTCAATTTTACAACAAGCTTTCTAACATCTAACCTGAATGATGATAGTCAAAAAGGTTCTCTTTTTATATTCTTTGCACCATTTTATTCAGATGGTCCCATCCTTGGAAGTCACTCTCTTAAAATACTCGCAAGCGATTAACCTGATTTCTTTACACGTGATAGTAACTCCCTAGTGAAAATGCAGTTTATGTGATGTTTCTATTGTATCCACACTCCTAACAGGTGCTTTTTTGGTCGCTTTGCTCAAAATTAATCTCATTTCATTGCCTATACTGAGCTGCCCTGGATTTTTGGCCTAGTTCCACTCCAGCTGTGCAAGGTAAAGAAGCTGTTACTGCTGTAGTCTCTTGTTTGTGAGCACAAAAGCCAAAAGACTTATGTTCCATGGGTTCTGAGTATTTAACACATTATAGCATTTCTCAGTGTGGCCTCTGAAAACTAACTGCATTTGGAAGAAAACGGTCCTGAATGTTTTTCTTTAGCCTTCATTTCAGATACCTGAGGCAGGTTTTGAGCAAGAGGAAGGAAGGTCACAGTTCCAAACCTACACAAAAATGCCCGTAAGCATCTATCTTCTTGGTAGGTGCTTGTATTATTAAATACTTCTACCCTGTAGAAGTACCACTTATTTACTTGAGAGGGGACAGTGCTACGTCTTATATGAACTTCATGTGACACTCATCCTCCTCTAGCTGAGCCTAGAAAAGCACAGCCTTTGAATTCCAAAGGGAAATGAGACCTGAAGGATTGCCACCTCCTCCTTCTTGATTACAGCCACCTAAGGAATATTTAGTCATCTCCTAAACAGGAAACCAGACCCTTTGGTGGCTACTGGGATTCACCAAGAACTAACACCAGAACAAGCAGTTATACATGGACCATCAATTACCTTCATAGCAACATAATGAACAATAGCAAGCCTAGGTGGCTTTAATGGGGTTATTTATTATATTACTCTACGCTCAGCATGGAAGCAGAATTATTTATGTAGTTGAGCTCTGGCATTTCTGCTTCCAGTCATGCCCCACATGCGCTTTACTGGAACACATTTGTAGCACTTCTATAGCAGATCAAAGCCTGAACGTTTCACAGTTTAAAGCAAACAAAACCCAGCAGTAAGTCACCGCTGACGTTACCGATTGAGCAATCATGTCCGGTCCAGTTGGGATCGCAGCTGCAGAGTCCAGTATCCGGAAGGAAGGTCCCATGGCCGGAGCATTGGTCCAGACAAGTGGCTCTTGGGGTCTCACAGTTTGTTCCTCCCCAGCCCACTGAACAGTGACACTCTCCTCGCACACACACGCCTCGTCCTGAGCAGGTAGGATCCATGCAGTCCACTACATGGGAGAAGGAAGAGGATGCAAATAGGGAAAGCAAATGGGAATTTCATGAGAATAAGCCATCAGGCTGCCATCTACACAAAGCTATTTATATGATCTTAAGGTCTTTTTGACCCTAACTGTTCTATGATTCTACATAGTATCTCAAGGCTCCAATCAGAAAGCAAAGCCCCATTGCACACAAAGCAGATGCCTCATGCAGGAATCATAGGACAGGCTGCGTTGGAATGGACCTCCAGAGGTCATTTAGTCCAACCCCCCCGCAATAAGCAGGGGCATCTTTAAGTAGATCAAGAAGACAGTGTCCCAAAAAGGCACTGAGACCTTAAACAGTGTCATGGAAGCAGAGAAAAATTCAATTATTCGACTCTTTTATCCAGGCCTAAATAAATGATCTTCCTGGTAAGAATAGCCTAATATCAATTAAGAATAGAATAAGAATAATATTCTCTTGCACACATATCGTGCCTCCATTTATTCTATTAGAATAACCTAAATTACTATTCCTAATGAATTCAAAGCTGAGCTCTAGTTTTCCAAGAGAGAATTTTACACAAAGATTCAGCAGAAGTTAATGTTCTTATTCAGGAAAAGACATGCTTAAATTGAGGAATGTGCTGAAATCTATTCAGGTTTCACAGACACTTACATAAATTTCACATTTAATAGATCCTTCGAGAGTTTTCTGGAGTAAGAATTCAACAAAATCATTTGGTTTTAGTACTGGAGGTTTGATTTTTGACTTATTAATAATATTCTTTAATTTTCTTGTAGTTTTCCCCCCTGAAAGAGGCACTTTCCCACCAAGACTGGAGACCCTTCAGTTATAGGGCATAGCAATGCGCACCAAAAGGCTGGATGTACCGCTGCCTGATTCCTGAGTTATGCTTTGTAGGCAGCTATCAGATAACTCTGCCCATGGGGGGAATTTCACCCAGAAATCAAAACCTATGACACCCAAATAGAGGATTGGAGGAGTCAATCACCTGTTTGTATATAAAAGCTCATAGAACAGCCTAAGGAAATCCTTCCCACCTCTTGCAAGGGTGTGTGGCAGAGCCCTGGGGATCAGTGACAAGTGTCTGGCTAGGCAGCAAAGTGGATGCTGTCCAGCTCCTAATAGAGAAGAGCAGAACACACCACCACACACCCAGCAGGTCTGTGGTCTGTTTCTTCTCCTCTTATAAAAGCTAATAAGAATCCCAATGACCTGCTTAAGATCCAGAAACCTTAAAAGGAAACACACCAGCTGCTCAGATAATTCCCTGGCTTCTCAAACCCTTCTCAGCCTGACACGTAATGGCTCACCTATTACAATCCCAAGGCATGTGATTGCGTTTTGGGTTTTGTTTGATTCCTGGATCCCTGCTCACAGCTGAAGATTGCAAGAGGCTGGAAAGGATGAGTCTATAAATCTGCCTTCACTGTGACTGAGCTGGGAGCTCAAGTGCCAATTTTAGCATGAGACCCTTGAAGCCCTGCCCCTGTTCTTTCTCAGCAGTAATAAGTATGAAAAGGACTAAGAGATGGACCAGCAGCTCTGGATACGTTCTCCACAGATGGTTTGAACATAGGGAACAAAGATCACAGGCTAACTGACAAGAGGCTACCTCCAGGCAATTAATCATCCCCTCTGAAGGTCAATTGGGAAAAAAGGTGAGTTTTACAGGGGCTCCATCGCAGGAGGCAGACAATCTGCTATCTCAGCTCGAACACAGACGATTATAAGAGGGGAATGTGCATGTCAGAACCCCCCATTTATCATAATCCCAAGGCCATTTTTCATGTTGAAATGAGCCCTTTCAGAAAATGTCACACACAATGGTTACTTTAATCTCAGCCTCACTAGCTGTATCTCTTTAGGCTTTCTGCACCATCAGAAGGGCCCTGGGACAGGATTACAGGCTTCTGCTTTCTTCTTAATCAATTGCTTAGTGGATTTGGAGTACAATGGTATATTTTTAGGGAGTTCTGCTTGACGAATTTAGCTGCTCAGCTCTGGGAGGAGCAGAGATGGGGAGCAGGGCAGGAAAGCAGAGCTGACAAAATCTGGTACAGGTGGAGAAAGAAAAGCGTTTTGCATGTATATCTGCATTGCTGCTTGGAAAATGTCCCAGATGGTCTAATTCCTGCTTGGGAAATGCCCCATTTATAGTTCAGCCTTGTGCAGAGTCTTTGCCAGGGAAGATAAATCATGCAACAAGCAAGGTTAGTCCCTCTTCTATGCTCTTCCCCAGCATGCTTCATGCTTCATTGGTCACACAAGTTATTAGGGCTTATTTGGTACCCAAAGAGCAACTTCTCATTTTTCACTGCTTAAATTTGCTCCTTTCCCTTTAATGTCTCGCTGGCTTAGCCCGTGCCTTAAAAAATATGGGCCAATAAAGTAAGGAAGGAGCAAAAGAAAAGCTCATGTAAGATTGTTGGCTGATGTTTTATAAACATTGCTGAACTTCTATAGAGGGGGGGAGAAAGAAAAGACAGAAGAAACCCTGGAATGAAACCCCCATTATAAACACAGCCTAAGCAGTGAAGCTACAAGAACTGAGAAATAATAAACCCTAATCAATTCCAGATGGTTCTTCTTAGAGAAATTAAAAAGTAAAAGCAATTTCAAAAATAGTATAAATCAACTTTTTTTTACTAGATCTAAAGATATTTATATATAAATGTCCTCAAGATTTCCCACGTGGCGTATTTCATCCCCCCTCCCCTTCACAACACAATACAAATTATGCTTTGAATACGAAAACCAAATGCATACTTGGAGAAATACGAAATAGATCATAAGAAAAATCATGTTCTCTTTGTTCTTCATTGTTTTTCAAGTTTTTACCTAGTGGGGCTGACACTGTCCCCTCCAACATGAAATAACTGAGCAATGTCTGGCTTTTCTGCTTGAAATGGGAGCAGGGGAATAAAAGGCTCCTGTGAGAATCTTACTCTGATTTATACACATTAAACACCTTTGGCTGGAGGCAAAATCAGATCGTTTCATTTCTGTTTAGCCAGAAAAGATAGGATTTGGTAAATAGGGAGATGCTTTAAAGATCCTTCAGTAGTCACCACCTTTGGGTTTCACATGCCCCAGGGCTTCACTGAATTGTGCTTTCTTAAGCCAAAATGAAGCTTTCTCAAGAGCTGGCTTATTGTTGTAAGAGCTGATACCGTCTTCATCTAACATTTACTGACACTGAAGCTATGTTACATTGAGATGTCCCACTCCAATACTTTTAACACGTCAAAAGGATTGATAGATGAGATGCCATTTGAACGTCTGAATCCAATTCGGCCTATTTTCATTGTCTGTAAAATAAAGCCACTCCAGATAAACCTTTATCCCGTGCACATGAAGAACACCATAAGTTAATTCAAGTTCTTATACGTGTATCGAGTCTATCTTAAATCTATGAGGTGGTGCAGAGCCTTTACATATGTATCTGTAGAAGCGTAATTTAAACGTAATTATTTATCAGGTCATCTGCATTGAATTTAGCAATAGTTTTCAAAATACTGAACATTATTCTTTAAATCAGGGCACTTCTGGATGTATTTTTATAACTGTCCAAATGATTTGTGTGCTCACAAAGCGCCACTTTTTCATTTAGCAATAAGAAGCAGTCACAGACTGGAGAAGATAAAGGTTTATGGTAGCAGATGACTCCCTACACAAAAAAGATTGAAGATAAGTGCTGAAAGGCACTGCACCTCTGAGCCATAAATCTAAATGTAAATGAAAAATGTTTGGGGGCTAATGTGAGAAAAAAGCAACGGAAAAGCCATTAAAATAATATCTGATTTTGAAGCAGAATTTAATTCAAGTCCTGAGCATTTCTAAGCTTTTAAAGCTGTCAAGAATCAGAGACTTTCTCTCACACGCCACCATTTTGGGGATGGAAGCAACTGAAATCATTTGGCATAGCCCAGCAGAGAAGAAAGCGCTGTAAAAGTAATTATACGTTTCAATGTGTAAATGGAAACGGTGCTTTAATAAGAACATTTGAACATATGATTAGATGCTCTGGTCTTTCAACTCAATTTGTCTGTCTGAAGCATTTGATGGCTTTTCATCCAATTATTGGACAAATATGATAGCTAATGACAAGTTATGACAACATATCATTTTTAGGTTGCATCCATCTATTGTGGCTCTAAGGTGCCTATTACTGTTCTGTTTAAGCGCCAGTCCTATTCTGAATTGCCTCCATCCATGTAATTACCTAAAGCTAAAGGCTAATTGAATGCGTGGTGCAAATACCTTCTTCACAGATTTCTCCTTTGTATCCTGGGTTGCAGATACAGGTCCCCATGATGCACGTGCCATGGTTATTGCAGGAGACATCGATGCACTGGTTGGTTGGGACATCACATTCTGCTCCCTTCCAGCCGCTGTGGCACAGACACCTCCCCTTCATGTACTGCCCATTGCCACTGCACAGCACGGGGCAGGATGCTGCGGACAGATAATAGACAACACATCAGAACACAACTGTACATGGCTATCACTTCAACAAAGACCACAGGAGTCTAGAATGGGGCTGGAACTGGATGATCTTAAAGTCCTTTCCAACCCTAGCTATTCTATGATTTTATGATTTATATTCTTCATACGACAGTTTTCAGTGGGATATGTTGCTCTTTCCTTTGCCAAACCCAATTCTCTTATGAGGATGACACCCAGCTGTTGACTGTGTGTTCCTGTGACCGTTCAAACCAAACAGTGCTCTTGAATTAGAATGTCTCCTTGGTTTGTGTCCCATCCTGTTTTTCACTAACCTCTTGTATTCTGACTTTTCAACGTACTGGTGTCTTCTTTCAGCAGCACCACTGACCTTAGCTTGCTTATCAGAAACTGACCTGCTGCCAAACTTCATACCTCCCTTGACACTGCCTCTGCTGTACACAAATCACTCCCTTGTTGTGTTGGAATCCTCAGCATTAACGGGTTCCAGTTGGTTTGCTCAGAGTCCAGAATGCCACGTTGAGACTGTTGCCCTGATTTTGCTCTTGTCATGCCATAAACTACCAACTTTCTCCACCAAAAGAGTTGCCAAGCATTGGAACAGACTGCTCAGGGAAGTGGTGGAGGCACCATCCCTGGAGGTAGCTAAAAAGACATGTAGACATGGCACTTAGGGACATAGATTAGTGGTGGACTTTAGGGGTTAACAGTTGGACTTGATGGTCTTACAGGGCTTTTCCAACCTAAATGATTCCATGATTCTGTGATTCTAACTGAATATCCAGCCTTCTGTTTTGGATATCACCTCTGCTGGACTCCATTCACCATCAGACACAATGCAAAACTGGTCTCTATTTTTTCCAAGCTCCCTGTAGTAGAAGTTCTCCAAATCTCCCCCCTGATCTCTGCGTCAGTTTATAAAGGATTTCTAATTGTCTTTGTTTCTGGCAAAGTGAGCTGATTCTGAAGGTCAACCAAGATACAGGATTTCTTCACCGTGATAAAGAGGAGAAAGAGGAAGCTGACAAGCTCAGGCTGTGGCATGATAGATCCCAGGAATTCAGCATTTTCTGAGCTAAATTTGGAAAATGTCAGGCAGAGTGGGATGGCATGAACTGAAGGATACAGAGCAGGATCCCCAAGGAAGGAAAGGCATCATGGACTGGACCCTAGCTTCCATGATCAAAGCTTGGGTAATGACTGCTCTCTAAGCTTCCTTCATCTCTTCTCTGATGATGCCGTCTGCCTTTTCCATCCTCCACCCTTTTCCATCCTTCACACCTGTCACTTTACACTCCTTTTGTCCTCTGCTCGGATTTTTCCAAGGAAGCTGCTGATTTCTGTCCCTCAGAAACAAAAGCTGCCCCTGTTCACCATCCCTTGACACTTCTTGCTTAAGCCCTGTCCCTTTCTATTTCATTTTGCTTCAACTCAGCTGCAAGGACAGATTCAACACAGACTCCTCTTGTTCACTGTTGCACATCATCATTAGGTGAGAGCAGCTGAACTTGTCATCTGCCCCTCACAAAGCCAATTTGTGGATGTTTTTATGCAGGACAAATGTGAACGGAATATTCCAGTCTGCTGTTTAATTCAACTGCATTAGGCATGTGATGAACGCGATGTACCTCCTTTGCTTCGTTTCTGACTCTGATTATACACAGGAAGAGGTATTAACATGGTTGGGAAACATTCTTCTCCTTCTCTTCCCATCTTTTCAGATAGCAACTGCATAATGCACATCCAGTGTTGCTTCCATGCATCCTTACAGTCAAGCTGGCTTGAGTGTAACAGAATTAGAGCAACCTCAATAAAACACAAAACACTGTCACCTCTGTTAAGCCCATTTGATATGGAGTGAACTATATTTGCCCAACCAAGATAAAAGAGGTTTAGAAGATAAACAGATTTGGCAACTGTTATTACTAAAGAGCCCTCTGTTCACTTTAAAGGAAGGACATTGCAGTGGTGTGTTTCAAGTGCATCGTTTGCAAGGAGTTATCTACCTACACAACACGAGACATCAGCTGCTTAAGATACACTGTGTTTTGTACGTTGTTCACAGCAAACTCGCTCTGTAATTTCACATTTCAGCTTGGTCGATGGAATTTTCCTCCTGTCTCAGATTTCACATGCTCAGTAATGGACCCTGTTCTTTCAAGGCACTGGAAAAGGATCATATGCAGCTCTTTTCAGCAAGGAGAAAGAATAATTACCTTTAACCAGTGAGAGAGTGCTTAGAAAGACTTAAATGCTTTCTGACAAGACAGCTGATCACTCAGTACAAGACCAGATAAATTACTGGCCCTCTGCAATAAGACTGGTGCTCTACAGAGTCCTCTATGGGGAACACCTTCAGCATAACCTGGAAAGCGCTGCTGTAAATGTCAAGGCAAAGGCTAGAACAAAACCTCCTTTGTAGCACACCATAACGAATAAAGACAAAAGAGGTGTCTGGATTTTTTCCACTGCTACTTGTGTGACTCTTTTCTGTATATAAAGATTTATAAGTATTGTTTGAGCATTCAGATTCCAATAAGCAAGATCCAAGATGCCAAAGTTACAGTCATTCCCTAGTGTGACTCATGGTAGCAACAATCCAAATACACACCACTTCTCTGGTAAAGTTTAGCATCAGAGAGTAAGATCATTCCTTTGTTTAATGTATACAGAACTTTATAGCACCATCTCCCATGGAACCACAGAATCAACCAGGTTGGAAAAGACCTTTAAGATCATCAAGTCCAACCTTTACCCCGGCACTGCCAAGTCCACCACTAACCCATCGCACTGAGGGCCTTGAATACAAACAAAGGCCCATGAATACACCCCTGTGATTTGTTCTCATTTACTCAGTTTAAATTAATTGGTTTATAATACATTCATGATTAACCCTTATTAAAAGCTGAAGGGCTTTTTCTGCTCCACAATCTCCCACTTATTTGGATGGTGAATTATGAGGCTGATTTGAAACAAAGGAGCATACAGGAAATCTATGACCTAGAAACCTTCATGTGGGCACAGACCTACTTATTTAAGGATTACTGCCCAGTGCAAGGACCAATGTATTGCTGCAGATGGATACTGCATTACACATGCTACAGTTGCTGCCCTCTGAGGGATTATAGGTCAAACCCAGCATCTTAGATTCCCCTGAAAACCAACAGGAAGCCAATGCTGGGGCCCTCCTATCTCATGCCCATGGGAAGATGAGCCTTTTAACAAGGCCACTCGGTGGAAATGCATACCCAAATATCATTTTGACACTCCAGGTATTAAGCTGCCTTCCTAAAGGCAGATCTGCACCCAGATGAGTCTGAACTAAAAGATATAGCAGAATAAAAGGTGTTCAGATCAGCTGGAATAAGGACTGTAGCGAAACGGGATATAGTTACTCACGTGGCTCAACTGAAGTGTGAGAAAGCTGGTTTATATCCCATGAAGGGATGTGAGCCCCTCTGAAAGTGAATTCAGAACAAAAGCTTATATATTCTGACTTACAGCAAAGAAGCTTTTCCTCTACTGACTCTACAGGGAGCCTTGAGGGGAACAAGCCCTGAACTTCTGCCCCTATCTAAAGTTGGGAGGTGTGAGTAGGAATATGCTATGGGAAATGGGGAAAAAACACCCCCTCCTTTTGTCTTCAGCTCCAGGGATTTGAAAAGGAGCTTGGAAATGCAAACCAAGTGTAACCTGAGTCAGCAAGAAGTTTGACAGATCAGCTCTCAGGGATGCAGACTGCCACATCCATCTTACTGGGCTGTGAACTCTGAAACACCTCAAGGGGTTTTAGCCTGGACCAAAGTGCTTCAGCACAGAGCTCCCCTCCTGCCTGTGGGGTTTGCAGCCCTCCTTATCTCTGTCTTTTGGCTGGGCTACAGTGATTGACCCATGCTTGGCTGGAGGGGGAAAGGACATGGGGTTGGACAGAGTTTAGCTCTCCCTCTTGGGAAGGAGCCAGCCTGCCTTCCAAAGAAGTGATGGGCTGGGGTGAAGGCCTGACCTGTAGCCTCAGCAAAGCTCCATGTGTGGGCATTAGCCTTTTACACTCTCTCCCTCCCCACATTTATAAATCTGCATTTAGTTTCTGGGACTGTTGGAGCCAAACCCCAAAAGGCCTTAGAAAGGTTGACGCGTTCTGGTATTTCCCACATGCAGCGTTTTGATTTCTTGGTCTGAAATGTGTTCTCACTCTTAGTACTTCAGTTTGGGTTTTGAATGTTTAAATAACCTAAAAGTCTTCAGGTCACACAGAAATCCTTCCAAAAACATTTATTAAAAGTACTTATCACTTGAGCAGAAAAATGTTTTTCATTGTTTTCTGGGGTAAGCCCCCTTCCCAGTTGTCCCAGTGTTTTCACTTCTGGCCAGAGTATCCAGTCTTTCCTGCCATTACTCCACTCCAAGCCCTACTTTAACCCTTCCCCATATCCCCCAACAAGGCTGTCAGTGATCATTCAGAGCTCAGGGAGATTTGCAAGGCCTGCAGCAATGAAAAAGGTACTTGATTTTTGTAGAGTCACAGAATCCCAGACTGGTTTGGGTTGGAAGGGACCTTAAAGCTCATCCAGCTCCAGCCCCCTGCCATGGGCAGGGACACCTTCCACTGGAGCAGCTTGCTCCAAGCCCATGTGTCCAACCTGGCCTTCAACACTGCCAGGGATGGGGCAGGGACAATCCACAACTTCTCAGTGTCTTAGAAAGTATCATTATAAGTTTTGCCACACAATGGTCGCATGCTTGGCTAAACAAACGATAATGCCACATTTGTAAGTCATGGGTTTTAAAGTCCCTTCCAGAGAGAAAATTCCCAGCATGACTCTGCCTGTCCGCATGCAGCTTGGGGTCGAGTTGTTGCTAAGGTCACAGCAATCATGACTAGTAGGAAACAAATCCACAGGTCCGACCTGTTTCCGTTCTACTGCAGCATCCCCAAGCAGGTTGAGGTGTACATTGTACAAGCATGAGTATAATAGCCACAAGCATTAACCAAAGGGGACAGGGGAAGAGTTAATCATGTATAAATTCCTACCTCTGCCACAGTCAGGGCCCAGAAAGCCAAGGAAGCAATGGCAAGTCCCAGACACGCAGTCTCCATTCCCGTAGCAGTTACTGGGACAATTATCCACTGATTCTGGAAAACAGAAGAAAATTCAGGTAATTCCTTAGGCAAGAGAAAACCTCTGAGCTTGGAAGGTTTTGGGTGACAGGACAGCTGGAACTTCAAAGTGATCACTGCACCTGGGGACAAAAGCATTAGTCTGAGCTTCACCAAAGACACTCAATCATTGGCAGCAATGGATGGCTCCACTGTCACACATCAGTGAGGAGTGACTGCAAATCCCATGATTAAATCACAGTTGCTCAGCACCCACCAGGCTTTGTCCTCACTCAGTACCTGAGTACTTTTCCTGCTGTCTACTTACCCAACTTTTTTCCCTCTGTGAATGGATTGGAGAGAAGCAACACGCACCATTCTCATTGCAGAACATGCAATTTTGGTCTGATTTTGTTGAACTGGGTGAGTGTAAATGGGGCATTTATTTGTGCCAAGCAGAGCTGAGCTATGGTAGAAATGTTCCCTAGGAAGTTAATGAACACAGACCCCTGGTTCATCCTTTCCTGTTGGAAGATTATTCCTCACCAAACGCCTTCTCATTTGTTCTGCAGTATTACACAAACAGCCATAGTATTGCACCTTGGTGGAATAGGAATGGGACCATTCCACACTTCCTTCTGTTTCTAGTTATCATTTGAAATTCCCTGACTTTGGCAAAAGCACTGGCTATTCATCTTTCCAGGAAAGTTAATAGGTAAGCACTATGTTATCTAGCACTTTTATTGTGAGGGCAGTTCAGAACACTGGGGCTAAATTATCTGTCGTAAGAGAAGAACACAAACTGGTAAACATCAGCTGTCAAAAAGAGCAAGACAATGATTTTACTTTCTTGACTAAAAAGAGAGTGAAGACTGAGTAAACGGGAGTAGGGCTGGGAAAGGTGATGGAATACCATGGTTTATCCCACACTATTATTTCACATGTGATGTGTAGCAGATTCAAACTGGATTCAGTCGTACAGGAGAGGCAGTGGTGGTACATCTGTTGTGGAGTGTGACCCATGTGAATAATGCCTGTGCTTTAGACTCCATGAGTCCTTGTGGTAGCAAAAATGTGTAACTCCCTACCGGTGCAAGTGAAGAGAAACAGCTGCAGCAGAGATGTGCAGATTAGTTTCTAATCACAACTGAAAAGAAGCCTGTTTCTGGACGGGTGTTCTCCCAACAACAGAGGTTTCGGAAGGACATTTTGAAGGATGTGGTGTAATTTCAGCGTTCCTAAAGGGCAACAGCGGTTTTAAAGACTAAAAACAGTTCCGAGCATTTATGTTTTAAGCCCTGGCACCAGACATCTCATTAACAGATAGCTTCATGCAGCAAGGAAGCTACAAGGAAGTGCTGTCAGTTTTCTAACACTTAAGCTCTCTAGTTAAGCAGAGATTCACTTTACGGTGTATGGAAATCCAATCACAGCAGGCAGTCGACACCTGGGGCCCGAGCTGCCGCCTTTATTCCAATCAAATCACAGCCATGCTTCCTAGAATAAATAGCAACTCAGGCCCTGTGCATTTATACTGACATGCAGGCATACCAACACAGACTTAATACCAGGTCTAAACACAAATCTATGCTGTAAATGAAAAGTTAACGTTAGTCTGGATATATATAAGCTTCAGAACTTTGTGATGGTTTCAATTCACTGCTGAAAACAAAAGTTGTTTTGCTTTATGCACTTTTGCCTCTATTCTTTTCTTACAATGCTTATATCCTTCTTGTCTTTGAGAGAATATATGCAGAAACGTAGAGAAAGAAGTTACTTATTTACACACATACGAAGCCTATGCAGAGTGTGAGTGCTGTGAAACAAGATAATGAAAGGGGCAAGGAGATTTAACAGCTCCTGTTGCTGAAAGGGTCAGTCGTTTTCCTCTAATCCCCTCATCCTAGGCACAACCCTAAGCTCCCTCATCTTGTCCTGGTTCCGGCACTTGTCAGACCCTTCAATGAGCTGGTTAAGCTCAAAAGGTGGCAAAAAACTTAAACCAGCAGAGAAAAAGCCAACAAGTGAATTGTTTTCTATGGCCTGAAAACTGGGAATAGGAGTAGGGCTTATTCAGTATCAGTGCAGCATATAGATGTCTCATGAAACCTCACCATCACACTGGCACACTGAGGCTGGCCTGGGGTCTGAAAGCCTGTAGCAACACTGCATAAACATAGGATCCTAGAGTAGTATGGGTTGGAAGGGGCCTTAAAGCTCATCCAGTTCCAACCCCCCGCCATGGGCAGGGACACCTTCCACTAGAGCAGCTTGCTCCAAGCCCCGTCCAACCTGGCTTTTTCCATAAAGAAAGCGTTAAATAAACCTGTTTTTTCTCTTGTAAACTCCAGAGTTACTGAGAACAAAGCACGTTTGGGACTTAGGCTTGTGATCAGCACGCCATAGAATCACAGAATCAACCAGGTTGGAAAAGCCCTTTAAGCTCCCCAGTCCAGCCCTTACAACAGCACTGCCAAGGCCACCACTGACCCATGGCACTGAGGGCCTCATCTCACGGGGTGTGAACAGTCGCAGGGACGGTGACTGCAGCCCTGCCCTGGGCAGCAGTTCCAATGCCTGAGCATCCTTTGGGGCAGGAACTGTTCCTCAGCTCCATCTAACCCTGCCCTGGTGCAGCTTGAGGCCGCTTCCTCTTGGCCCATCCCTTGGGAGCATCCTTGGGAGCAGAGCGCAGCCCCCTCCTGGCTCCGTCCTCCTCTCAGGCAGTTGTAGGGAGCCATCAGGTCCCCCCTCAGCATTCTCTTCTCCACACTGAACCCCCCAGGTCTCAGCTGTTCTCCATCACTCTGTGC
Organism: Myiopsitta monachus; assembly: GCA_017639245.1. Classification (NCBI taxonomy): domain Eukaryota; kingdom Metazoa; phylum Chordata; class Aves; order Psittaciformes; family Psittacidae; genus Myiopsitta; species Myiopsitta monachus. The sequence goes on along the minus strand of CM029919.1, from coordinate 94,333,404 downwards.
TCCAGGCCCTGCACCAGCTCCATTGCCCTTCTCCGGCCCCGCTCCATCACCTCAACCTGTATTCTCAGGTACCATTACAAACTAGAATTCCTTTTCACGTTGAAGACTTCAGGCATTACCAAGCAGTATTCACTTCAGACTTCCCATAAAATCCCTTCTCTTCATCCCAGGACTGAGTTTCATTTCTGGTTACAGATTGCACCAGGAACAGCTGAGTTGATTTTCTGGCCCTTCTGACATGTACACATAATGTGTCCACACATCCATGCACACTGCTCTAATACCTACATTTCAGACAAAACAGGACGTGTTGGTCTATGAGAAAATGAACATGAGGCGGCTGCAGTGTGCGCTCGCAGCCCAGAAAACCAACTGTATCCTGGGCTGCATCAAAAGGAGCGTGACCAGCAGGTCGAGGGAGGTGATCCTGCCCCTCTGCTCTGCCCTCCTGAGACCTCACTTGGAGTATTGTGTGCAGTTCTGGGGTCCTCAGCATCAAAAGGACATGGAACTGTTGGAACAAGTCCAGAGGAGGCCACGAGGATGATCAGGGACTGGAGCACATCCTGTATGAAGATAGGATGAGAAAGTTGGGGCTGTTCAGCCTGGAGAAGAGAAGGCTGCGTGGAGACCTCAGAGCAGCCTTCCAGTGTCTGAAGGGGGCCTATAGGGATGCTGGGGAGGGACTCTTCATTAGGGACTGTAGTGATAGGACAAGGGGTAACGGATTCAGACTTAAACAGGGGAAGTTTAGATTGGGTATAAGGAAGAAGTTGTTTCCTGTAAGGGTGGTGAGGCACTGGAATGGGTTGCCCAGGGAAGCTGTGAATGCTCCATCGCTGGCGGTGTTCAAGGCTGGGTTGGACAGAGCCTTGGGTGCCATGGTTTAGTGGGAGGTGTCCGTGCCCATGTCAGGGGGTTGGAACTGGATGATCTTAAGGTCCTTTCCAACCCTATCTATTCTATGATTCTATGAGGTGGGTGACTTGGCATAAGAAATTAGGGAGTCACGATGGGAGAATCCTGAGAAGAATAAAGGATCAAATGGCCTAAGTCTCAGCATTTGGAAACTTGCCTAATTATTATCCAGTGGGTCCTTAGATGACAGAAGAGAGCAAACTCTTTACCACTCAGGGAGCTCTCACTTAGTGGCACAAAGCAGTTGTCTGCCTTTTATGTCCACAGTCAACGTTGCTACAGAGGTGACAAACTCAAGCAATACATAAAACAGGTCACTGCCAGTTATGGCTAAGTTCTAGTCTCCTTTCTATAGCTAATTCTGCAAGCTGCACATGTAATCATAAGGATATTTTCCAGTTTATACAGAATTCCATATGGTGTTTTATGAATAGTGCCATGGGAACTGTGTTAAAGAACTGTGACGATGTGTTCTTTTGTTTTCCTTAATTGTTAAAGTTCACTGTGAGACCATGGTCAATTCTTGCTTAGAAAGAGATAGATATTCCCTATTCTCAGCCTCACTCCCACAGCTTTCCCTTGGCTTCCAAATCTCTGACGGGATCTGATTGACACCAGCTGGTAGGGCAAAGATTATTCATTAGAGGGTCAGCCAATTAATGATGCATGATGCTTTCCCAGGGTTTTGCTATCGTGTCCAAGGAGAACATTGAAAATGCAGCCTCCCCTGACACCTTTCAACAACCAACAGCAGCCGGAGCAAAGCTCCTGAAAGCAAACAGCTCCTACTGGGACAGACCTCCAAGACTCGAGGTGATGGGGCTTCTAATGGGGACTGCAGGAGCTTGTGTCTGGGAGTAATTGTCCTGTCAGCTTCAGAATCTAATTAGCAACTGAGAAAACAAGTGATTTCCTGAATAACTGTTGTAAACATCCAGACATGTCATTTATTCTTCTGAGAGGAGGAAATGACATAATGAGACGCACAGTCTTCAGATTCACACTGTCCATGTTGAAGAGTGGTATGGAAATGCCTTGTCTGACACAGCAGGTATTGCCTATGCTAATCTAGCCCACCTCACTCAGGAAAAGGAGGATGTACAGAAATGATTGTAAAATAGAAATATAGACTGGTTTGGGTTGAAGGGACCTTAAAGCTCATTCAGTTCCAACCCACTGACATGGGCAGGGATGCCATCCACTAGAGTAGGCTGCTCCAAGCCCTGTCCAATCTGGCCTTGAGCACTGCCAGGGATGGGGCAGCCACAGCTTCTCTGGGCACCCTGTGCCAGCGCCTCAGCACCCTCACAGAGAAGACCTTCTTCATAACATCTTATCTAAATCCCCCCTCTGGCAGGTTAAAGCCATTCCCCCTTGTCCTGCCACTACACGCTCTTGTCCAAAGCCCCTCTCCAGGTTTCTTGTAGCCCCTTTAGGTACTATATTCATAAAAATGAAAGATGGAAAGCATTCATTAAGTGTGAAAGCCAAGGCTTCTCCAAGAATAAAACTCTTCTTCTGAAGCACTCTTTTAGCTCCTTTCCACCCAGAGCTTTAACTATCAAAGCAGAGAAAGAAACAGATCACGCTCCGGAACGAACCTGCTTTACTTCATGCACCACTTACAGCTGCTGAGGATACTTTGAGGTTTTGCCATTTGTCTCAAGAGACTTTTTCAGCACAAGTAACCTCACAGCTGGTAGATTTTGAGGGAAACTTGGCTGAAACCATTCCCTCGTTGCTTGTTTTCCCACTGCAATCACTCCTTACCCTGAGAGAAGCTATAAACTGGCACAATCCTGCCCGTACGCTCAATACGACTTCACACTACACTGTCTTTCATTTAAGAGTATCACTGAGTTCAGTAGGAAATTGCTAATTGTTCCCACTCCCAGTTTTTTTAGGCTGGCAATCTGAGGCATAGACAAATACGCTGCTTGCTTCATATCATGAATGCGACAGCAACAAAGCTCCCAGGCTAATGGTCTGCTCAGGGGACCACTTTGCTGCTGACAAAAAGCCCTGCGAAAGCCAACTCTACTGTGGTGAACTCTATAAAGATCTGTCAGCCTGGCTTACAATTACCTCCATGAATTACCTTTATCCAGACAAAATACAATAAACATATTAAGAAGGCAGAGAAATTGTTAGATCCTTGATGCACTTCTCAGATATATATATACTCACCATGTTTGCTGGCCAGTGGTGTAGCGACTCGAACAGTATTTCCTCCTTATTTATCTACTATGCAACATTCAACTTAATGGCTTGTTTCTCTGTCTTTGGGCCAGAGGCCAAGGCACATGCTTGCCTGACACCAAATCCTATTAAAGGCTGCAGTAACACAATTGTCTGTTAAAGATAAATATTTTATAGACTGCACTTGCCACCAAGCATCATCATTCCCTGGGCATTTAGAGGCAACTATGTATTGGCAAGGCAAAAATAGTTCTCTAGCTGGCAACTGAAGGCAGTATCTTGCCTGGGAGTTAATAAGCACCAGGACTGCTTTCTAAAAACTGATTAAAAGCCATTCAGTGCAGTGAGGTTGGAGGAATTCAAATGTAACTATTTCATTCCACAACCTCAAAGAGCTGTTCTGGAAGTGGCAGTGGTTGGTGTCACAAACTTGTAGGAATAGCGCTGCAGTAGAAGAATCAATCAGTTTCTGGAATGAATGATAGAATCATATAATTTCCTAGGAGGTTTGAGTCAGAAGGGACCTTAAAGCTCATCCAGTTCCAACCCCCTGCCACGGGCAGGGACACCTTCCACTGGAGCAGCTTGCTCCAAGCCCCTGTGTCCAACCTGGCCTTGAGCACTGCCAGCAATGGGGCAGCCACAGCTTCTCTGGGCATCCTGGGCCAGCGCCTCAGCACCCTCACAGGGAAGAGCTTCTGCCTAAGAGCTCATCTCAGTCTCCCCTCTGGCAGCTTAAAGCCATTCCCCCTTGGCCTGTCCCTACATCCCTTGGCCAAAGCCCCTCTTTCAAGGAGAGCCCCTTTAGGCACTGGAGCTGCTCTCAGGTCTCCCCTTCAGGAGCCTTCTCTTCTCCAGGCTGCCCCAGCCCAGCTCTCTCAGCCTGGCTCCAGAGCAGAGCTGCTCCAGCCCTCGCAGCAGCTCCATGGCCTCCTCTGGCCTCGCTCCAGCAGCTCCACATCCCTCGTGTGCTGCTGCCCCAGAGCTGGATCAGGACTGCAGGGGGGTCTCCCCAGAGCGCAGCAGAGGGTACAGGATCCCTCCCTGAGCTGCTGCTCACGCTCTGGGGGTGCAGCCCAGCACATGGGGGGGTTCTGGGCTCAAGCGCACACTGAAGCCGGGTCATGGGGAGCTTCTCGTTGACCAACACCTCCAACTATTTCACCTTCTTCTCTACTGCTGCACCAGAGCAATCTTATCAAGCCATGGATTCTTTCTCCTAGACCCACTTGTCCAGGATGAAGCTGCCACCTACAAGCTGATTGCAATAACATCTCTCTTTCACAGAGCACTCTCTGTCACTGCCCCAGCTACGTTAGCAATAATTTTAATAGGAAGCCAGGCAGTAGAACATGAAAGGCAAAGATGACTCTGAAGCTCTGTGAACACATTTAATTTACTTCCCAGTTGCAGAGCTTGCAGTCTTGTTTATGTTTCAAAGAAATGATGCGACTCAATTGAATTTCACTGCTGGATGGGTTGGATTCGAAGCCTTAGAGAGCTGTCACCTGCCCTTGTAATTGTGATAACAACGGCAAGGGAGACGTGGAGATGAGAGGGGATAAAACAGGTTTCAGGTATCTTGAAACATCAGAGTTGGTATTATGAGCCCAAAGAAAAGAAAGGGGGGGAAATATCCTAGAAACAAAAGAAATGCTGGGTCTGGTATTCTCTTCCTCCTCTTCCTTCCCCAGCCAAAGTTTGACAGGACTGATTCCTTCTCATGGTACACCCTCACCTGCTGAGATTTCACTTTTTTCCTGCTTCATTTGTGTTTTATAAGGCTTTTACATTTCTAGCTCAAGTAATCCACACCTGGCAGCCAGGGATGTGAATGTCTTGACAGCATCATGGAAACTCAGTCATTATTTCTGAGTGCTCTTTCACAGTTTCCTCTCGTGCAGGGCACGCAGTGAGATGCTGATGCTGTTAATGCCACTTGATGCTGTGCCACGTTTTGATGGGTTTTTTCTCTTTCTGAAGGTTGGGAGGTCTGTTTTAATCAAAGATCCATGCATATAACCCTGTTTGGTCTCATACCCCAGTGGAACTCTAATCTTCACGTGCAGGTATATAAGGATGCTAAATTAGGAAAAGGCCACAGGCTGGCAGTCCCTTAACTCCTTAAATTACTCCTGATTCTGGCAAGTCAGAGTGAAATCACAGTATCCAATTGCATGTTCCTCTCCCCACACCCTTTTCATATAAGAACTTTAACAAAGAAGCAGTTTGCAATGGCAGATACCCCGCATCTCCATCAGTGCTCTGACAGCAAATACCTGCTCCAGCCAACAGCGACTCCGGAGCCTGGATCACTTCAGAAGGTGATGGTGAAGCACAAAAGGTTTGGTGTTCAGGATCACTTCGGGTTACTTATTGAAATCATCTAGAGCCGCTGAGTCTGCCAAATCCGACAGCACGCCATGTGAGCACATTTCCCCTCGAGATGCCTGTGCTTTTCCTTCTAGGCCTGGCTTGAGCTATCTCTCCAGGCACAGGAATGGCTCTCAGCACAATAACGTTGCTCTTTCTCACACTGTTTCAAGCGCATTGGACTCCAGGCCCAGCTGGAAATACTACAGAAACAGCTCTTTTCTTGTGCACTATTTTTGGACTTCTGTTCTACAGAAACAGGGACCAAGTGGGAATAGTTTGGGGAGAAAATAAGAGGACAAGACCGACCATTTCAGAAGCCTGGGCCACATTTGGTCTGAATACAGTTTGTCCTTTGAGAAGGAGCTTTATCTCATGGATTCATTCCCTTCTCCTACTGCTTCCTTTTCAAGAAGAAAACTGCCTAGTGCAGAACACCTTTTAATCTAAAGCTATTGGATGGTTGAAAGCACAAAGTGAAATGGAGTTTCAAAAGCATTTGGGCACTGCCCTATGGATGCTACCATTCAAGTTAATGGTCTGATTTCTTTTGATTTCACCAGCATTTAGCAAATCCTGCTAATGTATTTCTGCTGTTCGTAGGGATATACAGGGAACATTGTCTTCTTCTCTGAGAATGCGAGCAATGCTAGAAGCATGAAAGGGTCTACGAAATACAGTTCTTAAGGAACTGTACATGGCCCATCTGAAAAACTCTGTTCCAAATCACTTGAAAGGTGATCAGAGGTTAGAACAGAGAAATCAGGACTGATTTAAGCAAAGAGTAGCTGTTGGGCTGAAGCTTTCTTCTTCCTTCTGCCATGCAGCTTCTAAGCACAGTAATGTTTTAATCCCATACTTGTAACATACACATGTATGCACGTATGAGATCTAGAAAGACACCTTGCGAACAGCAAGGTTCTTCTTTTTTTTTTGCAGCTGGAATGTTTTTAAACCTGAATTTCTCTCCAGTAAATGAAATTCTCATATCCCAAATTTGCCCAAGGGATTGCAAGGAATTGGGCTCCTTTTTGTTACTTCCCACTCTCATAAATTGCTACAAATGAATACAGGAAACAACAATTATTCAGCCTTCAGGGTTCAACTTCTGGAGCCACACAAGCAAGCAGGAAGTTACTTCACATTCAGTACATTACAATTTCTATCCTTGTCGCTCAGGGCAAGGCTAAAGCTGGCCTTGAGTTTCATTTTAAATGATGGTGTAACTCGGTGTATTCCAGGGGATAAAAGCAAACTGCTCCTGCATACACGTACACACAGAGGACCTCAAATATGATCTCATTTGGTCAGACAAATGCCATGAAACCTTGGTATCCTGGTTTGTTCTTCCTCTTTCTTCTTCTACTAGTGCTACTATTATATTTTACCTCTTTTTTCCAGTTATTAAACTGTTCTTATCCCAGCCCTTTTACCTTTCTTCCAATTCTCCACCCTATCCCACCATGGAGGGCTGAGCTGTGAGTGAGCAGCTGCATGGTTCCTAGTTGCTGCCTTGGCTTGAACCATGACCCTTGGCAATGTTATAATTTTGGGCGCATTAAAGATTATGTTTCCTTTTACACAAAGTCTTTAGTAAATAAATGCAGCCTGGAAAATTAGGAAGTAGTGGCTGGAGTGGCTGACGTCCGAGGTTCAGTTACATGGGTGCCTAGTGCTATGGATGTGCTCTCAAGTTATGACACTTCGTCTCCAGCCGCTGCTACAGAAGGGCCTGAGTCTCCTCTAGGTTTTATGTCCCCCTGTAGAGATGCCCTCTGGAGCATCTCAGGTGCTGATAGACACCTGTGCTCAGGCAACTGCACTGAGCTCTCAGTGGCCTTCAAGCAGGGTCAGGGAAGAAGCAGAACTTACAGCTCAGTTTGTGTCTCCAGCAGATTCACTGCACAAACGTAGTCGGATGATGCTCCTTCTCAGAGCCTCCAGCAAGCCCTCTAGAAATCAGTTTAACATCAGCTAGGTAACTTGTCCTGAGACTGTTGCAGCCCTTAGAAAGTGCAAGCAGCCACACATCTACTACACAGATCAGCCATTATCATTTAAGAAGTCAACATATGCCAGGAGTTACTGTACAATGTCCTTCTCATCCCACTCAGAGAGATCGGGCCAGTAACTCCTGAGGTGCTGATGCTGCTGACCTCTGTAGTCTTGCATACGTATACTTTAATACAGCCTTGAGGAAATTAAGGCTTTAAAAAGGCTGTTTTAGTGCAGAAAGGGCTCTCCTTTTGTTTGCCAAAGCAGGCAAGTAATGAGTAACTCCCACAGCCTTCTTTCTGTGCTTTAGCAGGGGAGCACTCGTGGAAAGAAAAGTCTGCAGAGAGCCGTTCTAGCAGCTCGGTGAAACGACACAGGAATCCAACAAGCTGTGCTTACATCAGCCTGCAGTCTGGGAGCACGGAAAAGAGCTATATACCAGAGTGTAAAGACGAAAACCATATGCACAGTTTTACACGTTCCCCCAGAAGCCCTCCGACAGCACTAGATGTGTGCTATTAAGGCAGAATTCTGCTGCTCTGAAAATAGGGAACTGAAGGGAAAAAAACACAGGGACAGAAATAATAGAAAGAAAGAAGAAAAGGCTTTAACTTCGGTATTAAATAAACCTTTTCTTGACCCTAAACCTAAAGTAATTACCCCAATCAATAAACCTTTTGTACAAGCTCTGTCAGATCAAGAGAACTTGCCTGCCTGCACACAGCACACTGACAAGCGAGTTCAAGGCTCCCAGACCGTCTAAGTACAGATATAGGCAAAGCTTTTCAGGAAGACAAATCTAACTTGGTTTTTCTACCACTTGAAAGCATGATCAAAACCAGACAAGATCTGGATTAAAGACAATCAGACGTCTGACTTCTACTGAGCTGAATACTTGTTGGCATCTAAGCCTCGTTACAAACATGGCTTAATTTCTGTTGTACCACAGTATAAGTATGTGTCTGCTGGTCTATTTTTCACTTGTATTCACAAGATTGACTGAAAAAAGAATGTACAAATAAAAATACTTACAAAAATCAAGAAAAAGCTCAAGTGTAACATTAAATTATTCCATCTCTCCTTAAAGCTGCGCTAGTTTTACACAGTGTCATTTTCTACGGCTAACTTCCACTCGCAGAGCATCAATGGACAGATATGCCCAATATGGAAAGAGCAGCAGTGGAAGTTTTCACAGCCAAGCATCTGACCTTTACAGGTTTCTTATTATTTAATTACCCTTGAGATGTGTCCCTAATTTCCCCTTTATTAGAGATGCCTGATGTCTTGAAAAGAAAAATCCTGAAATCATAATTTTGCCTGCCATTAGCAGCTTGGGAAGCAGGGTTACGATGTAAGAATTGCTTTGGACACTTGGAGAGAGAAAAAAGGTCATCAAAATAACATGCAGATTTGAAACAATTGCTCTGAGTTCCGGTTTCTTGGAACTGCTGCAACTCCAGCAGAAGCAGGCAGAAAACTGCAGGTGACATTTAGAGAACAGTGTGTGCTTCTTCCCCTCTATTGCGCTCTGGGCAACAACACAAGAGGGACATGGAGCTGTTGGAGGGAGGCCAGGGGAGGCCATGGAGCTGCTGCGAGGGCTGGAGCAGCTCTGCTCTGGAGCCAGGCTGAGAGAGCTGGGCTGGGGCAGCCTGGAGAAGGCTCCTGAAGGGGAGACCTGAGAGCAGCTCCAGTGCCTAAAGGGGCTGCAGGAAAGCTGGAGAGGGGCTTTGGGCAAGGGATGTAGGGCCAGGACAAGGGGAATGACTTTAAGCTGCCCGAGGGGAGATTGAGATGAGCTCTCAGGCAGAAGCTCTTCCCTGTGAGGGTGCTGAGGCGCTGGCACAGGGTGCCCAGAGAAGCTGTGGCTGCCCCATTGCTGGCAGTGTTCAAGGCCAGGTTGGACACAGGGGCTTGGAGCTGCTCCAGTGGAAGGTGTCCCTGCCTGTGGCAGCGGTTGGAAGTGGATGAGCTTTCAGGTCCCTTCCAACCCAAACCAGTCTGGGATTCTGTGGGTCTATGACTGAAGCTGAAGGGATTTAAGTACCAGGAGTGATGGTTGATCTGTCAGGAGCTGTCTGCAAAGGCAGGCAGGGAGATAAACTCCAGCACTGGAACATGTTCATCCATTGGCTCACTACACTGCAAAGTTCATCAGTTGGGGGGAAAAGGTGGAAAGATTAAGGGTGCACTGATAAAGCCATTGTTGACTTCCAGGTGCTAAAGTTTTAAGGGCTGTATCATACATCATCAATGTTTTACCAAGAATAACAAAAATTCTTACGGCAAGGGGAGTGCAGACTAACATGGAAAGTTCCACCTCTGCACAGCTTTCCTGCCATTTCCAGATCAGGGCTCAGGCTCTATTTGCTTTTTATTAAGCCCTATAAAGCAAACAGATTAGATTTACACATAGGCTGGATGAAATAGTGAAATCTCACCACTACTGCACCTGCTTGGAGAGGGGAATTCTTGCAGCTAATAGGAAGCTCAGGCAGCAGTTCACCAAACATTTCTGCCTCTCCACATGGTGTCAGGTTAAAGCCATTCCCCCTTGCCTTGTCATTAAATACCCTTATCAAAAGCTCTTCTCCAGCTTTATTGTAGGTCCCCTTTAGATATTTGAAGACTATTTTAAGGTCTCCCCTGAGCCTTCTCTTCTCCAGGCTGAAAAACCCTGTTGATAGTTTCAGTTAGCCTACCCATAGGCAGCAAAAGGAAGAGAAGCAAATCTGAGCTACTCAGTCTCTTCCTTTTCCCTTCGCTAAGAACAAGTCAAACACAAAGGCATCTCCACTGAGAGCTAAGGAAAAGTCATTCTTGTCACCTTTCATACTAGGAGGGCTCTCAGTCCCATGCTTGCCTCTGTGCCCTGTAATTTCTCCTCTCCTTTCTAAGCGCAGTCCTCCTTTAAAGTGCTCCTCTGCTGGTGTCCTTCTGGTGTGTGAACTGCTGCCCTGGGGACCCTATGGGGGTGGTGATATTTTAGCCTATTGCAGGAAGGCAGCTTGCCTTTTGATGTATATTGCAAAGTGCTCGAGGAAATCAGTCGCAGTCGTTTTCTTTATGGATAGGAGACAGGGCAGGAGGAATGAAGGTCCTTCCCTTCAACTAAAGCGTTGTCTCTTGCCGAAGATCAAAGTGAGATAAACCCTTGTATCCCGTCACGGGTGTTCTACACGTGTTTCCTGGTGCTTGCTGGGTGACACGCTGGTAAACAGCGATGCCCTCCTTGCACAGACAGATAACTTTGCCTTTTGATTTCTCAGTGGCCCTGCACAGCCAAGCTTGCCTGAGCTCAGCAGTACCGGCTGCTGGAACACACTCTCTGACTCCAGAGATGCTGTTTTCAGGATCTCAGATGTTTCTTGCTTCTGCCGAGCAGGTTTTTGGCCGATAGCTCTGTCTCGGATGTGCTGATTCCAGCTGATTCCTCAGCCTTCTATTTTGCCTCCCTTACACAAGATTGCCCTGAATAAATTACCACGCTCAGGCAGAGGTGAAGCCACAAGGCACTTCTCAGGCAAGTGTTTCTATTAGAAAGCTCAGACAGTGCCACCGACGTCATTGACAAAAAGGTTGATTTATTATTGAGACACCCTGATTCTCCATTCTTTTCTATGTCTTTTCTAATGTCTTGCATTGGAGTTCAGAGGAAAGGGATACAAAAATGCTATTAAATGTTGAGAATTTGCCCAGAATAGTCTCTTTTCCCCTCCACCTGAATTGTCTTTATTATGCAGAAGCTCTGACAGGCATTAGGATGCTGTATTCTCCCCAGGTTTACGGGCAGTGGCATATCACATTATGACACCACCTAACTCCTTAGTGATAGTGATTCCAGCTCCTTTTAGCAAACAGGTTAAACTGCCAGCTCCTGCCCTCAAAATCAGTGCTAATGTTCCTGGATTTAGTTATAGCTACACTGGATCCCATAACTATGTGATGGACGGCCTCAGAATTTATGGAATTAACTATGTGTTATCAAACTGGGAATACAGATGGCCTTTTCCCATTTTTCTCCAGTTTTCTCTAGAATAATGGGAGCCAAATGATTCCAGACAAGCACTGCACAGTAATTGCAGTTGATGTTGTCCTACAGAACCTGCAATGATTATACTGGCTCTGGAAAGTTCAGGCTGTTGGAACACAGCAGATACACTTGGAAAAGCAGCACCCTTTCCATTCAGCACCTTTAGTGTGGAAGTGAAAACCCTCCTTTTACTTCAGCAAGTGCTTTACTCAGGTGAGTCCTCTCTCGCATGGGAGCTCCGTCTGAATGACTGCACAGTTTGGCTTTATGAACTTACTGTAATGATTACCATTATCAACCTGGTGCTTTCTATTCCATGATTATTAATTAATGCTTAATGCATGTTCCCAGCAGTTCCATCACCCTCACAGCATCTCTGGGGAAATACCACTCTTCTTGGTTTTACATGGTGCAGAGCAGCTGAAGCATGAGCCTAAGCTGGGTCAGGATTAGCACATCAAACAGAGTTCAAGAGTTCCAAGCTGCTGGTCCTCTTCTCAGATCACCGGATCCTACTTCTTCCTGCATCACAGCTCGACATTTCAAACCCACTCTCACTGGAACGCCTATGTCAGAGCAATAACAAAGGGAGGTTTTTCTATGTGCTTCTGTCGCAGAAATCAAATTCAATGGCAGCTTGCTTCTGACAGTCCACACAACTCCTCTGCAGGTTCCTCACCCCACACAGATAGTTCTAAGGTTCCCACCACACGTGGAGTTATTTGGCATTGCAGTTTTACACCCTGGTTCATAAGCACTGTGCCAGGTTGCTGTATCTACTTCATTCTGGCATCAACAAAAGTTATAGCACTATAGTCCTTTAGTATTTACAGACTCAAAATCTAGCAACCATGACTTGCCAGCCCTCATGAATACACTCGGAAGGTCCCTTCCAACCATTCTGTGATTCTATGATCTAAAATCTTTACTTATCTCAAGCGAGTTTCAAAGTGCACAGCTTGTGCCGAAACAGTTTCTCCTGTACGCTATAGGTTTGTGTTGATACACAGCTGTCAGTGGGCAAAGAGATTCACACATATGGGGCAAAGCTCTCTCTTGCATAGCAAAAGAAAACGTCTTTGTACTGAAACACGGAATGATCCCAGGTCAACTGGGGATATATAGAATACATCATGGACTATATACCAAGGACTGTTCTGCGTAGCATGCGGCCACGAAGGTACAGCAGGGTATAAACAAATAAAACGCGATTGCCTTAGGGTCAGTCTGATGTGCTTCTCACCCACACCATTCCCCTACGGTTCAAAGGCAAATTAAGAATGGTTTGTCTTTTCTTTTTTCCCTATGCTAGTGCAATGAGGAAAGTCTGGCTAGAATGCTTCGCACCACAGTGAAAACAAGAACAACTTCTGAGTGTGCTTTAAAAGTGGGAGGGTTTGTTTCTGTGAGAGCCTTGCTGATTTTCCTGTGTGAAGTTTTGAACTACAGACATTCTTACACAAGGAAAAGAAGGTCACTTACAGAAGAGTATTTAGAGGTTCTTGAAGGCAGCAGGTGATCAGTGTAAGTAAAATCTCCAATTGCTAAAGGAAACTGAAAGTAAACCAGCATCCAACAGAAAAGACTTCAATTCCATAAGGCAACAGGCAACTATTTCTGCTCTTGCTTTCCTGTGAACAGGGCTGAACACGTGCACTTGCAGGCCTTAAATTTAACACAGGGTATTATAACAGTGTTTCCACTTCTGCATTAGATAAACTTTAGTGCTCAAATGGAATATTTGGATCCTAATGACTTTGCTTTAATAAGACCTAAACTTTTAATTAACCTGCCAAGACAAATTACAGCCATAGCTTTTAGGTAACTATTGCAGACAGCTGAGACTCAACACCAATGCCTCTTCTGGGAGAGGAATTAATGGCAGCTTTGCAATGAGTCTGCTTTTTTCAAGCAAAGGGGAAAAAAAAAGTCTATTAAACAATCAGCGTGGCTAGAAGAAAGCTGAGTGCTAGTTTTATGGAGCAATCTTTCAATTACAGCCAAATGAATTTGGGTATATGAACAGTTTCAGCAGGCCAGTCGAATTTAAAACGAAGTATTATTGAATCAGAAACAGACTGATATTTATAGGGTGGAAGTAGCATGCCCAGTGTGCTCGGCTGTCAGGCAGCACACAGGCTGCATCCCGGCCTGCTTAGCAACAAATCAGTGCCTGTGTGTTGAACTGGCAGAGAGCACTTCTCCGCCACAGCAACTGAGAGACCTGGTTAGTTCATTTGCTCTTCTTAAGAAATCTCAGCTTCTTGCTGTTAGCAAGGAGAAATGGAGATTCCTATTACTGTGGTTCCTGCTACCAAGCCTCACAGTGCTCTGTATTAGTTTTAACCCCAGTAAGCTGCCTGAACTCCAGCTTGAGTAACTTCGGTGATGCTCGAAGGCAGGACTGTCTGTCACACAAAGCGTGGTCTTGCTCTTCTATCATTCCTATCCCTCTGCTCAGAAAGAGGAAAAAAGCCCAAATAAAAATAACTAAATGAAAAGATCAAAGAAGGAAAATGAAGCAGGGAATTTCAAGCTTGTAATCCATCTTTGGCACTGGGTAGACTCTTGTTATGGATATAGTTATTAAAAAGGCCTACAAAATACTTATGAGATATTTAAGGCCTCACAGTATTCAGCTTATTGCTAAATACAACCTCCTACAAGCATTCTTTCTGAAACCACACAAAGCCACCATGCAATTGAGTACGTGCATTAATACCTGGCCCCAAGGCATATTTAGGAGTTTAGGAATAATACAGGAAATCCTTACCAATAGCAGTAGTAAGAAAAGAAACCACTTCCGATTCCTTGCCATCATTGTAGAAGGCTAAATGCCATATTCCCGAATCTAAATACTGGATAAATCCCGTCTCATGGCTGGACAAGGGCACAAAAGCTCTGTGTTGCCGCTGAGGTCCTTCTAAGCTTCTTGCCTCCTGCGTCAGTAGACGTCTTCCATCAAGGAGCTCGACAAAGTCAAACTGAAACATAAAGAAAGAGTGACGTTTGGGTGTGCTTCAGGCTTCCTCAGGTTTGGTTTCATGCTCTGGGTCTGCAGAAGCATCATAAACAGGATTTTCTCTAGTAACTCAAATCTGTTCCTGGCCTGCCTGCAAGTAACCATTTTGGAAATAGCCAGTGTATGAATGTAATTACATGAATCAAGAAATCATCTTTATGGAGAATGGGGCATATTGACCTTATTGATGTGCTCTCATTCTGTAGAAACACATCAGGGAAACATGAGTCCAGAGTCCTAAATTGCACTGTGTGATGATAAGATGCTTATTTGTTAGTCTCTCTGTGTCTTGGCTAACAAGGGAAATAGGCAGAAAAAGCCTAACCAGGTTGTTTGCCTCAATTGCTATGGGTCACCAAGGCAAAGTTAAGAAGTATTTGTATTAAATTCTAGCAGAGGTTTTGCAGGAGTATTTTGTTTAGCCAGAAAGGGCTTTTTTCTTAAAGCAATAGCAAAAGCAGTTAAAAAATCATAGAAGATGAAGATGGAAATGAGATAAAGTCATATACAGAAGTCCCATTTGGGCAGTGGCTTTTGGAAGCCTTCCTCAAAAGGACACATCCATTTTTTGCCAGGGTAACTTCACTGGGACAAGTGCCTTGCTTTTGCTATTAGTATTGGAACTACCTTTAGTTTCCTATTTAAACAACTTCCAAGAGACTTTCTGCAGTGATTGCATTTTGTCTGGTAATATATTAATGGGACAAGTCTGATACAAGCTGAGCAAACAACACAAGTGTTAAGTGAACCTCATCTAATCTGACCTTCACCATGTAGTTAGGTGAACAGGACATCTTGGGAGCAGAATCCAGCAGTTGAGCACTTCTCTGCTCCTTGACTTCACTTGGGTTTGCCTCCCTCATCCAGTTGCTCAAATAAGGCTGTCATTTTGGGCAGGAAGGAGGGAAACAGGCATAGAGAAACACCACCACTTATTTTTGTCTCAGTAAATGTTTCTACACTGAACAGTTGCTGAGTGTTGGCTGAGCGGGCAGCAACATGTAGGCTTTTTGACTTTACCATTGCAATATATGGGTGATTCTGTTATATTATTAAGGGCATCACCATCAGAGATGAAGGCGTTATTGTCCTGTTCTATTTGGTGCTTGTCAGGCCACCCCTGGAATAATGTGTTCAGTTTTGGTCCTGCTGCACACAAAAGATGTGGATGGGCTGGAGAGGGTGCAGAGAAGGGCCACAAAGATGACTCAAGGGCTGGGCAGTGTGTGAGGAAAGGCTGAGACAGCTGGGACTGTTCAGCCTGGGAAAAGAAGGCTCAGAGAGACCTGATCCCCATGTGCCAGTGTTTAAAGGGTGGCTACAAAGAAGACGGAGGCTCCCTTTTTACAAGGAGTCACATGGAAAAGACAGGTAATGGGTAGAATTTACTCCTGGGGAGATCCCAGTTGGACACAAGAGGAAATGTTTCCCAATGAGAACAACCAGCCATTGGAATAATCTCTCAAGGGAAGTGGTGACTCCCCAGTGTTGGACACTGCTAAGACTCAGCTGGACAGGGCGCTGGGCCACCTAGTCTAGGTCATGCTTTGCCTAGAAAGGTTGGACCAGATGATCCTTGAGGTCCCTTCCAACCTGGGATTCTGTGATTCTATGAAAAGCGGTGCTGAAGCAGCTTTTGAGAACATAAAAGCTGGCACAGCTGCAAAGGACATTCCCTTTGGGGGTCCATCCAAGTTACCTTTGTCAGAGACAGGGTTTCTATTTTGAATAAATACACATCATAAAATGTACTAGTGAGAGACTGGTTAGAATGACACTTTGTGAGCCAGGTATTTGTAGCTATTGCCTAGGCTGCCTCCTCATCAGGTCTCAGTGTGGCTGCGACTGACACAGCTCCATCCCTGGCAGTGTTCAAGGCCAGGCTAGACAGAGCCTTGGGTGCCATGGTCTAGTGTGAGGCATCCCTGACCATGACAGAGGGTTGGAACTGGATGATCTTTAGGTTCTTTCCAACCCAAAATCATTCTGTGATTCTATGGTTGTGCCTTATAAGTATCCATTTCTTGCTACATACTAGATGTAGATGCTTAAAGCTTAGTGTGATGAAAACAACTTCAAGGCACCCAGCTATGGTGAGCTGCTGTTGTTACAGTCCAATTGGGGCCATGCTCCACTTGGGGCTTCCTGCCAAAAGGAGAAGTTCATTTTTAGAACTATTTACAAGATGCTGCTCTGGATGTTGATGACTTTGCAAAGTTCCTGGTTACCAGTTGTAAATAGTAATTGAACCACAAATGGATTGTGCTTTACTGCATTTTAATACAGTCAGAGATTTTTAATATGCAATTCAAGTTATTGCAAGCAAGGAAGTTGTAGATAAAATACCGCATTAATCAATTCCAATTGGACAAAGGGGAAAATGCCTCCCACAAGCTGTGATGGTCAAACCCTGAGATTTATGATTTACCAAAATTTGGCCTAGGTTAAAAAGAGTTTTAAATATTTTTTGATCTAGGAAGATTAAATAAATAATAGTAAAACTGTGTAACTTTTACTATGATTTGTTGAGAAGAATGAGAATAAATGCCACGAATTAACAGTAAACTGTTTCAGGCTTCTGCAGGCTCTATTTCTAAGACTGCAGAAAATCTGGAGCTTGTATTTCATTCCTACTTATTAGTGTCCATGGTTGTTGGCAATATAGGATAGAAAACAGATCACCACAGGTAGAGAACGTTAGAATCATAGAATAGTTAGGGTTGGAAAGGACCTTAAGATCTTCCAGTTCCAACCCCCCCCGCCATAGGCAGGGACACCTTGCACTAAACCATGGCACCCAAGAATCCATCCAACCTGGCCTTGAACACTGCCAAGGATGGAGCATTCACAAATTTCTTGGGCAACCCATTCCAGTGCCTCACCACCTTCACAGTAAAGAACTTCCTTATACCCAATCTAAACTTCCCCTGTTTCAGTTTGAACCCATTACCCTTTTTCCTATCACTACAGTCCCTAATGAAGAGTCCCTCCTAGGGACTTCATCTCCGCCCAAGTTTCCCAACAAGAATCTGGAATAGATTGCTGCTTTAGCATGGATAAAAATGACTTTCAACAATTTAGGAATAAAGATAACTTTTAACAATTTAGGAATAAATGCAATTTAACAATTTAGGAATGTATGCTGAGGGTTTACAGCCTTGGGATCAATTCAAAGATACTGACATAGAGAATATTAAGGCTCACACTACAGAAGATGGAACATCTAAGCAGAAGAAATATCTAATTATCTAAAACATAAGAAAACCTGATTATCAGCTAGAATTTTACAGCTGCCATCAACTAGATGATAGGCTGGGGGAAAGTAATTGACCCTTTATTCAATTCTTCCAGGGAGGCTGTATCACTGCTCTGATCGTACATTTTGCCAAAGTCTTGTTTATGACATTCCTTAACAAAACTTGGGAATACAAAACTCATTGGGTAAATTTATGAGGTGCAGCAGATACTGTGGATTATGCAAGACGAAAGATGAGATTTGTGTCAAATGTATTAACTATAAAAGACAAGTTTACAATTTCAGCACAGAAAACAAGTTACCTATTTAATGACTCCTAAGACTAATAAATTACAGTGAGATAGAATGTCACATAAATAAATAGAGGAGAACAATGTTGTAATTGACAGCAGGTTTATAGAATAGTAAATCTAGGAAAAGGGATCATTTAAAATCCCAAATTAAATATTAACAAATAATACATCAGTATTGATTCAATATCTGCAGCTTCATTAAGGTATTTCATCAGAACAGGGTGGGATATGTGATCTGTTTCTCTAAGTGTACCACTGGTTTCCATTGTCCCTCAAGTTATTTTTGGTGATGTTTTGGTCCAGATGGTGATTTTATTATATAATTGGCAGCTCTCAGTTAGTGGCTACACAAAAAGCAGGGTTCTGAGCATGTCCATTGCCTCCTGCATCATGTCACATAGACAAACGTGCGCCACACCCCACATTCAACATCTCATTCTTAGCAGAGGCTTCTACTGATCCACCACCACGGTGTTTTAAATGGGAAATGTGGATAAATCACTCAGACTATCCCAGCAAAAATGAGGCTAAAGGGTAGAAATAAAGCAGTGATGGTGAGGTTGGCATGGGCTTCTTAATTGCTTAAAACATTACTATGGTTGGGTTTAGTGCCCTACACTAAATAGTTTTGCTTTAAGTTCAACAGATCTGAGGTTTAGGTGTTAAATTTCACATTTGTTATTTAAAGAACTAAAACTATTCATGTAAGAACTCCTGTTCCATAACAGAAAGTAATAATGATAATAAACAAGTAAAATCAATACAGACCTAGTATGTATATATACAGTTAGTAAGTTGTGACCAAGACTTGAGTTTTGATTTAATTAATACAGGAGGTTTAAGTTTTAAGTGTTTGAGTCTCCCTGTAAAAAGAGTCTGATTAAAACGGGGCAATAACAGCACTGCTGTGTCACTGAATTTATGACCTGCTGATCCTATTGAAACACTTCAATTCTGCAGAAAAGTAGGCAGAGAAAGTGTAGTTTTATGACACCTCTTTGACATAAATAAGTTGCAGGTGTGTTAATATGTAGAAAATACCATATTACCCCGAAAGACTGTAATAAACATATTTGTTTGCTCAAGAAGAAAATAAAAGCAGGGTATTTCTATAAATCTCAAGCAGTTGTGTAGGCTTTTCAGTTAATAGCAGAGGGCAAGGGTAAGTTACAGCATTAATATAAACCTGGTAATACTTTGATAACTTGCAAGTGGGAGTAAGATGCTTTGCATTGCCAATGAGAGTTATGCCCTTCTGTATTAATCAATCTGGTGAAGAGCAGCTTAGAAACTGAAATGGGAAGTAGAGAAGGTAATGTACAAAACCCTTACTTAAGGGGCTGGTTCTACAGAGCTTTTCCCAGAATGGGATTCCGGGCCATGGCTTTTGCCAGGGTGCGTCAAGAAAAGCAACCACTTTCATCCTACAAAATGATATCTTGGCTGTTGTCTAACTAAACTGGAGGCTTTCATAAAAACTTGGTTTTGTTTGGTCATACACCAGTTACTGGGCCCTGACCAATCTCAGTCCAATCTGGCAGTCGACAAACATGATGTGAAGGGCTGGCTCAAGGCGTTTCAGCACAGAAGACACTGTGAATCTTGGTCCCATGAGGGTGAGCAACTGGGGTCTTGCTGCTTTTACCTTCAGAGGGGAAAAGCTGAAAAGAGGGAGACAGACCTGAGATACAACAGAGTGCTTAAGAGATGGGGGGTTTTGATGTAGTTTAAGTGTGGCTGCTGCTGCAAGGGTTCTGGATGGAGAAGGAGGTATCTCATGCTAACAGGAGCAACCAGTGACCACTAGCCCACAAACTCCTTTTCCTCCCCTGGCAGCTTGCTGCCTTAGGTAACCTGCCTGCTTGCCCGTGCCTGTAGCCCATAGAGTTAATGTGTGCAAACTCTGCAGTTGTCACTTGATTATCTTTCTCTGGACAGATGACATTTAACATCTTCGAAGCACGCAATAATATCTTGCAAGAAACAGCTGAAATAAAACAATAAGTCATAAGAACATACAATTTAAGACAATTATTAAATTGATGTCCCATTACCTGTGTATGTGATGGTGGGAGGCCTTTTCTGCCATAGATGCCAACCAGAGCAGCCTTTCCTAAAGACACATTGAATTTCAGATGCACTGGGTGGTCGATGAACACCTGAGATCTCCAAAAGATACCAGGAGGGATCTTCTGTGTGGCTCTTCTGCCAACATCAATTTCTCCAGAGTCTATAAAACTGTCGTCTGGAAAGAAACTACTGGGTTTTCCTGCCAAAACACAGGAACAAAAACCTTGGATTAGCCGGAGATCCTAAAAGTAATCCAATCAGACTGGTATCTCTGACACTGATCTTGTAAACCAGTCAGTAGTCCCGAGGTCTTCAGAGTACTTTGTCTAGCCAATCCATATGATTATGGGAGGAAAACTGGCAGGGTTATTCCTGGCTTCAGGAAACTGTTTGGTTTGAAAACATGGACATGGGAAGAGCAACCTGGAGAAAAATGGCTTTTTGTTTCAATGGTAGCATCAGAGAGTGTGTAATTACATTGTGAAGAGAAGATAAATCATCTGACATTAAATCCTAAATGGATATAAGTTCATGGATGGAGAAGTCATCGTTAAATTAGCAAAGAGAAGCGTAGTAAGTGTGAGGCAGACACGTCACAGAATGGAATGGTAGTGTGGAGAACAGCAGCATGAACGGTGCTAAGTGGGGAAAGGAAAATGTTTCTCTGTTAAAATTAATTCTTGACAGTGGTAACAGTGTTTGAAATCTGTTCAACAGTCCACAGGAAAAAGAAAAGGACTGAGAAAAATGAAGGAAATCACAGTTAGTAGTATCTACTAACAAATATAGAATCATGGAGTCACAGAATGGTTTGGGTTGGAAGGGACCTCAAAGCTCATCCAGTTCCAACCCCTGCCACGGGCAGGGACACCTTCCACTGGAGCAGCTCCAAGCCCCTGTGTCCAACCCGGCCTTGTTCACTGCCAGGGATGGGGCAGCCACAGCTTCTCTGGGCACCCTGGGCCAGCGTCTCAGCACCCTCATAGTACAGAAATTCTTCCTAATGTCTAATCCAAATATACTCAATGTCTATATAAATTTAGCCCTAATCTTACAATGATAAACATCTTCTTCTGCTTAGCCTTTGGAGCCCCAGCTTCGTCAAACTTTAAGCAGTGAAGAGAAAGTGACTGAGAGGTTTTAACTGGGTTTCGATACAATCTGTAAAGTGCGCTATAAATGTTCATCTTTCCAAAAGACAAGCCAATGGAGGAATCTGTTTCATAAAGCAAACACCAGGTTGGAGAGCCTGAGTCTGCAGATGGCAATCGTTACGTGCCATGATGTCCAATGGAGTCAGCAGGGAGCTCAGCATCCCTTGAAACCTTGTCTGAAAGATTCCAGGTTAAAAACTCACACACTCATAGTCCCCAAAACTGGTGGCTGCTTCAAAAACTCTGGACCCAAAAGGAGCCCATGGAATGAGGGGCAGAATGAAAACTACAGTGCCAGAATGTTGCCTTTTCAGCCTTTGCTTCAGTCAGTGGCCACAGCTTTAGCCTGCAGGGCAGAAAGGCAATGAAGGCAGCAACTGCTCAGTACAGACCCTTTATGTAAGACACTTCTAGTTAAGAAGTATGTAGAAGTGTCATCTGAAAGATTTTGGCTTTAGTAAGGAAAGCATCATGTCACCAAGGACTAATCTTCATCTGAGGAATTCAAACTAATGTTGTCTTCCCCCATTACAACACACTACTCTGTGTTTCACAGACTGAGTCATTCGAGCAAAAGGAGGAGAAACCTTTCAGGTGCATGCAACCTTTTGTTGGAAAATCCCATTGTGAGATGGCTTTCTTACAGAATCTACAGTTAGGAAATGGAAACAAAAATGTCTTTTCCCAAGCTGGATTCAGGTCAAATAGTCTTAGAATTTACTTGGCATGTTGAAAAGGCAGAACAACCTTTCATTTTACTGTTTCATGTTATAATATTTCCCTTAATATTATATAATTTTAATTATTATCCTAGAATCTTAGAATCACAGAATGGTTTGGGTTGGAGAGGACCATAAGATAACCCAGTTCCAACCCCCTGCCACTGGCAGGGATGCGTCACACTAGACCATGTCGCCTAAGGATCTGTCCAAAGTGGCCTTGAACACTGCCAGGGATGGAGCCTGAAACTTCTTATACCATCCCAGCACTATCTCTCCAGGAGAAACAGACACAAATTGTCTCTGAAATCCATATATAAATTATATGCACATTAACTGTTAACATAAATAGTCTCTGAAGGTTTCTCTTTGTAGGATGGAGATTTTTTTATCTTCTTTCTCTTTAGCAGAACTTTTGCTCTCAATAAGACTATCCCCTGATTTAAAGTCAGCCACTGCTTAAGCACACTGCTGGAGTGGGGCTTGATGGCATGTTCATTTCTGTGCTATCTTGTGGCAAAAGTTGTATTCATAGAATCATAAAACGGTTTGGGTTGGAAAGGACCTTAAGAACATCCTAGTTCCAACCCCCCTGCCATGGGCAGGGACACCTCACCCTAGACCACATCACTCAGGACACGTCACACGAGCACAGACAAGATAGCAAAGGGTGTATGCCTATTCATAGCAAAAAAAGCTCCTGTTAGTTTTGTAAGATCCTCATTTACCTTTGTGTATCACATAAACACAGAAGGAACATCACCTGACTTGTTGTCCTTTTTTAGTCAAAGTGTATATTAATAGAGATAATCAGAAGTGGCTTAGGTAAATGGACAGTGTTTCTGAACCCTTCTGTGCTGATAGAGTACAGTTGTGGGATGCAAATCAACTAGCTTGCTTCCAAAGGGGATTACTCTATCAGCTGAACTGTTAGCATTTATTTGGCATACTATAAATTACTTGTCACACTGTCAGGATTACAGGGAACAGTTCCCATGTCTTCATGCAAAGTTTCTTATTCTATTATTTAAGATGAATAGACTGAGGATTGCATTAAAAAGAGAACTAAAGGCATCACATAGTTTGGTCAAAATGAAGGCTTTATTTTTCTGATTACTACTGTCATGTTTTATAGAGTCTTCAAAATTCAGATGAAAACCTAAAATATTTGATATGCAGCCTGACTGTACATTAATAAAGATTGTACATTGGAGTGAATCAGAGAAGCTGAGGATGTAATAGATAGATCATACAATCCTAGAACGGTTTGGGTTGGAAGGGACCTTAAAGCTCATTGAGTTCCAACTGCCTGCCACAGGCAGGGACACCTTCCACTACAGCAGGTTGCTCCAAGCCCCATCCCACCTGGTTATGATGGACGTTGCTGTGCAAGAGATGGCCTGGAGAAAATCAGTGCAGTACGTGTCCTGCCTGTAAAGACAGCAGCACTTGCTCACGTGAGCAGAAATGCTTTTGTGATTGCACAAGATAATAACACAGAAATACTTGTCTGTACACACAATTACAAAGTTCATGTCTCCTTTTGGTGGACAATTCATGTCGGAGAAGCTGATACCCTCAGAGCTGTCACATCATGCTGCCAGTAGTTGACATTTATCCTGACACAGAAGTCCAAAGAAAGGCTGAATTCAGCCCCTGAAATCCATCTGTGTTCCATCAGTTTTAGCCTATAGTAAGATGAGGCCCTATGGACAGGATATTTCCCAAAGTACAATAAGAGCCAATTCAGCTTCTAATCAGAAAGGAGGTTTTAAACAGAATATCTGACTCCTTGGAATTAACTTCAGGTCTGAATTCTTAATTGGGCTGTCAATTAATTTGCTCTTGTCACACGTTACCTTGAAATTTTAGTTGCCATAGCAACTCTTCCTAATTTATTTGGCTATCAAAATGAACTATTTCATTTCAGGCCTTGCTGAATCTGCTGGTATTTTTGACAGCAAGGTACCCTGACTCATCAAAACTCTTCAGAACACACATTTCTCTGCCTTCAATTGCAGTTGATCACATGCTTAAATATAAGCATGTGCTTAAGCGCTTTGATAAACAGAGATGTGCTTAAACACAGTACTGGAGCACAGGCACAGATGAGAAGGGATGACTTACTGGGAATTGGCAAGCCATTGGTAATGACTCATTCCAAGCAGCTGTAAGGATATTCGAACACATCCCAGCCTCTTTCACTGTGATCAAGAAGACTTTCAAATGTATTTTAATCCGTTATAAAATAAATTTCAATCACATGCATTTTGGTTTGGAACAGCAGCCGTGCAGCGCTGCTAGCACGTTCAGGACAAGATGCTGTCCCCTAAAACCTACAGATCCATAGATTCATAGAATGGTTTGGGTTAGAAGGGACCTTAAAGCTCATCCAGTTCCAACCCCTGCCACGGGCAGGGACACCTCTCACTAGAGCAGCTTGCTCCAAGCCCCTGTGTCCAACCTGGCCTTCAACACTGCCAGGAATGGGGCAGCCACAGCTTCTCTGGGCACCCTGTGCCAGCGCCTCAGCACCCTCACAGGGAAGAACTTCTGCCTAAGATCTAATCTATATCTATACTCTTTCAGGCAAGATTTCCCAATATCTATATGAAGCACTAACTTGAGGTATCTCCTAATGATATAAGCAGGGTATTTCCCACATTTCTCCTTTAATAGAGCTTTTTGGAAGCAGTCAACACGTCTACTGCTGTCACTGGAAGCATGGTTGGAAAAGAAATCAAGTGGAGGTCTTTCCATCACTTGGATGGCAGTTTTGTATACATCCATTTCTTCTCATTTTGACTTTTTAAAGGAAACGGACAGATCCAAACTAGTTGTTGGGGAAATGAAACATATGGCAAGTTAGGGATAGGAAAAAGGATCTGTTACGAAGTATTTTTGACTACAGCAGCAGGGATATCTGCAGCTTGCTGCACTGTCTAGTCAGGCTTGCTGAGAATAACCCACTTAGCTGATTTGTCCTTGTAGTAACTTGATGTCAACCATCAGTTGCTAGCAAACACACTGTTTTTAAAGGAACACACATAATTATGGCCTTTATTTGGACTCATAAAGACAGATAAGAACAAAAAATACTACTATCAATTTAAATGAAACATCAAAATATAGGCTCTCAGCCAAACCCCAGGGAACTGTGTAAACTCTGGAGTGCAATGAGTTGCCAGAACAGTAGCATTCTTCTAATCTCTTACCCACAAAACTTCCTCCCCCAAGTAACTATCAAAAGTAGCCAATGACTTCAATTTGACTGGACTCTGCTAACCTTGCCTAGAGAAGCGTGACAGACAAAAAGCTGTCTGAAAACCTGAGTTTCTCATTTCTCTAGCTCAGTCTTAGGAGGGATAAAACACCTCCTCTTTGAGCATACAGGTACTGTAGGCAGTGCTGCCTCTATACAAAGCACAGTGAGATATAAAGCTGTTGGATAATGCACTGCAGAACTGAAAACCTATCACTTGCTCTGATTTCAGTTACAATCACAAGCTGTCAACATTGTGATGCTTTGTGGAGACCAGGCCTTTTATCTGGCTACTTTTGCAAAGAGATGTCCAACTCAGGGGTGCCAAAAACCACACTGTAAGGTAAATATTTTGGTCTTCAAAACATATGGGACTAAGTGGCAACGAATAGGCAGACTCAAACGCGTTATACTAGTGTAGGGAGACTTGACCCAGTGCTCAAGGAATCATTTAATATTCAAAACACATTATTATTCCTATGAAAACAGCCACTCGAGGCAGGGTTTCACGATGACCTTCTGAAACCTGTGAGATATGGTACAGATGGTTCCACTTTGTATTTGTGGTTAAGTTGCATGTAGTTTTATGACATTAGTGGACATCAGAAGAGTATGAAACTTAGAAAACATAAGGAAACAAGACCGACGACTACTAGTTCTAGATGTGAAAGACTGGAAAAAGCACCTGGTGATGGCAGCATTGAGGGTAATGGAACATGAGATTGGATGGCTGGAGTTCAGAGGCAGACAGAAGACTCACAACATGGACACACACCAACCATACCTTCACTGGTTCCTTTGCCTTTCCTGTCAGGTAACTCTAACCCTGTGCCCCCCGAAGGATATAAGGAGACGTCCGTTGGCACTGGCCAACTGCTGGCTGTGTCTTCCGTGATCTCATACATCTGCCCTTCCATCGGCTGCAGGTGCCAGTTTAGGCCAAACAGGTGCATGGCTGTGGTGAGCAATGAGAAAAGTCATCTTTTTCTGTTGAGGAGAGGTTCAGAACTATATGGGCACTTTCTAAAGGCTCCACTGCCTTATGAGTGGTGTCTGCTTTAGGACAAGAATGGCATTAATGTCATCAGACAGCCCCTGCTGCTTCTACCGTACCAACTCCCTAGGTCTTTCCACCCACTTAAACTCGTTTTAGATCACCTGTACCAATCCATTCTGCTGCTTCCAGTAGAACTCCTGACTTGCGGCCTGTGTGAGGGAATAACCAGGCAAAGTGCTTCAGAAAAGGGCTGGGGTGAAAATGTGTGAACACAGAAATACAAGGAGTAGTATTTAACAACATACCAATAAATCCCAGGAAACCGTACTCTGGTTTATGCTACTGTATTCATAATGTATTATATAGGTTATTTTCTGCTTCTTTTTATTTTGCTTAAACCCACCAATTATACCCAGAAACACATAGATATATCTGACAGCTTTTCCTGTATAAGACCAAATAAAAACTAAGGCAATTTGAGACCCAGCACCCCAAATGCAAGTGGCTGCGACTGAGCGCTCCTTAGTACAACTCAGCTCCTCCTATTCGGATCAAAGATACCTCCTCAAGGTTTGGAAGCAAGCAGCACCATTTAGCTTTGTGTGGTACCAGGGCAGAGCTCTCTGTCAAAGTCACCCAGTGCATATGTGAATAGATTTCCAGGAATTTCATAAAGGCAGGGGAAGTTAAGGAGCAAGACAGAATACTTAAAGCAAACACATAGATGAGGAGTATGGAAAACCATATGCTTATACCATTCATAGTTGTCCCTTGAAAATGCAAAGGAAAAGAATGTGGTTTCCCATATCAATCCCCAACATAAACATTTCATACTCAATCAGGATCCAGTTTAGCTCCAGGCTCGCACAGCCAAACGATCCGGTAGTTGCTACATTTGGAATGACATGTCTTTTTAAGGGAATACCTTGGTATCTTACACTCTAATTCCTCCAAGTAACTGCACAATGGCACAAGCATCACAGCCACTTAACATAAACAGAACCAGCGAAGAAACAGAGTATTTCCACAGCCCATAGTTCTTATTTTCTTCTCAAAGATACATCTGAGCTTGGCGAATACTGTTAGGGACAAGAGGTTAGTTTGTTTAAGCCAGTGCATCAGGAACAATCTTTTCAAGAGGATTGAAAAGCAATCAGAGCAGTTCTCCACAAACAGCATGTTTAGGCAATTTTAGCAAAATCAGTGACTTCCTTCCCACTTTCATCTCAATGAGGTCATCTACCATTTACTAACATGAATACGGTTGTCTTTGCACAACTACATCACAAAACACAGTGAGAGTGAAACTTTCCTTTTACCACGTTAATAAAGTCTTAATCATTAGGAAAGAAATACACTCCTAAAGCTTCCAACTGCAAGGAATCACAGTGAGGAAGGCCTCATGAGGACCTGCTCAAAACCTGAACGTTTTTATCCAGGTACGCATTCCAAGAAGGAATGCCAGTAACACAACTGGTAACTCAACCAGGATACTTTAGGCATCTGAAAGTACATTTCCTTGGCAGAGAAACTGTGCAAGGCAAGAGAGGAAATCAGGCTGGAAGCAAGGAATTTGCATCAAACATTTGGCATGGCTGTGCTTGCACAGTATCTTTGTGTTTATACGGCTCTCATCATCCGAGTGCCTGGGCACTTCAGAGCTATTGACCTCATGGAACCTCATCAGGTAGGAATCTGTTATTCCTCTTTCACTGCAAGGAAAAAGAGAACTACAGCAGATTAAAGGACTTGTTTGGGCATTAAAGTGTGATTGTGTGTTCATTCACTTAAGTTACTCCATACTCACAGGTTCACAAGCCCTAACAGGCATTTCATGGACTGCTCCACCAGTAGGTTTCAGAGGTGGATGCTGCCTAAGAATGCCACCCAGGCTGGACCTCTCCAAGGACCAGGTTACCAAGGTGCCGCTGGATGTTTGTAGTTCCAAGTGGAATGAAACAAGTACTGTTCATTCCTCCAAACCCAGGCAATCCTATACAGCAAGCAACCTGGATGCCTCTTCAAATCCTAAGTGTTTAATCCCAACTCCACCTATCAATTTCAGCTTCATATTCAATTACTTGCATGAGCTTATACTGGGCATCACTGGTTCAGGCAAGAACTGAATCAGTGGGCTGTTGGCTCTGTTCTTTGGATATCACAGCCTAAGTGCCACAAAAACTCTCAGGAACACAATGAAAGGCCATTGTCTCCCTGGAAAGACACTGTTTATTTTCATCTCCTTAGGAGGAGTTTGTTGCATGTGGATCATTACTTACTGCAAGAAAATGAAGGTGAAGAACTCAGTTTGTTTGGGATGGGTTGGAAAGCTATAAGCATTTCTTCCAGGCATGTAAAATACATTTAAAAACACCTGAGAGGAAATGTCTTATGAAGGGAACATCTTGCTTCAGTGTAATGATGAAACTGGCAGCTTGGAAGTGTGCTATGGCTTTTTTTTTGACATTATCCATCTCCTTTAGCCACTGAATCAACCATTCGATATCACCATTCATTCCTGAAGGTCTGAAAATTTTCTTGTCCCAATACAGAAAATATAACAGAATAACCTGTAACATAGATACTGTGTTATCACACAGAGATAAAAAGCTTGCATTAATACATTAACTTTTGTCTTTGGTTAATAGATTTTGCCTAAGGCAATAAGCTTCTGGTGTTCATTGATACCATCATCACGTAGGTCACAGAAGCAAAGAATCCCAGACTGGTTTGTGTTGGAAGGGACAGCTCATCCAGTTCCAACCCCTGCCATGAGCAGGGACACCTGCCACTGGAGCAGCTTTCTCCAAGCCCCTGTGTCCAACCTGGCCTTCAACACTGCCAGGGATGGGGCAGCCACAGCTTCTCTGGGCACCCTGGGCCAGTGCCTCAGCACCCTCACAGGGAAGAATTCCTTATGTCAAATCTAAATCTACCCTCTTCATTTGGAACCATTATCCTTCCCCTGTCACTACAGTCCCAGGTTGAAAGCCTCTCTGCATCATTCTTACCAGCTCTCGCTAAGCATTGGAAGGCTGTAAGAAGGTCTCCAGTGATGACCCATGAGATCTATGCACACCATGCATACAAAAGCACAAACATCTGAGAAACACAGAGATATATTTGAAAATCATTTTGGTTACTAAGCGGCTTAAAAAGAGTTCAGAAAGGGGTGCAAAAGGCTGGAGCTAGTGCTTTATCCAGGGCTTCTGATTTGATGTTTCCAACCACAAAACAAAAGCCTATAAATATTCCCACCCATAAGGCAAACAGGCATCATGCAATTTCTGCTGCAGTAGGCATCCAGAGGAGCCTCCCCAAAACAAGAACAAAGAGTTGGATTTACTTTGGAAACACAGTCCAGTAGTAGGCAGTTGTTAGGAAGTCTTCTGATCAAGTCTTTAATAATAGTATCTTCCAAATAGCAGTGACAAGCTGGTAGAACATCCATTCTTCTGTTTGCTCCCTCTAACTGCCACACTCATGCTAAAAAGTCAAGTAGTAACAGCAGTGGATGCTTTGGGTCTCTACATCTCAGTGGGATGTGTGAAACTCTTGATGCACTCAGATGTTTAAAGGACTTCGGAGAGGTACAAATCAACCTTGTCCTCTGCTAAACTGATGCAAAATTCTTTCTTTGAGACAGAAGGAAAAAGAAGACCATAATCAAGGAAAAACCCCAGAACAATGGATGAGAGGCACAATCGGATACTCTGAAGTGTTAATGTTCCTGAAAGTAAAGTGAAGCTGTAAAAATAGTTTGAGATCCCTGATGTTCTCAGTCTCCAGGTCAATGGAACCCACTGTTGACATTTTCTCTGGCTTTTTCTCCCCCTCTTTGCTCGGCTAGATGGAGAATGTGGCTCACAAAGAGCAAATGCCTTCCTAAAAGCCTCTCTGTCCTTCTCCCTCTCCTTCCCCTACAGGATGCTCAGTAGATACTCAGCTATTGAAGGCCCACCATGTATTAAAAGAGCACACTGCAATTAACAACCGTTAAAGTGTTCCCTTTTGTAAAAGACCATGTAGCTTTCACTGCCTGGGAAGCCTCCTGACATGCCCTTTGTAGAAGCTTTGCTTCTCTTTCCCATGGCTAATAAAACTCTCGTGTCTGCCTTCTCTTGGAACAGAAACAAGACTTAGGGGAAACCCTGCATGTGTCCTCTCTGGGCTGTTTCAGCATCAACAACTTAGATGATATAAAGGCACCTGGGGCTTCTGGCCCATTATACTCACGTTTTGACATTAAATCTTTGACTTGCACAACCTTTTAACTGTGGCTAAGTGCTACCAAAAAGTGCCCTGAAACTTGCTGAGCCAATAACAGTTTTCCATGGCAGAATAAACCAACTTACCCTCAGTCCTAACTCACTTGTGGCTGCCTTCAGGTGAGGAAAAGAAGGAGGCCAAACTCCCTTCCTTTCAGGGTTTGGTTACTTTGCTCAGTTCAGCATTCCAGTGTGATGCGGCTGCTCATTTGCTGGACTCAGATTCACTTTAGCAAAGTGAATTTGCCCACAGTTTAGCATCAGCTGAGCTGTTCAATCATCCAAATAAATCAAAGTTCATCTTGGTGAAACCAAGTATTCAGGATAATGTTTCTTGATGTTTTAATACATTATCTTTATGTGTATTGCACTATTCTGACTCCATAGCTGCTTGTGGAGGCCATAAGCAACATTAGCTGATGTTTATTAAGCCAAATAAAGAGGAAAATTGTTTCCAAGTTTGTTTTGAAGAGACATAGGCATGTGGGTATCTTGCATTATTGCCACTTGCTTGTGACACAGCAAAATACTAAAGTCAAAACACCTTACGCAGTGAAGTGGGAGAACAAAGAACCTGGTGCAGCATTTGGGATGAAAAAGGACAAAGAGAGTAATAATTCACACAGTCAACAAAATGGACATCATTTCAGAAAGGTTGATGGAGCGACGGAATTCGCAGAGAGAGGCAGATGATTGTGACAGATCACAGGGAGAAGAAAAGATAAGACATGCTTACTGAAGCATGTGTGACCCCCAGAAACCACTGCCGTCAGCAGAACATTGAAACCACACTGCTGGCCCTATATTAGCTTGTTGATTTGCAGCAAGCTAAGTGTAATAAATAACCAAACTGATCAATTGTGATGCTTGAAGCTAAGGCGATGCCTGAAGCCACCAGCTGCTTGAAGAGTCTTGTTAAAGGCATTCTCACAGCAGCTTGCAGGCTCTCCTCTCTCCTGTCCTGCCCTGTCCTCTCCTATCCTATCTTATGGCCTCCTCTCCTCTCCTCTTTCCTACTGCAGCTGGCTTGGTGATTTCTAAGGAATGAATAAAACAGCAACAGTTTTACTATTGAAAACTGAAGTTGCCCTGAAGAGTTTCTCAGAACTGGGAGCTCAACAAAGCACTAAGTTAATCATCACCACTGCGAGCACGGTGCAGAGAGTGAACAGCATGTAGAAAAGACCAAGTCCTTTGAGCTTCTCTTCTGAAACACTTAGGCAGTGTTTCCACTAAGAATGCTCCATGCACTGAAACTATCTTTACCTAAGGATGCCTATACACAGTATTGTGTGCAGTTCTGGGGTCCTCAACATCAAAAGGACATGGAACTGTTGGAACAAGTCCAGAGGAGGCCACAAGGATGATCAGGGACTGGAGCACCTCCCCTATGAAGATAGGCTGAGAAAGTTGGGGCTGTTCAGCCTGGAGAAGAGAAGGCTGCGTGGAGACCTCAGAGCAGCTTCCAGTATCTGAAGGGGGCCTATAGGGATGCTGGGGAGGGACTCTTCATGAGGGACTATAGTGATAGGACAAGGGGTAATGGGTTCAAACTTAAACAGGGGAAGTTTAGATTGGATATGAGGAAGAAGTTCTTTATTGTAAAGGTGGTGAGGCACTGGAATGGGTTGCCCAGGGAAGTTGTGAATGCTCCATCGCTGGCAGTGTTCAAGGCCAGGTTGGACAGAGCCTTGGGTGGCACGGTTTAGTGTGAGGTGTCCCTGCCCATGGAAGGGGGGTTGGAACTGGATGATCTTAAGGTCCTTTCCAACCCTAACTATTCTATGGTTCTATGATTCTATAGGGCTGGAAAAGCTCTGCTCTGGAGCCAGGCTGAGAGAGCTGGGCTGGGGCAGCCTGGAGAAGAGAAGGCTCCTGAAGGGGAGAACTGAGAGCAGCTCCAGTGCTAAAGGGGCTCCAGAAAACCTGAGGAAGGGCTTTGGCCAAGGGCCTGTAGGGACGGGCCAAGGGGAATGACTTTAAGCTGCCAGAGGGGAGACTGAGATGAGCTCTTAGGCAGAAGCTCTTCCCTGGGAGGGTGCTGAGGCGCTGTCCCAGGGTGCCCAGAGAAGCTGTGGCTGCTCCAACCCTGGCAGTGCTCAAGGCCAGGTTGGACACAGGGGCTTGGAGAAAGCTGCTCCAGTGGAAGGTGTCCCTGCCTGTGGCAGGGGGTTGGAACTGAGTGAGCTTTGAGGTCCCTTCCAACCCAAACAGTCTGGGATTCTATGATCCTATTTCAGTATATTTTGCATAAATAACACAGGGGAGTGCACAAGCTTTGGAAACACCAGATTCCTCTGCACAATCACTGCACCCTCCTCAGCTCAGCTGTGCTAACACTGGGCTCTATGTGGAGAAGAGTTTGCCTCCAAAAAGGCACTTCAGTGCACTGGTGACAGCAGAGAGAAAGAACATCAGGAAAGAGCGAGGAGAAAGTAAAAGGGACTTGGAACAAGAAAAAGAGCTGGAGCTCAGTCAGTGGTTGAGAAGACATTTATACATCTTGCTCCTTTGCCCTGCCCTCATTCTGTGCACTCCAGCATAAGGTATGTGGTGGCTACATATTCCTCTTCAACCTTCAGCTTCGACAGCAGACTTATAATAACACAGTCTCTGAGACCTGAGGTTTGTGTTTTCTCCTCACAGAAAAAAAAAGAAGCTAAATTTCACCAGTGAACTACTCAGGGCTAATTTTGACTCAAGGCAATGTATTGTCTCCCCTCCTGTCTCTGGAATCAACTCGCCTGTAATTATCTGGATAGCTGTGTCCCTCTACACTGAAATCAGATGATTTCTGTAGAAGTGGGAGAATTGACTGTTGCAGAATTAATCATATTTCTGTGACATTCCATGTTATGAAAAAGAGCTTTTCAGCATGAAATAATCACTGGTTTGTCAATCCCCAACAACTCAAGGAAGATATTAAGAGAATGGAAACAGTAAAACAAACACTAAAAAAAGAGATATCAACCATTTTGTTTTCCTCTTATACCTCTGTTCCATTTCAGTGCTAGACAAGGCTTCTGTGTCCCAGCACGGCAGAACATACCAATGCAGCTGAGGACTGAAGTGGCCCTATGGCCTGACTGATGCTGGAAAAAGCTAAAAGAAGTAAGTATGGATGCAGTACATTTTACCTGCTCTTCTTGTTTATATGATCAAGCCCTGGACCCAACAGATCCAAGATGTTGTTTATCTAAGGGCAAGGGACACCCTGAGCATTGCAGCTATTTAGCACCCAAGTATCTAACAGGTTCTCAAGTCAGGAATTGAAATATAGGACCCTGACTAAAGATCCCAGTGGTTCTTAACATCAGGAATTCACATCATTTAGACATACAGTTTGGATCTACACATACACCCCTGGAATTGTTCAAGGCCAGGTTGGATGTGGCTTGGATCAAGCTGCTCTAGTGGAAGGTGTCCCTGCCCATGGCAGGGGTTGCAACTGGATGGGCTTCAAGGTCCCTTCCAATCCAAACCATTTTGTGATTCTATGGTGGGGTTTTAGGACCTTAAGCAAGAGGTAGGTGCTTTCACAGCCAGCTCAGTAAAGACACATGCTATAGAACACCTCTAGCAATACCTGGGACCCTGCCTGCTGCCTGGCCATTCCTCCACATCCAGAGCTCAAACTATGCATGTACCAGCAGCGTTTCTTTCAGAGGTAATTCAGGCTTCCTCCTTCCCTCAGTCAGAATCACCATGTACAAAGGAGGAATTCAAATTCCTACCTCTTCAAATTCTGCCATCAGAGTGGGAACTGCCTCTGGGGAAAACAAAGCATTGTGGTAATCACCTGAAGTCCCAGCTGCAAATGCATTTACTTGCTTTGACTTGACACAAACCAGTTATTCTTTGACCCCTCCTGACTGCAGAGCTGTATCAAAGCTTTCCAAGACAGCAGCAGATGGTCTACCAAATAGTATTAGCTCCTTCTAAGGAGAATACTTTATATTTTAATTTAGTTCCCAATTGCTCTTAATAGGGAAGAAGAAAAAGAGAGCTTCCAGCTGAAGCATCACATTTCTTTGAAACCTTTAAGGAAGTGACTAGAAAGACACATTATAAAATGAAGCAGTTAAACTCAATGTTTGTTCAATGCAAAGAGTCAGCACTTCCTATTCAATGTCTTCCTAATTACCCCTGGGGATCAAAGACTTTCAAGTGATTGCCTGTCCATTCAAACTGCTAATAGATGATCACTGGCCCCTCTAGTGCTATAGCAGCTTGCTCGATGCTCCTCATTTCCTGCAGGAAAAGGGAAAATGCAGTTTTAAGTGGATAAATGTAAATATTTTTATGGTTATTTTAAGGAGCATTTCTAAGTGTCAACCTATAGTTAAAAAATAGACATAGAAACTGTGGTTTATCCAAGGAGCTGTCTGCTTAAATACAATCTGTCATTCCCTTCAGCATCTACACCACTAGGAAAGCACAATAGGAGGTTGAAAGATGGACTTCAGCAACAGTTTGCTGCTACGAGGCAGCTTACTGCACTGAAGAGATGCATTTCAGCCCCACGGCTCTAGTAAATGTGGTGTAACACATGCTCAGGCCTCTCTCAGTAAAATAATATTTTCCCTTCTAGATACCTTTTCTGGCAGAGACCGTATTCCTATAAATATTAGTGAGATCTTTCGTCAAGATCAAAGTCAATTATAAGATGGTCCCACTGTACCTCTAAATGGAGTTTTAATTTGTGTGTATAATATTAGAAATAATGGTGGTTCCCATTGGGGTACTCACTTCAATTAGAGAAATGAGGACAGGCAGCACTACCACAGGGCCTCCTACCTTGCTTTGCAATTACTATGTTTCTGAGCTAGCCTGGTATGGACAGTATGATTTGACAAATGCCATTTCATTACATCCATATAAAATGTAAAACCCTAATTAAAAAGGGTGCAATTTACATAGGTAAATAAACAACCTCTCACATGCTTTCCTTCCTTCTTAACTCTGCTAGATATAAGGAAGCAGCCTTCTACCTAGTGGCTGGAGAGCAGCTTTGGCCAAGGGCCTGTAGGGACAGGCCAAGGGGAATGGCTTTAAGCTGCCAGAGGGGAGACTGAGATGAGCTCTTAGGCAGAAGCTCTTCCCTGTGAGGGTGCTGAGGCGCTGGCCCAGGGTGCCCAGAGAAGCTGTGGCTGCCCCATCCCTGGCAGTGCTCAAGGCCAGGTTGGACCCAGGGGCTTGGAGCAAGCTGCTCCAGTGGAAGGTGTCCCTGCCCATGGCAGGGGTTGGGACTGGATGAGCTTTAGTTCCCATTCAAACCCAAATCAGTCTGGGATTCTATGATATCAGAAAACCTGCTTTCCAACATGAATATAAAGGGTTGCTTAAAGTCCAAGAAATGCAGTTTGCTGTGTAAAAGCCACAAACGATGCCTGCTTTCATCTATCACCCCAGCACAACAGAGGTGGGATCAGTGTTCAAATGCAGCATCCCAGTTTAAGGGTTAAGATCTAAACACTGTTGTAGAATGTGATGTGAGAGCCAACCTCTCAGAGGCTGCCTGTTCATCCCTCCTTCTGAACATGAACATGATTTCATTATAAGGACAAGTAAATTATTTGAGAGCGCTGCTTGGGGTATAATCCTACCATCAGCTGAAAACTGCATTAGTGTTATTAGTCACCATGTACATTCTAATAGCACTGGAGCTCCAGCTGGGCTGTGCTAGTTGACGTAGGAAAAATGAACAACATGACAAGCTCAGAATCCTTTGATGGCCAAAGCAGAGCTTTAACCTGAGGTTTACTTAGAGCCTGAATAAAACAAGTACCTTCAAGTGTGTGTTGGAAGAGCTGGAAATTCAGCATGAATTGACACACTTCACAGATCTGCACATGTATTCAGGAGCTTCTCATTGTTTTAACTGCATTGGATGACAAATACGTGACTATTTCTTAAGCAGGCTAAGAATGTTTTACTTTATTTTCTAATGTTTCTTCACATAAACTTGAAATCCAAGAGATTTTTCCAACAGTTCACTTGGAGAGGGAAAAAATCCTTTATTTTCCTGTATAAGCACTCAGCAAATGGATACAAAAGTACAGTCTGGGAAAGCTGTAAAGTGTGTGACACAGCAAATCATAGAATCACAGAATGGTTTGGGTTGGAAAGGACCTAAAGATCTTCCAGTTCCAACCCCCCTGCCATGGGCAGGGACATCTCACACCAAACCGTGCCACCCAAGGCTCCAACCTGGCCTTGAACACTGTCAGCGATGGAGCATTCACTTCTTAGGGTAACCTGTGCCAGGGCTTCACCACCCTCATAAGGAAAAACTTCCTTATATATAACCCGAACTTCCCCTGTTTAAGTTTGAACCCATTACCCCTTGTCCTATCACTACAATCCCTAATGAAGAGTCCCTCCTCAGCATTCCTATAGCCCCCCTTCAGATACTGGAAGCTGCTCTGAGGTCTCCACGCAGCCTTCTCTTCTCCAGGCTGAACAGCCCCAACTTTCTCATCCTATCTTCATACGGGAGGTGCTCCAGTCCCTGATCATCCTCGTGGCCTCCTCTGGACTTGTTCCAACAGTTCCATGTCCTTTTGATGTTGAGGACCCCAGAACTGCACACAGTAAAATTAATGACACAAGAATATTTTTCCTGTCCAGAGAAAATAGGCAACATCCAGTACTGAACTTTCAGGCAGTATAAATCTAAGAGAATGGTTCAGATCAGTGTGAAAAGCTCTCTCCATATCAGAACACAACCTGATGATTGTTCCCTTGGATTTAGGACGAAACCCAGCACATAGATTAAGGCAACTGCTGGCAAGTGCAACCCAGAGTGTTCTCTTAAAAAGACCCACAGCCATCTTTATATTTAATTACACCTAAAAAAAGCTTTAGCTCAAGAAACTCCAAGTTCACCAAGTTGAGCACTCAAAAGCCAGCAGAGAACAGTAATAAGATGGCTTGTGTGATTTCAGATCAGCCCCCCTATGCATATGTAATCTGTAATAGCCTTTAATTCCCTCATCACAGGCTATTTTTTTTCCACTGGCCCAATGCTGAGCAGAACAATGGCACAGAAATTGCCACTCAACCCTGGCAGCTCCAGCATTGTCACACGTTCAATTGCTTTCTAGGGATGCCATATGTGCAGCCTGGTTGGTAGCAATAGGAGGGGGCTGGAAAGGGAAGGAATACACTCAGTGCAGACGATTTTGCTACTGCTTTCTGAATAGGTCCCTACTGAGCATGTGTGAACTTGGGTTTTCTAATTTTGTGGCAGCCAGATCTGGGTGGATTTGGGATATGATAAAGGATATGGAGCTGCTGGAGCAAGTCCAGAGGAGACCGTGAGGATGATCAGGGGCTGGAGCACCCACTGTATGGAGACAGGTTGAGAACACTGAGGCTGTTCAGCCTGGAGAAGAGAAGCTGCATGGAGACCTCAGAGCAGCTTCCAGTGTCAGAAGGGGGCTACAAGGATGCTGGGGAGGGACTCTTCATCAGGGACTGTAGTGATAGGACAAAGGGTGATGGGTTTGCCAAAGAAGTGATGAATGCTCCATCCATGGCAGTGTTCAGGGCCAGGCTGGACAGGGCTTTGGGCGACATGGCCTAGTGTGAGGGTTGGAACTGGATGATCTTAAGGTCCTTTCCAACCCGAACCATTCTATGAGCCTGTAAGTCTATAAAATAACAGTAGGTCCAACAGCAAAGTTTTGCAGAAGTGAACGACCACACAGGGATCCAGACCCCTACCCTCACAAGTCTATTTAGGGTTGTTCATTTGTAATTACTTCGGCCATGAGAATTTAGTTCCATCATTAAATGGGAATGTATCACAATGCCTCCTCAGGGACATAGGACACTGACTCACCCCTTCATCTCCAACGACCATGTTGATCATAGTGAATCAAACAGTATCAAACAGTGTAACTTGATCATCTATATTATTTATTTGTTAGAAGGGACTCTTCCAAGATTATGGCTCTGCTCAGCCAATACCTTCCGAATTCCTGCGCACAATTCAGCTAGCAAGGACCGGAGATTATTCACAATAGATAGTTTAAGTGCCATCATCAGTAAGAATTGAACATTATAGAAATGCAACCACTCTGGACCAGCTGGATGCCCAGAGTGGTCCCATGTACATGTTTTACAACCTGAAGTAGTACACGATACAGTTTTACTGGAGAAGGCGTGCCACTAAGTAACCACTCGGATTAATACTGTTTGGAATATCATTAGATTTTCTCAATAAAAAGCCACACGAAGCCCCTTCAATGCTTGAATTCATTATCATTTCTACCAGAATTAAACCAGATCCTATTCCAATGATAGTTCAATCAGAGCTTCCTTTGAAATACTTCATGTAAGTATAGCCTTCGTCTCTGCTAACAGCCTTGATCTGCTTTGCTTTTTAAAGAGTCTCTGCATAATGAAGTGACGCTACAGTTGTACAACACAAGCAAGGTGCAATGTTGCTGCTGTGTTATGTGCCACCATATTTGAAAACAGTGAACATATGCTGTTCTTATCATCTTTCTAGGCAAAAGCTTCTGGCTGCAATAAGGACAGGCTTGGAAGCTAAGGTATGATAAAATCAAATAAAGTGGAAGATAGAACCACAGAATCCCAGAATGGATTGGGTTGGAAAGAACCGTAAAGCTCATCCAGTTCCAAGCCCTTTCCATGGGCAGGGACACCTTCCGCTAGAGCAGCTTGCTCCAAGCTCCTGTGTCCAACCTGGCCTTCAACACTGCCGGGGACAGGGCAGCCACAGCTTTTCTGGGCACCCTGGGCCAGAGCCTCAGCACCCTCACAGGGGAAGACTTCTGCCTAAGAGCTCATCTCAGTCTCCCCTCTGGCAGGTTAAAGCCATTCCCCCTTGGCCTGCCCCTACAGCTCTTGGCCAAAGCCCCTCTCCAGCTTTCCTGGAATCCCTTTAGGCACTGAAGCTGCTCTATGGTCTCCCCTTCAGGAGCCTTCTCTTCTCTTCTCTTCTGACCCTGCCCCGGTCTCTCAGCCTGGCTCCAGAGCAGAGCTGCTCCATCCCTCACAGCAGCTCCGTGGCCTCCTCCGGACTCGTTCCAACAGGTCCAATAGGAAAAGCTGGTGAAGATGGGAGAGGTTTTCATTTAAACACAGAGATTCAACGACCTCTAACTACCTATTTACTGAGTATCAGATTCTGATCACTCAAAATGAACTGTTTAAGTGGTCCTTTTGGAGCTCTAAAGTTCTAGCATAAACAGTGGTGCTGAAATCCTGTCAGAGAGGGAAAGAGGGGATTGATTCTTTATTTTACAGGTCATCTAGTACATTGTCTAGGTAGTATACTTCACACCACTTCTCTTAACACTATCAAGATGTATCTCCACCACATAGCTCAAGTTTAACTACAGGTAAAAACCTTAGAGAATGCATCGCTGCACATATCCAACAGAAATTTAAGACCTGGCTGCAAAACAGGCTTTGAAGCCATCTTCTAATTTACATAGAATATGATGGGAGAGAAACACTGAACTATAACTGAGGAATAGTTTTCACTGTCAGTAACATCCCTTTCCTGAGCTTACGCATGACAAGTTACCGACAAAAATGCACGGTATTTAAAATCACTGTAAGAAAGCCCATTACAGGCAATGTTTCTCTCTGTCGCCACTTAATCGCAATTAAATTTCACACTAATTAATGAAATAGAAACCTGGACTCAAGGAAAAACCCTTCCAGTAGATACTGAGATCTGTAAAACTGACTGCTTTTCAGTGTCCATGTGCAAAGGTCAATCTAAGCCGTGAAATGAAGATCAGAGCAGCATATCTCTGCCACTGTCATAAGGGTGACGTCAGTGTGCTGTTATTTTTCCTTTGGTTGGGGCTTATAGCAACTGGTACAAGCTTATAAAAGCTGAGAGCCCACATCTTACCATTTAATAAGAACAGATGGAATTAAATTCATCCCTTCTTGTATTAAAGATTTTTATGTTGAAGAAAAGATCATGCATCTAAAGGGCTATGGGTGATACGTGATTAAAGTATGGTTTTTTTGATAGAAGCTCCAAGAACAGATGGAGCCCTCTGGATATTCAGCCTCAACCTGCTTCCAACAGGTTAAAGACTCAATCATATTGGTGGTCTACTTCGAAATGGAATTCTTCCAGAGATCCTGCAATGATGAAACAGGATCAGATTTTGACAAAGGGACCTCGCCATTCAGTGTCAAAATAGAACAACAAGAAGAAATAAAAAGGGAGCATATAAACTCCCAGAACAATAGGGAAACAGAGCGTAATCTGTATCATTCTGAGGCCATGCAGAGAGTTGAAAGAAGCTGAGTACATGAAGAAAAAGATACATGCCTTGAAAAAACACAAAGAACAATAGAACATTTTTTAGGTGCATTGAAACTTTGTAAACTGAGCAATACTAAGCTGTGGACTTGATGGAGATGGGACATTGTTAATAATGTATAACAAAGGCTGAAGTGTTCAGTAAGAAGTTTTGTTCTGGATTTTGCAAGTAACTACAATAACATGATTGTTTCCTAAGAAATAAGTTGGACTTTTTTTCCAGTCCATTAATAAGCAAGAATGATATTAAACTACATCTATTCAACGAACAGTTTGAAATCTGCAGGCTCATTTAACTTCTAGCCAGTAAATGAGACAGCAAAGAGGAACCTGACTCACTGATTAATACTGAACCAGCTACGAAGAGATTAGAACTGGGTTAATGCTGTATAGATATTTAAGAAGGGAAAAGAAGAGGACGCAAGTCAGAACAGGCAGCCTGACATCTGTCACAGATATAATACAGAAATCAACTGATGAAGAATAAAGTGAATGCATAGTAACTCAGGCCAACCATACTGCTTTTCTGATAAGCAGATCTTAAGAAACAGTTACTCATTTTCTGACTACATGACAGTTTAGTGAGACATTTGGTTTAACTTGGTAGGACTTTTGATTAAAGGAAGAAGCACTTCCCAATGGTAACAAGTAAGATATGGATTTGTAAAACTGAAAGATCTTAAAATCATCATTGCTGCTGAATAACCATCAAATGTTCAAATTCCTCGTGAAATTTAACAACTGACAGCCAGCCTGAAAGTATCCAACATTTACATCAATGTTACATCAATGCAGATGAGAAACCATGCAGATGACTCAAAGACTGTTCAAGTGACAAACACAGCAATGAGGACAGAACAGATAAAAGAGCTGGACAGCTACTAAATTTGAGTTATCTGAACAAAATGTGCTTAAGGTTCACACAAAAGGTGTCACAGGCCATCTCATACACTTAGGATCATAGAATGGATTGGGTTGGAAGGGACCGCAAAGCTCATCCAGTTCCAATAAGGGACTGCAAGTTGTGCTCATGAAATGGGCCACTGGCAACTGGAAAGCAGAGAGTGATAATCACTGCAGGAGCAAGCACAAGAATATAACAATATTGTTGTATAACAATCTCCAAATGTAAGTTTTATAGCCACAAAGAGCTAATGAGATCCTTACACATATAAGTTGGGAAAAAGTGAACTGAAGCAAGCATGTGACTTACATATTGTAACATGGTAGAGCAAGTAGCTAGAGCTTACTAGTCTTCAGTGTCCTAAGAGGATAGCCTTCATAATGTGACAGTGCTTATAGCTTTTACCATTGAAAGTGAAGAAAAGAGGCTTAAACAAAAATGGTGGGAATCTTCCTACTCCTTCCTTCTTCCAGTAAACACCAAATTAGCTCCTAAAAGATGCAGCAGTGACCAGGCTCTATCAGTGTAGACTTCATCAGTGCAGACTTTATCAGCGCAGACTTTCTGCTTTTCGCTGGCTTCAGAACATGTTGCAGTCAACTGGATTATCTGAATATTAATACTTCCCAGTTTGCCCACACTGGGCAACTCTTTAGCAGGTTTATATTATCTTCTACTATCCTTTTCCAGTAATGTTTTCTGGCAGTGTCTCTCTTTCAATAGCATATGCATCTTCATATATTTCTCCTACCCCAACAGCTTTTATGCCATGTTACAGATCTTATTTAGGTCAAAACAGTGAATGTTCTTTAATGGAGTTTATATGGTGTGTTTTTTAACATCCCACCTGAATGAATTTATCTCCACAAGAATAACTTTAAAGTGGAATCCTGTACCTTTATCACCTTTATCTTAAAGCTGTGCTTAAATCACTTTGACTTCCTTTCCTCTAAACCATAAAGCTTCTATCCAAACATACAGTGCAAAATCCAAACGAACAAAAAAAGATGAACACAATCCTTTAATAACACAAACAGCTCTTTGCAGGTGATGGAAAATCAGATCTGAGATATAATTCATACCACCATGCACTTCTAACTGCAATGACAGCCAACAAAGTAGGGGGAAACACAAGACTGAATATAGCCCTCTTGGATTTAATATTGTGCCTTTCCCATCTCTCTACTGATCACTATCATGTACACGTGCACTGCATTAACAACTAGACACCTTTTCTTGGTCTTGTTGGGCAAAATGTATATGTAACACTCCTTAATGTAGGTACAGTGAGACCTCACTTGGAGTATTGTGTGCAGTTCTGGAGTCCTCAACATCAAAAGGACATGGAACTGCTGGAACAAGTCCAGAGGAGGCCACGAGGATGATCAGGGACTGGAGCACCTCCCCTATGAAGATAGGATGAGAAAGTTGGGGCTGTTGAGCCTGGAGAAGAAAAGGCTGCGTGGAGACCTCAGAGCAGCCTTCCAGTATCTGAAGGGGGCCTATAGGAATGCTGGGGAGGGACCCTTCATTAGGGACTGCAGTGAGAGGACAAGGGGTAACGGGTTCAAACTGAAGCAGGGGAAGTTTAGATTGGATATAAGGAAGAAATTCTTTACTGTGAGGGTGGTGAGGCACTGGAATGGGTTGCCCAGGGAAGCTGTGAATGCTCCATCGCTGGCGGTGTTCAAGACCGGGTTGGACAGAGCCTTGTGTGGCATGGTTTAGTGTGAGGTGTCCCTGCCCAAGGAAGGGGGGTTGGAACTGGATGATCTTAAGGTCCTTTCCAACCCTAACTGTTCTATGATTCTATGATTCTATAGAGAGCTGTACTTTGGGGATCTGTCTGTGTTTCATGCAACACTGTGTATCTGT
This sequence comes from Myiopsitta monachus, assembly GCA_017639245.1. NCBI lineage: Eukaryota > Metazoa > Chordata > Aves > Psittaciformes > Psittacidae > Myiopsitta > Myiopsitta monachus. The sequence goes on along the minus strand of CM029919.1, from coordinate 94,289,745 downwards.
GAATGTCAGAACTGGGGCTGAGGCATTTGAGTGATTCATTGCGGATCTGACCAGCGAAAGTTTCTTTTGACAGATTCCTGCTGGCAGCTTTCCCAAGCTAAGTGCTACTCAACCAGCCTCTTGTAAACTTTACACACAGCAGCTGCCCTCACTTGCTCCCAAACAAGAGTGAAGTGTGACTGAGGCTGACAAAAAGCCCTGCAATCTTCCCAGTCTCTCTGCTATGGAACAAATGACGCAAAAAGATTCCTGCAACTCCATGCTCTTTTGACTGGATCAGCTGGATGCTCCCATTGATGGCACCACTCCATGGGGCTGAGACTGTTTTCATGACTTTGCTTTCCTGAGATAATATATAGGAGCCAAATTTGGAGCTCAACAGTGAAAAAGACAAGACAATCATTCAGAACTGGACCGAAGGGTCAACATCTGCCTGGATGTATATTCTGTCTTTAGTCAGGTCAATCTCCAGAGTCAGGAACATACAGAAATACAGGCAGACTTTTATAGCCCGGCTCTTGTTGCAGACACTGGGACAAATGCCACCAGCTCTGAGTGCATTTGAACCAGCGCTAAAGTAAATGGAGCTGCTGCAGTTCAAGGGGAGCATGTGCACAAGAAGAATAAGGCCAGGATTTCCGAGATGTCACTGGGTGTAAAAGAGCTAGATGTCATTTAAACTGTATGACTTCGTGACACTAACCATGCTTGTATTCATTTGGTACAATAAGAGCCAGGTTTAACAGAAAAAACCACACATATTCTACTGTAAAAGATCCAAATGATAGTGCTGATGGTCCCTCTCAATCAATATCCCAAAACGTTACGTTTCACAAACTTTTACAGTACATGAAATGAACTATTGATAATGCTATAGCACCTTTCAGACTGGATCTGGCGGTTCTATAGATAAAGGGTAAAATGAAGTAAATGAGACCCCAAAATTACTGAGTGAACCATGTGCAGGAACTTTGTGAAGATGTGAAAGAACCATGAAAAGACCTCAAAGCTCCTTAGGTAACAGACTGGACTTCATAAAGGCTTTCCTAGAACAGGTTACTTAGTCTCCATTCCTGCATTTCATCCAAGACAAGATGGAAGTAGAAAACTTTGACAGATCCTTGCAAATCAGAAGAGCAAAATAGAACTTTATTTGGGGTCTGAAAAGAAATAGTAAATAAGACAGAAAATGAAAGAAACTTGCTGGCAGGGCGATAAATTGGTTCATATTTTAACTTGAACAAAAACCTTAATATCAAGATATAAATGTAGGTTAATAGATATCACTCATGTTTAATAATTAAGCATCAGCAACTTTTCCTATTGATCTCAAGTGGCATGTAAATACCATGGTAATTGGTGTACTACACATCCAGAGCTAACTGCCTGGATAGATAAGAGCTTTGGAGAGCTGCCTTAAATTGGGTTTATTCCATAGCATCAAAGAATCACAGCCCAGCTCAGCTGAAGTTAGTTTTCAGGGTGATTCTTAGACAATAAAAGGAAAGACACTTTATAAACACATCATAGTCCTAGCACAGTTTTACTGTGAAAGCATTTTGCCTGTAGCAAGCAACGTTGTTCTTTAAGTGAAGCTGCATCTGTACAGAGTTCAAATGAGCGCAGAGCTGAAAAGGAGAGAGAGCTCTGACTCCAATCAAATGAATGACTGCTTTGGCTTCATAATATGTTTTCCAGCCCTAACTTTAATCTAAATCAAATGCCCATCTTTCTTGCTGGTCCTGCAATGCAACCGCAGCACACGCTTAAGTATACGAAAATTGCAAGTGCCTAACTACATCAAATTGTACTTCCATCTAGTCTGGAATCTACATCAGGCAGAGGCAAATACCTTCTGTTTCAGCAGAAAGAAACTATTCTCCATCACTAATTCATTTAGAAACTATTCCATGGATCAAGCCAAACAGCTGCTGGGCATGGAGATCTGGACAACCAAACAGGTCTTTTCTGTTTCTGAACTTGGAATTCTTCCCCCTAGCCAGTACAGGAATGTCAGAGACTCTTTACGGTGCTGTGCTAGCAGGTCTGGCATCCACCAGGTACAGAAACTCTGCTGGCAAACTATTTGGATAGCAACATCCCTTGAGGTATTATCTGTGCCATAAGACTTTCACTATATATTAGCTGCCCATGGCATACAGACCTCATCATGTCCCAGGCACAAGTGAAAATTGTCCTTGTTTAACTGTTAGTTGAATGGGCAGTCCTAAAAGGGGGAATTTAATTTTAAAGCAGTGTCTCTTCACAACCTCCTGCAAGAGCAAATGTGCAGGTCAGTGACAAGCTGCTTAAAGAGCCTTTTCACTTCAGTGGTTCCAGCAGTGCCATTCCCACCATTTTAATGTCACAGCCCTGATCTGCCACTGCTTCTCCCTTTGGTGCCCTCACCCCATGAGACAAGCTTCCGTGGAGCTCATGAGATTTGCATAAGCTGCGTGTGTGCAAAACTTTGATGTGCATTGTCTTCACTGCCTCTGGATATAGAAAAAGGTGGCAACAAGTCAATCAAAAGCTGGTTAATTCAAATGAAACCCAGCTTTCGGTGTTTAATGCACCCTGTTCTATGTTGTTTGTCATTATCTCTCCAGACCAGTGACTCAGCCCTGGAAAACTGTCAGCTTGATCACAGTGTTGACACATGATACCAGCCGTTCAGCTTCCATAGACTCCATTTATGCCTGCTGTCCTCTCCTTTCAAACAGCCCAGCAAGATAAATGAACCTCAGACTATGAAATACCATAAAAACTTTCATAACATAATGCAAACTCTGCCTTTTAGCCTTAAACCAGTGATGTAGCAAACTGAACTGGCTTCAGCAAAGAACTTCAGGAATGACCCTATGCCTTGTTGTTTCCATGCAGCTCTTCCTGCTTCAAGTGGTCGCCCACCACAGCTGTATTTTAGCATCTATCATATAGTAAGTATTGCTAATAGCAGAGTCTCTCATGTATCTCCAGATGTCTGTAGCTCCACGCACTTGTACAGGCACAAGATCTGCAATGGGTAGTTTTTGACATTTAAACAGAGGACTAGGATGTGCCTGATGGTGTAAAGAGCATCCTGCAGCTCAGGACATTACTTCCATTAAGTGATCAGCATACAGAAAAATACAGTAAATGCCAAGCCACTGCCATGGGATCTGATTCAAAGTCCATTCACTTAAATGGAAGCCTTTCCAATGACCCCACTTTGTTTTGGAGGATGAAAATAGTCATTAGAAAGATAATTTCTATGGCTGTTTTAACTAACAAGAGGAGATGGAAAGTAGCCAAGTTCCTGACACTCATGAGCTGTTATATAGATTAGACTTTCTTACTCATGATTAAGTTATACCTTACCACTCAAATAGTCCCCATGGCATTGAAAAGAGCAAGATAATACTTAAATGAGGACAGGTATAGAATCATAGACTGGTTTGGGTTGGAAAGGACCTTAAGATCATCCAGTTTCAACCCCCTGCCATCGGCAGGGTGCCTCATCTAGACCATGTCACCCAAGTCTCAGTCCAGCCTGCCCTTGAACACTGCCAGGGATGGGGCATTTACAGCTTCCTTGGGAAACCTGTTCCAGTGTCGCACCACCCTCACAGTGAAGAACTTCTTCCTTACATCTAACCTGAACTTCCCCTGTTTAAGTTTAAACCCATCACCCCTTGTCCTATCGCTACAGCCTCTGATCTGTAAGAAGAAGCAACTACGCAAATACAGAGGAGAAAAGAAGCAAAAACTGGAGGGAAAACAGTAACTTCTTTTGCAACCAGACCAGGTTATTTAAAGGAATGAACAAATTCTTCTTCAGAACCGACAGTGTTTAAAGGAATGCAAAAGGCCTCCGCTTAAATTAGTGAAGGCAGAACCATTTTGACCCCCCGATTCAGTTGTCTCCTGGTTTAGGTGATCCCATTCTCATCGGCGCCTTGACAGGATGTAGCAAATAATTACAAATGAAAAGGTTATTCATAATTTTTAAATGAGTTAATTAGTAAACCCCGCCAGAGTCACTCATTACAGTAATTAATAATTGATTATACTTGAAATTAAACACAATTTTTCATCAAAATCTAATTAAAGAGCTGCCTTTTTGCTTGTTGATTAGAACTCTGCCTCTGGTAGAGACAATCTTGGCTAAATGTGTTTATGCTGAAGTGAAGCATCGAGTTTGATTTTTAATAATTGATAGTTCCTTTAGAAATTAGTAATTATGACCCATAATTACAGCAGTTCAACCTGATCAGCATTCCTGGCTCCTCGCCAGCCATCCATGGAGCCCGGCAAAGGCCATGGAATTCATCTGGACTAAAAAACAGGATGGGAAAGTATTCAATGGACCTACCTTGAAACCAAATTAACTGGGATTTTAAAGAGGAGCTTGAGCTTTTCAGGACTTTGAAAAGGGGTTTGAGTTGGGGAATACCGAGTGGCATTCCAAACTCATCTCCATGTATCAATACCGAGTGGCGTTCCAAACTCATCTCCATCTATCAAACAGCACACACCTCCTCTGTCGGAATGAGCAGGTACCGCTACTTTGAGCTATAACAATACTCCCCTGACACCCTGAGATAATGTCCAAATGAACCACGTTCAGGGCATAAGGAGAATAGGAGACAAATGAGAAAGGTGAGTCCAAATGTACATAGCAAATGATGAAAGTTGAGTGCATATTTCATCAAACTGCTGCTGATTTCAGCTTGGTTAATTAATCATTCCTGCTCCTCTTCCAGGAGCACATAAAAGTGACTGGACTATGATGCAAGGCAGGAGTGGAAAAGTATCAGTCATTAAAGAAGTGTACATAAAAGGAACACAGGAATAGCAATCCTTTGTGGTGGTGCTAATTATACTCATGTGAAATGAAAGCAAAAAATCTTTCGATCCAGGCTCAGATTTGTAATTCTAACCACAACCTTTTATAGATCATTAGTGTACAGGAAGTCAGAGTGAAATCAAAAAGGCTCATTTGTGCCATGAGAAATGGGCTTTTTTCTTACCCATGATCACATCTGTAAGTGTCTGACAACTAGAGTTTGAGCCACAGACAGTTTAAACATAAGTCTAAGAAAGGCACCTTTGAGAGACATTTATAACACAAATATCACATCTAACTGAAGGCAAATTAATGGTAACACCCCGACTTTACAGGCTGAAAACCACAATTTTCACTTCTAACAGTTCAATTACTTTTCCAACAACCACTGAGAATGATGTTTTGCAATGAACACTGGCAACCCTTATAAACCAAAGGAATTCAGGTCATGCAGAGCTCAACAAAAATCGCCTCTTCACCACCCCAACTTCTCCTAGTCCCGTTGCACCCCAGGCTAAAATCAGTCCTTCTCCCCCCTCCCAGTCACCCTTGTGAACGTCAATAGAGTTGGCGAAATGACTAGCACGTGGCCCCAAAAGATAGAATAAACCTGCATTTTTTTGTATAAGCATCCTGGTACTGACCCTGTCCCATCAAAGTCCATGGCGGAGAACTCCCCTGGACCTGGACGTGACTGGGACACAGACTTCACTGCCTGCTTTAATGGGTTCTGCTGGTGGGTTTGTCTCACTCCAGGTACACTTTCCTCTATGCAACGGAATGTAACCAGTCCATGCCATTGAAGGGAGCACTCAGGTTTTACTAAGCTCTCCGGGCTCTATGGTCTTCAGGACTTATGCTATGCTCCCTATCATAGCAGTGCAACCACAATTAAGCCAACAGAGACCTTATACCCCCATCCCTTTGTACCACAACCTGACCCTCTGCTTCCCACTCATTAGCATTATGAGTGGGTTTGTAGAGAAATGGAAGGAAAGCAAAGAAAGGACCAACAGAAATAAGCTTACCTATGAAATACGCCAGCAGGATCACCAGCGTGACTGAGATGACAATGGCACTCAGGGCAGCACATTTCCAGTTACAGTACTTATAGGGTTTCTTCAGGTTAAAGGCAGGCCTAGAGAAGGTACTTCTGGGAAGGGGCCTAGGGGGAGGTGAGTACACAGTGCTGGACGTCAAGGGATATCCCGGCGACGTTGTACAAAAAAGGGGAGAAGTGCCTCCAGGTTTGAACAGGAAGTGCCTGAGGGAAGAAAGACCAACAGCAAGTGATTCGTCACACCAGTCCAAGCTGAGGGAGACGTGGGGTGGGAGGATGGCGACTGCTGCCGGGACGAGGAAAGCAGCTCCACACAATGCTGGCTACGGACATGGATGGCATGCACGGAAAGAGAAAGAATCAAAATCAAACTCAAGTCACACAGAGTAAAGGAAAACAAAAGAGAACGGAAAACCACAGTGCCAACAATGCCACAGAGAACTCTTCAAGGGCAGGAGTCCCCTCTGTGGAACAGCTGGCGTTAGAGTGAGATGAATACCCCAAGCACAGCTAGGACAGACTGCACGGGCAGCACCGGGGGCCTGCTCACACTCCCACAGAAATTCCCTATGGAGACTGAAGGGAAGCGTAGGTCAGATTAAAGAGGGGAGGGTGTTTACCAATTCATTGATCACTGCATGACAGCGTTTTTGGGGGATGGCATTGGTGAATGGAGATGGGGAAAGAGAGCTTAAGCCATTCCATAGCACCCAAATTGTCACAGAGGGGAATATTCACACTGTCCCCACCTGGCAAATTTAAGCGTGGGACAATGGCACAGCTAAAGGCATCAAAGCCCAGAACTCAAGTCCTGTGTGTGGCTTGTGGGGAGAGGGCCCTGCTTGCAGAAAGCAGTCCAGAGCACCTCAGTCTGATGCCTGCCTTTAAAAAGTGTGAATAACTGTCAAGAGCAACAGCGTTTCCTGTCCAGTGACACGTTGGGAGGCACCGTATTTTGCCCATCATTACAAGCACAGCCTGAGAGCCAGCCTATGAGGACCTTGGGTGAGGCTCATGAAAGTCAGCACAAAAAGAACCCACTGCAGTCCATGAGCTCCTGAAATGAGATGTCCCAATGGGAGTTCTCTCCACAGGAATCCTAAATGAGAAACTTGATTTTGGTGGGACATCATGAAATAGAAGGCATTCAAATTCCAGGTATGAAACTTGGGGAAACAGATCTGACTCGCCTATCACCATGCTGATGTGAAGCCAAAATGCAGCTTGTGAGGACTGAGGAACAGCCCCAGTGCAGTTTGCACATTCTGCTGTGGTTTACAGGGCCAGATTTGCAGGCAGCATAGATGCAATCAGCATGGATCCATGGGAGTCAGTCAAGCCAGTGGGTTATCCCAGATGAAGACGTGACTCTTATTTTCCCCTTGAAGCCACTTGTCACAGGGGGAAATGTCACATGCAGCAGTATCACCATGCAGAAAAGCCCCTGATTCATGCAAAATAAAGAACAAATAATTCTCCCAAATAGGTGTTTGCAGTATTCCAGCCATGGGTTTATTGGTACTCCAAGCATGACTGCTGAGCAGCAGAGAATGAGTCATTATTTCCACTAATGCTCTACATCAAAACATTCCTTTCTACAAAGACTTCAGATACTATCCTGTGTTTCTGGAAAGTATTTAGGCACAGATGTATCTGTTCAGAGCAAAGAGGTACCTGCAGTGTTCAAGAACATCAATTAGAACTTCAGTTAATGATAGCTACCAAATTAGAAAGTACCAGCACAACAAGGTCAACAGTTTTGGCAGTAAGTGTCAAGTTAAAAGCTGCTTTTAACTTGGAAGTTAAGTGACCAAATGTTAGGTAAAGATGCCAGAGTGGGTGGTTAAGTCAAAAACAAAGGCTTGGCTTCCACACACCACTAGCAGACACTTGTAAGACTAAGATGTGTGGCAAATATCAGTTTAACAACAAAGTATGAGCCTGCTGACACAATAATGGTTTAAGATTTTTAAGGAAATTAACTTAATCTTAGTTTATATGGGACTCAAAATTGCTGTAGGTACTCTTGCTAATGAAATGACTTTCAAAACAAGGGAAAAAAAGCAAGCAGCATGCTGTGGCTCACTAGCATATTAACGAATCTGCCATTAATATGGACAGGACACAATGCTCCAAGCCCCAGAACCTCAGTTTTAAAGCCACTTTGGAAGAGGCGAGCAATGGTGTTGCCCTTAAACATCATTGATATGACCAAATGCTTTCATGCAAGGATCATAATGACTACAGTAAACAGGAAGACCACGGAAGTGTCACATACCCATCATTGTAAGCACCGTCATGTCGGGAGGAGGTGAGAATGTCCATCTCAATGAGGTTGTCCTGCAATGTCTCTAGGAATGTCTGCTTTGCTATGTTTCTACATACATATGGAAACATGAATGAAGCCAGTGAGTCATGCATATATGAAGTGTGATCTTATAAACCACAATGGTTATAGTGCAGTTGTGCATGGAATTAGAATGATGGACCATATATTTATATGCATAAGATGATACACATATACATATATAGCTTCTAAGTGTTCACTTCTCCCTCTATACACCATATATATGCATATACACAAACATAAGCACACACGCCCATGTGCATGTGTAAAATAAGCTGATGTATTTGTTCATTTCACATTATTTATTGCCAGTGACACACAGGACTGGATTCAGAAGAGCAGATTTCAACCCAGAAAACAGCTCTAACCTTGCTAAACTCCTATATCTTATTGTTCCTTTGAAAGGGCACAGCACAGCATCCATAGCCCACTGTGGTAGTACTTCCATCTAACATCCTCATGGATTTCCAGTGAAAATCTGCCAGTCCTTTGCTTAAGTTTCAGTTTTCCATTTGAGAACTTTAGAGTTACCAAACTGATTAATTTCTTTTCCATTGTGGAGCAATCATTTGCTATTTAGAAGTTTCAAAATGCCCAAGATGAGCATTCCAAGTGAAAGCCTCTCAGTGATAAGCAGATAAAAGCTGGAAAATAGCTATGCTGTAACCCAAATTCCAATATCAGAGTACTGGCTGTAATATGACTAATACAGGCAAGAGATATTTAGGGTCTGCAGGTGCAAAAGCCTGGTTTTCGCTTTGCATACAACAGTGGCATTTTGCAATCCCTGTTCTGCCTGGCAGGTACTTCGATGAGTCACATTTTGGTCTATATATACTAAATGGATTTGTACTCTTGGAGGGGAATAGAAGGAACATAGAGAATTCAGTCAGCGGCACAGCTGGGAACAGACTGTGTCTTTCTCACCTTCAGGCTTGTTTCTCAAGACCTGGCAAAAGAACATTCCTGGTTTTGCCCATGTCTGTTTTCAGCATCAAAACTGATTCTAAGCCTGAATGTGAATCAATTCCCAGGAAGAAACTAGCACCAGGAACATAACAGCATTGTGACACTTTATCACTTAGGATTAAACGTTTACAGGTTATAAGTAACATGACGTGAACTCAAATGAGAACTCCTCTGTCTAAGAAACTGGATTCAGGTAACATGCTATACCAAGAGAAACCAGCCCTGTTGCATTATACAAGCCTTGATACAATCTCTTCTAAATCATCCTCAACCTTCATTTTTTATTTCTACCTCCTCCTCTTCCTGCTGCTAATGCCAGCACTTGTTTAGCTCAACTCACTGCTTTTGGAGGTCTTTGGGCTGTTTTGACAGAATAGATCTACTACTCCTTGATCTGAAGGAAAGTAAAATGACTCTTATTTGTAGCTTTGGAGTAAAGTGGATCGACATGCATGAGCTGTGTGCCATAGCATTTGAGACATCAATCCATCCCCAAGTGTTTGCAGCTTCCTCACATTCCCTGGGAATGCAGGAAAGGTTGGATGTTGAATTCAAGGCAGGAAGAAGCAATGTGTGTGCATGCACTGAGCATTGAATGGGTAAGAGGCAAGGCATCTAGCAACACACCAATCAATACAAGTTCATCAGGAGTTAAAATCCATGTCAACCCGTTCCATGAATTTCGGTTGTCAATAAAACAGGGTAAGATAACCATATCATGTATGGTTTTGCAACAGAGAGGTTGCTGCGTCATCAGGGTGATGAATGTCCTCCTCTCTGAAGGCTGGGCAGAGTCTGCTCCCTTGGACATTACCTGTGAATAGCTGTCTAGTTACACAACACTCTCCCTTCCCATTACGAGCTGTGGTGGCAGAAGCTGACCTTACATGATTACCACACGAAATTCCCTGGGAATGCAAAGCTGTTGGTTTGTCAACTAGACGCCCATCTAGTTGGCATTTATCTGCTCCTGCAAGGTCAAGTGTAAAGGAACAGAAAGGAGGCCACAGAAAAAGAAAGAATGAGGAATAAATATGGGGGGAGCTGACTTACCTTTCAGGAGTGACTGCTGAGAAGAGATCTTCTCATCAAACCTTGGTAATATATTGCTTTTAAAGCAACAAAAAAGGGAGCAGAGAGGAAAAGAAAGAGGAGAAACAGAGAAAAGGGAGTAAAGGGAAAGTAATGAAAAGGAGGGACAGAAGAAAAGGGAATCTTCCTCTTGCAACACAGAAAGTTCTTAGATACAGGATATACTGATGTTGACAGTTGTGTACTTGTGCTTCACATCTTTGCTTGCCTTTCAGTGTGGGTATTTCCAGGCAGTGACAGATCACCCTAAATTCCCAGTTCTGAATACTGCCTGGGGCCCAGGGCAGTCAAAATGAGAGATAAAACTCTAACTTGTAGGCACGTTGCACAGCCTGTGACAATCCCTGTTTAAAAGATGTAGCTTTTTCTTCATGTTTTCTCTCTCTGTTGACTAATGCTGGATTTAAAAGGAACAGATATTCAATGGAAATACAATTCCATTTTTGACATGAGATTACTCTAATCTCCTATTGCTATACTTCAAAGGCCTTAATTCTTGGCTTAATGTCTCATTATTGTTTTCCTATTGGACATTTTATTCTCTTAGGTGAAGGTTCTCACAACGTTTGCAGTGGGAAGGTCATCTTCATGGAAGAGATGGAACTGGGTATCCAAGTTTGCTAAACAGCTCTGAAGCTTGGTCTTCGGTGGCTATAAAATTCCAACCAAAGGAAATGGAAGACCGCTGCGTGCTGGAAGAGCAGGCTATGGAAGCGGAGATGTGTCACAGATTCACTGCTCAATACATGCAGCCAGCCTCTTTGTATTGTGACACCATTAGAACATATTTTATGTTCTTAATGTTGTCTCATGAAGGAACAAAAGCCTGTCAGTCATGCTCTATAAATGTGCTCATTTGCTGTTTGGCATGAAATCAGACATTCTTTTCCAGCACAATTGCTGTCTGAAGGGACGCTGAGCAAAATGACACCATCAGTGTGTCTAAAGCCAAATCAATCATGAATCGACCTGTTTTCTACCTAATGAATTAAAAATGGCTAATTTGAGGATCAATTACAAATGTGACTAATTTGTGATGCAAGTGTAATCATCAGATGATGCAAAGATCTCTTCGTAGGTAGACCTCCAGCTGTGGTTAACAGCAATGATATGACCAACCCAACTTGTAGAATGAACACTCTGCTTCAGATCTTGATAAGTTTCCATCCACAATGATTTCATGGGGGGTCTTTAAGGATGTGTTCAATTTAACAGGAACAGTTCAGGACTACCCAGATAATTGTTCTATGAACTCCTGCATATAGTAAGATGTGGTAAAGCTGCCTCTCCCTCTCAAATTACTAACAGCATTGGACAAATGGGAGCAGGATGTTTTCAGCGAAGAGCTTTTATCTATCTCTACCATTCCTCCACTGACTCAACAGCTAGGACATTCCTTCTCAGTTGTAAGGTTCTGAGATACTCCAGTTAGATGTGAGGATGCCTTGTCACTACTAAATCAGTGTATTACCTCTTCTCCAAAGAATTCACAGCCTGGTTTAGAAGAAGGCACAGGGTTTCCTCCATAGTTAGAGTTTATTCACAAAAGGGCTGCAGGAGTGGGGCCTATGTATTTCTTAATGTCTTTTTTTTTTTTTTTCTTGTTTCTCAAAAGAAATAACACATAAAAGCCAATGCTTGGGTAAATATACTTAAGAACTAATAACATAATTACTGAAACTGTTGCCAAATCACACTTGCAGTACTTGCTTATAATCTTGCCTTAATCTTATGGATTCATTTTTCAGTTGTCTTTTTAATAAAGCAGTTGTGGAGAAATGAATTATCCTTCAGTGCCATGAAATGTGATGTTGAGGTCTGCTTGGGAAGTTTCAGAGGGCCAGCAGACATAGCTTGCCCTCAGACGTGCTCATTCTTACAAACCACTTTCTTAGCAGGAGCTGGCAAAGCTGGTGCATTTTGTCCCGGGATCTCAATGAGTTTCCCACAGGCAGGAATGTGACAAATTCATGGCTCAGTTTTCACTTATTATATGTTTGTCGCTGTCTAAATCTTTCTTGTTGGTTTGAGAAGTTAAGACAAATGAGGGGAAAAAGGCAAATAAAAAAGTGCATCGTGTTTGGCTTTGAAGATTTCTCTCCAGGCACCTCATATGGCAGCTCATGACTCCAGCACCTCCAGTGGTTTCTCAGTAGAAGAGGAAATGGTGAAGCAAAGGCCCTGGAGGATGCCAAAACTGAGTTTCAAGCGGGACAGCAAGAAGTGGAGCACTCACCATTGGATGGGACGACTGAGGCTAAGGGAGGATGACAGCTCCCTTTTCCAGGACCTACATAGGACCTAACTGAAGTGATGAACTAGAACAACTCCATGTGTCCTTGTTGTGCCCTTCATGTGTGGCATAGGTGGAAAAGAATTGAAGAGCTAAATGGAAACACCACTAGTTGACTGATGCCCTGGTGAAACCTGGTGTTTCATGCTTGTTAGAGCGATGTTGTAGGATACTAATGTTGCAGTCAACCTTTCCTCATCAGGCAAAACAAGATCAAGCTCCTAAATGATGTACTACAGAAATACCTGCTTGATGAGGCACAGCTAGAGGGCTAAATCTTTTCAATGTATTGACTGATTTCAGTTTCTTAAATAGGATATTGATTTATCCTACCACATAAAAAGAAAAGACATTAAAGGAAAATAAAAGAAAGAAAACCAAGAACATTTTAATCTATGCTTCCCCATTTTAAATGAGGAAAAGAACCTTATGAGCAGCTGTTAAAAGACAACTTTTTTGGTTTAGGAAAGAAGAGCAATTTCCCCTTCTCCTAGTCCAAATAAAAAGACACAGGGAATAATAAATACAGCTCAAAATCCATAAGCCAAACACCAGGTCATAAAGTGAATAGTTAGCTATATAGATGAGAGTGTTTTCCATGAAACCCCTAGCACACACAGTCATAATGTCGTGACGTACCAAAGAAAATGACTTACCTGGTCTCCAGTGGGATGTTGCTGTTGAGTAACCAGTTGTCCTGAGCATGGGCTGGCTCTTGAGCACTGGCTGGTTGTTCTCCAGAAAGAGAGTGGTCCGTAGGAGCTGGGCTGGGATTGCTGCGTGGAGTGAAGTTCCCTCTGTTTAGGGAATTGATGGAGGCCGCGTGGTGTTGATTTGGGGTGTGAGCATGAGATATTGGAGGTGGTGGAGTTCGAAGCCTCGAATGATTTTGAAGATTTGGAGGATGATCTAAAACGTAAGGAAAATATCTTGAAGGTTCCTGATTTGAGTTGTTCCATATGGAACTCATTTATGTGCAGGCACTTTAGGAAGGCTGGGATGCCACCTATCCTAAATCAAAATCAAACATTCTTCCATATGCTCTAATGACATATGTATTGATCCCCCAGCCAGCTAGAAAAATAGTTGGCTTTCATGCCCAAAAGTTCTGAGAGCTTAAAGCACTCCAAAGAGGCTGTCCTGACAGCCAAGTTAACTCCGATGAACAACCGCAGGTGGCAAAGTGCAATCTATCTGTGACACTGATTTGTGATAAAGCCTGAAAAATACAAGCAGCCTGGACAGATTACACTTGAGAGCAAGGTTATGATGGATATACAGCTCCCAGTGAAGTTTGTTCTGCCAGTTTTACCCAAGAACTTTCAATAGTTAAGTCAACAACAAGACTAAGAACACATTAAATCATAGATGGGAGTTTAAGGAAGGCCATAAAACAGTGTCAGGGTTATACAATTTAACAACATCCAATAGTTTGTACTGTGAAGAGATGTACTCAAATGGAGTAAAAAATGCTTGTGGCATAAAAACTTGAGGTGTCAGGAAAATGAAACAACATATGGTGAAGAAAGACAGAAAGATCAGTGACAGGGCTATTTTGAGTAAAACTCCTAAGTATTTGTTAGCCAAGAGTCTGAAGGAAGGCAAACACTTCAGAAAGACCAACCTAGTGCTGGGTATATTGGTGTTATTATTCTTTTTCAAACTAAAATCAAGGATTTTGGTTTTCACATGTTTTCTGGAAATGAAGAAGAAGTAAATTACTTGACGGAACTGGAGAGAGATTGATAGTTCAGCATACTGTATACGGGACACAGGTAACTTATTCCTTATTCGTTCACCTCTTAGGTGAAAGATTAAAATGCTGCAAAAACATGTTAAGAATTTACTGCATTCAATCACAGAATCCCTGACTGGTTTGTGTTGAAGGGTCCTTAAAGCTCATCCAGCTCCAACCCACTGACATGAGCAGGGACACCTTCCACTGGAGCAGCTCCAAGCCCCAGGGTCCAACCTGGCCTTGAACACTGCCAGGGATGGGGCAGCTACAGCTTCTCTGGGCACCCTGTGCCAGCGCCTCAGCACCCTCACAGGGAAGAACTTGTGCCTAAGAGCTCATCTCAGTCTCCCCTCTGGCAGCTTAAAGCCATTCCCCTGTCCTGTCCCTACAGCCCTTGGCCAAAGCCCCTCTCCAGCTTTCCTGCAGCCCCTTTAGGCACTGGAGCTGCTCTCAGGTCTCCCCTTCAGGAGCCTTCTCTTCTCCAGGCTGCCCCAGCCCAGCTCTCTCAGCCTGGCTCCAGAGCAGAGCTTCTCCAGCACTCACAGCATCTCTGTGGCCTCCTCTGTACTTGCTCCAACAGCTCCATGTTTTAATTTTGCTGCAGGCCCCAGAGTTGAATGGGAAGGAGTGTAAATCCTGGAATATGCAATGGGCACTGCACGAAGTTCTCCTGATATGGGTTAACTTTCCCTAATGGAGACACCATTTTCAGACTGTGTCAGAGGCTGTTCCTAAAGATCTGCTATGTAAATCTCAATTTATACCCTATTATTGCAGACACATTGCAGATGCTATTATGGATAATGCTTTCAAATCAAGCAAAAATGTGTCATTTTCATTCTCTATTTGCATACCCTCTGTGATTTCTTTGCTAAGTAAAGTCAGCACATCTATCTTACTCTGGTCCGTGTGATTTTTCATGGGATTTTATAGCTTGTATTTCTTTTTTCTGACATTTAGGAAGCTTTTCCTCCCTGAATATTTTTAATTCCATTCATACACAAATTCTGAACACTTACATTATGTCTGAGCATTTCCAAATTTCACATACCTGGACTGGGATTAGCAATTATTTCACTTCCATACAATCTCTTCTTCTTTCCTTTTTCTCAAGTTAAGGAACTTAGTTTCAGGCCAGGTTGAACAGGGCTTGGAGCAAGCTGCACCAGTGGAAGGTATCCCTGCCCGTGGCAGGGGTAGGAACCGGATGAGCTTTAAGGTCCCTTCCAACCCAAACCAGTCTGGGATTCCATGGACATTAAAAAGAAGGTGGAGATAAAAGCACAGGCTACAGCATCTTCCCACAGAAAATTACTGCAGCTGTGCAGGATTTTCTTGATGCAATAAAACTATTGAGGTTCTTACCCTCTGCAGTTACCAACGATCTGATGGGATTTGCAAAGGATAAGGGAAGCCTACAAAGCAAATTCTTTCTTGATTCCCTACAATTGCAACTGTCTCTTTATTTGCACACGCTCTTTGTAACTTGTTCCACAATGTTGGAATGATATGAAGTTTGTGGTTGCATTTCCCCACAGGAAGAAGAGCCTTAATGCTGGCTGCAGGGGCTCTCTTACATCATGTATGTGTGTGAATCTCGTACCATGAGAGATGCTTTGATTATCCTGCTATATATTACATATAAATGCTGTATATTTATAGCTGCTCAGGCAGCACTGAATCTTTGCAGATCCCACCACACAGGTAGGATACAGGGGAAGCTGGATACAGGGGAAGTCAGATACAGCTTTCTACATCTAAAAGCAAGCCTATATTGGGACAAGAGCACCACAGGATTCAGGAGACTTTACAGAGGAGGAAGACATTGCGGTCACCACACAAACTGTATTAGGTTCACCAAGACCTTTATTAACGAACTATAAGAAAGCTAACTGTGACTATCCCTGGCAGTGCTCAAGGCCAGGTTGGACACAGGGGCTCGGAGCAAGCTGCTCCAGTGGAAGGTGTCCCTGCCTGTGGCAGGGGTTGGAACTGGAGGAACTTTAAGCTCCCTTCCAACCCAAACCAGTCTGGGATTCTGTGATTCTATTTTTAAGTTATCTTGGCTTACTGTCATGGGTTCAGCAGCAGCAGTCATTTTTCTCCTTCTTGGTAGCTGGTGCAGAGCTGTGTTTTTGATTTTGTGCCTGGGAACAGCGCTGATAACAGCAGTGTTTTCAGTTACTGCTTGGTAGTGTTTTGGTCTGGCCAAGGACTTCCTGAGCCTCATGCTCTGCCAGGGAGGAGGGGGAGCCGGGAGGAAGCAGAGACAGGACACCTGACCCAAACTGACCACAGAGGTTATTCCATACCACAGCACGTCATGTCCAGGATGTGAACATGGAGAGCAGAGACCCGGAAGGGTGTGGTGGTGGACTGAGGGTGCACAGCATGGCCAGGTTTTTGGTACTGGGGGTTCGCTGCTGGGGGGTGCACTGGCTGGGTTGGGTTTGGTGAGCAGCTGTATTCTCTTTCCTTGTATTTCTCTTGTATTATTACTGGTGGTAGCAGCGGTGATTTGTGTTATACCTTAGTTACTAAACTGTTCTTATCTCTACCTGTGGGAGTTGAATTCTTTTGATTCTCCTCCCCATCCCCCAGGACTGGGGGAAGAAAGAGGGGAGGGAGGGAGGGAGGGAGGGAGTAGAACTGCGTGGGTGGGGGGCTTAAACCACAAAATTTACTCAAAAAGAGATGATTTTCAACATTTGCCTTCTTGCAGTTTCCCCCTTTGGTTTCCAAACAAACATGGAGTTTATTATTCCCTCTCTACTTGTTGCTGGAATGAAAAACCTGACACATACTACTCAGAAGGACCAACTAAGCTAACAAAGTACTGAGGATTAAACCAAACAACTTGCAAAACACTTCCCCCATGTCCCTCCAAATTTCTGTCTCCATACTCAAGCAACACTGTTTAGGGGATGATTTTTGGACAATAAAAGAGATCTGTAAATAGCAAAGGAACCCTCCCAGTCTTAGACATGAGGTGCTACTGAAACAGAGTCCCAGAGATGAAGTTAACTTGCAGAAGAAAGGCTGCCACTTTGGAAGTCTAAATGGCTCAGAACATAATGAACACCCCTGTAAGCCTCATTTTCTCTAATGGGTCTCCAAAGTGTGCCAAAGATGAAACATGTCAGGATTCAAACAATGAAATATTGGAAACCTGACTGCGAAAACCACCAACAGAAATCAAGTTGTCTTTGTCTTGCCTTTGTTTTGTTTGGTTTTTAACATTAAAATGTCATTGACTAACACTGGCTTGGTAACCACAGATAAAGCAGAGCTGAAAGATAACTCGGTTGATGAAGCTCGCACTTGGCACATACTGGAGAGCCTTGACAGAATCCTGTGAATGAAGAATTGAGCAACTGTGAACCATAAAAAGATTACCAATGAGGAGCTCAAATGACAACATCGGAATAAAAGGTCTGAACCGCACGTTCCTTTTCCTTTCCTCAATCGTTAATGAGTAGCACTGATTTGAAATTAGTCTATATAACAATCACACTTTCTGATTCATTAGCTTTGGGGATTGTGTTCAGGGCAAACCTCAGAGTGAAAAATAGGTTCTCATCCTTTTTAATTCCTTCTCCTGTTCCTTCACATGCTTGTCATTTGTATGTCTGCTCATATTCAGACTGCCTGATGCCTGACTGGGTTAGGTACAGGAAGATTTCTCTTTACTCACGGCAATAGTGCCAAGTGGAATGAATCACTCATTGCTCTCTTGAACTTAAAACTCCACAGCAGTTGTGATGACTGACTGGTGGTGTGGCTTTGGGCAATTGTGCTTGTACCCACACACAGAGAAATCCCACCCATTGAGAGGAAAAGATCATATTTGAAGTAATGAACTCTGCACCCAACTGCCACAGCAGCTCAGAGCCTTGCTCCATGGCCATGCTTTAGTGTGGTGCAGATGTACACCCACAGCCCTCCAGGCAGTTGGAGCTACCTGCAGTTCAGGGGGGACCTGATTGCTCCCTACAACTGCTTGAGAGGAAGATGGAGCCAGGAGGGGGCTGCGCTCTGCTCCCAGGGAACAAGGGATGGGCCAAGAGGAAGCGGCCTCAAGCTGCACCAGGGCAGGTTTAGATGAAGCTGAGGAACAGTTCCTGCTCCAAAGGGTGCTCAGGCATTGGAACTGCTGCCCAGGGCAGGGCTGGAGTCACCGTCCCTGCGAGTGCTCACACACTGTGGAGACGAGGCCTCAGTGCCATTGGTCTGTGGTGGCCTTGGCGGTGCTGAGGAACGGTTGGACTGGATGATCTCAAAGGTCTTTTCCAGGCTGGTTGATTCCATGTTTCTATGATTCATCGGCTCCCTGTCCCCTTGGGTGTCAATGGGTATGGAAGCTGGGGTGCCTTCACTCATTGATCTGATGAGCCACCTAAGGTCAGGGGGACTAGGAAATACTGAACTAGGTCTTCCCCAGCACCCTTGTAGGAGGACAGAGAGTTTGCTGTTAAAAGTGGTACTGCATACCCAAAGCAGGGTCCCTATCAGACACACAGCAAGCCAATGACAGCATCTGCAAAACGAAAAGCCAGCAGAATATTTGACCCCCAAGGTAGCAAATAAAGGAAAAAAAAAAAGGAGAAAAATCAGAATGGGAGAACTTCTGTCTGCTCAGAGGGTACCTTGGTCCATCTCAGGGCTGTTATTGATATTATTCATTCTAGAGGAGAATTTCCTCCTATAAGGAATGCTACACTAAGTTGATAACAAAACAGTTGCAGAACATAAAAGTTGAAATGAATTTTCATGACATTACCTACAGTGTCCCTGTGAATGTCTCCAGCCACTATCCAAGGCTATTTTAGACGTTGTTGGTAAAGCTACATATAGCAGGACCAGTGAAGAAAGACTCTGTAACTATCAAAATTCAAACTTGACCTCCAGCAGCATAAAATGTGTAAAGAATGCAATTATTCTTCATCCTACAAACAGACGGCAACCAGTAGCAAGTGCAAATGGGGAACCTAGAAACCATACAGCAGATAAAATCACACCTTCTTACTGAGGTATATTGGGTGAGGTACTCCTGAATATAGCAGGGGGGTGGAACTGGATGAGCTTTAAGGTCCATTCCAACTCAAACCACTCTGTGATCCTATGAAGCACCTCTCTAACAGCCCATATCAACGTTTCCTTGTCTTTACTGCTTATAAAACCCAACAGAGACACCAAATGAAGTCTGAACAAGCCACCTCCTCTGCATTCTTCTCATCAGATGTGTACATTACATGCAGACTTTCCTCTCAAGTGCCAAAGTGCCTTTGCAAAAGCAGAATATTGACTGTGGGGTTTGAAATCAATGTTCTGTTTGATGCTGGGCTGTCAAGCTTTGCCCGTACATAGTCAACAAGAGCTCTGGGTGGTTGTGTTTTCATCAGTATGCACCTGATTGAATTGAATGCCCTGCAAGAAATGCTTTTAAAAAGGTCCAGCTCACTGTCAAAGGATGATACGCAGTCTTTTAACCCATGGAGTTCATTATTTAACTTCATAAAAGGGAACTGGAAAGTAATAAACTCAAAGCAGAGTATTACTATTTAGAGCCTGACAGTTTATGAAGAATGACTGCCTCAAACACAGGGGAAAGTGGAGAAAAAAAGCCAGAATGTCTGGCAGAGTGTAAATGAGTTACTTAGTCTGAAATAACATATTTCAGTTCCTAAGTAAGTTACTAAAAACATGGGAAGTCGCCTCTACGGTGCCCAAATAAGCAAATTTTCTTGCAGTCTTGCAGACTCCAGGTTTTTTGCTGGGCTTACTGAAAAGGAACAGTGCAGGGAAACTGTAGCCTACCTCCTGAAGAACCGGGAGCTTGCAGCCCTCTTTTCTATACATGAGATGTAGGAAGTTGGTACTTCTGAAAATCACTAACTGCTTTGGGTTGAAGGGACCTTCAACTTCATGCAGTTCTGTGGAGGCTACTCTGCAAATGTACATACAACATTCTTGCGCTTCTTCCCAGGCATTTGACCCTTGGCATTTGGAATCATAGAATCCCAGACTGGTTTGGGGTGGAAGGGATCTTAAAGCTCATCCAGTTTCAACCCACTGACATGGGCAGAGACACCTTCCACTGGAGCAGCTTGCTCCAAGCCCCTCTGGTCCAACCTGGCCTTGAACACTGCCAGGGATGGGGCAGCCACAGCTTCTCTGGGCACCCTGTGCCAGCGCCTCAGCACCCTCACAGGGAAGAGCTTCTGCCTAAGAGCTCATCTCAGTCTCCCCTCTGGCAGCTTAAAGCCACTCCCCTTGGCCTGTCCCTACAGGCCCTTGGCCAAAGCCCCTCTCCAGCTTTCCTGGAGCTCCTTTAGGCACTGGAGCTGCTCTAAGGTCTCCCCTTAAGGAGCTTTCTCTTCTCCAGGCTGCCCCAGCCCAGCTCTCTCAGCCTGGCTCCAGAGCAGAGCTGCTCCAGCCCTCGCAGCAGCTCCATGGCCTCCTCTGGACTCGCTCCAATAGCTCCAAACTCCACCTACTTCTTATGTTGATGGCCCCTGAGCTGAAGGCATGTGTGTCTTTTTTTTTTTTTTAAGCTATATATTGCAATATATATGCTATATAAACCCTAAACCACATTTTCAGTCAGCCAGGCTATCCAGGTGGCTGTGGTTTAGGCAATGCCTATGCCACCTGGATGATTACCCCTCACAAGTCTCCTTTCAGTGGTGTCCAACTAGCACAGGAGCAGCGCAAGCAGCTGGGTGCCATCCCTCATGCATCAAAGGCCTGGAGAAATGGAAACAACTCAGATTTGCTGCTTCCCCACTGCACATTTAAGACACAAAACTGTTATTACACCTCAAGTTATCCTTCTTGAAAGAAATGTGTCACGTTTCTCTGATGTCTGCACTTCATTGACTTGTGTCACTGAGGAACTCTTCTGTACTGAGGGAGTTTAACTGGCTTCCCTGCACACGCTGTCTCTGGTGTTTGTTGTGTGGTTCTTTCATACAGTAGCATATGGAGACAAATGCATAAGCAAACAGAAAACCACACAGCTCAGCCCTGTGGCTAAACCAGACCTGATTAGCTGGTATGGTTACACTGGGAAATCTCTGAAGTGTTTGCATAAAGCAGCTCCTCAAACCAAAGTACCTCCACAAAAGGTGCTTTTGGCTGCTGTAATAGCAAATAAACTCAGGCTTTTGCCAAGGCAGCTCTGTCAAATATTGGCTTTTTATTTTTTCATATACCTATATTGGAAAAAGCTTTGAAATATGGACCTGATTTTTGCTTGTTTCTCCCTAAAAATAATATGAACAGTCCTTTATTTTGCTTACGCCCTTCAAAACTCTTGTCTAAACTGCAGCACTGCTTTGCCTTCGCTGCACACAAACAACAGGATTGACAAATCCCCAGCTCCACCAGCAAAGCTACTGACAGTAGCTGAGGAAATAGGCTGGTTTCTGTAAGTTTGACACCGCTGTTATCAGTGATGATACAGAGACTGTTGTTTTGCAAATACAAAGTGATACAAGTTCTCTACAGTTCAACTATGTGACAGGATCAGGCACTAACTCTTAGGGTGAAAGATTAAAATGCTGCAAAAACATGTTAAGAATTTACTGCATTCAATCGCAGAATCCCTGACTGGTTTGGGTTGGAAGGGGCCGTAAACTCATCCAGTTCCAACCCATGCCATGGGCAGGGACACCTTTCACAAGAGCAGCTTGCTCCAAGCCCCTCTGTCCAACCTGGCCTTGAACACTGCCAGGGATGGGGCAAGCCACAGCTTCTCTGGGCACCCTGTGCCAGCACCTCAGCACCCTCACAGGGAAGAACTTCTGCCTAAGAGCTCATCTCAGTCTCCCCTCTGGCAGGTTAAGGCCATTCAATGTAAACTTTGAGTCTGGATTCGAACTTCTCTCTAAGGGGCACATAATTCCCAGTGCCATCAGCGAGTTTCACAGCACAGACACCTGAGGAAGGGGTTTGCCCCTTTCCTTTTGATTTGTATATATCCCAGGCTTGTGAATGAATCAGGCTCTGGAAACACACAGTTCCATTCTTTCACAGCAAAGTGCTTATGGAATGTGCCATGATGTGGACATAGCACAATGCTGATGAGCACTAATGATTTTAATTATTTACTCTACAGAAAGAAATGGGGAAATTTCATGTTGGCAGCAACTGAAATAAACCCATTCAAGTCCCTGCTGGCAAATGGAGATTTTTATCTCGACTTTGGATCAACTTCTACACATGGTACCACCTGGGTGCCACCAAACAGCAGCACAGGACCAGCTTGCCAGTTCCTACCTTGTTGCCGCCTCATCCCCATCCTCTTTTTCATTTCTTTAAAGCTTTAACAAATCCAATTCTTTTAATTACCTCCAAAGCGCAACATAAGCTGGTGACAAGGCTGAGAGCTGATGCCTGCCACAGTGATTGATACCTACATCCCCCGCCCCATCTACGAAAGCTGCCTGATTTCATTTGGTAAAAACCATAGGTGCAGTTAAGTGTAAAATCTCTCTCCACAGGTGGAAAAACCTTATTGCCTTTGGCACAGGGATGTGATTTGTGAGAGCTGGGCTCCGTGACCTTTCTGTTCAGGTTCTAGCTGACATTCTGGGAAGCGCGATGGCAGGAGGCTGCACTCCAAATAACTTGGAAACAGACATCAAACTTTTCTATTTTTATTAACACTTGAAGAGGCCACTAAAAGAAAATCAAAACCATGAATCTGTCAAGACACCCCTCAGCAATGCAGTGCTTTGCTCATGACGGAAGGGCAATGGAGTTTACCCAGTGTATGTTTGTCTGTCCATCCATAACACCTCATGCCTTAATATCTTGTTACTAACAGTCCCTATGGCAACACACTTCCAGGAGGAAATATCCATGATGAGTCTCATTTGTGGTTGTGGACATTTAACACATTCTTTTCTCTTTTTACTTCTACACTTTATGATATAAATCTCAAGCTTATAATGTATCATAGAATCACAGAATCATAGAATGGTTAGGGTTGGAAAGGACCTTGAGATCATCTAGTTCCAATATCAACTATAAATAAATAGACACCACAATAGTAACCGATTATAAAGACATTCCTATGTGTTCTGATGATGGATTTTTACCCTGTTGTTCTGAACACACCTTTGTGTGGCTCTCTGACTTGTTACAGATGTGCACAAACTCATACAGTGCTATAGAGAGAGAAATGTTAGTCTACCAGGTGGTTTTGCCTTTACTGGCATCCTACATTAAAGTGATGCTTGCTGCCCATCAGCTTTCATCTTGAGAAAGGGCTAATTTAAAAGGAATAAATGAAAAGGTTTCTGGTAGAGCACAAAGACTGCCCTGGCTTTCCTGAAAGAAAATGCAAAAAGCAAGTTTTATCAGAATTAATTAATTATCCTAGTGCTCACAGGGTTTTCTTCAGTACAGAAGAAGCTGAGGAAAAACATTGTACCAGGTTATACAGCAGTTCTAATAAAGTGCAGAAGATAGAAAAAGGTGTGAAAGATGCATATCTATTTCTGCAAGTCATACTTTGGAGACAAAAGTCTACAAACTGCCCATGGGTGAAACTGCCACTGTGCTACTGCTAGCTCGAAGTATGTCAATAGGGAGATCAGAGTATCACAGACTGGTTTGGGTTGGAGAGGACCTTAAAGCTCATCCAGTTCCAACCCACTGCCACGGGCAGGGACACCTTCCACTAGAGCAGGTTGCTCCAAGCCCCTGTGTCCAACCTGGCCTTCAACACTGCCAGGGATGGGGCAGACACAGCTTCTCTGGGCACCCCGTGCCAGCGCCTCAGCACCCTCCCAGGGAAGAGCTTCTGCCTAAGAGCTCATCTCAGTCTCCCCTCTGGCAGGCTTAAAGCCATTGGCCCTGCCATCGCCTCTCCCCAGAGCGCAGCAGAGGGGGAGAATCCCCTCCCTCAATCTGCTGCTCTTGCTGTGGGGACGCACGAACAGCAGCTGGGGACCTTTCTGTATTTATCCCAGTCAACGACATCTGTGAACTTGAAAAATTGTCCATGAACTGTTTTAAACTGAAGCCCTGAACTAACAATATTAGTGCAGACCCCTGAAGCTCATGTAAGGATGCGCTTTGGAAATACACACTCCTAACTGTAACTGAAGTCCAATATTAGCAGAGGGTTCCCCCAGCATGGGGCTGTTGAGGAGAGTGACAGCGCACTCAGATAACGCTTTGGCATGAAGCGGGTGACTTTAAAGCTCAGATTATCGTGGAAGATGAATTTTCTATGGTTCTTTTCATTACTTTCTCTAAGTGCTCTTGACATTCTTGAAGCAGTTCAGGAGAGGTTCCTAGGAAAGCTGTCAAAATAAAGTAATCACTTTCTTATGATATTGTTCAACAAAACGTGAGCAGGGCATGGTTTAGAAATGAAGATCAGCAGCTTGTGGAGATGGTGCACACATGCATACACCTGTACATTATCCAGGGCTTTATCACAACAATAAAGCATAATATCATATGCGCATTGTCAAAGACCTATAACAACTGGTTGGTCTAGAAGGAGGATGCTATATGACCTTCATGTATCCTGGCAATATACATTTCAACTCTATATGAAACCTGTGTGTCAAACATTGGCACTTAGTCACTGAGCAACAAAAAGATTATATTGGCTTCATACTGGAAGCTTTTGCTATAAAATTTATACCCCATCTAACTCTTTTTAAATGGAACAAATCAAGTGGAGTATGGAGTTGTATTAAAATACTGCCTGGCTTTTTTAGGGACAATCTTGTTAAAAGTAGTTTACTGTGTGCCACAGGCACCGACTGGCACAACTCTGTAAGGGTGACAAAATGGTTGGCTTTCATTAAAGAGATGATCATAAAGATCTATTTTATTATCTCTAACTCAACTACATGGGATAAAGGTTTTTTTTTTTTGTTGGTTCCCTTTGTAGTCTCAGAGCTTCCCCTACCCCCCAACTGAATGATGTATGGTCTGGAACGGACCCATCATAAACCACAGGCTGTAAATTAAACAGTGGGATGAATAACTGGCTGGAGGGTTTTAGAAATGCTAACACAACACATGTGATTGAGTCTACTGAGGGAGCTGCTTTCCAAACATACACTTCTGAAAGCAGCCTGAGAGAGCTGGGCTGGGGCAGCCTGGAGAAGAGAAGGCTCCTGAAGGGGAGACCTGAGAGCAGCTCCAGTGCCTAAAGGGGCTGCAGGAAAGCTGGAGAGGGGCTTTGGACAAGGGCCTGTAGGGACAGGACAAGAGGAAAGGCTTTAACCTGACAGAGGGGAGACTGAGATGAGCTCTTAGGCAGAAGCTCTTCCCTGTGAGGGTGCTGAGGCGCTGGCACAGGGTGCCCAGGGAAGCTGTGGCTGCCCCATCCCTGGCAGTGTTCAAGTCCAGGTTGGACCCAGGGGCTTGGAGCAAGCTGCTCCAGTGGAAGGTGTCCCTGCCTGTGGCAGGAGGGCTGGAACTGGATGAGCTTTAAGGTCCTCTCCAACCCAAACCAGTCAGGGACTCCATGATTTCTGAAGCAGAAGTACAATTACTTAATAACATGATTTAAATGAATAATGACTGGATATTTTTAGCTATTAGGATTAAATTCCACACACTATTTTTATGCATAGAGCTTTGAATTACTTACTTTTATCCTAAAGGTTCCTAAAGCACTTCAGATATATACTAGATACTATCCCAATTACAGGAAAGAATCATTTATCTCAGCACTGGAAGGCCATCACGCCTTCTGCATCAAGGATGAAGCCCTGACTGCTGCAGATAACAGCAAAACTCAGAGAGACTTTAGTAAAGCTGGAACTGTACAACTCATCTTCTGCAAAAAAACCACCTTAATACTTGAGGGGAACTTTAATAGTGGAAACCAGGCAGGATTTTCTTCATTCTTCAGTTGCAGTGATCAGACCATGACAGGAATAGATCTGTGTTTGCCGGGAGGAAACCAGCAGCCTGGCTCCCTGGCAGTGTAACCATTGGGAAAGGAATGTGCAGAACCTCCCACAGTGATACCCTGCCCTTGATCTGCAGCAAAACTCCTGTATTGTCAATGCTCGCCTTGATCTGCAACTACCCCTTGATGTCAGCTGCAAGTTTTGTGCACCGTGAGGGCACTGTGTATGGCTCCTAAGGAAAGGTTTAGAGGCTGGGGATGCTTTGAGATTAATCAGCATCTGATGCCTCGCTGGAGAAAAACAAATGAGGAGAGTTTGTGGATACAGCAGTGAGGAACATGCAGCTGCACCCAGAATAATACCCATCACACAGAAAAAATACACATGAAGCCAGAGAAGAAGAGCAAGAGTAAGGCAGGGGTAAGTTAGCCTTGAAGAAAGGATCAGTGATTGATAGAAGGAAGGGGTTGCCTTCATCTCCTCTACGGTTTTCTTTCGGAACTATCAATTTTCATCCAGACCATCACTGGTCTTCCCCCATCAGCTAAATGTGAACTCCCCAATCTAAACTGTCCTTAAACACAGATCATATCAGACATATAAACCAGCAGGGATGGAAGCAGATGCTCAAACTTCTCTGCACCTCTCTCCTACCTAAATCCAGCCTGGAAGATCCAAACGCAAAGTATTAGACCGCTCTTAGAAGTGAACCCCCAGACTCAACTCTGATGGCATCTTCTGGCCCAAGAGATGGCCTGACCTAATAGTAAAACTCTGGGCAGCAGAGGATTTACACCTCCATGTCTTTAAATTCACAGCAGTAAAGCCATCAGTTACACTCCCCAAAAAGCTTCTGCGTAGTTGCACAGTGTCTACTGGAGGATTAAAGAGGTATTTGCCCTATTTGGGACATGATGCTTTTAAAACATGAAAACCCCATAAATACTACTTTTTATTGCATGAAAACTTTCAGCTGAGGTTCTCCATGTAATTTACAGCATTAATTAATTAAGAGCATCTGATAACAGAGCTCCATATTAAGAATATTATGCCTATAATTAAAGGTAATGAAATGATGAAAGGACCTGTGCTCCATTTGTACATTAAAATAGTGAACTCTGAAGTAACAAAAAAGCGGAGCACAAAGATTTGTGACTAAGCACACATCAACTTGTGCATTTCATTTCTCCAGGCCTCTAGCTAGGAACATGTGTGTGAGATACGAAAGATTTGGTACAAGCTTTGCCTATGGTACAGAGATCAACATCAGAAAAGCAGCAAAACTATGAGACCAGTGAGAAACACTGGGTCTTGTGGTGGCAGTGAAGAGTGGATGACTGAGCTCAAATGTTTCAGGCTTTCAAAAAGGGTCTGTATGGCATTGAGGGGAATTTTTCAATGACAAATAGCTTTAAGCTGCCAGAGGGGATATTGAGATGAGCTCTTAGGCAGAAGGTCTTCCCTGGGAGGGTGCTGAGGCACTGGCCCAGGGTGCCCAGAGAAGCTGCGGCTGCCCCATCCCTGGCAGTGTTGAAGGCCAGGTTGGACAGAGGGGCTTGGAGCAAGCTGCTCCAGTGGAAGGCGTCCCTGCCTGTGACAAGGGGTTGGAACTGGATGAGCTTTTATGTCCCTTCCAACCCAAACCAGTCTGGGATTCTGTGATTTTGATTCCATTCTTGACGGACACACATTGAGTAATGGAGTGGTTTGGGTTGGAAAGGACCTTAAGATCGTTCAGTTCCAACCCCCCTACCATGGCCAAGGATGCCCTACACTAGATCACGTTGCCCAAGGCCCCATCCAATCTGGCCTTGAACACTGCCAGGGATGGAGCATTTACCACTTCTCTGGGCAACCTGTGCCAGTGCCTCAGCACCCTTACAGGAAAGAACTTCTGTCTAAGATCTAAACTGAACTTCCCGTTTCAGTTTGAATCCATCACCGCTTGTTCTAGTCTGCCCTCAGCAAGTTTGCCGATGACACCAAGCTGTGTGCTTCGGTTGATACGTTGGAGGGAAGGAATGGCATCCAGAGGGACCTTGACACACTTGTGAGGAGGGCTGATGCCAACCTGATGAAGTTTAACCATGACATCTGGAAGGTCCTACACCTGGGTCAGAGCAATCCCAGGCACAGCTCCAGGATTGGGCAGGGAAGAGATTCAGAGCAGCCCTGTGCAGAAGGACTTGGGGGTGTTGGTTGATGAGAAAATGAACATGAGGCGGCTGCAGTGTGCACTCGCAGCCCAGAAAGCCAACCGTATCCTGGGCTGCATCAAAAGGAGCGTGACCAGCAGGTGGAGGGAGGTGATCCTGCCCCTCTGCTCTGCTCTCCTAAGACCTCACTTGGAGTATTGTGTGCAGTTCTGGTGTCCTCAAGATCAAAAGGACATGGAACTGTTGGAACAAGTCCAGAGGAGGCCACGAGGATGATCAGGGACTGGAGCACCTCCCGTATGAAGATGGGATGAGACAGTTGGGGCTGTTCAGCCTGAAGAAGAGAAGGCTGCATGGAGACCTCAGCCTTCCAGTATCTGAAGGGGGCTATAGAGATGCTGGGGAGGGACTTTTCATTAGGGACTGTAGTGATAGAACAAGGGGTAATGGGTTCAAACTGAAACAGGGGAAGTTTAGATTGGATATGAGGAAGAAATTCTTTACTGTGAGGGTGGTGAGGCACTGGAAAGGGTTGCCCAGGGAAGTTGTGAATCCTCCATTGCTGGCAGTGTTCTAGGCTGGGCTGGACACAGCCTTGGGTGGCACGGTTTAGTGTGAGGTGTCCCTGCCCATGGTAGGGGGGTTGGAACTGGATGACCTTAAGGTCCTTTCCAACTCTAACTATTCTAAGACTCTATGATTCCATTACTATAGTCCCCTGATGAAGAGTCCCTCCCGAGCATCCCTAAAGGCCCCCTTCAGATACTGGAAGGCTGCTCTGAGGTCTCCACGCAGCTTCTCTTCTCCAGGCTGAACAGCCCCAGTGTTCTCAGCCTGTTTTCATGCAGGAGGTGCTCCAGCCCCTGATCATCCTCGTGGCCTCCTCTGGACTTGCTCCAACAGCTCCATGTCCTTTGTATGTTGAGGACACCAGAACAAAGTCGTGGGTGGAACCCTGTGAGCCATCAAAGCTGCGTACTTTGATTCCTATATTTTCTATACACATACTACAGTCACCAAAGTTTGTAGTAACTCTAGAATTCCCTCTGCAATCCAGCGGGAATCAATGGGTTCTGAGGAATTGCATTACTTAGAAGTTTGTATCCCAACACCAATGTCTGATAATGAGCCATTTGGAATTGAAGGCTGGCTGATTAATCACACTTGTATCCAAATAAATCAAGACACTTTGGTTCATCCTGTGCAGAAGCTGCCTCTGGCTGTCACTACAGGTACCCTTCATTAGAGATCACCATCTCCAGCAGATCGAGCATGGATCCATGCACATATATCAATAGCATTTCTATCTCTTAGCTGAGAAACATTCTGCTGACTCCAAAAGGGTTTCTAAGTATAAAGCATGCCAAGTGAACAGGTATGGAAGCAGAAGTAAAGCTCTGGTTGACACAGGAACAGCTTTCTGGCTCAAACAACTTATCAGCAGATGAAGACAAGGTAGATGTTAGCTATGGAAGACTGTCTGGAAACTCAGCATTTGGCACAACACATACAACGGAGTGGTTTTCTGGGGGAAAATGAAAGATTCCAGCTCACCAGTGAGCTGAACAGCCTTTCATAAGCTTTCACACACTGTGCATTTCTGATACAGAACACAGCGATCTAAGCTGTGGCGCACAAAGCTCAATCTGATGCCAAATACACTCACCCAGGCAAAAGAGATTGCTACCCAGGGGTCCATGCTGTGGTGTGTGATGATGGGGTGTGATCCTGGGCTAGTATCTACTGTTCAGATCTCAGGACCAGAAGTAATTGGGGTTTAGTTCTGAGCCAGAGTTATGACAATGTGATTCCTCACAGCTCTAACAAAACACGGCCTGAGCCACAGGGCCCTTTGATCAGCAGCAAAGAGGAGAATGTGCCTCTTTATATGGAAACATTGGGGTGGGAGGGGAAGGGAACAACTTCCTTGCAGGTTTTATGCCTGTAGCTGTGAAGGCTACTCTACAAATGTACATACAACGTTCTTGTGCTTTCTCCCAAGCATTTGACCCTTGGCATTTGGAATCATAGGTGCCATAGAACCACAGAACACTTTGGGTTGGAAGGGACCTTAAAGTGCATTCAGCTCCAACCCCCTGCCACAGGCAGGAACACCTTCCACTAGAGTAGCTTGCTCCAAGCCCCTGTGTCCAGACTGGCCTTCAACATGGCCAGGGATGGGGCAGCCACAGCTTCTCTGGGCACCCTGGGACAACACCTCAGCACCCTCCCAGGGAAGAGCTTCTGCCTAAGAGCTCATCTCAGTCTCCCCTCTGGCAGCTTAAAGCCATTCCCCTTGGCCTG
This sequence comes from Myiopsitta monachus, assembly GCA_017639245.1. Lineage (NCBI taxonomy): Eukaryota > Metazoa > Chordata > Aves > Psittaciformes > Psittacidae > Myiopsitta > Myiopsitta monachus. The sequence goes on along the minus strand of CM029919.1, from coordinate 94,259,067 downwards.
TCCCTACAGCCCTTGGCCAAAGCCCCTCTCCAGCTTTCCTGCAGCCCCTTTAGGCACTGGAGCTGCTCTAAGGTCTCCCCTTCAGGAGCCTTCTCTTCTCCAGGCTGCCCCAGCCCAGCTCTCTCAGGCCTGGCTCCAGAGCAGAGCTGCTCCAGCCCTTGCAGCATCTCTGTGGCCTCCTCTGGCCTCACTGCAACAGCTCCACGTCCCTCTTGTGCTGCTGCCCCAGAGCTGGATCAGGACTGCAGGAGGGGTCTCCCCACAGCACAGTAGATGGGGAGAATCCCCTCCCTTGACCTACTGCTCACGCTCTGGGGGTGCACCCCAGCACTTGATTGAAGGTTTACTCAGAAACTTCTCTGATACAATACGTAGAGGCAATAGTTAAGGCTGGATAAGTTAAGACTGGAAAGAGGAATCCAACAAGATGTAAAGGGCAAGAGAAAGGAAGTGGGTGGAATACCCAAAAAATGCCACGCATATAGAGCAAAGTGTGCTCAACTAACACGAGTATGTGAAACCATCAGTCTAAATTGTGTTCAGATATTATTGGTCAAACATCTGCTTCTACATCAGCATCCAGAAAAGAAGCATCTTAAGACTATTGCAGAAAGAATTGTGGGGTTTGTTGGCTGGTGGTTCTTTCCTTTCAGATGCTGATTTATGCTACACCTCCTCTCCCTACTCCCACTAGTTCAAGTTTATGAATCAAATAACCTGACGGATGAGTAGTCATGGAGTAGTCATGTTCTCATCTTTTAGCATACTACTTCCTTGTCCCAATTCATGTTACTGAAGCTGTCAAGAAAAGAGTACTCTCCTGGTGAATCAGAATGAATGCAAAGGAGTAATGAGCAACATATAAAGCACGCAGATCTTTGTACTCAGCCTCTCAGGGACTGGAAGCAAGCTCAGATAGAGACAGACTATCCCCAAGGATTTACACCTATAAATATATGCAATAAACTCAGTACAAACGTGAAGTGTGAAGTTAGCGCTTCATCAAAAGCTTAGTTTGGTTCTCATCAAAGAAGAGAATTAAAACTCCTGCTGCCCGCATGAGTCTCTGTGTCTGGATCTTTCCTGATAGATAAAAATTATTCATATTAGAGCATGTCAATATGCTTAACCAGGAAAAGAAAAGAATATAGTACTCCTAGAGGAGATCTAAACAACTTCATTATAAAGCTGTGAGGGAGTCACAATATATTAGGAAGAACAAATGTAGTCTGCAGTGGGTTTTGAGTTCTTTCTACACCATTGACTTACCAGAGGAAAGTACTACTAATTACACCTACTTGCATTGATTTTTTTTTCTGCTTCGGGATGGATTGCCTTGTCCTGCCCTGAATCTAATGATTTAAATTAGAATGAAACCACAATCTGATGGAGGTTGGAAGTTACCCTTGAAAGAAAGACATCAAACATGACATGAAAAAAATCCTCTTTCCCCATTAACTCCCCTTTCCAAAGAGGCTGAGTTTCAAGTGATGTGATTTAGCAAATACTCCAGTGACATAATATACCACACACTGCAGGAAATGCCAGATACATTTCTCGTGGCTAGATAAGGTTCAGTGATCCAGCTCTGGATCAGATATGATCCTGTTTACACTAATGTAAATCCAAACTAAAGACCTCTGAAGCCAAGGAATTAGTTAGATCAGAATCTACTTCTCTACATTGTAAATGATTACACTCTTAGGTACAGTCTTCTTATCTGTCTCCTCCTTTTCCGCTTCCATACTCCCCAGTTTTCCTGGCGGGACCATGAGGATCATCTAAATGAAATTCGCATGCTCTGGGTCACTGAATACCTTCCAATCATTTCTACATCATACCCACTCATTTGCAGCAGCGGTAGAAAAGATCAAACCTTTCTGCTGGTTGTTCTATTTGTGTTTCTTTTCTACTATCCCCCTGAGAACTCCATAATTATGAGACAATTGCCATGGAAACATATTACACCCAAACGTAATCATAATTAAATCAGTGGCCAAATGTCTATTAGGTCCTTCATAAGAGTCAACTTCTTCCTCTATTCATACAAGATTGTATCTTACCCACCAGTCTGGGACTTTTGTCTGACCTGGTTGTTGTGAGGTCAAGCTGAGAGATGGATCTTAAAGTGAATTTCCTGACTGTTAGGCAGGGTATCTGCTTCATCATTTACAGGCTATTATAGCAATTACAACTCCCTTTTTGTTTTCCAGCCCCCTGCCCTTCCTACCTTCACTCCAAGTATTCAGAGATCATTCTGTGACACCCATGTCATTTATCAGTGACAAAAGAGTTCTCAGTTCCTGGCTCTGTATGCTTTGCACAGGCAGTTACAGCGCATACTTTCCCATGCAATACCTACTATTAATCTGTTAAAAATGGATTGGGTTCAAATTTAAACAGGAGAGATTTAGGTTGGAGATAAGGCAGAAACTCTTCCCTGGGAGGGTGCTGAGGCACTGTCCCAGGGTGCCCAGAGAAGCTGTGGCTGCCCCATCCCTGGCAGTGTTCAAGGCCAGGTTGGACACAGGGGCTTGGAGCTACCTGCTCCAGTGGAAGGTGTCCCTGCTTGTGGCAGGGGCTTGGAACTGGATGAGCTTTAAGGTCCCTTCCCACCCGAACCAGTCTGGGATTATAAAATCTGCAAACTTGACAACTTCCCATTCAGTTATAAGGCAGGCTCACACACAATCAAAAATTCCATGAAAAACAAGGACGCTGCAATGAATGGTCCAATATGGATTTATAGCCACTGTCTCAGTGGGTCCTCATATGTAACCTGGCACAAAACAGGCAGTGTCAGAGGTGTTGGCAGCATACTGAAGGATCTTGGGGGAGCAAGTGGTGAAGACACTGTAAAAGCTTATATGTAATAGAACATAAATAAAATTACAAGAAACAGATCTGTTAATCAATAAACAGCAGAAGTGAACCTCCCCCGTCTAAGTCTGAACCCATCACCCCTTGTCCTATCACTACAGTTCCTGATGAAGAGTCCCTCTCCAGCATCCTTGTAGCCTCCTTCAGATACTGCAAGGCTGCTCTAAGAAACAAATGAGTAATGATGCTCAATGCTGGAGGAAGGATAACAGGAGCAAGTCCAGACACTGCAGACCAGGGCCAGCCCCAACCTCACAACACAAGTGCTACTTGCCTTGCCTGACCTCAGACATCATTTTTCCTTTCTTTACCATACATTTCTATTCTCTGCAGCCCCACCAGCTTAGGCATTATATAACCAATGCTTTGAGAGCTCCTGAAATCTCCTTCCCTGTACATTATTTCTTTCATCTGCATGATCCTAGAGACGTGTAAGACTCATGCCCTAGATTTTAATGTTGGTGACCTTTGGGAGTTACAGTTGAGTCAATGCCATCTTAAACAAGAGCCTGCTACTGTAGTATATCTCTACGGCTGTAGCCAAGTGAAGGGGTGACAGGGTAATTACCAGTTATTTCCATGAAGAATCCTAGTCTGAGGAAATGCGAGAACTTTTACAACATGAGAGAATGGATATGCCAAGACTTTGCATCACCAGAACAAGTGGAAGAGTTTTATTTTTCACCAATTTCAGAGTCAGATATGCTTGGTGCAGAAAACAGAAGTATTCAATGTGCCCGAAGGAGGCTATAAGGATGCTGTAGAGGGATTCTTCATAAGGGACTGTAGCAATAGGACAAGGGGTGATGGGCTCAGACTGCATCAGGGGAAGTTCACGTTAGATATCAGGAAGAAATTCTTTACTGTGAGGGTAGTGAGGCGCTGGCACAGGGTGCCCAAATAAGTGGTGAATGCTTCATCCTCAGCAGTGTTCAAGGCCAGGTTGGACAAAGCCTTGGACAACATGACCTAGTGTGAGGTGTCCCTGCTGGGGGTTGGAAACAGATGATCTTAAGGTCCTTTCTAACCCATCCTATGATTCTATGAAACTGAAAATGTATTGCACTATGCACTATTCCATGTTTGTGTTCTCTTGGAATTGGAATTGCTTTCAGAAAATTGCTTTAAATTGCTACTTTGGCACGCTTGCAACAGTGTTCAGGTAAAAGTAACACTGTGCTTATAGTTTCATATCAAGCACGCCTAGTTTAGAAGCTGAACTTCACAAACCAGCTGACATTACCTGGCCAGTGAGAGCTAAACTGGCTTATTTCAGCCTCACATTATTACCGGTAAAACCACTGAAGCCAAATTGATGCAAATACTATTGATGTATGTGATTGGAATTTGGTTAACTATTCTACTGAGACACCCAAAGCCAGAGCAGTCTTCAGAAGCCTCAAGGTACCATCCTTTCCCTCTTGATCTTCTTCACCTCTTCTTCCACTGGCTGGTGATGGACCTGTGGCACCTATCTCATAGCACTGAAGCTGCTCTCACTCTCAAACTCCTACTCCTGTCTCTGTGGGAGGAACCAGTTTGCACAGGAATAACAGAAAAAACCTTAGATTTCCATCTAAACTGAGACAAAGTGTTTGAGGATGTAGCAAGGTTTGAAAAGATTCTATAATGAGAATTGCTACATATGCCAGCTATTTTAGAACACAGAAAACTACCTCCATGGCACTAAATATTTTAATCAACTTTTGATCCAGCATTCCAAGTCTCAAATGACAATGACAGGATTAATTTCAGCAGCCACTGACACACACTTTAAAAGGTAGGTCCTGTGTAACAATGTTTCTTAAAAACAACCCCAGTACAGCATGGACACACAGGGGAAACTACATTTGAAAACCAATCTGACAAGTGTTGCTGCAATGTGTTTCTCAGAGATGTTAAATGTGTCTACTCCTGCAGAGCTTGGGTTTTGTTTCAACATCCTTCTGCTATTGAGTGTCAATGCACAGACTAATTGCATGGTACTGTAGCAATTTTCACTGGAGCTATTTCACAGGCTGCATCATATTTTACAGGAACTTGCATAGTTATTACTGGGTCTGGTCAGAGAAGCTGATGGGATAATGAATTCTGTGTGCAAGAGAAGCTGATCTGTGGTACACTTAACACTAGTCTGGAATAAACCTGTCCACTTCAGTCTGGCATTGGTATAATTCAGATGTGAGTTAGATCTACACTGTGGATCCAGGAAACCACTCACTGCTGGAGGGAATCAGACAGAATCATAGGATGGTTAGGGCTGGAGAAGACCTTAAGATCATCCAGTTCCACCTCACCCTTGCTCACCAGCAGCAGTCCTACTGCCAGCACTGTCCTGTCTGCTGCCAGCTAGTGGGAATATACACACACCCATGTGAAGTGCTCAGATCCTACCTTGCTGACAGGGACTACAGGACTACCATGTACCAAGCAAGAGGCTCAGCCACACTGGAGATACTGGGCTATACTGGCTTGGTATTTCAAGGGCTTAGTGGTTACAGTTAATCACAGCTCCCCAGGCTGTGCTGATGTTGGTGGCTGTATTGCTGGGATGCTTTTGAGTGAGCTCCAGTTTCCCCTTGCTTTCAAAGCACAAGAAGGTTTGCAGGCTGGACTTCCTCAAGGGCTAAAGCAAGTCACCAGAAAATCCAAGCTGAGGTCCTACACAACTTCGAGTTAATTAGGATTACTAATAGAAAAGCCAAGGAACAGCCATGTGACATTAATACAGTCAGATGACTACATCAGTGTTAGCCCTTTACAGACTAACCCTCTAGTCTCAACCAGTTCTCTAGGCTCCTTCTACAGATGGTGGAGAGACCTACACATTAGGAGATGCATTTATAAAATGACATGAACCACTTTGTGCTTGTTGACTAAATAAATTGCTTCCAATCCATAAACTTGGTGTTTATGGTTGTTTATGGGTGTTTAGGAGGTTTTCACTTGGAGAAGGGCATAAACTATCTTCTTGTGGACAGATGGCTGAAATGCTCTTTCAGCAAGGTGGTGGGTTAACTAACCTGGGCAGGTACCCTGGAGCCATCCCAAGGACTGGAGCATCTGCAGGGGAAGGTGGCACTGAAGGTGACATTACTGGAAGACCAGAAGTCTTACAGGGAACAAGGTAAAGGACAAGGGTTTGAGAGATACTTTGGGAAGCAAACGAAGGAGTTAATGAAGAGCTGGCAATAAACAGCATCAGTCACCAAGCTCTAAGCAAGCAAAATGGAATTCGCTGTGGGTTGAAGAGCCTAAACAAAAAGAAACAAGGAGAAAATAGAAAAGGAAAAAGGAGAAAAGAGAAAAGGTAAAAAGGAGTTAAGCAAAGCAGCAAAGAACCCATATGGTGCATTTGGTTGCAGGCACTGAAGGGTTCACAAAGCTGTGCACGTGTAACCACAGGCAACCATCAGCCCTGACATCTGCACTGCCAGATTCCCACTTTTTTGGAAGATAAATAACTTATTTTGAAGGGAATACTTCAAATAATAGTATAGAGACTTCTGTAAATCATGGTCTTATTCCTCAGCTGTATTTCATCAACTTTACCTTATGTACCATCTTTCTATCATATGCCAGACACAATGTTCCTCCACCCTATTACCTTCTAACAACCGCTCCTAAACTCAGCATTTCATAGCCCCCTAATTCTGCTGCCTTTCAGCCCATCTATAAATGTCCAGTTCTACAGGCTAGTGGTTCTATTTCTATAATTGTCCCCAGCAGCTCTCAATGCCAATGCAAGGATAAACAGAGTGAAAAAGCCTCTCTCTGTAGTGCTTCTTGAGCAGGCTTTCAGTGCTCTGTAGCCATCAAACTGAATCACTGTTCTTACACTTGATGTACGTAACTCACCTAATGCTTCAAGAAGAACTAGGACAAGAGTGCCATCAATATGTGTTTTCTGTGACTGCCTGGCCAGCTTGCTTTTGAGTGAAGGAAATACCTATTGTATCTATTAAAGTTCACAAAATCACAGAGAATAGTTTGTGTTAGAAGGGACCTTAAAGCTCATCCAGTTCCAGCCCTCCTGCTACGGGCAGGGACACCTTCCACTGGAGCAGCTTGCTCCAAGCCCCTGGGTCCAACCTGGCCTTCAACACTGCCAGGGATGGGGCAGCTACAGCTTCTCTGGGCACCCTGGGAGAGCGCCTCAGCACCCTCCCAGGGAAGAGCTTCTGCCTAAGAGCTCATCTCAGTCTCCCCTCTGGCAGCTTAAAGCCATTCCCCTTGGCCTGTCCTTAGAGGCCCTTGTCCAAAGCCCCTCTCCAGTTTCTTGTGCCTCCTTTAGGCACAGGAACTGCTCTAAGGTCTCCCCAGAGCCTTCTTTTTATCTTTAACGACAAAAGACCACAAACTCACATACAACCTAAGGTTAAATAAACACTGAACCTCACACAGGCTGTCTCTTATACTGAAATACAGGACAAGTCAGGTCCTGCTGAAATTCCTGGGAAACAGGGGTGTCAATCAGTTCTGAAACTCAGGCTCTTCTGTGTCAAAAACTCCTGATGGACCAGGACTTGGGTTCAAATTCAAACCAGAAAAAGATACAAGGTGTGCTTATGAAGTGTTTTTAATAGGACTTCTTGACCTGAAATGTCATTTTCATACTTCTCATTCACTGTTTACCTCACAGCTAGATATTACATGCAGATAACCTGGTCCTAAATGTAGCCTTCCTTTTTCCATACTGATCCCAAAACTGGCATCCTAGAATCATAGAATGGTTTGGGCTGGAAAGGACCTTAAGATCATCCAGTTCCAACTGCTCTGCCATGGGCAGGAACACCTCACACTAGACCATGTCTCTCAAGGCTCTGTCCAACCTGGCCTTGAACACTGCCAGCGATGGAGCATTCACAACTTCTTTGGGCAACCCATTCCTAGTGCCTCACCACCCTCACAGCAGAGAACTTCTTTCTAATATCTAACTTGAGTTTCCCTGTTTCAGTTTTAACCCGCTACCTCTTGTCCTATCACTACAGTCCCTGATGAAGATTCCCTCTGCAGCACCCTTTTAGAGAACTTTGGTCTTTGTGCAGTCCACCTTCTCACCATGGAAATCCATTATAGTATTTGGACTAATCCTTTTATCAAAAGGATTCCTGGGAATACCAAGAGGCAGCTGCTTTCACCATGTCCTTGGCAGTGTCTGAAAACTGGATGTGTGGATATAAAGAAAGTAAAATCCACTCAGAGCCTCAAATAAAGCATAATCTTCCCCCTAATCATTTCTGCAAGTCTGCAGGACTAGGCCTAAGGTTCAGTAGGTGTCCTAGAGCTTACAGCCATGTCTCTTTGTTCCCCTTGCTTGAACAAACATTTGGTAAAGGAAGATGAAGAGCAATGTTAATCCTGAATTTGTATCTCAAGACATGCAGGGGTGAAAGGGAGAGGCAGAGATCTGGCTACAAGGTTACGAGAGAAAGAAATCCAAAGGTACTCATCAGGGGAATTACCTCCCATCTTACCTAAACAGCTACTTTAATGCAAAGTCAAGGAAGAACTGGCCTTCCAGGAAGGTTTCAGCTCCATAAAAAGGAAGATATACAGACCCATTCAGCTGAATAAAAACACAAGAGTGAAGAAAGCAGCTTGCAAGCGTACAATGTGTGGGGAGAAGTCATGGAATGGTCTGAACAATTCCAGAGATTCCTGCAGGAACGTACATGTCAAAAGAGGTCTAAACATAAACCAGGGCAGCCCAAATCCTCATCTCACCTCTGACTGTGCTGGTTTTTGAAGTCCAAACGAAGTTATTTAACCCCTATAAACCCTTCCACGTGTGCAACAGGTTATTAATATTACCTCTGCAGGTCTTTGGGCTTAAAACACTATTATTTGTAAAGGACTTGGAAGATGAATCATGTTTAGTGATTGCTAAATATTAGTATTAGTAAAATCATGGCATATTGTTTTAGTTAAAGAAAACAGTATATCTTTATCTTAAGAAGCTTGTCAGTGCATAATGAACTGAGACTGTGATTGCTTAATATAGTTATTGCAGTTTCTAGCCTCAATGTTGTGTATTTGTTGTTCATATTGCACTGATGTGTATTACATTAACAAGATTATACTGTATGATTGCTCTCCTCTTGAGACCCTTAGGAAATGTGGCTGTCTTAGGGACCACAGTGTTTAAATAAATACAACTTTATGTATTAGTTTACAAGCATGGACTGTCATTTTTCTGCAGCTTTGGATGTGTTTTTAATGTTATCTAATTCCACATTATATTTAAAGGAAACTTCAATGCTTTGAACATTAAAAACAAGAGTACAAAGTATATAAAAACACTGCAGGAAGCAATCCTACAGCAGAAGCTGAAGGGACAGGTTGTTCTAGTTCATTTTTTCTTTCGTGGAATGGTTTGGGTTGGAAGGGACCTTAAATCTCATCCAGTTCCAACCCCTGCCATGGGCAGGGACACCTTCCACTAGAGCAGCTTGCTCCAAGCTCCATCAAAGCCAGCCTTGCACACTGCCCAGAATGGGGCTGGAACCACTGGAGAGGGCTGTGTGAACACACTGATGGCAGCTGCGGCTCACAGAACAGACAACACTATTTACGTGCATCCAGAACTGAGTTAAATACAGTTGGAGTTAAATACTCAATTTCCTGCCTTAAACAACACTGTTACCATAGCCCTGAATTTGTCAGGGAGTGCAGAATCATTATTCAAAGTGTCAGTGGCTTCCATCCACCTTCTGGGATGTATTCCACAGCTTTTTATTCTTGTGGGAGTGAATTTACTTACACATGTACTCCCAAATGAGAACCACACATGGTCTGCTCAAAGCAAAGGTTACAGGAGCTGGTTCTCGGGATGTAAATACAGAAGCCTTGCACCTCCGCTCTTCTATGAACTTAGAACTATGCTTTGCTCTTGGTTTAGAAGCTTTTAAGGCTGCAAATAAATTTCGACCGCCCTGACATGGCTCCCACTGCACAAGCCATTCATCTAGAATAAATTCAGCTGTCATTTTTGGGACAAAGAAGCAGCAATGAAGCTGGTTCCATGTGAGGAAGGTGATTACTGAATCTGCTAAGTGACAGTGATTAGATGCTGCTAAGAAGCTTCAAGGAGTCTCAAGCAACTTCTGAAGGGGAGGAAAACTTCATCATTAAACATCTGCAGGCTCTTGCAATTGATGTGATTTTTTCCTTCCCTCCCCCCTTATAAAAAGCAAGCAGGTTCCCAAGAGACAAAAGGCAGAGAAGGGAGTACAAGTGGATCAAGGGGAGCCTTGAGAAAGCCTCAGACAATACAACTGAATGTGGCATTAAATGGTTCATTTGGTGGTGATTAAAGGGGGAGGATTTCTTTATCATGGAAATGGCTCCTCTCTACTGCTGGACCAATCTGAAGCTCAGAGAACAGAATAACTGTGTTATAATGGCTTATAATACACTACTTCATGTTGGACTGTGAGGAACATTTGCATGAATACAGTCAGGCAAGAAAACCAAACAGCAATAGATTATGGTTCAGCAGGAATTATTCTCCTTGGTGTCAAAAGCTCACAATGCAGAACATGCTGCCAGGTTATACATCACCTTAGAGTGAAACATGTCAGTTTTAGACACCACACTGAGAAAACAAAGGCCCTTCATGGGATCCTGTTTTACTCCATTTCCAAGTGTAATTAAAATTAGCCTGGGAATGGGAAAAACTACATGGCAATCATTGAGGGAATTGCAAACCTGGATTTAGACCATTAAAATCCTTTAGAACCTTGATTTATATTTTACAATATAAGCTATAATAACAGTGATGTTTGTTCAAAGAAGGAAGGCCGACTTTCTCAGTATATCAGCTAAGAGTTTCAGAGCAATCCTGTTTCCAAATTCATTTACTAATTCCCTTGCCCTTAAACTAAGCTCTCACCATCTTATCTCAAAGGTCTGAAAGAGGGGAGACTGAGATGAGCTCTTAGGCAGAAGTTCTTCCCTCTGAGGGTGCTGAGGCGCTGGCACAGGGTGTCCAGAGAAGCTGTGGCTGCCCCATCCCTGGCAGTGTTCAGGGCCAGATTGGACACAGGGGCTTGGAGCAAGCTGCTCTAGTGGAAGGTGTCTAGTTCTCTTGTTCCACTCTCGAGTGGAAGGCTGGAACTGGATGAGCTTTAAGGTCTCTTCCAACAAAACTCAGTCTGGGATTCTCTGAAGTCCGTGAAGAAGGGCTGAAATGCCTTTAAAATCTCATTGATTCAAAACACTTCAAACTTTCAAGTGAAGAAAAGGCAGTTTCATACAGTTGCACAACCAGAACCTTGTATGGAACCTAAAGAGCAAGACACCTAAACCCTAAAAAAGCCAGAAAGTATCATTAAAAGATCATCCCTTTCTGCCTCAGCTTCCTAGACACTGGTGGAAGCATAACAAATGGTTATGGTTTCATTTTGCTGTGTAGCAAGGAGGACTTGAGAATCCACAGGGCCTCATCTGCTGTTCCTTAAGCAAACATCTACTGTAATTCTAAATCTCACTTCATCATTGTGATAGCTTCAAGCAAACCTCTCCTGTGTGCCAACCTTCCCTCAATGGCATCCAGTCAGTGTTATAGAACTGACAGGAGCAGCTCTAAATCATCAGCTTCCTGATGGCTGTGATTTGTGACACAAGGTACACTTGGAGGGACGTAGCTCCTCATTCTGTATGAACTGCTTTTAAGCAGCACTTTGCAGTTTGTATGTACGAAGGGCTGAAGATAGTTATTGTCACAGTGGTAAATGATAAGGTTTAATGGGTTGCAGGGCTGAGTTTACAAAGACATTTAGGTGTGTGAAAGTGCAAGAGATGAATGATGAGGTCAGTGCTTTCAAAAGCATTGGAGATGGGTTTTTTAGAAACCCTTAGGCCCAAGTTAGGCTTTGTTTCCCAAAGTGGTCCATGATTTTAGTGTCTAAGTGTTCCCAAAAGTTACTGTGACTTAGGCTCATACATTACTTGGGCACTTCTGGAAACCATACCTTTAGTGTATGTGTATACATATACCTTAGAAAAGTGTACAAAGTGCCTGCACCAGTGAGGTACCTCTCTCTGAGTGTCAGAAGAGTGAGGCAAGTGCTTGCTAGGCACTTCTTGCAAATCCCTTGGGAACCTTTCTGCATTTTAATATGTGTAAATAAATCTCACCTCATCCTTCAGTGTCCTTTAAAAGCTGCACTTGAGGACAACTCACACAGGGCCACTGTGTAAGTATTGATAAACCCTGGATAATCAAATCTCCCAGTGATTACTGATATGGACTCACTGTTAAGGCTGGAGGAATGCCAGCTCCAACGCTGCCTATCAGCATCAATAGCCCAGTTTGACCTACAAGTGTTCAAGCAGAGGACACAGACATCTAGAAGATAATCTGCAAAGAGAAGAGCTCTGCTAACAGAGGCACACTTGGTCAGCCCAATGGCTCTTGCTACTGCAATGTGAGACGCTGGCACAGGGTACCCAGAGAAGCTGTGGCTGCCCCATCCATGGCAGTGTTGAAGGCCAGGTTGGACCCAGAGGCTTGGAGCAAGCTGCTCTAGTGGAAGGTGTCTCTGACAGGGGGTGGAACTGAATGAGCTTTAAGGTCCCTTTCAAACTGTGCTGTAAGTCTGTGATTCAGTGAATACACAGTGAATAAAGCCATAAGCACCAACTGTCACTCTTGCTGCCCAAGGAGGTCTTAAGGTGTACCTTCCTGGGCACTGAAGCTGGAGAAGAAAAGGCACCACAAGGGCAGCATTTCCCTGATACTGGCATCCCCACTACAAAAGAACCACTCAATCTGCAAGATTTCCATTCCTCTACAGCCACAATTAACTGGCCAGAAACCTCCTCCCTGCTAACTCTTATGGCACTTGTCTGAATACAGGACTGTTGCCTCTACACTAAATCTTAAAGAGAAAGGAATAAAGTTCTGAACACTGAAAATGAGATGTTAAGATTCAAAACCCCAGGAAAACTCTTCACTTTACCTCTTGCCAGCTACATACCAGGAAGCCATGCTTGCTATTTCTTCAGCAAATGAGGACTTACAGGCTCTGCATGGTCTAGAGAGGATTGGGTAGATAAAGGAGAGGGGCAAAACCTCACACATGCATCATCAGTTCTCCCTTAAAAGAAAAAATACCCAGCTAAGGCCTAGTTGGCCCCTAGGTCTTTTCTGGGTTATCTGACACCCAAGTATGTGGCTTCAAGCAGCAAATGTGGAGGTCGGGAAACCTCCCCTGAGATTGTTGCAGTCTAACATTGCAGCATGATGTTTGCTCAAAACTGACAAGCAAAGTCCCAGCCTCCTCTTTGCTTCCCTGCTACACACTTAAACAGAGACCACAAGGGAATATGCTGGGAAAAGCCAGTGCTGGCTTTGGGCCTTCAGTCATCAGAGGGTCCCCTTTACTTACAGAGACAGTGGGAAACAAAGAAAAAAGAATTACAGGGGCAGAGGAATGAATATTGAAAGCATTCATCATGTTGTTTTATGGCAAAGCTGGTGCTGGCTCCAGTTCTGGGGTGGAGGTTCAAGGATCTCTAAATTAAACTCACATGAGCCACTCTTGTTCATTCACAGTGGTTACATATCACTGGCAGGAAGCAGGACATTCGTAAATCCAAAAGAGAAAATCATGCCATCTTAGCACAGGTATGTTTTGTTGATGAAGACTATTTATGGGAAAGAGTAATAACTAACAAAGTAGATGACATGGTGGGGCTTCAAGTAAACCTTATGAAATTTCATTTCTGATTCCATCTGAGTTTCTAGGACTTTATAACAATATAGCTGGGGTTTGATTGTCCTGGTCAAAGGAGAAGGAAAACAGACTGTAATGAATAATTTCTCAATTACATGGTCTATCAGATGCAATGTTCTCCCCAGCAGCAAAATGTCCATTGACTTTTACAAGGTATGGCTGGACAGAGACAGAACTATAGCAATAACTCTGCCCTGACTCCCTGAGGGCAATGTCTTCCTTCTCTGGTTACCCAAAACTTTGGGCCTTGTCTATTCTTCATGAAGGCAAAAGGAATTCTGCTTTTGATGTAAACTTGAGAAGACCACAACAGGAAGCACTGGACACACTTTGATGTGGTCATACACAGATCTCAGACAACAGAAAGTTTCATGGGTGGGAAACCCGGGCTCAGTTCAGCCTTAGGAGTATTACTCAAATTCTCAGAACTTCCTAGCAACAAGTTTCAACCCCTTCATGCCTCAAAAAGCTATGAAATAAAGCAAAAATTGACATGAAATAGGAGCTAAGTAATTCCCTGTGCTGGGCACCAGTGAGGCCACACCTCAAATCCTGTATTCAGTTCTGGGTCCTCACTACAGGAGAGACATTGAGGTGCTGGAGCGGGGCCAGAAAAGGGCAATGGAGCTGGTGCAGGGCCTGGAGCACAGTGTGATGGGAAGGGCTGAGGGACGTGGGAGGTTCAGATGGAGAAGAGAAGGCTCAGGGGGGACCTGATGGCTCCCTACAACTGCCTGAGAGGAAGATGGAGCCAGGAGGGGGTTGCACTCTGCTCCCAAGGATGCTCCCAAGGGATGGGCCAAGAGGAACCGGCCTCAAGCTGCACCAGGGCAGGTTTAGATGGAGCTGAGGAGCAATTCCTTGCCCAAAGGGTGCTCAGGCATTGGAACTGCTGCCCAGGGCAGGGCTGGAGTCACCGTCCCTGCGAGTGTTCACACACTGTGGAGACGAGGCCTCAGTGCCATGGGTCAGTGGTGGCTCTGGCAGTGCTGAGGAACGGTTGGACTGGATGAGCTTAAAGGGCTTTTCCAATCTGGTTGATTCTATGCTTCACTGACTCCCTGCCCCTTTGGGTGTCAGTGGAAGCTGAGGTGACTTCACTTGTTGTATTGGACGTGATGATCTTAAAGATCATCCAACCTAGTTGATTCTATGCTGAATGCTGTTTTCCACATAGTGTTGTCATGATATAGGTTACCCCTTTTACTATGAAAGGGAGCATAGTAGCTATGGACACAGCTACCCACAGTAGAGGCAGTGTGATGATAAGTGGGAGCCCATTACAGAGAATTCACAACTTGCTAACTTGGGCTCCATGCGAGCGCTGCAGGGTACGCACCACAATCTGATCTCAGTGTTTTTCACTTGTCAAGAAATTGAGAACAAAAAGCCAATTAGTTGTGGTTTGCTTTCTTTTGTTTTGCTGCAAATAAAAGCTGAGCTACGATACAAAAAGAATTCCTGGGGTGTGTGTGTGAGGCAGGGAATGGGAGGAAACCCATAAACAAACATTCTTACAGAAACTCAAATTATTGGACTTGCAAAACAAGGACAGCTGGGATGTATAATCCAGAGCATTAGAGAGATTCTATTTTATACAACAGAAAATATTCTGGAATCTTTACACTATTCTCCTGAGACCCCACTTGCAGCAATGTGTGCAGTTCTGGTGTCCCCAACATCAGAGGGCACATGGAGCTGTTGGAGCAACAGGCCTCCAGATGAGGCCACGAGGATGATCCGGGGCTGGAGTGCCTCCTGTGTGAAAACAGGCTGAGAACACTGGGGCTGTTCAGCCTAGAGAAGAGAAGCTGCGTGGAGACCTCAAAGCTTCCAGTGTTTGAAGGGGGCCCCAAGGATGCTGGAGAAGGACTCTTCATCAGGGACTGTAGTGATAGGACAAGGGGTGATGGGTTCAAACTAAAACAGGGGAAGTTCAGGTTGGAGATAAGGCAAAAGTTCTTCCCTGTGAGAGTGCTGAGGCGCTGGCCCAAGGTGCCCAGAGAAGCTGTGGCTGCCCCATCCCTGGCAGTGTTCAAGGCCAGGCTGGACACAGGGGCCTGGAGCAAGCTGCTGTAGTGGAAGGTGTCCCTGTCCATGGCAGGGACTGGAGCTGGATTATCTTAAGGTCCTTTCCAACCCAAACCATTCTGTAACTCTATGATTCTATGACTCCTCTGTACTAGTTACATTCCGATTTCAGTAATCTATTCCATTCCTCCAGATTTTCCTTGTCTTTGCAACTGGTTGAAGTAGTCTTTTTCTTTCTTTTTTCCCCGATTTCTATTCAGAACTATTGGTTTACTGTTCAGTGGAGTGAAACATCGCAAGTCACTCGGGAGACAAGACTACAAAATCAGGTGGTCCTTTTATTTCCTAAGACCTACACATCTATGCAGTGCTGTTTCATGGTTGTAGGCAGCTGCAACATATTTCACTGCAGAGGCACTCGAACGCTAGTGATGTGTCTCCAGTGTCTCTTCACCTGCTGCAGAACAGGGTGGGGAGGAGGAAGTACATAAATTGTCACAAACCACTCTGAAATCATCATCTCTAACCACCCTCACAGTAAAGAACTTCTTCCTTATTTCTAACCTGAACTTCCCCCATTTAAGTTTACACCCATCACCCTTTATCCTGTCACTACAGTTCATGATGAAAAATCTCTCTCAGAGGGATACTCATGTATCTCAGAGGGACACTCGTCAGGAGTCAATACTCATGTATTGCAAAGATGATAACCACAAAGAAGTGCTTGAGAGTTTGGGTTTGTGTCTCAGTTAAAAAGAACACCTGACACCATCCTGGAGCACTGACCGGCAATGAAAACTGATAGTTTACTTCAAGAAGTCCCAGCAACAATCCGAGCTGATGGGCAAGCATTCCTGGGTCTTCCATTCCAGCATGGACCCAGTCCAACATCTGATAGCATCAAGGAAGAGAATACATGACTAGTTTATTAGGACAACCTGATTTAACTCAACAAATACATCAACAGTGCTGCTGACAGTGAAGAGGCAGTATGCAATTTCCTAACCATTTTCTAGAGAGAAAAACAACTGGGGAATTCAATTTCATCCCAATCTGGAATCTAGCAATAACAATAAATGTATTTTTTGCATTCATAATTATTTTTGTGTAAGGAATTAGCCAATATCTACTTTAATAGCAATACAATTTTTCCCATTCCTACTGATAGTGATGGGACTATTTTAGTGAGTGTCTTAATTCTCTTTTTGAGGCTCTATATTGAATGAGGAAATCCTGCTGCTTTTCCTACTACCACAACTCTGTCTTTCAGTGTGCTGCTCATGAACTACTGAAGCTTATTATGTTTAACTAATAAAATCATACAAACCAAGAGAGTGATTCTGTACAAACACAGATTAAAGTTCTTTACCTAGACCTGTGCTTAGGTTACTCCTAAGGGAGGATGAAGAGAACAGCCTGTATGCATAGGGGAAAATACACTTCTTGGTTAAGGACAACTCCCTTCCATGCTGCTGCCTTTTAAGCAGGAATGGGAATCAAGCAATGCTGACTTCTAAGAAAGAAAACAAGTCCAAATCTGCTTTTGAGCACAAACAGAGATAATTAAAGCGCTTGCTTGAACGGGAAGCTGCATGAGAAAACAACTTTGCACTTTGGAGGACACACACTGTGTTTCTTGTTATGCCAATTTATTTTAATTAATCAGAAAAACATTTGTTTGAGGTATGAGCAATGAGAGTGCTCAGCCTGTTGTTCAGCCTCCCCTCAAAATGCCCAGAATGGCAATTCCAAAGCAGAGTGCATCTGGCGCAAGGAGGAATCTCCCCTTCCGTTACATCGTTAAAAAGGAGCAATACAAATTCAATGGGCCACGTCTTTGTCCCTCCACTCACCTGGAGTAAAGCTGAGCTATGCTGGAGTTCACACAGCACTGAAATGTGATTCAACCCTTTATGGAGCGTGAAGTAGACCTGGGGTGCGGATCAACAGAGCTGAACATGAGCCAGCATGTGCCTAGGTAGCCAAGAAGCCACCAGTATCCTGGCCTGGATCAGCAAAAGTGCAGTAGCAGGACCAGGGCAGTGACTGTCCCCTGTGCTGGGCACCAGTGAGGCCACACCTCAAATCCTGTGTTCAGTTCTGGGTCCTCACTACAAGAGAGACATTGAGGTGCTGGAGCGGGGCCAGAAAAGGGCAATGGAGCTGGTGCAGGGCCTGGAGCACAGTGTGATGGGGAACGGCTGAGGGACCTGGGGGGTTCAGATGGAGAAGAGAAGGCTCAGGGGGGACCTGATGGCTCCCTACAACTGCCTGAGAGGAGGATGGAGCCAGGAGGGGGCTGCGCTCTGCTCCCAAGGATGCTCCCAAGGGATGGGCCAAGAGGAACCGGCTTCAAGCTGCACTAGGGCAGGTTTGGATGGAGCTGAGGAACAATTCCTGCCCCAAAGGGTGCTCAGGCATTGGAACTGCTGCCCAGGGCAGAGCTGCAGTCACCGTCCCTGCGAGTGTTCACACACCTGTGGAGACGAGGTCCTCAGTGCCATGGGTTCATGGTGCCCTTGGCAGAGCTGGGGAACAGCTGGACTTGATGAGCTTAAAGGGCTTTTTAAAATCTGAATGCTTCTGTGATTCTAAGTGGTGCTCATGGCATCGCTGGAGTAAATACCATCTTCTATGTTCCTCTTTTCATGCTTCATTCAAATAATGAACCTAACTGACCTGTCCTCACAGCTGTCTTCCCTTGTCCACGCCATCCCAAAGAGCTGGACATACCTTCTCCAAAGAGAAGTGAGCCCCCCAAAAGCATGTGATTAACATGAATGTTTAGCAATGTCTCTTTATGAAGTTTTAAAATGTAATGAAATCTGTTAATATTTCAGGATTTTCAATATTACAATTATTAAAATGTATTTTAACAATATACTTTGGATTTTATTCCTATTTAGTTTGAATGCATGTCCCATGTTTAAACCTGTTTAAATGACATAATGAACACTAGAAAATTCATTTTACTTTTCTTTTAGTTGGACTAAAGTTATTGGCAATTGGAACATTCCATGGGCTGATATACCAAAATAAGCATCAGATTTCTCCAGGGATAGAAAAGTCAAATGTACTATTTTCCCTGACACATGCAAACTACTATAACCATCACCTGCACGTGTCAGTGCTACTGCTATCGCCTAACTGGAATTATTCGTCTTACCAGAAGATACTATGAGCTGGGGAAGAAAAAGCAGTTTGACAGTTGCATAGCAACCAGAAAAAGGCAAGGTGGACACTCCCTGAGGATGAGTGTGCACAAACAGGGACAGCCAGTTACTTGGCTGCAGATGAGGCCGCCGGGTAGTGCCATCCTGACCTTAGGCCAGCTACAATCCAGCAGGCAGTGACTCCAGTTGCATGGCTCTGCCAGCTCTCTGCCAGTGCCTCTTGCATGTGATCAGGCCAGCTCCTGGCATCCAAATGGAATGAAAGCTCACAGAACAAATAAGCAAGAACCCAAGTCAAACAATATGTGTGAAATGGCAGCATCAAGCAAGAATGTTCTTCAGCCAAGGCAGTTTTGGCGCTCAAACGATTCTGTGGTACAGTGTGTTAAGGAGCTGCTGTATGCTACAGACTGAGAGCAAGAAGTGACCCATACCAAACTGGGCTGCACCCCCAGGGCATGAGCAGCAGGTCAGGGAGGGGATTCTCCCCATCTGCTGCACTCTGGGGAGACCCCCCTGCAGTCCTGATCCAGCTCTGGGGCAGCAGCACAAGAGAGACGTGGAGCATGTTGGAGCGAGGCCAGAGGAGGCCACAGAGATGGAAGGGCTGGAGCAGCTCTGCTCTGGAGCCAGGCTGAGAGAGCTGGGCTGGGGCAGCCTGGAGAAAAGAAGACTCCTGAAGGGAGCTCCAGTGCCTAAAGGGGCTGCAGGAAAGCTGGAGAGGGGCTTTGGACAAGGGATGTAGGGACAGGACAAGGGGAATGGCTTTAAGCTGCCAGAGGGAGGTTGAGATGAGCTCTTAGGCAGCTCTTTCCTGTGAGGGTGCTGAGGCACTGGCACAGGATGTCCAGAGAAGCTGTGGCTGCCCCATCCGTGGCAGTGTTCAAGGGCAGATTGGACAGGACTTGGAGCAAGCTGCTCTAGTGGAAGGTGTCCCTGCCTGTGGCAGGAGTTGGAGCTGGATGCGCTTTAAGGTCCCTTCAACCCAAATCAGTTCTGTGCTTCTTTGCTTCACAAAACTACCAGAAGGAAAGCCAACCTCTCCACGAGCTGCTTAAAAAAGACCTTAAAATACCTGAGCTTGCTTATTTTGCTCACCTTGGACTCCTGCTACAGTCACTGAGATCAATCCCTAAGTCATGTTCAATTGCTGATTTATTCTGCGAAGTATCCTCCTGTTAACACATGACAAACTGTGACTTGTAACCTCCACAAGTATCCCACACTACTGCGCCAGCGCCTACACTGTCCGGTGGGTTTGGTACATTATAACCATTACCTACTGGTAATGGTAGTTTATCATACAGATAAGGGTAGTTTATCATATAGAATTTACCATAGATCTGCAGAAGAAGGAAAAAACCCTGTATATTAATGGTAATGCAGAGCAAGCCCTTCTTTTAACTGCAAATCAGTGAAGTCCAAGAGACCAGAGCAGTGTAACCAAGGAGAAAAAACTGCCCATAATCTTTTATCCTCTTTCACAATAAGCTTATTTTTTCTCTTCGATTTTTAACCTTCTCTGTCATCACCAGCACTAAAAGCTGCTTTTTCCCTCCTCCTTTTGCTGGAAGAACAAACAAACAGTTGCCATTTCAGTCAAAGCAATGTTACTCCTCTCCTGGCTGGCACTGGTTCCAGCTCACAGGGCGGTCAGTTCCTTTGGCTCCCATCCAGCACACTGAATAAACCGTTCTGGCAGAAAGTGCAACTCTGTTTGGGCTCAGAAACGAGCGCTTCAGACCTGTTTCCAACCTGAGCCCTTCCAATTTACAGCACTCCAAAGCCACAGGAAGCACACCAGGCCAATCTGAAACTCAAATATAGTTGAAACAAAGCTTTCTTCTGCGCTCTTAGGTCTTTTTCTACCCTTTTCTTCCTCCTTTCCTTAATGTTTGCAGGTTGGAATTTAGTGCTCTCTTTTTTTCTGCCCCAAGTTTGGCTTTTGCTTCCAGTACTTCATCCAAATGAGCCATTTCCTCCAAAATGCACTGACAAATCCTTATAATCTTTTCTCTACTTCTCACTTCCCACCTTCTGCAAAGAGCACTTTGAGAGCTGAGAAGAAATCCCCTGAACTTACAAACCTCCTGTTTTTATACACATGCAGTCACCCAGCGCAAGACTTCGGACTCTCATAGTGCAAAATGGAAAACACAAGGAAACTTGTAATACAGGAGAAGCTGTGGTTCAGTAAGTGCAAAGCTGGCTGGAAGGATTAAAACTGCAGGCATAAGTATTTGAGTCCTCTTATTCTCTGCTCTTTGGCAGAGTAACAGCAGAATTCCACTTTACTGGGGTAAGGGATGGGGGAAGGAGATGCTTGTGAAAAGGGCAGCACATCTGAATGCAAAGGTTTAGGAACTGCACTAAGTGTTGTGTTTCAGGTTATTATTTGCTCTTTCCTCCCCTCATCCTTCACACCATTAAAATTCCACCTCAGCCCCCAGCCTCAAAATGAACAAACAAACAGACATTGTTGGGTATTGGAATCCCTCAGTGGTGACATTCACTGTGGTGACACTTGAGCTGGGCCAGCAGAAACCACTCAGGCGGCTCACAGAGGGGATGCCAGAGTGACACATTAAGCACCAAACTAATCCCCACGTTGTGTTTCTGCTGCACAGGTGTGTTCAGGGATTATCTTTCTGCTATGCAAGTCACTTGCGCCAATCTCTACAGATCCTTTCTCTTTCCTTCAGTTTCTCGCTCAAGCTGAAATACGCTTTTCCATGGCTACTGTGCTGAACAACTTCCAGGGAAATTAATACTGGGAAACTTCAAGTGTTATCCTTAACTCCAGTGCACAGTAATTTATCAGACGTCGTAGCATGCAAACATCCTGCTCTCTTAGCATCTAAGATGAAAGTTACTACATTCTTTGAAGGGACCTTAAATATTGCCCCCCTCCCAGCGCTCTGCAAAGAACAATTTGAGGGAAAGAAATAAAACTGAAAGCTTTAAGACCACCTCAAAATCCTGTGCATAAATATTACATTAATTCATGATGGAGACAAATAGTAAAGAGATGCAAGAACCCTGAGATGTGTTTGAAGTTGCGAGATAAAAGTTAGCATGTACAAACTCTCATTTCGAAGCAGAAGTAATTTGAAGAGGTTCTACTTAATGGATGGCACAGCAAATACAGGGTCTGGTTTCCAACAAAAAGTGACATGCAGTAAAATATTTAGGCAATCTTTTGAGAACTGTATAGCATTTTATAAATTAAAGGGCATTAGTCAGCTTTGCACGTGACAGCAACCAAGCTGCAGTTCAGTCAGAGGGGAACTGTTTGTGTTTTAGCCCAAGATGGATTGGAGGAACTTCTGACATTGATATAAACCTCTCAGGAGTTTTTTAGGGAGGAGAAATGGAAGACAAAGCAAACTGTTTTAAATAGGAGCTACTGCAATATTCAGCACAGGCTTAAATTCGCTGTTCAGGAGTTAATGTGACTAAAAACTAGAACGCGATTTTCAAATAGGTAGTTCAGCGCAAATTTCACATCTATGTTTGAAAATCACTGATTTCTCCCTCCATTTGCAAACAGGATATTTTATGCAGATCTAGATAGATGCATTAGCTGGATATCTGATTCATTTTATATGAATTCCATGCAGGAACATCATGGTTGTCTGTAAAACTGGTCATACTAAGCCATTTTCAGCAGGTGAAATCAGGTTTAGGATATCACCTGTTAGAAATCAATTACACTAACGCGCTCAATTGTGTTCAGTGTCTCTGTGCAGCTTTGGGGAGAGAACATAGTGTGATGGTTGTTACAGGAATGGGAGGATAAGGGGAGATGAATCCTGCCATGCTGCTATTGCAGAATGCCTGGGTGACCTCAGGCTAGTCACTTGTGACCTCTGTAAAATGGAGATAATCACACTTATCTGATTCAAGGAGGTACCAGGAGACCTACTGTTTCCTAATTGCTTAGAGATATATACAGGAAAGGCACACTATAACTACTTCTGCGATTAAAAACAGCTCCATGGGTTAGGTTTCTGGAAATATCTCCTGGTGACACGATGGATTTTACCCATCTGTGTAAAAGTGTCAAGTACTGCTATTATTTTGACCTCATTGATAAAGAAAGGATGGGTGGTCTGGTAGGCTGAAGCGCATTTTGCCTGGAAGCTATTACCCTTTGAGACGACCTCTTGTTTCAAGTTTCATTGGGGTATCAGAAAAGTTACAGGCAGCACCAGTCAGGATTTCTATAACTCACTCTTACAAAAACACTAAAATCTGCTTTATCTCCTCCAAGTTGCTACTCCCCTGCATTAGTCCTAATGGTATTTTTCCTCATCAAACATAGGCTAATGACAGGAAAAGATATCAATCCCATTTGGTTTTACCTGACTTGTCTCTCTTTGAGTACTCATTGCATATGAGAAGCTGTACCAACTTGTCCCACACTATTAGAGAGGCATAGAAAAACTGACTGCAATACAAAGAAGGGCAGCAAAACTGATGGTAATTTAAGAGGAAGGTTGAATTTAAAACCAGGATGCCTGAATGAGGAACTATTTGACTTGAGGTAGGATGTAGATCCTTTAGATAGCCTCATGTAGCCATTCATTTTTAGGGAGATAAGGTGATTTGGGGAGGACTTATGTAAACTGAGTAGCAAGGAAAAGAGCTGATTTACATTAAAATATCAACCAAGCAACCATCAAGTGGTAGTAACTTTACTATTGAAATGTGGCTCTGGAGAATGTGAGCAAAATCTCCACGTCTGGCCAGGCAGGGTAAGGCAAAGAAGGGCTCAGTGTGTTGAGTTTTAACTTGGAGTAATCTACGCTGATTTTCTTTTCACCAGAGCAATTTCATACCAGAAATACCTCTACAGAACCCAAGTATCTTCACCTCTGTCTAAAGTGCTCATTTACTACTGAGGATCCTTGTTTTACTCAGTGTGTTTGCCAGCATGAACCTCTCTGCCATTTGTATCAGCAATGCCACCCTCACTCACATGTGCTTCAAGGCTTGAGAAATGCATGAATCTTTATGCCGCGCTCCTTATGAAATGCTGTGTCCTATCACGTTGCCACGATACTGCCACTAGATTTATAGCTATAACTAAATCATCTGATCATACCACTTCTGTGCTGTGCTTCTTCCATTACCACCTAATGTATCAAAAGCATCGATTTTACACTCGTGAGCTTTCCTACTGAAGCACTCCAAGGTCTTGCAGCACTTTATTACATCCCAAGCCCACTCTCAGAGCTGTCATGCTAATGAGGCATATGGCACTGCTTTAATTTCTTTGCAGCAGGTCACAAAGCTCAATTCTCCCCTCATGTGGGAGAACCTGGAGCCCAATTCCTGAGCTGTCATGGCTGGCTGATTTTGAATAGTGCCTGTGACGACAGAGACTTGCCTCTCACTGGCCTTGCCACCACAAGGCTGAGAAGATATATGGTCATTTATGGGTTCAGAATGCTTTTCCCCATTTGCAGTATCTTGTACTTACTGAACACCTAATATCCTTAGGTGCCCCAATAACCTGTTTAACCTCAATAATTCTGAGGGGCAGATTTGTCTTTCTACAATACAGGTCTTATTTAGACAGGAAAAAAATGAAACACACAGGGATTAAGAGACTAAATCGGCAGGACATCTAGAAACACCCTGAAAACCTACAGAGATTTTAGGGAACAGAAAAGGCTCAGACGCTCCAGAAAGGAACAACATATTTTAAGACAACGGATAAAAATTGCCTGCAATTACAGGCGCCTTTCAACATGAGATACTCTGTGATTTTGATGAATTTACTGCTCTGCAAAGGGAATCTTTAGATTCTTCAGTTAGGACAAGTAAGAAAGACAAGAAGTTACAACAAACTGACAGAGGGGAGACTGAGATGAGCACTTAGGCAGAAGTTCCTCCTTGTAAGGGCGCTGAGGCACTGGCCCAGGGTGCCCAGAGAAGCTGTGGCTGCCCCATCCCTGGCAGTGTTCAATGCCAGGTTGGACACAGGGGCTTGGATCAAGCTGCTGTAGTGGAAGGTGTCCCTGCCCGTGGCAGTGGGTTGCAACTGGATGAGCTTTAATATCCCTTCCAACCCAAAGCAGTCTAGGGATTCTGATTCTATGATTTGGGCTTCAGTAGTTTCAGTAACATGGAGTCACTGGTCTGTCTTTTTGCTACACTTTCTTTGCATATGGAAAAGACTTCCATTTATAGAAGCCAATTAGTAGGCTTCCATTAATAGATCTAATTATTACATGGAAAGAAGAAAAAAAAAAAAGATGTATCATATCTTCCCTGCTAAAAGTTCGGGAAGACCTTGAAGACATGTTACAAACAGGCTGCCTAAACCATACCTTCCCTACAGAGATGTGAGCACATGCTGAACAACAGCAGTAAAGCCCTGAGGTACTGTGGATCAGCAGAATGGAGTGGGAGCACAGCATGATTTTTCATTTCAAGAATCTAAGTATCTCCAAAGCTTGTAAGAACCAAACAATGATCATTAACTCCCATTTTATTAATGGAAGTCAGGCACTAGCATTGGGGTCACTTGGCCAAGGTCACAAACTGTCACCAGTCACCAGTCTTCTGCCTCCTACTTCCAGCCACAACTTCCTACAAATCACTGACCTTGCAGTTGAAGAGTTTGAGCTATTGCCATTCATGCATTGAAAACCCTATACCAGCTATCCCATCTCTTTTGGTCTTTTTGTTGTCACAATTCACATGGCAGGAATTAAACAAAACTTTAACCCTCAAAATTCTGGTGTTTTCCAAGCTGCCAGCAAAAATTAATTCTTATGTGGGATGTCTATACCAGGGCTTGTAGTCCTCAAAGGCTTAACCCAATTGACTCTTAAGGAACTGTGACAGTCATTCATATAAAGTCCTTCAATATCAAAGGCTTCTTCTGTACCATAAGTGTCTATTGCATCATCTTTACTACCAAACATGGGCACTAAGGGCTTGGCGCTGCTGTTAGACACATGGTTAAGGATTGCCCTCTCTTGAACAAAACAACCCTACTGCTTTGCACCAGGTACTCATGAGAAGTAACTTCAAAGGATACACCATGGTTCATAGACAAACAGCAAGAAGCTGCACTATCCCCTCAGGTCATGTTCCAAATATCATTTTTCAGAAGACTTGTGCTATATCCACAGAAGGCATTTTTTCCTCTGAGTTCAAGCCTCAAACATTTTAACCTGATCCTTTCCTTTCTACTCAGAGCCTCAAAGCTTCCACCCACAACACCTAAAGCTATCACCACTTTAGTTGAAGAACTTGTTGGGGTCACACAATGGTTTGAAAGCTGTGGTTAAGATTAATAGTGTGTTACAATAAACACAGTGAATAATGCAAAGTGCAGAAACGATGAAGGAGGAAGTGGGGGGAGACATCTTCTGAGACTATGCAGTTATGGGATGTTTAGTTTGAAAGAACACACAGGTCAGAGCGAGACTTCTGGCATCTTCTCCCCTACGAATTAATCACTGCTTCAGAGTGACCAGCAAATTTCAGCTTATAAATAAAGTTCAAAGCCCCCAGGTCCTCATTTTGAAATGGAGACATATGGCTTGAAAACAGCTAATGGAACAAACCTTCCCAAAAGTTTGAGCTCATTCCCAGCTAAGAGATCCATTTCACAGGAATAACACAACGCAGCCTCAAGAACACGAGCATCAGACTTCCTTCCCGTATTTTAAAATACTTTGCACTTCCACACCAGCTTTTATCTGGTGCATGGAAAAAGTTCTAACGAACTTCAGCTATGAGTACTCAAAGGGTAGAAGACACACAAGCCTGCAGGAATTGAGAGCATACACATGCCCAGGAGATGATCCACACCCAGAAACAACAAGTTCAATGCTGTGCACCCAGAAATCTCAAGGGATTTAAAAGACAGTATCAGCTTACTCTATGAAACCTGATGTCTACAACTATGGAGCCATGGGCCCCTTTGACCACTCATTCACTGTAGTGTAAACCATGGCTAGCTCCAGTAATATTGTATAATGAGGGAATAGCTTGGAGGGATGCTGAAGCCATTTACATATCTTCCATTTACAATGGAGAAAACTAAGGTTAAGTTTTTCAGCTGAGAAGCCCATGGCAGAAACCAGAAGGCTGAATTCCTACTACTTGCTTCAGTCTCTGGACAACCCTGCCTTCAATGTTTTGCTCTTCTAAAGCTGCCCAGAAGCATTTTTTCCACACTGAATCTACTCCTTTGGGGGCTTTTTTCATGTTAGTCACAAATCTCTCAGTATAAGCTGAGGTAGACCAAAACACTGGCAGTTCTGTAGTGAAAAAAAGCATCTAATGGGCCATAAATTAATGTTTCATTTCCTTTAATAGTTTAATGATTAATTCCTCCTTCAGAGCAAGATTTTGTTGCACAAGAAAGAGAGAGGGGGGTTTAACATTGAAAAGGATCAAAGGCAGAACGGTGTTATTTTTTGTTTGTGCTCTTATATCTTCACTCTTCAAACAGATTCTTCTCCCCAATTTTGTAAAGAAAAAGGTAAAAGAAAAAACATCACAATCCATCTCAGATGAGACCTTGCACAGCTTGTCAAGTTGCAACCCACAGTGAATTTTTACTGCAGATATAAACCTCTGAAAGTAGGGGTTTCTAATGGAAATGCTGACATAACCTTAACTATACCAATGCTGCTGTAATGCTCAGGTTACCAGGAATATTTCTGCTGCCAATTCAGTTTAACAAGTCTGAATGCATATAATTTGTTCCAGTTGTCTTTCCTCAGAGCGGGGCTCCTTTGTGCACACTTTCCAATGTGGCTTGCATTAAAAGAAAGGGGAAAAAAAACCCTACTCCTATGTAAATTCATACACACACTGATAGGGTTTTATCACAGCTAAAAAGCTATAAATCTGCTTTAACTGATTCAGTGTGTTCCCTCCTGGCCTGGAAAGGTGACTTGTTTCATTGGTGCCCTTCGCTGAATGTGACAATTGTAACTTTGCTTTGCTCTCTTTGGGATATTTAGTCTCTGCAAAAAGAAGCTCGACTTTCTGCATATCCATGTTATCCACTCCTGACCAAACACCTTCCCTATACAAGCCAGAAGGATTTCAGCTGGGTCAGGATTTGCCTGCGTTTAGCAATCTAATCCAAATGCCTCCTACTCGTATCAGCCATAAGAACCTAATCCAAATTATTTGCTTCTCACCATGGCTCATTCTGAAGGCAAAAACCTGGCAGGTTAAACAAATACGCTCAGGGTGCAAAGTGAATTCATGGGGCAAGAGCTGCAGTGATAGCAAGGTAAGTGGGCACTTGTAGAGCTCCATGTCCTTCAAGAGGTCTGCAGCTTGCACACTGAAACCTTTCCCCCGGTAGGAAGAGTGAAATGTAAGGAAGAAAAATTCAACAGGATGGCTCCATCACTCAGGGCACAGGAGCAGGAATAATTCATGATCTGATTGTGCCTCACATCTGCCAGCTTACTCAGTCTTCAGGGTCTTAGAGGCACTAGCTGATGCTTGGGAATTCAAAACCTGAACCTTGTTGTCGTCTTTACAACACAGATTAATTTGGAAGAATGATTTGAGGATGCATTTCCCAATGTCAGTGAATTCTGGGATTGTTTCAGGGAGTTCAAGTAGATGGTAACTCTGAAAATGAAGCCAAAATCACCAGGTTGAGGCTCACTCCCATGTAGCTTCTCAGGCTCCTATGGTCAGCCACAGCTTCTTCCACAATGAGTTGCAAAAGAAGGAATCTCCTCAGGATGATTCAGACCCAGATAGCCTGAAATGCCTCTAACTAAATTGAAAGCTTATGATTAATAAGTCTCTTGTTTAGTTTCCTGACTAAAATTAAAAGGGAGGAATTTAGGTCACGGTTTCTCAGGCTGAACTCTGAACATGTTCCCAAATAAGAGGATAAAGCCAGTGAAAACTTATGTAAAACTGGCTTTCAAAACACTGTTCTTCCATGCACCTCTCCTAAAAAAATGTTCTTTTATTTAAAAGTGGTTTTAAAACTACTGTTAAATTAAACATCTTTTAAACCTTTCTTCTCTTTAGGATGTTTTTGCCTCAACTTCTAAAACGTTGGGCAGTTTTAATAGAGAACAGATTAATCCAAAGAATATGTTTAAAGTTTTAAAAGACACTTGGAAAATGATTGGCTCTATCTTCCTGTTCCTCAGTTTCCCTTCTGCAATTATGAATTACTATTATGAGTAACACTGAGTGCTAATGGACTCTGCTAATCTCTGATAATGGATTCAGAGATTGTTATTCTTAATATGCTTACTTGAGTAGCAGAGAAAGAAGCAACAGAAAGCAGTGTGCAAGGACAAAACAGCAAGAGAATAGACCCTCCATCCACAAGCCTTTTTGGAAAGGAAAAAAGAAAAAGCCTTACATAAAAGAAAATCTAATTTAGTTGGGATTTATTATTAATTATTAGATGAGCAAAATATCAATTATTAAGATTACATTATCAAAGGTTCCTTTCCTCTCCCCAGTCAGATCCCTGAAAATTCTCTACTTCTAAGAAGCCTTCCATGATACCATTCTTTCTTTGAAATGCTTTAACATTCAGTGCCTTCTGAGCTCCCTGCTGCAGTTTGATTTCTCTGGAACTGTCTCTTCCATCCCAGTATTGTAAACACCTAACCCTCTGCTTCAGCAGGACTCCTGCAGGACAACTCACATGTCTGAAGTTGGATCTGAAGATCAGAGGAGTGATTTCTGAAGCCAAGCAAGCTGATGCTGAGTTCAGCCTCTCAGCTGGTCACACTAGGCTGCAGAATGAGTCTGAAAACAGTCCCTGTGTGGCAGCACACAGAGTACTGAGTAAGTACACAGACAAATTAAAAACCGAGCAGAAAGTGTCCTGTATTTCTGGAAGATGCTTCTTTTTAGATCCTGAAGTAACATAGCAGTGGTGGCTGATGAGATGCTCAGTTACTTGCTGTGAAGTGGCAGAAATGCACAATTTATATAAAATTAAACTATTTGATAAAAACCAGATAAGGCTATAGCAGTTCCTTCATATCTTCATAAATCTGAGCCAAATTATTCAACAAAAAGGTGGAAAGTTCTTTCTGAGGGATGGGAAAGGGAGGTGAATTGCAAATGGTGATTGTCTTCAACAGCTCAAGCCTGATCATTAAAGATAAAAAAGAATAAACAGAAAATAGGGCACATCCTTTAGGTTACAAATCAGGAGGTCTAAGTTGGTCCTATTAGTTAGAAATAAGAAAGAAGATCTTAGAGGAACTTGCTGCTTTAAATTGCCCAGCACTCTAAACAAAGAAAAAGTGGGAAAGGCAGTACAGGAATCTGCATTAACTCCTGACCATGGATTTTTCTACCTAAGTGGCTCATTCATGCAGATCCCACTAAGTAGAAGCAGCACATACTGGGTTTTTTCAGCTCCTGGGGTCAGGTTGATCCTGATTTGGCCTATTTTCCACTGAAACCAAGGCTCTTACGGAAGTCACACTCATCTCCTAGGTTTTAACCCTGGAGTATTGATGTATTCAACACAGTTTTCCCTCCTCCCATCTACTGAGAAAGCAATCTGTTCCTGAGGTGAGGGCTGCACTGTCCACGCTTCACACAACGTTGCACACTTCTCTTGGAATTCAAAGTCTAATCACACTGTGAAGCCTGCCTACCTCCCATCTCTCCCTTGCTCTTTCCAGCAGCAATGTCACTGTGGGTGACTGGCAGCATGACCCTCCACTGCTGCTTCTATTTGTGAATAAATGCCTTCAGTGGTAGAAAAGAAACAGCACTGGTTCACTGGGGAGTTGCTGGAATAGGGATGTATGTGAGGGAGAAGCCAAAGACATTGGGATGCAGATATTGAGAAGTGGGTAATAAGGCTCCAGACTGTCTTAACTGCTTTCTACAGACTTTAGTAGATGTTACCTCCAGGGCCACCTCAGTAATTTCTAGGTCAGTTTTAGTTTAGTTTTAGAAGTGATTCTGGATTTTGTGATTCCCATCTCAGAGGTTGTTTCAAATGTCTACATCCAGCCTTCCTGTCTGCTTGATATGACTGACTTAAAGAAACACACACCAGATCCCACAAAATGACAAAAGCACACTTCACACTGAGTGCCTGCTCACTGATGAAAGAGCTGGGAGAAGTCAGGCACTTCGGCTTTTACTACAAGGCAACACAGTCAGTGTTCTCAAAGGAATTTAGATGTCAGCTTTCACCAGATTTCATATATTTTTCAAAATCTGTTCTTTGTCACTCTGCACATCAGCTCCCCATGGGGATAACAGCCTTTTCCCTACCTCACAGCTGTGCTAAGCAGAGATGTACCTGCTGCCGTCCCCAGTGCCACAGCTGGGGATGCTGAGGGAAGTGGACAGTGATGGGCAGACTGACATGTTCTCCCTAAATATCATTCCCTAGAGATATGATCAATTTCTTTCTAACTTCTTTTTCATATTATTTACTGGTTCAACTGGAACAGAGCTGCTGCCACCAAGCCAGTCATCAGCCCCTACAGCCCTCTTTTTGGCTGGCGGTCGACCTTTCTGAAACTTCAGCATCCTCCCTACAACCCCACTGGCTCGTGCTTCTCCTCCCATGGCACTGTCAAAGACTACATAGAACAATGTTCTCATCCAGCAAAGCATCTGGTAGTTTCTTAAAGCAGATTAAAGATTGGATGCCTATAGACAGTTCTGGCTTCTCATCAGTAACATACATATATACCTACATACCACTATATTCATATACTGACTGATGAGAAACCTGAGTAACTATTTTGTGTTTGTGAAAGTCCACCAAGACACCCCAAGGCAGCCCACTTTTCATGTAGTGCTAAATCCTCAAATCAGGAAATTAAAAGGTTTCTGAAAGGAAACATCCTGAGAAGTTTGAGAGTTGGGGTTGTTTAGCCTGGAGGAAGAAAAGCTCTGCGTGACCTTTGATGACTTAAAGGGGGCTTATAGGGAAGATGGAGAGAGACTTTTGACAAGGGCCTGTAGGGACAGGCCAAGGGGAATGGCTTTAACCTGCCAGAGGGGAGATTGAGATGAGCTGCAAAGCAGAAGCTCTTCCTTGTGAGGGCGCTGAGGCACAGGATGCTCAGAGAAGCTGTGGCTGTCCCATCCCTGGCAGTGTTCAAAGCCAGGTTGGACACAGGGGCTCGGAGCAACCTGCTCTAGTGGAAGGTGTCCCTGCCCGTGGCAGGGGTTTGGAACTGGCTGAGCTTTAAGGTCCCTTAAAACTTAAGCCAGTCTGTGATTCTATGAAACTGAGACATTCACATCCTAGTTACTTTGGGTAATTTTAGGTAACATAAATACTATTCCAGAGTTGACATACCTAAAATCAAAAGTGAAAAGGTCCAAGTCTGAAAATTCCTTTTTTCCTTAAAATTAAATACCTGCTGATAGTATAGGTACAATAAAAGTTAGGTATTTCTTAATGCTCTAAATTACTTTTACTAAGTAAACACCAAACAATAGCTTGTAATACATCCAAAACTAAAAGCCTTAAGAGACTCCTGCATATTTAAATACATACTAGTATATTCCAGCCTTCTTTGAAAGCTTAGTTGGACATTTTTCCTGGAAGTGTAGAAATAATATTATGGGTATTATTACCTTTCTGGAACGAAAGGAACTTAGATAAAGAATAGCCTACTGTATCTTCAAAAAGTAGCATGTTTCTTAAGTTCCAAGCGCGTTATATTTGCTATTTACATGGGGATTTGCAACAGCAGCGCTGCTCCCTGGGTGTTACTTACTTTGGATGGACTTCTCTAAGGCTGAGTTTACACAGCTGTGGAAGGAAAACCTAGCCACAATCAATTAAAAAGTGCAACACAAATCCTTTGGACAGCATTTTCAGGCTGTCCTGCAGTTGAGACAGCTACTATTCTCCCAGAATGAGTGCTCTAACTGTATTAAACTTAGTCCTAACCAAAATAAGCTTTTACTAATTTTCACCATTTAAGGAACATACAGACCTGCCTTTGTCATTTAAAGTTTAAGCTGACTAAGCCCCATAGAAACAGAACCTTAAGGAACTAAAGCAATTAAATCCATTCACAGAGGTCAGAAGAGCCTTTAGGTTTTAGACATGATGAGCTTGTATGGTCTGTGCTTCTAATTCATGTGAACTCTCAGATTATGGGTTTGTAGGTGGCATTAATAAGTCACCTTTGTTTTCCTCCTGATAGCAGAGTGAGGCTGAGCTGATCCTAACAGTCACCAGTGTGCTGGCATCACTTGCACTCCTGATTACTGAACAACTACAATAAGCACACAAATGAGACCCCAGACACCCTGTCTTTGTGTGGAACATATTTATTACCAACCTGCTGAATCCTACACACAAAGAAGGCCTCAGGGAATGTAGTATGTCTACAAGCCAATGCAAAAAGAACTGAGGAAAAAAAGAGACGCAGCTGAAAAGCCTAAAGTCTAACTAACTCACCAGTACATCAATAATACAATAATGTCATAAGCCCACGGTGGACTCTGAACAATGTTTTTTCTGTTGTTCAGCTAATTAGTAAAAGAAGTGATTAAGGTCTTTAATGATTTCTCTTTCTTCCCTCTTACCTGGAGGGTGTGCATGTATCTGTACATATATATTCCCTAAATGAGCAAAGTACATATGTTATGATCTTAAAAACAAGGTGGAGTGTGAGTTTGGCTTTATTTCCAGCAAGAGGGTCATCTACATGATATCAATGAACTGTGACTGCAAGGACTCAGATTGTGTGTGTGTGTGTGTGTGTGTGTGTGTGTGTGTGTGTATGCGTGTGTTACAGGGTGGGAGGGGAAGGGGAAAGCTGCACAGAAGATATGAATTTTAAGCAGTTTCCTGAATGAATACAACACTGTATTGCTCCCTACTCTTCTTCGGATGACAATTCAGAGAGATAACCTTCTCCTTTGAAAAAACCCTGAAGGAAAAGTTTGTTTTTACCATAACAAATGCAACAAAAGAAAAGAAGAGGGAAGCTGGGAAAAGAGGGAGGGAAGGGAAGTTAGGGGAAACAAATTAAATGTCAAACTTTCTCTCCTTACTTGGAGATAACAGCATAAAAGGAAACCTTTCTCAGAAGCTTAACATACATGCAGTTAAGCCATTGCCAGCTGCAGTAAACCTCTCTCTCACCTTTCTTTCTCTCTTTCAAGATATCTTTGAATGCCTTCTCCTTCATCATAAATCAGACCTGTGAACAATTATCACTCCAGCCGGATGGCAGCGGCCTGAGTGGCCACTGCTATTCCACTGCTGTAATCTGCACTTCCTCAGGTTACACTACCCTTGATGAAATTTCACATTTCTCTGCCAACGAGCATTAACCTCTCCATTTAGGACTCTTTGTCTTTGCAGCAGAGAGCTGTAAATCTCATTCCTCCTCTTGAAACTTGTTTAAGCAGCACCTTCCATCCATGGGGAGGTTGAGCACCTTCAGCTGCGCATTAGGAGTCATAGAGCATCCCGGAGCTCTGAGGGAGCACAACAGGTTTGTGCTGCCGCCTCAGATACTCACCCTGAGGCCATCTCTCAGAGCCTCTGAGGGAGACAGGGACGCAGACACCCTCCTGAGCACACAGTACTGATGCCACTGTCACAACTCTCAAAGGAATTGAGTTTTCACCGTTCCCTTCTCCATCCACACACCCTTTGGTGACAGGTTTCTGACAGCAATAGGAGCATCCCGGCTGCTTTCAGGTGCTCAAGGCCTGCGGTGGCTTGAGCCCAACTGCCTGTCCTCCCCTCAACCATCACCACCCTCACAGAGAAAGGGGTTTTTGGGTCAGTTTTCCAGCCAGGAGTTAAAAATAAAGCTAAACAAAGTCCAAATCGACCCCCGACCCCCCCCCCCCCCCCCCAAAGGGGAGAACATTCCAACCTCCAACTCACATGTAGTTCCTGATCTCTACCCAGGTACCACAGCCACTTATCCCTCACTAGCAGTCAGCACAAACTTTTATGAGGTGATTCCCCCACCACCACCTTATCCCTTTCCACACATCTTAAAACTCAAGCCCCAAACCAACCCCAAAGGGCACATCCGCACCCACGAAAGGCAGTCAAGACAAGCAAGAAAAGTAGATATAGAGAAAGAATCACTCACCATTGGCAGCGACACAGAGGTTTCCAGAGCCACTTTTAACTAGGAATGAATTAGGGACAAACTCTTCCTCAGAGTCAGAGTCCGCGGCCGGCTGGGCCGCGCCGTTGCCCAGCAACCGCCCCGGGCCCTCATTGGCCGGCGGCGTCGGGGGAGGGGAAGGGGACTGCTCGGGGGGGGTGGAAGAGGCGGACGAGCACCGCAGGGGAGGACCTGCGGGCCACAAGCACACACAGACGGACGCACAGAGAGAAAAGGGAGGGGGACAAAACAACAATAAAACAGAATGAATAAAAATAAACGAAAAAGAACGACGAAACACAGACAGAGAGACAAACTTGAGCCGGGGCAGGAGGGAAAGCTGCACCCCCCCCACCCCCCGCACCCCCAGCCCCCCCGGCGCCTGCCCCAATGGGGCAGCCCTGCCTGCGGGGCGGCAGACGGCACGTAGCTGGTCGCCGGCGCTGAGGGGCTGGTGATGTGAAGGTCCCTTAAAACTCATATCCAGCGGGGTTTGATATGTGATTTTAGCGTTTTAGGGAGAGACCCTGGTTCGAGATAAGCTGCTTGTCACAGGGTGGGCACGCAAAATGGGCTCGCAAAGTGGGCATTTAATCAACGAGGCCGTGCGTCTATGCCAGGCTGCGTTTTACCAGTGTAAAAGTTCTGCCCGATGTATTGTGAGATAAATTACTTCAAATTTCGTGTTAAAAGGGTAAAGCCGTTTTGGGGGTTGGATTTAACCATCCCCTTATCGAGTTGACTTGAAGCTTCCCTCACACAGGAGGGAGCCAGGCATCGCTATGTGGTGATGAACCGTGTCAGCGAGCCGACACACTGATACAGGGCAGCAGCGAAGCTCAGTGCAGTCATTTCATCGATTAAATAGTGAGAAATGCAGCAAATTGGGTTCTTTCTTGGGTGATATTTTACATAAAGCTGTGCCTGATCGAGGAAAAGCTTCTACTGACTGCAGGTTGGATCAGGTAAGTGGAGGTTAAGTAGATCCTGTTCAAAAACCATAATGTAAATAATTAATAGTTATCAGGGTCTTATTCCCCTCAGGTTTTTAAACAAAACTGGGAAATTGAAACCCCAAAACTGGTGAAAAAGGATGTGGAGGTCAGGTATGTGCAGTCCCTCAACAAAAACAGGGGCAACGTGAACACAGACATAATAGGTTAAATACAGGACAATGCATTTAAACATAAGCTTTTCCCCTTGATCCATTTGATCTGAAAATCAGAATGATTAACCTCCCATATTTTCCCAAATGCTGAAATGTTATCATGCAAAGTCCATCAAAACAAAGACTAAAACAGCACAAGAAAACCAGGAAACTTAAAAATAAGATCTGTTTCTGAAAAAAAACCCAACACATTTTGAACATAACACAGCAAAAAAAAACAACATAGCTGTACAGTATTTCTTGCCAAACACAACATGAACACTTCAGAGAAGGACACAAACCCAAAACAATACAGTGGGTTTAACATTTAAATCCCCCGGAGCTGGTTCTGCTGAGTTTCTTTTCACCTTGGTTATTGGTTTTTCTCATGGTAAGCACTTGGATGTCATTTCCCTGGCATATGCAGGTCTTATAAATTGCTAATTATAATCGGAGCAGAAATTGTGGCATTGGAGATAGGGATAACAAAGGGTTGTACCTATGCTCAGTGACACAGTGACTGTGGTCACCCAAAGGAGGACACAGTCTCGGTAGAGAGCCTTGGCTTTCCTGCATGAACTGCTGTGTGTTTTGTTACCATTTGCAGTGGAGTTGTCTGGGTCTATTCTTTCTGACAGCCCTCCAAACAAGAGAAGTTTCTCCTTCAGGAATGCGGCTTTTAAGGAATCTGCAGCCCGCTTCACACTCCCTGACCCTTTTTACGGTGCCAAGGTTATAACCTTCCCATTGTATTAACTACCGGTAGGAGCTGGAGAGAAGACAGCAAAAAAAGGAGCACGTGCAAGGGGATGAGCACTGCTTTCCCTGTCACAGACCCTGACATGAAAATGGAGGTTCAGCCCTAACCCCAGTGTGCTCTTGAAGGAGCAAAGTCTCTGCATATTACTCTTTGTTGCAATAGAGATTTGATGAGCCCTGATGTAATGAAGTTTAAATCATGACTTTGCTATGCTTTTGTTACAAAACAAGACAGGATGCATTTCTAATACTGTGTAGTCAGAGCTTGAATTCTAGCATGATAATGAATGAAATGGAAAGGAAGTGTTAAACTTATGTCTTCCTATAGACCCATACAGTTTTTCAAGGTCCCTTCCAACCCTAACCCTAGAATCTATGATTTTATGATCATTTGTACATTGGAAGTGGAGGACACAGTTTTACAGCCATTGAGAGAGACAAACTTGATTTTAAAGTATTATTTCAGGCCTTTGACTCATTTACCCAAAGACCAGTAAAAATGCATGAAAAGGAGGTTAATGATGTGACTACTGACAAAAACAGGTGTCTGGTGAATTACAGTGGACCCCCAATGCTCTTCCTGTGTTTTGGTCAGACAGCACACTTGGCATATCTATACATAAAGCTTGAACATAAAGATCAGAAGCAGAATGAGCTGAATGGGATAATAGTAATAACAAAAATAATAAAAAAGTGAAATGTCAGTGCTTTTCTCAGCCATTTCCACAGGGGTGCGGGTTGGTTTTTTTTTGTAGAAGCTTCCTCATCAGTATTGCAGTTTTGACAAGGATAAAAGAAACCTTTGGATTTTAATCAGCTGCACCACTGCAGAGTGCACGTGAGAGCTTCCCCTGGGACTTCATGGTTGTTACATGCACTTCCAGCAGCATGCGAGCTGACCTTTACAAGGGAAGGGTCCCTAGGAACTGTGTGTACTAACCACTTTCCCAAGGGCTGTGCTGCTGTGAAAAGCACTGGCATGTACCACCGTGCTCCTTGGAAAATTCCTTTTTGGGCATACAATTGGGGTGGACACAACAGGAGGTTTTACAAGTAAAACAGAAGGTACGAGCTACTTCGCTGAGCTGGCAATGTATGGTTAAAATGTATGGGGAGAAAAGTGACTCCAGAGAAGGCCACGGAGATGCTGTGAGGGCTGGAGCAGCTCTGCTCTGGAGCCAGGCTGAGAGAGCTGTGCTGGGGCAGCCTGGAGAAGAGAAGGCTCCTGAAGGGGAGACCTCAGAGCAGCTCCAGTGCCTAAAGGGGCTGCAGGAAAGATGGAGAGGGGCTTTGGGCAAGGGATGTAGGGACAGGACAGGGGAATGGCTTTAACTGCCAGAGGGGAGATTGAGATGAGCTCTCAGGCAGAGGGTGCTGAGGCCCTGTCCCAGGGTGCCCAGAGAAGCTGTGGCTGCCCCATCCCTGGCAGTGTTCAAGGCCAGGTTGGACCCAGGGGCTTGGAGCAAGCTGCTCCAGTGGAAGGTGTCCCTGCCTGTGGCAAGAATGGTCTTTAAGGTCCTCTCCATCCCAAACCATTCTAGGATTCCTGTCTAACATGCAAGCAACTCTGTAAGATGGGGGTGTCTTATGTTGTGGATCCTTTCAGACACTTGCCTTTTTTTCTCTGCTTGGACAGAAACCCAGGAGTTAAGTCTGACCTTTTCACAAAAAAATAAACTGAGAGAGAGACTAGAGATACAAGTTTGTCTCCTTCTCAGACCAGTATCTCATTGTATTTACTGCTGCAGTAAATTCACTTGGAGCAACAGCTCCAAGTGAAACGAGCAGAATTTGGCCCGTAAACTTTCATTCCAGCTGCCAGAGCAAAATCTCTAAGTGAGTAGTACAAACTGAATTTGCAGCACTAGTGGGTTGCTATGGAACCTGAGCAAGTAGGCCAAGTCACTTTGCGGTATGTGCTGTTTCTCCTTCAAAAATACAAACCAGAAGGACCAGATAACGCATTCATTATGCACACTCTTGCAATTTGGAAGCTAACTCAAAGAAAAACAAAACGGATTCCAAACATGGGCCCCTTGGCATCAATTTGTAACAATCTTATATATCCGCTTGCAGTGAACAGTCAAAATTATGTTCTTTGGACTTGAGGCAGGAATAATATAAGTTGAATGTCTCTGTATGAGTGATACGTTATTTGCACATATTCAGAAGGAAAGAGAACATAAACTTGTATTTTATCTCAGCATCAGTATTTCAGATGAAGATCTAAAAAAATTGGGGAGATAAGTTAGAGTTTTTGGTAGATTTATGAACATACTTGGGAAACACAAACTTGGGAAATAGGTTAACACAAAGAATCTGTTTCCCAACTTAACTGCGGAACTCTGCAAAATGCAGGCAACAGCTTTAAATTTACAGAAGAGACAACCAGAGCAGACTCTAAATAGTTAGGGGAAAGTAAGACAAACAATAAACATGCCTTCACTTTCTGCTGCACATTTGGCTGTCATATTTCAGAACACTGTGTGTTTCTAGAATTACCCTGTCTCTTGCAGGATTTGGCCTTCAGAGATCAAGAGCTGATTTAAACCGGGTGTATTCATCATGGTGTGAATAGAAAGGCTGCCAGGAATTCAGAACACTCGAGGATATACTTTTAAATGAAGGACAGTAAATTGTTTCATATATGATATTCGGTGGATTCCACTCATATGTTTACAATTTGTCCCAGAAGGGGTGAAAAAGAGCAGATACACAAATGCAGACTTTTCACAGGACTCATACCACAAGACAACAAGATTTAATAGTGTTCAATACAGAATCATCATAAAAGCACAGAATAGTTTGGGTTGGAATGGACCTTAAAGCTCATCCAGTTCCAAGCCCCTGCCACGGGCAGGGACACCTTCCACTCAAGCAGCTTGCTCCAAGCCCCTGGGTCCAGCCTGGCCTTGAACACTGCCAGGGATGGGGCAGCCACAGCTTCTCTGGGCACCCTGTGCCAGCGCCTCAGCACCCTCACAGAGAACTTCCTAATATCTAATATAAATCTCCTCTCAGTTTAAAGCCATTCCTCCTTGTCCCATCCCTACAGGCACTTGTCCAAAGCCTCTCTCAGCAATATACCCAGAATGGTATTATCTGCAATCAATAAATCA
Organism: Myiopsitta monachus; assembly: GCA_017639245.1. Lineage (NCBI taxonomy): Eukaryota > Metazoa > Chordata > Aves > Psittaciformes > Psittacidae > Myiopsitta > Myiopsitta monachus. The sequence continues at coordinate 94,219,107 of CM029919.1, read as the reverse complement.
TTAATATCAGCTTTTCCCATAGTACCTCCTTTTGTTGAGCTTCAACCAAGAATCTTTAAGAGCTTGACAAGCATTGAATAGGTAAGATTTGAAATCCTGTTATCAGATCTATTGGGATCTGCTGTCAGTTGGGCTAATCAAATTCAATTGTCTGGGGTGCAGACTTACACTTCTGACAGATAAGGAAACTGAGTCACAGAGAAATAAGTCGAGTTTGAATTCTCTTGTTTCCTGCACACTCTAGCCACTGAAATAAGGCTGTTTGTCACACTCAGCTGTATTTTAAAATAGCAGAATTCCCAGCATGAAGGAGAGATAGGGAGAGGCAGAAGTGCTGCAATCGTGACTACCTCAGTAAAGCAACTGCAGCAGCTCTCATGAAAGAACATTAAGTCATACAACTGAAAATGCTTGGCCTTTGTACAACCTTAAAATCCAAGAGCTTCTGGCATTGATACCGGTGTACCAGTAATGGTAGGCACCAGTACAAAACAAACACATCCCATACAGCTCTGGCCTTTAAAACACAGGGCTCTGGAGTGCAGTGTGGTTCAGAGGGAGGCTGTGGAAGTGATGGCAGAGTGTGTTCTGTAGTGTGCTGGCTGGGTGTATTATCCTGCCAAAGGAAAGCGAGTGTAAACAGATGCACATCTTTTTTTTTGTGTCTTCCCCTCACTTTGCACAGTGGTTTTGAGTGATTTTTGACATCAAAACTAGATCTTATCAGTCTGTATTAAAACTAGAGCTAGTTTTGTGCTGGAGAAAGCCACAACCTGCTTACATAACACGAACACTTAGTTACCTCTGTCTGAAATTAATTAATAAATACATCTAAAGCTCAGGCAATTTTATCCTACAGCATGTCTGATGGGTTAAACCCCACAAGCATGAAGCAGTACTGAAGAGTTGAGATATTCTTAAGTGAAAGAGCTATATTTGAGAAGTGGCAAGCTGGGAGGGCACAGAGACATCCCAGGCAGCACTTCTGTGATGGACTATTGATGCATATGACAAGGTGGGTAGGGCAGTGCCCTGCCTGCATGGCAGTGTGCAGTTCCCCATGGCATATAAAAGGCAGTGATTTGCTCCACTATCATTTCAGGGCATCTGACATCCTCCTGGGTTGAGGAGGGAGTGAGAATGTCTGGCATTGTGCTTTTCAAGGTGAAGGGGAACATATTATTTAGACAAACCTGGACTATCACAGAATTAGTTGGTTTGGGAGGGGCCTTAAAGCTCATCCAGTTCCAAGCCCATGCCATGGGCAGGGACACCTTCCACTGGAGCAGCTCCAAGCCCCTGTGTCCAACCTGGCCTTGAGCACTGCCAGGGTTGGGACAGCCACAGCTTTTCTGGGCACCCTGTGCCAGCGCCTCAGCACCCTCACAGGGAAGAACAGTCTGCCTAAGAGCTCATCTCAGTCTCCCCTCTGGCAGCTTAAAGCCATTCCCCTTGGCCTGTCCCTACAGCCCTTGGCCAAAGCCCCTCTCCAGCTTTCCTGCAGCCCCTTTAGGCACTGGAGCTGCTCTCAGGTCTCCCCTTCAGGAGCCTTCTCTTCTCCAGGCTGCCCCAGCACAGCTCTCTCAGCTTGGCTCCAGAGCAGAGCTGCTCCAGCCCTTGCAGCATCTCTATGGCCTCCCCTTGGACTCGCTTCAGCAGCTCCACATCCCTCTTGTGCTGTTGCCCCAGAGCTGGATCAGGACTTTAGGGAGGGTCTCCCCAGAGCGCAGCAGAGGGTCAGGATCCCCTCCCTGAGCTGCTGCTCATGCTCTGGGGGTGCAGCCCAGCACACAGAGGGGTTCTGGGCTCAAGCGCGCACTGAAGCTAGATTATGGGGAGCTTCTCATTGACCAATACCCTGAAGTCCTCCAGACTAATTGTGCTTGGAATTTCCCAACCCAGGTGTAGGAGCTTGCACTTGGCCTTTTTGAACTTCATGAACTTCATTATCACATGGTAAAAGCCTTGTTTAGCATCCAGGAGCTTCTCTCCGTCAGAGATGGAGAGAGAGGAATTTTCCTCAGGGATAAACAGTATCCATGTCTTTCCTGTGGATAGCATAAAACACCTCTGGAAAAAGAGCAACGTCCTCGGGCTGTCTGGCAAAATGCGTTGGTGAATCATGGGAATAAGGAATTGTGCAGATTTATTGCTGTTCTTTAACAATAGGTGGTCACAACTTTACTAGCTCAACAGGGAATATATATCTTGTGTTTCAAATTGATTAAAAAAGCAGTCTTGGAAAACTACTCTTAGTTATTTATATTTCCTGACTTTCCACCTGCACTTATGTTGATTTTATTTAACTTCATTTTGTGTACTTGATTTATAGCTATTGAGCCAGAGGGGAAAATAAATGAAATAAAGGGGACAAATGAATATCATCTTAACAAGAAAAACCTGGGCTGCTGCCATGTCACCAAAATTAAGAAATTAATAGTTGGGTCTCAAATATGAGAAATAATCACATGCCCTGGATGAAGAGTGGCATACTGGGGAAAAAAGGGCCATGCAAGGTTAAGAAGGAGCGAATAAATTCACTTGGACTGGAGTATGAAGAACATATGTTAGGTGGGCTTCACCTGCCTTGTGGGTGGTTTGTGTTACTTCCCCTAACTTTTTTTTTCCCTCCCCTGTGCTGTGAGGATGTGCAGTGATTGTGTCTCTCTGTTTGCCAGGATGTGGAAGTCACAAAGTCACTGTTGGCAGGAACTCGGGAGCATGCCTGTTTGTACAGGGAGTGACCATGGGCAGTCCTTCTGTTAGTGGAAAACATCTAGAATGGCATTGGTTCTGTGAGGGAAGATGTGATGCTGGGATATATAAAAGCACCACAACTATATGCCTGTATGATTATATTTGGACTTGATGATCTTAAAGGTCTTTTCCAATCTAGTTGATTCTATGATTCTGTGCCTATTATATGCCTCTGTCCCAGAACAGATACTGGACCATTTGGGCCCTGCACAGTTACTCCCCAAATGAAGCAGAAGTTAGGAAGGGACAAAAATAACCCAGACCACAGCTCTCCTTTCCCCCACCTCCCGAGGTTACTAACCTGACCCAAAACAGCAGAAAACAATTATCCATTGAGCAAGATGGAGAGGAGCAGGGAGGAAATTGTTCCCTTCTGAAAGGCAGCTCCTCGGGGGCTCGGGGTGCTCTCAGGCAGTGCAGCCACACTTGGAATGTTTTTTTGCCAACACAAGAAAATAATACAGCAGATTTCAGAAAATTACATGGGCAATTGCCTGAGCCGGATACTCGCTTTTCTCATTTGTAGGCACAACAGTAGAAACAGATTGTGGAAGTTAGTTACACCAGTGTCTGCAACATCAGTCTCCAGCACTGAGATCATGCTGCTATTCAAAAGCACAAACAGGTAATGTAATTTCCAACCATAGGAGAGATTGCTTCTCTCTCTTTCAAAATCAAAGGAGGAAGGATCAAGCAAGAAAGACTCTTCTCAGAGAGACAGTATAAACAATCCTAATCACCTCAGAATATTTATATCGTTCCTTGTGAAATATTTATGCAAATAATTCACCATCATCTAAAGTTTCCAAGGGAAATACAAGCCCCTAATTACGGATCAGCATTACAAAAGCCTTTTGCAGCTTTACTCAACCCCAACTTGTAAAAGAATAATGTAATCAGTAGGCAGGCTGATGAGCTGCCCGTGAAGTGGCCTCTCTCAATCTGACATTAATGCTCTATCTGGTCCGAGACACCCAATAGAAAGTATGAAATTCTTTGCAGAAGATTACATGCAAATCTTCTAAAAGGTCCATTTTCCTGTATTTGAACACCAAACCATAGGCTTTGCAGAAACTGCTTTCTCTAAGCTTCATGCTAACACAAAGGTTTACACTAGCCTTGCAAAACTTTGCCTGGCAGGCTTGGTGAAGGCAAAGCACCTTTTCATATTCCTATTAGCCCAGCAGGAAAGAGTTGTTATACATGGGCCACTGCAAGACTTTTTCACCTGCCCCAGCAAATAAAATTTACAGCTAAATCTTGCAGGATGGTTGCCACTAATTCCCTAAAATTCACTGCTGAAGTGATGCCAGAAGAGGCAAAACTATGAAATGCTGGAAAACTACATTACATTAGAACCCACCTACCAGGAGCAAAACTAATTCGCCCTATAGCCACAGCACCAACAAAATCCATAAGGGCAGCAAGCGATCAGTGATACTCTCTGTGACCTTCCTGGCCGGTGGGGATGGGTTTTACATATATTGTAGGTAAAACAATACATGGTGAGGCACACTGTGCTGTTAAGAAGCAAAATGTGTGTTTCCCCCTGTTAACAGTCACAAATGAGCATCTCTTGAAAAGAATGAAGACTGCAGTTGCTAAGTCCAGGACTTCTTTGGAGAAATGAAAGTTTAATGTGACATTGTGCAGCATAGTCACTGTATGGTCTTCCTGCAATCAAGAAGTACAGCTTTACCTTCTAGAAGCTACTTATTCTGTCTCCAATTTGAGTTAGAATGTCTTATTTCTACTTTTCATAAGAACAGGTCCTGATAGAACAGGGGGGAATGGCTTTAACCTGCCAGAGGGAAGATTGAGATGAGCTCTTAGGTAGAAGTTCTTCCCTGGGAGGGTGCTGAGGCGCTGGCCCAGGGTGCCCAGAGAAGCTGTGGCTGCCCCATCCGTGGCAGTGTTCAAGGCCAGGCTGGGTGGGGCTGCAGCAGCCTGCTATAGTGGAAGGTGTTCCTGCCCATGGCAGGGGATTGGAACTGGATGAGGTTTAAGGTCCCTTCCAATCACAACCAGTCTGGGATTCCATGATTCACTGACTATACAGACAAGCTTGGGTGTTGCTAACTGAGGTGGGTAAGTGCAAGTTACATGAACCTGGACTTAATGCCTCAAACCTGCCTGGAGATAAAGCAACCTCACAGTGACATTTTTGGCAGTGATATTTTGGTTTGTTCTGTAACAGCTAAGGCCCCATCGTATGTGCAGACTTAACACTTCCCCAGCAAGCTCATAGACAAAAGGTACTGTATAGTAGCAACGGAAGCAGAGACTAAACATGTAGGAAGGTGGAGATAAAAGTTGCAGAGAAGGAGAGCTCTGAAGCAATGATATTTTATGCTTCTCTTGGGAAGAAATGTAGTCTGCGTAAGTAAGTACAGCCCAAGGAAAACACAGGACTGCAGACCCCTGGAGCCTGATAGAGTGGTATCAAAGCTATACTGCAGTGAGAATCCGGCCCATCTATCCATAAGCTCCCTGGAGAGGAAATTTGGGGTGAGAGGAATGTTGCCTGAATAAAGAGATTGTATCTGTTCCTATTTTTGTTCCTAAAATTACTGTTGGCTTTGGATTCCTGCGCTGCATAAAGGTAATGAACTTACTTGTTTAACCTACACTTACTGGGACAATTTCCTCCTGATCCCACAATTTATCCCCATTAGGGTTGGATGCTTGCGTCCCTAGAATTGTATGGAAGTCATTTTCCAGTGGCTGTTATTTCTTACATTCTAGCCAATCTCCCTTAATTTTGGGAAGACTTTTTTTTCCCAGTGCATGATTTCAAACAAAACCAACAGCCTCCCTTCAACATCTAAGAGTTGTGGTTCAGAAGATCATTTTCTTTCTTCAACTGAGAAAAGAGATCAAGGCAACCTAGTGCTAAAAGTCTTCTTAGATGGACTTCTAAAGAGATCTGATTAAGGAGAAAGGTTATTTTCCATAGCAGTTTCTTCCTGTGAGCCAGCCCTGGGGGTCTGGACTTGAGAACAGTAGGAAGTGTGAGACTCCTGCAGAAAAGGAGGCAGGAGGGCTGCACCAAGATGGTAGAATTCTCTCTGCACCCAGGTTGATGGTAGGTGTCATTCCTTTCCCTTTGAGTCTGGGAGAAATCTGCTGTGTAACCCGGGGAAGAACTCTTCAGATCTGTCTGGTCTGAGGCTTGTGCACCGTATTCTCTTTTGGCATCTGCCTCACGCAGGAATGAATGTGAATCTTGCACGTACCCTGTTCATTAAAAAATCAGACTTATTCTGTATCTTCCAGTTATTTTGATGGGTTTTGCCTACTTATTCTGCAGGCATTTCAAGACATGGGCTGCTTCTCCTTATGTGCATGTGGAGCTAGCAGAACAGCGGGACTTTGATCGTATGTTTGGCCATTAAGTGTTCCTGCAATGCAAGCTGTCAGAGTAGGGAAGTAGTGCTTGAGAAGCTGGTATTATTTTAGAGGAGACCTGTTCACAATGTTCTATAGACTGAGGGAGACTGAGAGTGTCCCCTTGCTGAGATCTGAGTGCAGGACAAGTTCTACATTTCCAGGGAGGTCCAAGTGAAGACCTCATGCTTACTAAAAAAGCTGTGTAGATGCATAGCCCTCATTGCTCTAATCCAAATTTTCCCCTTTTAAACCTTCACTTCAGCTTTGTTTTCCTGGAAAACCTCCTGAATTCTTGCTGAGACAAAGAGCCGAAAATACAGCTATGCTTCTGCAGGTGATGCTCTTCCCTCCAGTCAAAGATTGCCAGTCAGTGGTACTGACCAAGATGGTAATGCAGCAATAATATAGTATTATGTCAGAAACAAGTTTGTTTTGGACCAAAACCTGCGATTTGCTTTACATTTGTTTCAGGCTTAGAGCAACATTATCAAATAAAGTGCAACAGTGACCAACAAGAGAAAAGGAAATCGGTAGAGACAAAGGTTCAGGTTATTGAATAGCATTTCCAGTCCCGAAAGGGGAACCATTTTTTGCCTCCAAAATAATAGAATCATATAATCACAGAACGGTTTGGGTTGGAAGGGACCTCAAAGCTCATCCAGTTCCAATCCCCTGCTGCAGAGCATGTCTTTCAGCAGACAACAAACCAAGTTGGAAGTGCAATAGCAAGACTTGAGAAAGTTTCAGAGCCATCATTGATGTTACTGTTTTTTTTCTCCACAGCTTTGATTAAGATCTTTAAAGCTGCAGTTTAAATACCTTAATCACTGCTTTACTGACTTCTGCCCTTGAAGAGAAAAATCTTTACCTTGACTCTTGTGCAGTTCCCCATTTAGTGAAAAATGTGAGATTGTTCAAGTCACTATGCAAAGAAAGGTCCCAAAGAAGAGAGATTCTCTGGCTAGAGGGGAGATAATGATAATTAAAAACACATAAAAGGCACATGAGAATTATTTGTAAGAAAATAAATATTTCAGTAGATTCACAGCTGTGTGGGCTATAAAGAGTAGAGCTAAATACAGAGTAAAGTATACCCATGGCCTCATTCACTTAGCAGCGTCTCTGTCTCTCATTGCCCCAGCTTCTTGTTTTTCTGAGGGATAAAGGAATTGGTTATCTATAAGAAAAAGCTGTTCCAGAAAGGTGAGGGCAGTATTAGAAAATAATTCAGTGCTGAATTACAGCACCTGAACCCATGTGAAAACGTGCTGCAGGCTTTGCCAGAACAGAGCAAACTACTGGTCCACCTGATTTACCATCATTTCCCTGTTACTGGGTAATCCCAGCCATGCAGGGCTCCTGTAAAGCAGTTCATTACACCCTATGGGATAGGAGGAAACCTTTTTATGATACTAATCATAATATGATAGTAATCTAAGTGAAACAAGAAAGCAAGATGCCTAATAGTCCTTATTCTTTTCTTGACTGCTGAAACAGTGTATGCTATGCTTATTCCAGCTCAGAAGAGGTTATTTTTCTCTAAGGTGTTTGCCCCCAAACTAACATGCAACAGGTAGTTTCACATACTAGCCATGAAGTATTCCCCACTTTCCTTCTTTAAATGTAATGTCTTTGGGTGTGATAAAATGCTAATGGAAGCAGAGAATCCTTATGTTTTGAGTGACATACAGCCCTTGTTGGTTATTTTGTCCATCTCTGAAGTAGTTATTCACTATAGCATTGAATTCCCTTCTATAACAAGTCTAATTCTGAATTCCCAATCAATTAGGCTGGGCTGTTAGTCCCCAGAGTCTCAGGGGGCTAATAAAAACCACTCTCATATGTGCTCATGTTATAGTGCACTGAACACTTTTCAGCATGCTGGTGAACAGACTAAGTAACCCAATGGTCTCTTTCATCTGTAATTTTGATAATTATCTGCCTGACCTCTTTGCCAGCCTTGACCTTCTGTACACTGCTCAATAGTTTATACAGATATTTGCTTTCTTACACTTCTTTCTGAAGGAAAGATCCTGCCCTGCAAGCCCCGTGCAGACCCAGCTGCCTTTCATCCAGTCCACATGTGTGTCAGCCAAATGACTGAAGTGAAGCTCATGCTCAACAGCCATTGAGGCACTTCTGCAGACGTTACAGGGGTTCCACCATGCTTTAATGGGTTTCAGTTTTACCTTCACTTTTACCTTTTGGCTACCTCTACACGCATTCTTAGGAGCTGTGTTTTCCCTGTTCTCTTTTAAATTTTGATTGCAAAGAGGCTTTTTTTTTTCTCTCCTGGACCATTTTTTGAGTGATGCTTTTCATTTTAAAGAAGAAACAACCCCAAAACAATAAAACCCACAACAGAAAAACTTTAAAGTCTAGAAGTGGAAAAAAGCTTTTGAAAACATATGACCTTTCTGTTCTATATAAGATCAATTGTCTTTTGTTCGTAAAGTGTTAACAAGAGGGACAGCAAAATTAATGTAAAGGATGGTCAGCAAATTTGATCACTTCTAGGGCCTACCCTGTCATGTAGGTTTCTGGGCTCATCCAATGTCTTGCTACTTAACCTGCTGTTTCCCTGATTTCTTAACATTAAAAAAAGCATTATCAGAGAGAGAAACATGTATTGGACAGCAAGAAACACTTTTTGGAGCGTACACTGAGATGAAGAGCCCTCTTAAATCCTCAAAAGGGCTAAAAGTAGCTAATCTCACCCAAACTGAATGGAGTCTAGAATCAAGATTTTCCACTTCTTGGAGGAAAGGCTCCAGTTCCTAAATTATTCCAGAAGGGATGAGTGTTGTCATTACACATCCATCCTCAGAAGATGACTAGAAAGAGTGACACTCAAAGGCTTCCTATTAGTTTCACTGGAAGACTAAAGATACTCATTTAGGAAAGCACACTGGAGACACCCAGACCTCCTGTGGTGTCAAGGTGGGAAGGGATTCTATATGGTGTGTTGAATTCCTCTGCTTATATTCAGGGCCATCTGTCTCCTTCCACTTCGCTTTCACACACAATGTATTAAAAGCAAAATGTAGATGCCTTTTCCATATAGACTGGATTTCTCCCAGTCTGCTGGGGACCAAATCATAGCAGGTTTCTTAGACTCTTCAGATATGTGTGTCCTGGGTTCAGCAGCAGCAGTCATTTTTCTCCTTCTTGGTAGCTGGTGCAGCGCTGTGTTTTTGATTTTGGGCCCGGGAACAGCGCTGATAACACCGTGTTTTCAGTTACTGCTTAATAGTGTTTTGGTCTGACCAAGGACTTTCTGAGCCTCATACTCTGCCAGGGAGGAGGGGGAGCCGGGAGGAAGCAGAGACAGGACACCTGACCCAAACTGACCAAAGAGGTTATTCCATAGCACAGCACGTCATGTCCAGGATGTGAAACCGGAGGGCAGAGACCTGGAAGGGTGTGATGGTGCATTGGGGGGTTCGCTGCTGGGGGGTGCACTGGCTGGGTCGGGTTTGGTGAGCAGTTGTATTCTCTTTCCTTGTATTTCCCTTGTATTGTTATTGGTGGTAGCAGTAGTGATTTGTGTTATACCTTAGTTACTAAACTGTTCTTATCTCAACCTGTGGAAGTCGCATTCTTTCGCTTCTCCTCCCCATCCCCCTGGGACTGAGGGAAGAAAGAGAGTGGAGTGAGTGAGTGAGTGAGTGAGTGAGTGAGTGAGTGAGAAAACTGCATGGGTGAGGGGCTTAAACCACGACAATGTGTGATAGTGTATGTATAAAAGTTACAATTTTCAGACCTCTATCCTTAAAACCAAGAACATAAATTCTTCTTTCCTTCATACAATCATACAGTCACAGAATGGTTTGGGTTAGAAACGACATTAAAGCTCACCTAGTTTGAATCCCATTGCCACGGGCAGGGGCAGCTTCCTCTAGACCAGGTTGCTCCAAGCCCTATCCAACCTGGCCTTGAGCACTGCCAGGGATGAGGCATTTCCTTAGTTAAACTGAAATGCTGAAGTCATTGAGTGTTGATGCTCTGACAGCAGGTCAGGATGTTTTGGTTATGTTGGATCCTGATTCTTTTCATAGCTGCAGAGAACCCAGAGCTCTTGGTGAAGAAAATAAATGGATTTTTGTGTGTGTCAGTTTGTATAATCAAAGTTATGCTCGCAAGTGAAGGCTTGAAATTGCTAATAGACATTATCATAAATACAGGTTATTTCCAGATATACCTTAAACCTGTACCACAGAGTTTGCACAGAAAGAATGAGTTATATTTTTAGTGTTACTGGCTGAAATAAGCTGCTGTCTATCCCTGTGCCTTTAGGCATAAACTAACCCACCACACGCCCATGGGAAAACAACACACATTTGGAGATGCTTTAAGGAAAACAAAAGCTTGTTGCTCCCTGTCATAGGCTCAGTGTATACAGAAGCTACAGTAAAACTCATTTACTTTTGGGATTCTAGGAATGGGCAGGTAAAGGCGGTCTTGACAATCTGTTTTGCATCTGAGGGTTCCTGAAGGGGTTCCTTATCTAAGGCTCTTTCAGAGGCAGTTCTGGTTGGATCTGTCTGCTGTTCCACAATGGGGTTTCTTTTTAACTTTTCTTTTTCCTTTTCCTTTTCATTTTCTTTCATGCTGAAGCTGATGCAAAGATAAATGTGAAAAGGCATGACATTTCCTTTTTGTTACATGCTTGTGATCTTTATTATGCATGTCCCCAACAGTAGCGAAAACCAGTACCTAGCTCTATTTCAATATTCTGGCCTTCCAGTCAATGAAAGCTCTGGAATATGGGAGCAAAGGAACTACTTCATAGCCAAAGTGGCCATTCTGGTGTGAACATTAAAAGTCCTGACAGACACACACAAAAGGGTTCTGGTCACTGTTATTCCATGCCATTTATCCTGCAAAAACCACATGCAGCCATACAAGCTCTGTTATAAACTCTTAGCAATTTCTCTCAACTCGCACTTAGCTGTGAAGTCTGCTGCTTCTATTTCAGATTTAAAGAACGCTTGTCTACGTTTTCTGAGTATATCACTTCCAATAAAAGATACTACCAGTGCCTGTGTTTTCTTGACTGACTCCTCAGATTATCACACCTACAAAAATACGCCACGAGGCTGATATTTCGAGGTCTCAAATGGCATACAGATGCTCGCTGGCTCATTTTGAGAAGTAGTTTTCTACTACAATATAGCTTTTATAACTGTATTGGTAACAGTTATAATCATTTAAAGCTCTTCAGGTAGTAAACCACATTTGTCTTCATCCTCCCAGTTTCAGTGGAGAACACTCACATCCAGTAATAAAAGGATGTGAAAACCTGATGTGAATGACGTGAACTAACCCTATTATTGAAAATATAAGGAAAGTCTACCACAGGTCTCAAACAGCACAGATAAAAAGAGAAGGTTGGCAAGCTGAATGTGTCCATTTGTGGAAAGAGCTGTAATATGTACACAGGTTTAATTTGCAGCCTTTGTGGTACTGCATCACTGATAGCATCCACGTGAGCATGTAGGCAGGAGAAGCAAATGCCACTTGTATGACTTTGAACAAATGGGGACCTGAAGGCTGAAAACACAAAGAGCACAGTGGCAGAATGGGGAAGATCAGGAGCTGCTAGATAAAGCTTGCAGGATATGGGGGAGAGACACAAAGATGGGAGAGTTTCGTGTGGCGCTGTGAAATATGAAGTTCAGAAAGGGAACTGATGAAGTAATAGTGATGAACTTGGACTCAAAGGATGGGAAAACATAGCACATGCAAATGGTTTTCCATTGGGTCCACTCAGCAAAACATACATACATTTAGTGTGAGGTGTCCCTGCCCATGGCAGGGGGTTGGAATTGGATGATCTTAAGGTCCTTTCCAGCCCAAACCATTCTGTGTTCAGCAGATGTGTCATGGGGGAAAAGCCTTCAACTGCTGTACCTCGTGAGTTAAGTCAGGTAGAAGAATAGAGATTGGTCTCAAAATCTCCACAGCAACAGGAATATCTGCTGCTTATGTTAATGCTGGTTGGGAATTGGAGGGGGTAACATGTTGTTTAGAGAAAGCAGTTATGTCTGATTGTACACTAACACTAGTTTAAAGCTCAAACAGGCATGGATTTTGCCTACCTGTGAAAACAACTCCTGAAGTCATTAACTTTTGAGGTTCCTCAAGAAGCAGGTATATTTAACATCATTTCAAACCTTCATGGCCAGCATTGTACAAGTTATTACTGGTTTTTGTAACATACAAATAATAGAAGCTCTGCTCTTCTGTGGGCAAAGGTCAGTTAGAGGAACAGGAAAGGTTTTATGATGTAATTCCATCCTTTGTTCATACTTGCTGTTTGGTGATGCTGTGGAGTCTGACAAGAAGTGGATCAATGAATATCTTCTTTACACTTCCCATTTTATCCTTCCCAAGAGTACAAGGTGGCTGTTAAACCATGGAATGGAAAACTGGACTGGAGGAGTGTTTTCTGTACCCATCACTGATGGAACTGGAATGATAGTTGATCACAGAATCCCAGACTGGTTTGGGTTGAAGGGTCCTTAAAGCTCATCCAGTTCCAACCCCTGCCACGGGCAGGGACACCTTCCACTGGAGCAGCTTGCTCCAAGCCCCTGTGTCCAGTCTGGCCTTGAACACTGCCAGGGATGGGGCAGCCACAGCTTCTCTGGGCACCCTGTGCCAGCGCCTCAGCACCCTCCCAGGGAAGAGCTTCTGCCTAAGAGCTCATCACAATCTCCCCTCTGGCAGCTTAAAGCCATTCTCCCTTGGCCTGTCCCTGTCTGTCTTTGTAAAATCCATACGTATTTCTTCGAGTGAGCTTCTCTACCTACAAGTCGTTTTGTAAAGGCCGGAATTTTAACCACTGTTACCAGATAACACACTTTTTTCAGAAGTCAATCATAAATGCACTCATTCCACTTTATTACTCATAGTGGCTTCTGCTTGATTTCAGCCAAGTTCAGACTCTGGGACAATCTTAGATGCGCACTGTGCTAGTAATGAGTTGTGATCTTTTTAAGAAAGGACAAAACCAGCTGTTGAGAGAGTTCACAGAAGCCTTAAATAAAAGGCAAAAGAATGGGAAAAAGTTGTCAGACAGGTCCCTTCCAACCTAAACCATTCTATGATCCTATGATTTATAAGCAGTGTGACAGAAATGTGCAGCTACAATATGAGATTGATGGAATCGGCTTAGAAATGGTCTGTGAGACACTCAGAAGGAGATGGTGACACACAAAGCAGGCTTCAGACAGGTCATCTCTGCAAATGGAAAAGCCACATAGATATAAACAGGATGCTGCCTTGTAGCCACTTTCCCATGGTGTGTCCTCAGCTAAAAAGCAATCCTTGGCTCTTTAGGGTTGCCAAGGAATAGTCTCAGCAGCACAGACTAGTGCCGTCACAAAGCCCTGATGCACTGTTGAATGACAGATATAAAACCTCAGGCTTTTCATGTCTCTAGAGAAGCACAGACCAGGCTGAGACTGAAATCCTTCAAGATGTCCCTATGTACATTTCTGGATAAGGGCTTGGGAGGGAGGTGGATTTCTGAAATCCATTTTGAGGTCCACCACTGACAAGAGTGAGCATCTGAGCTTTGCTTGCCATGTACATAGTGTGTGTCATGCCTCGACAGAGCTGATACCCAGGGCCATTTTCCACATGGACCAATCTTCTTGATTGTAATTGAATTGCTAACAGCGTAAAGCGCTGTTCAATGAGACCCAGGGAAACAGGGGGTCAGAAATCCCTTGTGTCCTGGATCCTGTTGGCTGTGTTAATGCAGAGGTACACTTATTCTGAACAACCCCAGTGAAGTCAGTGCCCATCCCTGTAGAATAACTTTTTGCCCAGTCTGATTAAGAGAAGAAAAAACAGATTCTTTGGATGAGAAAAGTGGCATAGAAGTATAGCATTATTTTCATACCCTTTCTTATTAATATATTAAACCCCACATCATTCTTCAGGGCAAATGAAACACACCAGTGTTCAACATGACTGTAGGTCACAATCACCCATGCCATTCCCTCAGATAGATGGCTTTTACATGGTGTATCCTAGATGGCCAAAATATCAGGAGGGTAATTTGTCTCTGAATTATGGCTGTTAGTAATTAATCCTCTTTTGCTCTGGACTTGAGTGACCTTTATAAAGAAGCGGTTTGAATTAAACCAAGAAGAAAGGAGAAAAATGAACCCTCCCTCCACAAACAAATACACTTTTGTCTTAAACTTGCAGTGAGAACTACAAAAAGACCCCCAAAAGCCACAGCAAACTTTACGTATAACCCAGAAGATGTATACTAACCAACTTCTGCTGTATTTGAGGATAAAAAGCTTTCCCGTAGTGGCAGTGGGAAGCCTGTGACCTATCCAAGGCTTGCCAAAGCCAGGTCATCTCAGTGATAAACTACTCACTCCTGCATTTCCATCTTGAAAAGCTTCCTGATGAAGTGAGAAGGAAAATGTCCGGCCTCTGTAGATAGGGTGTTTCTTAAAACCTTGATCAAAATCAAATGTCTCACTTCCCTTTATTAGGAACATTAAACAGAAGCAGCTGTGCTAGGGACATGTATGCTGTCAGTGTGACCTTCAGAGCTGGTACCTGCTCACTGGTAATTACATAGCGATAGCTGTTGATCATGTAGAAAGTGAATCCAACACCTTGTGGGAAATACCTCTGAGGAAACAAAGAGTCCTGATGAAATGCTGCCCTGTTTTATTGGTGTGAGTGAATGCTAGTGTGCATAAAAATAAACGACTACCATGACAGATAAGAAACAGACACCGTTTTCGTGCAGATTTTGTGCAGACCGTTCCACGTGAGACATCTCTGCCTATTTGTGTGATTGTCTTGTATGGTTTTGGCTTAGACCTTTCATTTTGTTAAATGAAAGAGGAGAGACCTCTCTGAAACTGTCCCAAGCGTGTAGAGAATGGCAACCTGATAACTTGGTTGTAGGCGAATAAGCAGAGCGGTTTGTGGTGAAACCATCCCTGTGCTGGAGCTGCCTTGGGTTTCTTGGGGTAGGTAATTTGGGTAAGTGAGCAAGGCAAAGAACAGGGGCCTGGTGAGTCCGGCTGAGAAAGTTAAATAGAGAAAACCCTGTGCTGCACTATTAATGTTTTCTCATCTGCAAACCTGGGAGCTTATCTAAAGAACAGTGGCGACTTCTCTTTCAGATACAGCAATCTCTTCCGTCTCCGCTTCATTATTTGTGGTTTTAAGCTCTGTCTAATTGAGACTGCCTTATCTATGTTATTCTTAGAAACCAGAAATTAATCCATAAGAGCTACAAGTTTATCTTTCTCCTTTTTAGCCACATCTGAACTCCAAAAAGCCCATGCCATCACCCTGCTTTGCCTCATTTATCAAAATAATATGACAGCTAATCCTTCTGGAAGAGCATACTGTGAGATACGCAGGGCAGGACACCCACATTCCCAGGGCTCTTTTTGGGAATTGGGGGCTGGGTGCCCATGCTGCATCCCTGTGATGCCTATTGGGATTGGCTGGGTGGTTGGGACAAACAAATGCAAACGGAGGGTGATGGCCAGGTTGGACAGAGCCTTGGGCGATATGGTCTAGTGTGAGGCGTCCCTGCCCATGGCAGGGATTGTAACTGGATGATCTTAAGGTCCTTTCTAACCCAAACCATTCTATGATTCTACGGGAGGGATAACAGCCTGGTAGGACCTGAACCCGCTCCAGGTGCCCATCTTAAAGCCTGTGCCTAGCAAGGATGCCCAGTAATGATCACCTCTCCGTGAGGACTCAGAAGACTCGGATGGTGTCCCCTAGACTATCACTATCACCATACCCTGTCTTGTTTAAAGAATTCATGCAAATCCTCCCTTTTCAGAGCTGTCACCAATCCTGCATTTGCTGCACAAAGCCCATCGTCTCTCAACACCCAGCATATTCAAACCCAAGTCAGATACCCACATGGTAAATGATTATATTAAGTGTAAAGGTTCCCCTGGAGAACTAAGCCCTGTGTTTATTTGCAGAACAGGTGAGCTCTGCTATTAGGGTTAAATGTGAGGGAACGGGAGGTCTGCAGGAAAATGTTTAAATGGTTCTGGTTCAGTGAGTGCAGATTCCTAGCAAGCATCATAAAGAGGTGGATAAAAGGTGCTGAAAGTTAACTGCTTGGCCAGGTTCAGGCACAACTTTAACCTCCTTTAGTAATTGCTTTCTTAAGGAATTGTTTGGCTTTGTGAGTATAGAGTATATGAGTGAAGCAAGTTTCCCACTTGCTTAAGGAGAATGGTCACTTCAGGATTTTCTTATACAGACTTTTGAGGGTTTTTTTGGCCATGATGAATCGAGAGAACCAAACAGCTTACAGTGATGCGAATACACGTACTGCATCCAGAGCTCTGATCAACTCCCCTAGTATGAAAGGACCAATTCAAATATCTCAAACCAATTTATTCCCAACACTTGTGATTTTGCAATTCAGTTATGTCACAGAGCATGATCCAAACCTATTAAAATATGCAGTGGTGGCCCACTGAAGGAGTGGGTTCATTTAGAGAAATGGTTAAAAATCTTGTGTCAGGGAAACTGTTCTATTGGCACAGAGGGGACCATGTAAACTGCAGCATAATCCAAGTCCTGAAGCACAAAGAGTGCTTTAAGATCAGTGAGTTGGACAATGTTGTTGATCCCTGGAGCAAAGAGGAAAGGTTTAAAAGAGCAACAACTCTATGAACAGCCCAAACATGAATACTTAGTTGATGGTTCACAGAATCCGAGACATTAGAAATGGAAAAGACCTACAGGGTGAACCATCATTATTCTGCTTCAGTTCTCTCTCCTGTGTTTCAAACTGGACACAGACTTTTCTGACCCAAATGTGGGTTTTAATATGTGCCTTGTACAATCAGTTTGATCTAGGGTCCTGAGTCAATCTCTTGTGTTGGAGGCCCCAGAGCTGGATGCAGGACTACAGGGGGTGTGTCTCATCAGAATGGAGTAGAGGAAGAGAATGTCCCTACTCACTGCGGGGAGGTTGCACTAGATGGCCTTTAAACACATCTTCCAATTCAAACCATTCCATGATTTCCATGTTTCTCAAGATCCTGACTGTGTTACGGTAACTGCTTTCTTAGCCTGGCTTAAACCTGCACTGGTTCCCAAACAGACTGATTTTGCTAGTGGATCCTAAGGCTGAGTATTCTCCCTGTTCTTCTCAGGGTTTCAGGCTAAGTATGTCCATAAATATATTGGCATAACCTTTTCCATAAGACCTGGTCTTGATCTGCACATGCACCAAACCCGTCAGAAGCAGTTTAGTCATGGACCTCTCATTTACTGTTGCTAGCACTGTGGTATGTTGCTGCATGGCTTTAAGGTTTACAGCAGATGTACACGGGGCTGGCAAAGAACTGGGGTTGTGTGAGCTTATTAAAAAAACCCACTGTGATGTATTTACTATCTCTGAACCTGTTTAGATTTCCTTTGGATGGGAGCCCTTTGAGTGGGAGACACACTTGGAAAAGATACTGATTAGAAACTTGCTAAACAACCTAACAGATGACAAACGTCTCCAGCATTGAAAACTAGAGGTGAAAAAGATCATTTGCATCTTGTTTACCTCTTCCTACCTAAGCTTGGCTGTGACTCTATCCTCATATATTTTCATGTACTTTACTCTGATAGCCTTTAAATTACTCAAGTGATAAGGTCTATACACCGTGCAATATGCTCTACAGTAATTGCAGTGTTTTTTAAATGAGCATTTATATTCTAGATAGACTGATAATAAGACTATTAGTGATGTAGCTGAGGGGGTAGAGCACTACTCACTTTTCATCAGGCTGGCCTTTAGTCAGATGGAGCTGTAATTCTCATTAGCAAAAGCAACAGAATGCTGTGCACAAGGTACTTAAACACTACCATTAAAGAAAGCATCTATCCAAATACTCCTGAAGTGTACATCAAAAGATGCTTCTGTCACCGTGGCTAATTTCTAGCAAAGGCTGGACTGATTGCTGAAGAATTGCACCTTGCCTTGAAAATCATCTGCATACAAAGCCAAGCTTCAGGGGACCAGCAGAAGAGATTGCATCAAAAGGATTAAAAATAGGAATAAGTTCTATCCAAGTATTTTCTTCTCTGTGCTAAGGATATTTCAGTAACAGTCACACGTCAGCCATCCAGGCTTTCACAGAAAGTTGCTGTTCTTTGATGAGAATCATAGAAATGACTTTAACATCACTCAGGCTGAGAAGAGTTCTCTTTTCTGAGATCTGGCTCTAACTCTGGTCACCAAGTGCTGCAGGCTAATGCCACCCATGAATTAGCAGTTATATCTGAGGGGGGAGCAAGCCGAAACAACCCAAATCCAGGTTATCCCATGTCCTCTAACAAGCCACATATAATATTCAGCCCATACCATTGAAAATGAAATGCTCTTCTAACTTTCTCATTTCAGGTATTTGACACTCAGCCTGAGCTCACACTGGTGAATTCTTTGCATCGCTTTCCAACCTGCAGCACTGTGTCTGTTATCCGAGCTGCTGTCACTACCTCTGTGAGCAGCACCAGGACCCATATGGCTGGATTTACTGCTTGACAGAACTGAATAAGCAGCACAATGTCCACAAAATCACTCTTTCTCAGAACGATCCTAATGATTCCCGTGCACGTTGTAGCCAGTCCAACCGATCCAGACTTCCCTCCCATTAAGCAGTTCTCCATCACTGAATACACTGCTCACGTACTTGAGCCTTTTTCCGTGGCAGATCTCTGAGCTGATCCCTGTGCAGCCTAACCCCTAGAATACATCCTGTGTGCTTCCTGAATGTTTCATGAATCCCACATTAAATCTGCAGGCTTTGAGGGGCACTGGGGAGCTGACATATTTACCCTTCCACATCAGCACCACCATTATCTTTCGTAAAGGAAGAAAAGGAGCACCTTTGTTTTCCAAAATAGGTGTGGGCAAAGGAGAGACCATGGTCCTCACCAGTCACTCAGCCGCCACATCATCATTCTCCCCAAGTGCATTCCTTATGCCATTTATTAGCATTGCTAATACCCAGCACCTCATTTTTATGCCGCTAGCAGCGGTTGCGAAAGCCATACTGAACTTTCTAATCCATTTATCTATTAATTTATTATCTAATTAAGGCTCACAATGACAGTGCTATTTGTTTTAAAATGCCCTCCAACTAAAGCAATACAAAACACACATGCATTCAAATCAATTAAAACGGTACTTGCTAATGTGTTCCTTAATCAGTTGGTAACCGTTCCACCAGCATTTAAAGGAAGGCAGGATTCATTTTAACTTCATCATAATCGTGTGACCTACTTGCACGGCGCCAAACTGATACAAATAGATGTTACTGTCATGTCATAAGGGCACGGAATAGTGCCAGCCATGAATTTTGCAAGAACCATCCTAGGAATAAGGCTTTAAAGGGCCTCAGAACATTAGTTCAAATGCAGTCACTGAAAGGCAAGCAGGCAAAACGGAGATTTCTGAAGAGTTTATAGAAGTTTACGTCATACTTCATGCTGTATCTTTGTGTGATTTCTTCTCCCATGAGTTGTGCCTTTTGCACAACAGCAGCAGATATTAGTGCCACATAGAATCATAGAATAGTTCAGGTTGGAAAGGACCTGAAGACATGCCTCATGCTTCATGTTCATTACAGGGAAATAAATACACCAGTCTTCCTATGCTGCTTAAACAAAGCCTGACCTCATTCCTCAGCTACTGAGCTGTGTCAGAGCCTTTCCACTACGGCATCCTGCATAATACCTTAATGCCATTTGTTTCGGCCACCGACTCCAAAAGCAGTCATCCCTCTTGTGTGTATGCAGAATGCGCAGGCACTGCACATCCCAACCAGGTGCAGATGTTATACCGTGATCTCCCCTCCTGATGCTTTGAGAGATCAAATCTGATGTTAACTGCTTACTGTGGCAGAGGTTTTCTGGGGCACAGATGGAAGAGCTCTGCTTCTTCACCTCCCTCCCTGCCCCCAGAGCTTGCAGTAGTAACAGCACAGATTATCACGCTGGAGAGACTAGCTCCATTTGGTTATTTAGAAACATTGTAAGAGCATCTCTCAAAGCCCACGGTAATGCACACTGACACCAAGGTCTGAAATGCAAATCCCCATGGATTCAGTTTGGAAATGCATAGAGGGACATTCATTCAAACACAAGATCTGTGTTTGAATGTGATTAAGGACAACAAGTGCTGGTTTTCCCCTCCTGCATGAAGCATCACTTTCCCTTCTGCTCCTTATTTATACTACTGCATAGGATATTTCTAAGATGAGGAAAGGCAGAAAAAGCCAGATTGAAGCTCCATATAGCTGTAGTTCCTTCAACTAAGAATGGCTAAATAAGATTTCTCAAGCAATTTGCCACTCAAAAAATGCGGTTTCTCTTCTCCTTTTAATACTAAACAAGTATCCATAAGAAAAAGAAATGTGATAAACAGGACATTTGTACTCACTGCAAGTCAACACTCCTATTAGCAGAGTTTTAAAACTTCAGTGACTGAAAGAACACAGCCATGTCTGGGATGGAAATCACTCACTTTGCCTGAATCCCTGCCGACAAGGATGCTGGAGAGAGACTCTTCAGCAGGGACTATAGTGATAGGACGAGGAATGATGGTTCAAACTGAAACAGGGGAAGTTTAGACTGGATATAAGGAAGCAGTTCTTTACTGTGAGGGTGCTGAGGCACTGGAATGGGTTGCCCAGGGAAGCTGTGAATGCTCCATCCCTGGTGGTGTTCAAGGCCAGGTTGGACAGAGCCGTGGGTACATGGTCTAGTGTGAGATGTCCCTGCCCATGGCAGGGGGTTGGAACTGGATGGTGTTAAGGTCCTTTCTAACCCAAACCATTCTGTGATTCTATGATTCCAGTTTAACGCAAACCTTATAAAAAGGGAAGCAATAAACCTGAAGAAACTTCCTTTCCTTTGCAAGGCAAAACAAGGGAGTGGGGGAGAGCTCTCAGGATCTGATCTTGCTCCTTCTGAACTTCAGAGGAAACTGTGAGCTTCAAACCCTCCCTGCCTCCCAGTGCAAGTGTCAGCCCAGAGGCTTGCAAGCTGGTTTTCAAGCGACAGCCAAGCCACCTGAAGGGTTGCTCTGCTTTATCAGTTCAGTGGGGATTTGTTTGATCAGGTTTACTGGATGATGTCTCCCAGAGTGACAGCCGTGGGTCTGAGTAGCAGCTGTGTGTTCAATAAAGCACATCCCACTCCCAGAGCTTATTTCTTTCCTTTTGTGCTTTATTTACCTTGGCTGACATTATGACACTCAATTAGTCTTAATATTGGAAATGTTTTCTGGATTAGAGATTCCTGTTTAATAAAGCCTGGGAGGAAGTGTTAGGTCTGATTAGTGATGCCTGACTCAAAGGAAAATAAACTCCCACAAACAGCCTACTTACAGCTAACCCCCAATCCTGAGTAATGCTGCAGTGGGAGAGGAAGACACCACTGCAAAGGACTGGGATACAGCCCCTCAAATACCCTCAGTGATCAGGATGAACAGTGGCCACATAAGAAACCTCCTACTCGTGTGGTAACTGCTGGTAGCCTGAAGTTAAAGCTGCACTGCCTGTTTTTGGTAGCATGCAGCCAAGCCATGGCTGAGCTCTCCCTGGTTCCTCTTACTGCAGCATGGTTCACTGTCTCTGTTGGCTGAGCTGCTTACTGCAGTCCTGAGACAGGTAAGCTCAAAATCAGGCAAAAAGTAATCATTCAACTATTATCCTGTCCCTTAGGATCTTTTCTACTGAAGGGAACATGGCAGCAGCAGTGATGCCCTCAGCAGGGAGAAGATCTCTGCTAAAGCTCCCCACCAGAGGAAGAGGAAGAATTGCTGCTGGCCTGGTAGGCAAGGGCTTGGCAGCAGCACCATGAGCAGGGAGGGCAGGACAAAGTGTAAGGAGAGCAGTTCATGAAGAGGGTGGTGGCTGGACCTTTGAAGGGATGGATGGAGAAAAGCCTGGGGTAAATGATGATGGAGAGCTCCTGCTAGAAAGAGCAGAGTCCCCCCAGGAAAGGAAGGATCTGTATGATCTCAGGCACCAGAACCTGACCATATTTGGGAACTCAGAAGTGGACCTTGTGGGTGCTACAACTCAGTCATGCCATGGAACAGGCAAAGGCATTGTCCTGTCTCACTGCCAGTCACAGCTAAAAACTCAAACACAGGTCTATACTAGACTTAACCACTGATGAATGAAAGTCAGAGAACACAACAGTATCCTGCAACCTGAAAGGGAGACCATGGCCAGGCCCATGGCTCTGCATGCAGGTTTGGTGTCAGTACAGCACACAGGTTTGCTCTGGAGGACAGCCTCAGGGATGATGTATGTCAAAGAATCATAGAATCCCAGACTGGTTTGTGTTGGAAGGGACCTTAAAGCTCATCCAGTCCCAACCCCTGCCATAGGCAGGGACACCTTCCACTGAGGCAGGTTGCTCCAAGCCTTGTACAACCTGGCCTTGAACACTGCCAGGGATGGGGCAGCCACAGCTTCCTCTGGGCACCCTGGGCCAGGGCCTCAGCTCCCTCACAGTAAAGAACTTCTTCCTTATATCCAACCTGAACTTGCCTGTTTCAGTTTGAACCCATCACCCCTTGTCCTATCGCTACAGTCCCTGATGAAGAGTCCCTCTCCAGCTCTCCAGCAGTAGCAGAGTGCAAAGTTACCTGGGGAGGAGGAAAACGGAGGTTCACATTCTGCTTTCCAATATAGTAATATAAACCAACTTTATACCAGCATCTCAATGTAATAATAATCATATATTAATACTTCAATTAATTTAATAATATGCTGGGGAAAGGGTTGGTTGAAGGCTTGCAAATAAATAATTGCAGTGGTGCATCCTGCCTGTATTATGATAATTCTAAACATCTATCAATGCACAAAACCACATCTATTGCTACAGTTACCACTATATCAATATCTTCCTATATCAATATATCTGAGGTGAGGGAAGTGTGAGAGAATCCCTTTCTAACATTGCTGTGGGGTAACTGCTGACAAAGAAATCACTGACACTTAAATAGAGTTTCTATACTGCAGATAATTCCAGGAATGTGCTATAAGAAAAGTAATGATCTCCTGTTGTTCAGTTTTCAATTTTCAGTTAAATTTATAGCACAAGTGATGCTGTGCTCTAGAGAAGCTGACATAAAACCAGGTTATTACGGGAAGTCCCTGCAAAACGTGTGGCTGGTATTGCTAGTTCTGCTTTAAAACGACTATCTCCCTACGCAATTATGTTTCAATAAGCAAAAGGTTCTCTCTGTTGTAACGATACAGAATGGGGAAAACACTCAAACTGTTGCAATGTTATCACTGGAATTTATCCTCCAGCTTGACTGTGTTCTCAGTTACAGCAGAACAAATGTATTAAATATCGGTAAGGAATGGGTATTACTGAGAAGTTTTTAGATCCCCAGAATAGAAGAGTTTTTCACCTACATTATGCTCAGTTTAGGAAAATAAATTAGAAACCAAATAAAAAGAGGTGAGAAAGAACAGGAAAAATCTGCATGCTATGACCCAGAGCCCAGGATTTCTATTTGCTATAATTACCATTGGTACTGTTATTGAGTATCATCCTCAGTGCACCAAAACCCTTTTAGCGTTAACTTGCTCAAGTCACCAGTCACCTATGATTCACTTGCCTCATCTATAAAGGGGAAATAAATGTCTTTCCCACAGCTGAGTCTTGTAAAGACACATTTGCAGGATTGGAACAACCACTATAAACTGGTTTCTGATTCAGGGACTTATAAACTGTAATGAAAAAAGGCTGAGTAATCACCAACAATCATATCACAGAATGGTTTGGGTTGGAAGAGACCTTAAAGATCATCCAGTTCCAACCCCTTTGGCTTGGGGAGGTGGAATATCTTATCTATATGTTTTATATTCTATGTTCTAAATTATATATGATATACTATATACTATATGCTGTAGGCTGTACACTGCATACTGCATACTATATACTATATATTGTGTACTAGATAATTAATATATAATACATATAGTATATTAAAGTGTTATATGTTATATAGATAAACCATGCTGTATTATAATGTTGATGCCTTATGTGCGATCCTCCTAGTTGTGGGAAAGTGACAAGTCATTTCCCGTGTGTTTCTGATAGTCAAAATGAGTGTGGCTCTTTGTAAGAGGCGCTTCTTTAACAGGCTCTTAAGCTTCCATTATGTCTTGCTCTGCTGAAACACTTTTGCTGCAGAGCCAGACATCAAAGGCATAACGTAGCTCCGGACACTGGGGCTGCTTCACCAACTGCTGCTCATAGGTTGTCTGTAAGAGAGCAACATATTGTTCTGTTTTTATGAGATCCTGTAAAAGGAAAGCTGGTACTTAGGAAAAATGAGATGCTGCGAGGAATATATTGTCTGGATTAAGTTCACCTCCAATACTTATAATGCCAAGGAATCTCCACCAAGTTTCAGTATAAACACATTGTGTTTTTCTGGGGCAAATCCATCCTCCTTCATCCATGCAGCTTTCCAGGAGAAGTTTTCTTACTTTTCTCTTGTTGCCTGGAATGTGCTCACTTCTTTACAATAAAATAAAGGCATCTGCTGGTTCTGTCCCATGCTCACTGCAAAAATACCTTGCTGATGGGCAACATCTTTCTGAAAGGTGGTACCCTCTGCCTTGTTAACAAGCAATCCCTAAAGCAGTGTTCACCCAACTGCTTTGATTGCCCCTATGTCAAGGAATAGAGCACAGGACTCAGTTTTTGCTTGGTTTAGACTCAGAGGCAAAACTAAAACCTGCTCACATCCCTTTTGTGAGGATTCTGTCAAACAAGCATCTCCCTGAGATGGAAGGAAAATGGATTGATAAGTGGTTCATCTCACAGCCCGCTAATACTGCAGATGGTCACCGACCAGTCGTGCAAGAGGGAGACTTGGAAGTGACCGAGACATGCATTTCCTTGGAGCAGAGAATCGATAACATGGAAAACAAGGCAGGAAAACAAGGCAGGCAGGCGGGCAGAGAGAGAGAGAAAGAGAGGAAGCAAGAAAGGAAAGAAAGGAAGAAAGAAAGGAAGAAAAGAAGCAAGAAAGCTAGCTGATAAGAGAAGTTATGAGAGATTATTAGGAAGTAGGTCTGTACTTTGATAATTAATCTCAGTTATTAAGTTTTGGTCCATGCACCCAGTGTTTAGTTTTTAGTTTGGTACATGTTCAGAGGGTGGAGGGAGGGAGAAGATTATGGGATCTTCAACACTGAATGAGGAAGAGTGTTAATAGGAAAGATTACTGCCGTATAATCCTTAGCAAATGGCATAAAAGCATTAAATACCTGCACTGCTACTATGCCTGCCTGCAGAGATATGTCACTGCCAGAAATGTAGTTGCTCTTTCCATGGCCTCTGTAGCAGCAAGAAAAATTCAGGCTGAAGCTGTTATTCTGTAAGGTCTCCTTGCAAATCCATTGGATTTTGCTTGCAGGACCATAAAAATTGCCATGCTGGGTCAGATCAATGGTCCATATAATCCAGTATTCTTTCTCTGACAGTGACTAATACTATATGTTTTGGTACATCACAGGAAAATGTAAGAAACCTTTCCTGACCAATTATGGAACAACCTTTCCATAGAGAAAGGCTCATCCTTACCCCTGGCACAAAATAGAGCTTATTTGCTTGAAGCCTGAAGGATTTCTATTAACTCCTGTCTAACCTGGCCATCGTTATTTTCACTCTTCATATAAATACCTGTTCCTTCTTCAAATCTGATTAAGTTTTAGCTTAATGATATCGCGTTGCAGTGAATTTTACAGGTTCAATTGTCTTTAGAAGTATATGTCTTTTATCACTCCTAAATTTACTGCCCTTCGGTTGAGCTGGATGGTTCTTGTTTTGATTTTATGAGTGGGAGTAAATAAGGCTGCCAATTTACCTTCTCCGTAGTACTCGGGATGTAATATACTTCCACAAAACACCTTTTTATTCACCTTCTCTTTAAATTAACTGTTCCTGCTCTTGCCTTTGCAATCTTCCCAACATATTCCGTGCTGTGGGAGACTTCTACCACCCTGAAACCCTTCTATTTCTTTCAATAGGATAATAAGTTGTTTATTTAGATCTGGTTATTCTTCTTCTCTGTTTTATTTAAAAACTATAATGACTTTGGCACTGAAACCTGGTTTTTAAAGGTCTGATTCAAAATGCCCTCAACCAGCGACCGTATTCCTACGAAGCTCCTGCCACCATGCACTAGTGTGCTATTTCTGGGATTATGCTTACAATCCAGTTTCAATATTCAAGCAGTGTACTCATATTCCTAAATGCAGTTCTGCGCTGAGCACGGAGGTTCCCTGAACTGCTTGTTCATAGTAACCAACCATTTCTCCCCTGAAATCCCTCAGAATCTATTAATGTGCTTGACCCTCCAACCCCTGTGTTTTCACCTCTGCATTTCCCCAATGGCTTCTGTTGTTCTCTGCACTGGAGATAGCTCTGGATTTCCTCCTTAGCACCTCTAACCCTGTCACTGCTTTTGTGTCACCTTCTCTCTTCACTGCTTTTCCACGTCAGTAAAAGCATATGAAATCAGTCCATTCATACTCCTTTTCCTTAATATCATGTCAGAGACTTTTGATCTAAGTCCACATTAAATACAATCAACTGTCTCTTTATCCCCTTTTTTGCTACGTTCAAAATAGACTGGAAAAGACTAACAGAATGGAAAAACATGTTTAGATCTGTCCTTTCCTGTACATGGGGCTTATCTGTACTATTTAGAACACTGCTTAACGTTATTTCCCATTCTAGCAAACTGAATAAGGCTCATTGGTCCATCATTCTGACATCCCAGCCTCTCTTTTAAAGACGCAAACAGAAGATGTTTGGCCCTCCCATCCCCTAAGCTCAAGTAAGAAGGTTCCCTTTCTGTGACCAGCATCAGCTGCTTTTCCAACAGCAGTCAGCCATAGAGCATCTCTCTGTTAGGAAAGCCATCCAGTGCACTTGATTTTAGCTCTCTAGTCTCAGCAGCAAGACATAGCCTGTAACAGTAAGAATAGAAATACTGTAGAACCTTTAGAGTATGAGTTGTTCCCCAGGGCTCTTGTTCTGGTGGCATAAATGACCCTCTAGAGATGCTGATCTCTTTCTGCTGAATACCAGGACTGCCTAGAGGACCAATCTAATGACTCAGTTCTGCCTGACTGAAGTTGCCTGAGATGGATCCTTCTCTAAGTGACCTGAGAATCTTTAATGTAATGCCTTTTTTATAGTCTGACATTCAGATTCAACTCTGATGCTATGTTTTAAATGTGTGAGGGACTGAAGGGCTCAGAAGACTGACAATAGAGTATGGAAGCTGTTAAGAAATGAAACTTTTACTGGCTGACCAAGTGATGGAACAGATTGCCCAGAGAATTTGCGGAGTCTCCATCCTTGGAGCTATTCAAAAGCCACTTGGTCATGGTCCCGGGTAACCAGCTCTGGGGGCTTGGACCAGATGATCTGCAGAGGTCCCTTCCAACGTCAACCACTCAATGAGTCTATGATTTTGAATTAAACTGTCCTGTGATGGCACATTACATTGGTTTGTGGACTGCTTTGTCAATCCCACAGTAGGAAGACAAGAGTTACGAACCTGCCAGCTTAACTCCATATCTCAGAGCCTTGTTGGCAAGGGTTGTTTGAGTCCCAAGATCTGCATTCATCCTCTCAGAAATGCTGCCCAGCTTGCTACAGAAGGACGAAGGTTTTAAAAGTACCGTGTTCTACTGTACACAATATACAGTCAGCGAGATTTACTCCAGGAGAACATTTAGGACCCATTCTGCTTAAAGAACAATAGTTGAGCAATGGTGGTATTTGCTATATAAAAATGTATATGATGGTTAAATATCCTCATACCAGCTGTATAAATCTACATAAAGATTTTAAAGGCATTTGCTTTTGTTTCTCTATAAAAAAAGTTTAAAACTTAGTAAGGTGTTTCATTGACTGTGAATGTTAAGTCCCAGCAGTTAGAAATGTGGTGAGGAAATTGTGTTATGTGATGGGATAAGAAAAACCCCAAGCTGTATCTCTCAGGAGAAATCAATGCACTGTGTCTTCTAATGTCATAAAAAATACCTCCCAGCAAGATGTATTCAGAGTAGTATTAGCAGAAAAGTGAGCTTCTAATGGCCTTTATTGATTAAGGCAGAAACAGCAGACAATTCTGAGGATACTGTTGTTGTACAAAACAACTGGAAGCACCTTCACCTTACTGTACTCTAAGTAGATTTAGTGAGGATGCCCCAAACTCAATATCTGCAGAACTGCCATTGGTGTAACGACAGGCCTGTGCTTCAGTGAGAAAGTGATTTGTCGAGCTTGAAAAGAGCTTCCCAATAACCTTCTCTGAGATACTCCTCCTTTGTCTACAAATCCAGCTTTTTTCTGAGTGCAAGCCCTCCTTTGTCCTTCTGAGGAGTGCCTGAGGGACCTGGGGGGTTCAGATGGAGAAGAGAAGGCTCAGGGGGGACCTGATGGCTCCCTACAACTGCCTGAGAGGAGGATGGAGCCAGGAGGGGGCTGCGCTCTGCTCCCAAGGAAACTCCCAAGGGATGGGCCAAGAGGAACCGGCCTCAAGCTGCACCAGGGCAGGTTTAGATGGAGCTGAGGAACAATTCCTGCCCCAAAGGGTGCTCAGGCATTGGAACTGCTGCCCAGGGCAGGGCTGCAGTCACCGTCCCTGCGAGTGCTCACACACCGTGGAGTCGAGGCCTCAGTGCCATGGGTTAATGGTGGCCTTGGCAATGCTGGGGAATGGTTGGACTGGATGAGCTTAAAGGGCTTTTCCAACCTGGTTGATCCTGTGATTCCTCAAAGGCTTCCTTAACCATCCTGTTCCCCTCATTAGCATCCATCAGAAGTTTGCATGGGGTATTAAGGACAAGAGTCCCTCTGAGGGACAGCAGCCCTAATGAATTGTGCCATTCATAAAGAAAAAATGACTGCTTTGGGGAATGAATCCACAGTGACTGTAGGACTCTCTAGGGGAGGACACACAGTCAAATATGACTGAGTTATGAAGGCTTAATAGTGTGGCATCAACTGAGCTGCTGTAACTCAGAAGGTTGCGGGGGGCGGGGGGGAACAGTGTTGTGTGATGCATTGGCTGATCATAGAATCATAGAATAGTTAGGGTTGGAAAGGGGTGGAAAGACTTTGAGGTCATCCAGTTCCAACCCCCTGCCATGGGCAGGGACACCTCACACTAGACTGTGCCACCGAAGTTTCTGTCCAACCTGGCCTTAAACACTGCCAAGGATGGAGCATTTACCACTTCTCTGGGCACCCTGTGCCAGCGCCTCAGCACCCGCACAGGGAAGAGCTTCTTCCTTAGATCCAATCTGAACTTCCCCTGTTTCAGTTTGAACCCAGTCACTCCTGTGTCCTATCACTACAGTCCCTAATGAAGAGTCCCTCCCCAGCATCCTTGTAGCCCCCTTCAGACACTGGAAGGCTTCTCTGAGGTCTCTATGCAGCTTCTCTTCTCCAGGCTGAACAGCCTTAGCCTTCTCAGCCTGTCTCCATACAGGAGGAATGATGCTGAGAGGGACAGAAATGCACCCATGGTATTTGCCGCCCCGGTAAGCCTGTGCCTGTCTGGAGGCATGCTCCTAATTGTGAGATGGAAAACATTGCTTTGCAATTCTTTCCTTATGCTAAAATCCTTTGTTTTGCAGGGAGTGCCCAAAGAGCACAGTGCCCAAGCTGCACGGTGCTAACTCATCCAGCTCTACCCATTCACCGAGGTTTCACTGCGTGCGCACGTCCTCCAAAATATCTCATGATGGGCACAAACCGTGTCGGTGGCCTCTTGACTCGCTGCTGGGCTGCATTACTGAGATGAGAGCTGCTGAGAGCCATGGCCAATGGCATTAAGGGCCCTGCAGCACATCTGAACACCGGCCACGCAGTGCTGCAAATGGGCAAGGATGGATGTTTTGGAGAGAGGCCAGATCACCGTCAGCTCCAGCCAAGGAAGCCGGTTTGTGACTATCCCTTTGGTGAGTGCACATTTATTTGGTGCAAGATTAATAAACCTAAAGTAAACAGACAAACAGACAGGCTCTGGAGCAGTGTGAGGAGGTGGCAATAAAAAGGGATAATAAAGAGCATAAAAACATAATCTGCAGCCAAGCCATAGAAATTCCCCGCTCCCCAGCGGCTGTTTTACAGATCTGGTTTTCTCTTGCAGACTGTAAATAATGAAGACAGGGTTTGTAGCAGGGTGCTGAAGCAGCGTTGGGAGCTGATTGGAAAGCGGAAGGTGCTAAGCACTGCATGGAAGCAAAGAGCATCGCTGTGCCCTCAGTGCTCAAAGCACTGGAATCACCCCAAGCGACTGAGCCCTTGCCAAGTAATTCACCGCTCTGTGGACAAGACCCTGCTTCTTGTTCGTGTTTGCTGATCTGATGCAGTTCCTGGTGCTTAGTGGTTTAACAGAACTCTTCAGGAGACACTCTATTTATCACTGATAAATCACTGATGAAATCTAAGGTTCAGTTATAAAGCCAGAGCTCAGCCACAGCTGTATGAAAGGCTTTCCCCTGGCTTAGAAATACACCAGTGAAGATAGTCGGCATGATAACCCTGCACAAGCCCTGCCCTGCTCAGTGTTTCTTTCAGGCTTTTGCTCTTAAGGCATAATTATTGTTTCTGGATAATGATTGAAAAGATCTGTATGTTCATCCCATGCAAGAACAGCATCACCCCGTCCTCAACCAGGTCTCTGCTCTTTTACGCATATAGTGAAGCAGCTGAACTCAGCAAAGAGCTTCTCTGTTCTAATGAGAGCGTTTTGTGTTTTCAACACTGTTGGTGCCATCAGCTCCTTTGCATAAAGCACATCAGTGGTTGGATGCTTGGAGAGGTGGCTGTCTTAGGATGTTTCAGGGGTCCTTTGTTGTTCATGCAGTGCCCTAAAAGCAGTGAACTCACAGGCTTTTCTGTGCAAAACCATGGCAAGTCCCCTCATCTCACTGCACAGCTTGCTTCAGGTGTGGGGATGGGAATGATTTCCTTTCCTTGCAAGTGCGGCTTGAGGATAAATCCCATGAAAAACTTTGAAACATTCAAAAGAATTCTGGATTTGCCTTTGAACCAGGACCTTCCCCTGTTTTCTTATCAGCTGCTCAAATAACAGATGTCATAAACCACTACTTTGCAAGCTCTTTTTTGAGCTGCATTAGACATGTAACTAGAACATGGAAGCATCGTAGTGTAGAGAAGATCACACTGCAAATCTTCTAGGTCATTTTCAAGGTGTTTTGGGTTTCCAACCCAAACCATTCTAAGATTCCATGATTCTTCCTTTGTAAATATCCATTATTTCCCAATAATAGGTACAGTGCTGCTGCTCTGGATCCTGACCTCCACTACACTGACATAATGCAGCAGCTCCATTGACTTTCTCATTTGTGTTGTCCATAAAGGTGCTGCAGTACAAAATGCTTTCTGCTCTGCATTCTGCTTTCATTTCCAAGCATTTCTTGCCTGATACCAGAGTGGAAGTAACACCAGCACAGTTCAGCCTTCACCTCTTCTTAGCATGATTTATGTACCTCATACAGCAGCTCTAGGACAGATTATTCTCATGTATACTATGCTCCAGTATATTTTCTCCTTCGACTAACTTGATAGCTCTAAACGGAAGCAACATTTGAGCAGAGAAATGAAACAGAAGTTGAAACAGTGGGAAAAAAGTGCTTGGGTACTACTGCATTAAAAGGAAATCCCACATTAGGCTAATTTCCACTGTGATCTCTGTGAAGGGTGCAGGCTCTACATCAATGGGACACAAGGAGTTGTGCTGACATCAGTATACATGGGATTTGATTAAGAAATGGAGATGTATGGATGTTATTTATGGCTTGTATAATGATGCTGGGGATCTGGTTGGACTGAAGGTTGGTGTGAAATGTGACAAGAACCTGAATCTCACCTTCTTTAGTCAGTGACGTGCTAAAGATTGAAGATACATGCTGGTTTGTCTAAGCTCTTTGTTTTAACACTTAACAAGCTGGCTGTTCTTATAGGAAAGGGCATTTTAATTGCAACGAGTAATTTAGGAGTCTTTTAATTCCAGTGAGGAGCTTAGGGTTATTTTAATTGCAATTAGTAGTCTAGGGGTATTTCAATTGCGATGTAGTGAGGAGCGCTACCTCTACAACACAGTTTCATCAGTGTGGCACTACTTGAACTACAGGCCACAAGTGGGCTTATTCTGATTGAGGTAAATTTGCTTCTAAACAAATAAAGTTAACTGACAACAGGGTACTCTTAAAGAAACAAAAACCCAAGGAAGAGAGCTACCTGCTAAGCTAACTTACTTTGCTTAATAGAGGAAAAAGAAGGCAGGCAGGGAATATGCAGTGTGTCAAGCAGGTAAATACTGGAGAGAGAAAAACAACTGAGCTAAAAGAGTTTTTTGGCACTGGAGGAAATTAGTGCAAAGTGGTATGAATTATTTTGAGGCTGAAAATGAAATGAACGTTTCTAAGCATCTGAAGAATGAAGCAACTGTTTCCAGTAAAAGCTATGGGAGCAAGGTTGTGACTTGGCTTCAAGGCAAAGAGTTTATTCCTGTCTGCAAAGTGAGTCAGGCTTTGGTGAACCAGGAGATATCTTTGGGTCTCAGGAATGACAGGGCATGGCTCCCAAAGATTTGGGAGTGTCCTCATTGCAGTGTCAATATAAAGATATAGTCACAGAGGGGAAACAATGAAGGAAAAGACGCAGGGAAGGATGGAGGGGAGGAAAGAGAAAAGAGAGAGAGCAACAGAGGTAAAGGGGGGGAAGAAAAGAGAGAGAGAAAGGGAAATGGAGAAAGAAAGAGAGAAAGAGAGAGAGAAAGAGGGAAAGAGGGAAAGAGGGAAAGAGAGAAAGAGAGAAAGAGAGAAAAAGAGAGAGAGAAAGGAAGGAGGGAAGGAGGGAAGGAGGGAAGAGGAAGGAAGGAAGGAAGGAAGGAAGGAAGGAAGGAAGGAAGGAAGGAAGGAAGGAAGGAAGGAAGGAAGGAAGGAAGGAAGGAAGGAAGGAAGGAAGGAAGGAAGGAAGGAAGGAAGGAAGGAAGGAAGGAAAGAAAAAGGAAGGGAGGGAAGAAGAAAGGGAAGGAGGGAAGGAGGGAAGGAGGGAAGGAGGGAAGGAGGGAAGGAGGGAAGGAGGGAAGGAGGGAAGGAGGGAAGGAGGGAAGGAGGGAAGGAGGGAAGGAGGGAAGGAGGGAAGGGAAGGGAAGGGAAGGGAAGGGAAGGGAAGGGAAGGGAAGGGAAGGGAAGGGAAGGGAAGGGAAGGGAAGGGAAGGGAAGGGAAGGGAAGGGAAGGGAAGGGAAGGGAGGGAGGGAGGGAGGGAGGGAAGGAGGGAAGGAGGGAGGGAGGGAAGGAGGGAAGGAAGGAAGGAGGAAAGAAAGAAAGAAAGAAAGAAAGAAAGAAAGAAAGAAAGAAAGAAAGAAAGAAAGAAAGAAAGAAAGAAAGAAAGAAAGAAAGAAAGAAAGAAAGAAAGAAAGAAAGAAAGAAAGAAAGAAAGAAAGAAAGAAAGAAAGAAAGAAAGGAAAAGTGTAATAACCTTTTAAACCAAAACCAGCTACACCTAAAGCCCAGATGATTTCAGAGAAGCTGATTTACTAAAGCTTTCTAACGTTTCACATAATCAATTGCATCTCACCATTGCCTGACTATTGTTTAACATACAAGAGCAATATAGTTCCAGACCTTGCTTGGGGCAGGTAGTGATGGTGTGTTTGTGTGGGATGGAGCAGTAATTCATTTCAGACACGGAGGTAATTCATAGCAGACACTCTTTAAGAGACTGGGGGGAGAAAATAAAATGGCAGATGATTTTACATTAGTTCAGGATTATTTTTTTTTAACTGCTGACCCTGAACTGGTAATAGCAGGAAATGGAAACATTAGCATAAAGAATGGTCATTGATACTTGGGGTCTGATAGCCATTTCTGCTGAGCCGCTCTACTTACTTTGAAAGGAATGAAGCATTAAACCCAGGCAGGGCTTGCTTTCTTGCACATATTTGGTATAACAGCTCTTATGGAAAGTGTAAAATGGGTGAACAGGAATTATGCCAAAGGGTTTCACAGGAATAACTCTGAACTCACATCAAACACGACAGAGAATTAGATCTTTTCTGTTCTAAATTGAGTAAGACTTCTCAGAAACCTATAGAGAAGCCATCATTTTCCATTAGATTTATTTTTCCATGGGAGAAGAAGGGGTGGAATTTGTTTACTGTCTGCTTAGTAGCAGAAAGTGGTTGTGTGCAGTAAATGAAAAGAACAGCTATTGATATCCAGACAAATAGCCTAAATATTACTACAGAAAAGAAGTTTTTCCAGGGAAGTCAGAGATGGAGGTTAAGGGAGGGTACAGGGAATCCACCCTAAATGTGGTAAGAACCAATATGACCCTTTAAGATGTGCCCTCAGAACTTGTTTGCTTGATGGACAAGCGACCTTTAAAGAGTATTGTAGAGATCATGATTTAGTAAGTGAGGTTCAGCTCTGCAGTGCAAAAGTGCCACCAGAATGACTCTGAACTTAAAGGTGAACAGGGGTGGATTAGAGCCATTCACACCCAATCTGCTCAATTCAACCACCAGATCTACCTCCCACCTCAAAGACTCCTGCAGCTTAAGCTTGAGTCTGAAAAATCTGTGCCTTTTCCCTATCATCACTCTGAATCATTGGACAGTTTTAGTGATGCACCAGATAATCCACTGCCCTTTTACATAGCTTTGCAGGTTAAATACACTTGAAAGATGTCCTTAATAAGCTTGTATTCATTCCCTTCTTCTAACCACTGGAACCTGGTGTGAAAAATACCCAAGGAAGGATGGATGTGCCTTAATTTGGGTGGAATATCATCAATGGATGACACTAGTCTAGATAAGTGTTAACAGTTGAGCTGAATCAAGCAGTTAACAAAATTGATATGATTGATAGCAACAATAAAGAACTACTTGTGTGACTTTGGATCGTCAGTGCTCTGAGTTCCTAAAGGAGCGAAGGTGAAGAGATACTCTGGAAGGAAATGAGAACTGCTGAAAATGGCCATTTTTCTTTTCCTGATAGCAATCTAGGAACGCCCTGCAGCACTCCACCATAATGTGGAAAATACAGCAGTCAGAAGTCATACTGCTGTCTTAATTGTGGTAATCATGCATTGGTTCCAGGCACAAAGAAGAAGGATGCTGCTGGTTCTGCATTAAAGGGAGACTGAATTTTGTGAGGCATAAAAGGAGGAAACACAGTAATGTGAAGACTTTTAGGGTTTAATCCTGAATGACATGGAAGCTGAAGGTGTTCAGCTTGGACCAGGCTTTTTGTCAGGAGTAGTGGTGATGACAACACACTTTGAACTGAGGGTTCACCCCAGCATCCCTGGATGTGATGAATGTAAGCTAACTAGGACACCACTTAGGAAGGGACCATGCAGCATGAGAGATCTCCCAAGAAACGTGGCAAAACGTGTGCAGAGGAAATTTCTCCCTTTTCTCATACACTGTTCACTTTAAAGCCCTTTTTCTGTGAACACTTGCTGCTTGACTTGCTTCCTGACACCACGAGGAGTCCCATTTAATTAACCTAGCAGCCTATGGTGGTGAAAATAGACCGGGGCTTGTAACTGTGGAGATTGACAGGCTCTGCAAGCTGCCGGGGTTTGCTCAGCTACAGACGTTATTGTTCCTCTATTATTTTGATCATACAATTCCAGGTTGTACATCCAGTGGCTGGCTGCAGCTGCAACAGTAGTTGAGGATGGGGAAAGGAGGGGGAATGGGACTGTTTGACATGGAGCATCAGCAGTTCACTCCCCCACGTCTGTGTTGTATCGGGTATTGAATTGCCTCTGGCTAATAGCAAGCCTTCTGAACATTTTCCTCTGAGAAAACAGATGATCAAATGCAAGAAAGCCTACTCATTAAAACAAGTACTGGGAAGGTTTTGTTCTTTTCAGACCCATCCCTGTGTTTGAGTACCTAGAGAACCAAGCGCTCTTAGCTCAATAGCATCTGTTTACCATCAGCTTTGTCTGAAGCTTCTCTTCTTTTGTGCTTTTTTTTCCCCAGTTAATAAAAAAGGAGTTTGAAAACTGGTTTTGATTAAGCAGGTCAAACAGTGAAAATACTCTCTAAGGCCAGAATATTCCTGAAGATCCCATCACAGAGTAACACACAGCATGGAAATCACCCGAAGAGTAGCAGACCAAGGCAGACAGAAGTGGCTGACTGGATGCTACTGGGTTTGGAGATGCTGCAGACGGAGGCGCAACAGTTATAGAATCATAGAATGGTTTGGGTTGGAAAGGACCGTAAGATCATCCAGTTCCAACCATGGGTTGGGACACCTCACACTAAGCCATGTCACCCAAGGGTGCATTAGGTGCCAAGGCAGTTGCATTAGGGTTTGGGGAGGGCAAATACAAAGGACATCCTGTATAGTGCACCAGTCAGGGTGGCCCCATTAGAAGTTGATTTTCTGCATTGCTTTCTGCCTGCTTGGAGCTGCACCGCGCTTCTGTCTCCTCAAGTGAATACGACATTGCTGTTTCAAATGATACTTACAGCAGTCACATCCTCTCGCTAACCTTATCAACAGCTGAGACAGAGTGATGGGCACACAGTCGATTGCTATACACCACTTCCACGAGAGTATTTTCTTTCACACTGTTATTAAGAGAAATTGCCTATTACCAAAGTAGCTCTAAGGAAAGGAGGGAGAAGGGGGGGGGAAGTGTATTTTCCATCACAATGCAGTTGGGTTACATTATAATTGGCAGCACAGTGGGTATGTCGCTCCCACCAGGTCCCTTAACCTGATTGAGTCTGTTCTTTGTGTGAGATGCTGCTATTTGTGCTGCTTCATGTGACTTTCTCTTTTAGCAGGGCTGTCCTTCCTTTCCTTGCAGATGGACAGCCAGGGGGAAGAAAGGCAGTTGTTGTCTCCTTTCACTGA
Organism: Myiopsitta monachus; assembly: GCA_017639245.1. Classification (NCBI taxonomy): domain Eukaryota; kingdom Metazoa; phylum Chordata; class Aves; order Psittaciformes; family Psittacidae; genus Myiopsitta; species Myiopsitta monachus. The sequence goes on along the minus strand of CM029919.1, from coordinate 94,181,952 downwards.
AGTTAGTACCGCTGCAGTAAACGTGACTCCTTCCTGTGTGCTTGTGCACTTTTGTGGGTGCTGCAGGCTGAGACTGTAAATTCTAGCTATAAAAATAAAACATGATGCACAAAGCAGGTGAGACAGAGTGAGCTGTTCTGTGCTGGTATTTGGCTGCTTGGGTGGGTGTCCATGCTCAGCAAGCTTGTCAGAGATGTGGGAAGTTTGCAGCTCCTACTGTGGGGTACAGGGGCAGTGTCCAGTATTTCTGATGCCTGCTATCACGAGCAAAACTAAATCTGTTTCACTCATGCGAATGGGGTGCCTTTCTGTTAGGCTTCAGGGAGGGATGCCTGTATCCCAGGGCCTACTGATGTGGACCAGCCCATAGCTTGGCTCCTTATGCATGAGGAACAGAGAAGACCTGAAGCCCTGCATGGTCCATCAAGAGCCTACCCACACTTTGCACCTCCTTGGCACGCCTGCCACATTACCAGCTGGGTCTTGTCATGATTTTCAATGAATCCCAGTCTGGTTTGTGTTGGAAGGGACCTTAAAGCTCATCCACTTCCAACCCCTGCCACGGGCAGGGACACCTCCCACTGGAGCAGCTTGCTCCAAGCCCCTGTGTCCAACCTGGCCTTGAGCACTGCCAGGGATGGGGCAGCCACAGCTTCTCTGGGCACCCTGTGCCAGTGCCTCAGCACCCTCATTTTACAGAATCCCTTTCTTAGAATCTCATTCATCTTTGGCTGCTCTACTCCAAACGGACTCCTGTGTGTACTCGATGCAGGGAAACATTCCTCAGACCAACCCCATGAGCCATTTTTAGAGACAAGAATGTTTGGCTCCCATGAAAACCACAGGCTGCCCCTTTTACGTTAAGTAGCCTGGAACTGTTCTTTCTTCAGCATGCAGAAAGTAGCTTTCAAAGAAACGCATGAAATAAAAGCTTCTTTCTCAGTATCTAATGTAGTGCAGGTTTCTTCACTGAGTTTGTCTGCGAGGAGCCTGAGGTCCCAGAATCTTTATCAGCATCTGACCGCAGCCAGAATGTGGAAATGCTGCGGATAGAGTGAAACACGGCTTTGAGAAATCATCAGATGCCTGTGCCAAGTTTTACAGAGAAATCTAATTCTCAGATTTAAGTATAAAAACTGGGTTTAATCCATTGCTGGCACAGACTCAGAGCCAGGGTAACACTTTCTACATTGCCGTACCTCCAACACACACACTGATTATTCCACTTTATAAGTGCGGTATATTTGAGAGCTATTGGGATCTACAGAAAAATGCAGGGGTTTATCTGCCACAAAAATGCCCTCAGCATCTCTGGGCAGCTTTGGGGATTTATAATGGAATTTCCTCTAAAACTTAGTGTTGCTACTTAGGAACCGATTTTCATTTGTATCCATACAGAAACACAGAGCCACCAGGAAGGATTTGTATTGTAACACACCAGGTGAGATCTATAGGCATATAGCAGCATTCCAGTATCTGGAAGGGGCCTATAAGGATGCTGGAGAAGGATTCTTCATCAGGGACTGTATTGATAGGACAAGCAGTGATGGGTTCAAACCTAAACAGGCGAAGTTCAGGTTGGAGATAAGGAAGAAGTTCTTTACTGTGAGAGTGGTGAGGGGCTGGAACACGTTGCTCAAAGAAGCACTAAATGCTCCATTCCTGGCAGCATTCAAGGCCAGGTTGAACAGAGTCTTGGGTGCCGTGGTTTAGTGTGAGGTGTCCCTGCCCATGGCAGGGATCTGGAACTGGATGATCTTAAGGTCTTTTCCAACCCTGACTATTCTAGTTATTCTGTGATTCTATATGTAGGTGAAGTTGGATTATGAATTTCATATTTTCTACTCTAATTGCTGGCATAACATGGGGATACATACAGGAAAACCTAGTCCAAAATGAAGTACCACAGAAGAGATTTGCAGGACTCATGCAATGTAAGGGCTTTCTGTAACAATAACAATGTTAGCCAGTTCATTAGGTAAGAATCAAATGTGGTATTTGATGTAATATATTGTATTACATATAATATATATGTAATATATTGAATAGAATTGGAAAGAAATCTCATCAAGTGGATTAGAATAACCACAAGCAGGGGTAGTTCAGTGTTCTGCATGCACAGATTTCTCTGTAGCCATCTCTTACTTGTGTCCAATACAAAATAGGTTAAGAAAAAGATAACCCTTATGGCAAAGAGCTCTTTCTGTACACAGAGGCATAGAAGCTGGTGGCATTGCTCTGATATTCGTGTCTAGGTGATCAGGTCTGTGTATGTCCTTCACTGTATCTCAGAAATAGGATTTTATTCAAAACTAAACCTGCCACTCACCAAAGAGCCAAAGTCCCTCCAAAAGAACAATCTTTGTAACTTGTCACAATACAGGAAAATACATCTCATTTCGTTCCAGAGAGATGTCATGAGTCCACAAATGACAGGGCTAAATTCAAGACTTACAGAAGTCCATGGGAAAAAAAAATGAGCCTTTGCTGCAATGGGTACGAAATCTCATATGGCCACAAACATCACAAACAATCCCTCCTCCAACCACTTCAAATCCATGCGATGTATTTTTCTAACGTGCTAACAAATAAGCTTATCTCACATGAAAAAATCAGAGGCATAAACACAGCCATACCCTGGGTAAAAGCGCTCTTTGCATCCACATGTGGTCAATTGCCAGCCCTTGCACCCCATGCTGGCAAGAAAACAGCTCCAGGAGAGGAAGCCCTTATGCACACTAAGGGAGTCCTGAAGGGTCTCCATCTCCCTCTCTGCAAAGTGAAAATCGTAGTAGGAGGCTCTAATTATCCAGTGGCAAATTAAATAACAAAGTCAGCGTGAGCCTCGAAGAGTCTCTGTTGTAGAGTGGGGGTTCTGGTGGGGGTTCTGTTGTTTTGCTTCTATGGTCTGGCTTAATGCACAGCTCATCGTTAGCAGCCACTTGGGTTTAGCCTGTGCACGGCAGTCTGGATCAGGAATCACATGGATGTGATCAATATGTTTTGCTTTGAAAGCATGGGAAAAGCAGTGTCTTTTCCAAGGCAAAACAAACAAGTAATGGAGAGAAAAGTTCCTTGAAACAATAAGAACAATCTCAGCACCCTTGGGTCGAGTAAAATGTCATGCAGCAAACTGGTGAGGTCTGTTCAAACTGTTCAAACACCGAGAAGTCTGGAGAGGTGAAGAGGGACTTTTGATAATGGCTTGCAGTGATAGGACAATTTTGATTGGATATAAGGAAGACATTCTTCCCTGTGAGGGTGCTGAGGCGCTGGCACAGGGTGCCCAGAGAAGCTGTGGCTGCCCCATCCCTGCAGTGTTCAAGGCCAGACTGGACACAGGGGCTTGGAGCTGCTCCAGTGGAAGGTGTCCCTGCCCATGGCAGGGGTTGGAACTGGGTAAGCTTTAAGCTCCCAACACAAACCATGCTGTGATTCTAGGATTCTATGAGTACAGAAGTTTACCAAACCATCCAGCACATGCTTGCAATTTGTTTCTCTTCATTGTTCTCAAGACCCAGATAGTCAGAATCAAATATAAAAGCACATTTTCTGATCAGGACAAACAAAACATCAGCAGTTTGGCTCTGTGTTAGCCAGTTGGGTTGTCTCTTCTTTAAGGCTTTACAGCCCCTGCAGTTTATAAGCTTCTGTGCTGCCTGAGCGGCTAATGCAAACTGTCAATGATCAAGTAAATACCTTGTCTGTGAAACTTAACTTTTTTAATAGAACATGATCCAAACAGTGAGCTGCAAGACTAACAGAAACAGAAAGGTTTTCATGTATATGTCAAGGTACAATTTCATATCTACATTTAGCTGTAAATATGTATTGTGATGGCCTGGCAGCATGAATTGCACAGCAGAAGCACAGCAGCCCCATGCAGGGTCCTGCTCTGAGCCTCCGGCATCAGTAGGTATTATCTTGTAGGAAGCAGGACTGGGCCCTGGTATGTTAGAACAAGATAATGATACTGCTCAGTTTGGCTTCGCCAATGCTGAGAAACTGTCAATTCCATATGTGAAATACCATGGAAAAGAGCAATTGGGGTTCAGAAGATGCGACATGGAGGAGAGTTGGGTGTGGGTAACCGTAGCCACTGAGCCAAACCTCCACTTGGTTTTAGTCAATATAAACCTTTTCCATCAGATACTAATATCAAAAGTGTGTGCTTTCATGTGTGCACCCAAACACTTGTTTTTTCGTACTGAGGGAATTTGAGCTTTTTAACTTTATTTGGTATTTTATATCCATAAAATCTGTGGCTGCCCCATCCCTGGCAGTGTTCAAGGCCAGGTTGGACACAGGGGCTTGGAGCTGCTCCAGTGGAAGGTGTCCCTGCCCATGGCAGGGGGTTGGAACTGGATGAGCTTTAAGGTCCCTTCCAATACAAACCATGCTGTGATTCTGTGGTCCAACACTGGCTTTAGCTCATGCTTTTAAGGTAGAGAAGCAAACTTTCTCCTTTCCTCTCCCATCAGTTTCCTAATGGTCCAGTATTAAAAGGATTAATTTCTCCACTTTTGCTGGGTACTTTATAACTAACACCATGTTGCTATTTGCTAGCTGTAAGACAGAAGAGTAATTTCTGGCCTGAAAATCACAATCTAGGCAATGACTCCTTAAAACTTCGGCACTTCTTTCAGTTACCTGACTTTGTAGGAGGTTTTTGTTGGTTAACAGGAGACAGACAGAAAATACAGGCTTAGCAAGCTCAAAAATCACAAGGTAAAAAGGAAGAGGCAATCTGTATTCTCATATGTTTGTGCCCCATGATTATAGTGAGTTTCATGACTTTTGAAAGGACATTCAAGGTCTCTCAGTTTTGGTCTTTGGCAACGAAGGCAACAGTCATTTTAACCACTTCTTTGTGAAACTGAGAGCAAGTTTCCCACCAGAATTTTCAATGTGTGGGTGGCAAAATTTCCTTTCTTTGAGGAGTTACGAGCTTCTAAGTTACTTCCAATCTATACAATAGGCAATAAAGTAAATCCAATAATGCCTACCGCTGTGTTCAGCACTCCCGTCCTCTTCCCTTGCAGTGCATAATTTAACATAAAGCTCCATCTACTACACGATGTAATCTGGCATGCCAGGAAAGTGCACTGTAGGATGGCAGTTACATAGCGAAGGCTGAAAGAAGTATGTTTTCTTCCCCTGTAGGGTTCATGACACCATTTTTACGCTTCTGAGATGCTTGAAGAAGTTCTCTTCTATAGAATGAGGCTGCAGTTTGTCTTCTCTAAGAGTAAAGTGCTGCGTTCCTATGGCGCCTTATGTGCCGTGTGGTGTGGAGGGAGAAAAACGACCCTGGTAGTTCTCACCTACCTCTGGTCAGCTGGCAATGACTCTTGGAAACAAAGCACAGATCAGAAATGATGCAGTGTGCTTTTTCCTTAGAGTGGCCAAATCGTTTTGCAAAGACATAGGAGCAGGTTTTCCAATGGCACAAACCGTTCTTGTCTTACTAGAAGTGCAGCTACAGAGACCAGCATCAGGTGAGGACTCGGCCGCTTGTCCTATTCATCTTGGTTATGGGTCTCACGTTCCTTTCTATCCTTACACGGGAATTTCACCATTTCTTTATCTTGAATTAAAAATCTCTGCTACATAGTGAGTGCTCAGAATAATCTCTCACAGGAATTGGGAAGTGCCACCTCTAACAGAGGATGATGATCTAAGTGATCATTTCTGGCTCTTCACCCCACTTTTCATCTCATCATATCGTAGAACAGTTTGGGTTGGAAAGGACCTTACAGCTCATCCAGTCCCAACCCCTGCCATGGGCAGGGACACCTTCCACTAGAGCAGCTTGCTCCAAGCCCCATCTAACCTGGCCAAATTTCTTGACAGAGCAGATTTCCATTTAAAACAAACCGGAATGGAAACATCCTCTTGATCTGGAATCTGCAGCAACAAAGAGAAAGCCATGGGCTAACAGTGCTGATACCAATCTGTGCGCTCCTGGGTGCTCAATTCCCTGTTAAGTGCACAAGTGAATGCCCACAATGATGAGCTCTGAGTTTTGGCTGTTGAGTATGCAAAGGCCACTGGGATGGGAGGGAGAAGGAGGAAAAAACCAATGAGAAGCCCTCTATAAGAAGGTGGCTCAAAATCCCAAGGCAGAATGGAAACTGGTTGGACAATCTTGTGATTTCCTGGGCTCAAGAGGAGATGGATGTATTTAATGCCACTGTGTCACAGCCTCTCCAACTGGCTGTGACCTTTGAACAGTGAGCTGTTCTCAACTGTATATATATATATATATATGTATACATATATATATATGAGCATTGATCTACAGATTCTGAGGTAATTTGGGAAGCGCAATAAATATACCTAAGTGGAATATAAATTAATTCTTCTGACTCAGAAAAGTTAGTAACATATGGTTTGGAAATGACTGCACACCGTTAAGTAAGTTCTCTGCTTCAGCCCTCCCACTTATCTTGCATGTAGAATTAGAGAAGAAGGTGTTGCAAGCCAAGGACCTTAAACTGGTCCTCTGAGGTCAATGCGAAACCTGCTCTTCATGTTCATAAAGAAGCCAAACATTATGGAGTTTAATATATACTTAAACCAAGACACACATTTGATTTGTTTCCGCACTTGTTGGCATCACCAGGGTGCTTGGGCTCAGCTCGTCTGATGTTGGCACCTATTAAAATACACACTTTAAAGGAAGATGCTTGAATGGCTTATAAATAACACGCCGGGCTGGCATCATTGAAATGTGATATGTGAACAAGTACACAAAGCCCCAGAGCAGGTAGGATCAAATCACAGACAGCATATTGTCTCTGTTTTCAAGTGTTTTGAAAGGGGCAAACCAACCAGGATGCTGGGCTAAGTCTTTGATTCTATTTGTAACAGTGCTATGCTTTTCAGTCTCTTTCTGAGTGGCAAACCACTCATGAGTTAAGAAAACACCACAGTGCAGTCCAGTATGAGAAAACCCCCACAAACCCACACACCCCACAAGAAGATATAAATAATTCACTGCTGCAGAGGAAGGCTGCAGCGTTACGGGGTAGAGTTGATGAGAGAATTCAGTGGTACCCTTTATAAATGTGGGCATGAAGGTTTTATCTGGTGGCGACAGTGGTGCTAACACAAGTGAGTGCCTCTCGGGTGTGTTTCAGGGGGCTAGGGAAGATTGTAAAAGGCCCTGCAGAGGCCTGCAATGTTTTATTTAGAAGTCCCAGAATACAGCCCAGGAAATATGGACTCTTGGAATAAAGACACGTTAGATTAGAAGAGCTCCCGAGTCCCGTACGAGGCAAAGGGAACACATTCCAGCAGCGTTCTTCCAAGGTATTGCAAGGACCTCGAAAGGCTGATGAGTAAACAAAGCAAATGCAGTGAAAGGTCAGTGGCGGCTCTTTCACCTTCATGTTAGACTTGACTGAAAGGGAAGAAAAAGCTCTAATGCAGAAGGGTCTCTAAGAACTCGTCCCCATGGGACTGGATGAGTTTTGTCTGGATAACTGAGCTTGTGCAGCATCTCCCGCAGCAGGCAACTGCCAGCACTCCGACTTGGCAAACCAGCTGGGAAACCAAAGCACAGTGCCCCTAACAAGCTTCAGCGAGGGACAACTGAGAACTTAATGGCAGAATCAGGAACAAAATTCCCCTGTCCCGGGTTTTCATCACAAGACCCTATCCTGTTTTCTTTCCTCTTGCACAGACAAGGGTAGATACTGCATTTTTACACGGCATTTAGTCATATCAATGGCTGAAGACACAGAAAAACCCACCCCAAAACCAACAGCAAGGCTAAGGTGAGCCTCACGGATCTGAAACACTTTATGGCCTGGATTGATCTTCCCAGCTCCAGAAATGCCGTGAGCTGAAGCGTCAGAAAAAAGGGCAACAGAACTTATTGCCACAACATTTTGAATGAGGTGTGAGGTGTCCCTTCCCATGGCAGGGGGTTGGAACTCGATGATCTCCAGGTCCTTGCCAACCCAAACCGTTCTATGATTCGATACAGGCGTTTTTAGAGACACGCCTCTGTGGTGCAAGACACTTGAGCACTTCTCTGTCAGCCCAGCAATGTCCTGAATGCAGCTCTTCTAATCAGAAGCAGAAGATCATGGCTAATCAACTTGATAAAGAAGAATAAAAGAATCGCACTATGTATTTGTTTGCTTAATGATGCTTTCCCTGAGGTCTGGATTTTGCAGCTAGAGAGCAAACTCTCTGGGCTATGGGTTGCCCTTTCTAACTGTGTGTAGCACGCTCTGCACAGCAGGATCCGGGTAATTGCTTGAGGGCTTGAGGTGTTACTGAAGTAAAAGCCATCACTGAAGTGCCAAGCACAACAATTAACATTTGAATTATTTACACACTACAGGTGGTCTGTCCATATGTATCCGTCCATACAGTTATTCCCTGCTTCGTATGAAATACTTAAATGCAGCTCTTTGGAAGTGGAAACTGCATCCACGGAACAGGTTTCCATTTGAGCCAAAATGGAAATGGAACTAAACCCAAGGAAATGAGGGAATGGCATTTAGGGTCACCTCAGCACTGTTAAGGTAGAAAACGATGCACCATCACCCTCTATCCCACGGGCTGAAAGCCTTGATCCAGCATCCCTGTATCCAGCCTCTGATTTCTGAGTGAGAAGATAAAGCTGCAGAAGAGCAAAGGTAGGAACAGAAGGAAGGTCCAGCAAATTCATAACCAAAGAAGTGTGTTACCATTTTCAACCCCCTAGCAAACAAAATGTAGTGCAGCAAGAAAGAAAGTAATTGCTGTTGAGGGTAATTGTGCAGTGAAAAGCATTCAGCTGGTTCTGGTTCAAGGGCTGTTAATCTGGGGGAGCGGCACAAAAGGTGTTTTCACCCTAATTGATAGATACTGCAATCTTGTGAGTATTGAAAGTAGAGAGAGGAGCAAGGTCTATATGTCTGCGTTTGCAACACACCTCCATCATCCATCTGGGATTTTGCCAGGCACCAATCACCGGAGTAACCCCCCAAATCCCTTAACGCTCCCTTGAAACCACCCGGATGTGCAGGAAAACCAATGAGCACAGCCATCGCTTCCCAGCTCAGCTCATACTGCCCTGCCTCATTAACCATCAGGTAATGACCAAGCCATAACTGCTTCCCCCCTTAAGGATATGAAGGCTGTTTCAAGCAGCTAAATACAGTGCTTGGAAAAACAACCCCACTGAAATGGCCTGTTAATGAATGATTTATTAGAGTGGTGGCAGCAGCTTTCCCTGGGATCATTTCTTAATTAACAACCACTAACTAGTTGATGTCTGTGTGAAAAAAGGAAGGGGAAAAAAGGATCTAAACGTATTGTTTATGGGGTGTGTTTTGTTTGCTTGCCTGTTTCTCCTAAGGTTTTAGAACCATAGAATCATAGAATGGTTTGGGTTGCAAGGGACCTTCAAAGCTCATCCAGTTCAACCCCCTGCAATGAACAGGGACATCTTCAACTAGACCAGGCTGCTCAGAACCACATCCAGCCTGGCTTTGAATGTCTCCATCCGTCTCCTGGGCAACCTATGCCGGTGTTTTACCACCCTCATTGGTCTGTTGGTGTTCCCATTCTGCTTCCATACTGGAGCCATCATGACCCTGATCTGTCTCAACTACATGAGAAGTGATCTGTGTTGTTTCCTTTACCCATGTTTTCACCCCTGTCTCTGACAAAGCAGGAAATCACAGATGGATTTCTGATAGAGGCAGGACCCAGACTTTATCCAGTGGGTTTTGTCCCTTAAGTAGCATTGGTGCTTAAGTTGCCGCTGAATAAAGAGGAGGAGAGAAGAAAACAGTGGGAAAGATGTTCCATGACCTCAGGTTCAAGGCCTGGACCACCACAGCGAGAGCTGGAAATGTAAACTAGGTTGCAGAAGGGGTTAAATATTCCCTGCAGAGATGAATCCAGCTTCAAACCAGAATACCTTGTTAAAGACAAGTCTCTGTATGAAGGTAACTGATTCAGCACTTAGATACCTTATGGGATAATTGGGATGACAGGCTTGGATACTTAATATAAAGCTCCAAAATTTGAGTATGCAGCATTAATAACCCCTGTTTGGAGCAGCTGAGCAAGGCTTTGAAGCACAGAAAAGTTAGTGCTAGGTGAGGAGTTACTGCATGTCAGCTGCTGCCCAGGAATCTCCTGAAATCAATGCAACCCATTTTAAAAGTCAGATATCATCAGGAACCTTACATAGCCAGTTGTGAAACAAGAACAAACTGCACTGAATTTACTCAGAGATGGGAAAGGGTGCACAAACTAAAGGGTTGCTTTGCCAGATTTCCATGAAAACACTGTTGGCATGAGAATCCTGTTCCACCAAGCATCTCCTACCAGCTTGCCATCTGGCTGTGTTATCCCTGTCAAATGTGCAATCATAGGTGTTTCTGACCAGACTGATACTTGTTTGTTCGTTTCTGATGGTGCCTGCAGTGTGTCGGACCCGCCAAGCTGAGAGGGGGAAGAGGGGTGGTCTTTGCGTTGCCGAAGTAGAACACCCTTCTTCACAGCTCCTCTTCTTCCAGAGGTCCTTCCTATGACATGGAATATGATGGACCTACCAAGTTCATTCCTAGAGGAAATCATGGGCTGATCCACTTTGCCATAAGGCGTAAACCTTTGCTGAGGTCTGGAGCGCGAGCTCTGGAGGCATCTTCCTAGGGTTGCCTCTGATGTGGTTGGAGCCTCAGCGAATGCAGCCTAATTTGAAGGGAGAGAGGATACTGCTCTCTGGACAGTGCTGCAGAAAGCCAGGGGTGCCCTGATTGATAGACCATAGACCAGCACACTCCATTATAGGCATAAAAAAGGCTAAACATATGCCTAAGCATAAAAAGCCCAGACATCTGCATGATAAATGCTTACTTATGTATCTGCTTATCTATCCCTACCAATGTGACCTGATCTCTTCACCCACTCCTCCCCACCACAAATCCCACTCAGGAAAACTGAAGAGAGGGCACTGTTATTGTGTGGGCACAGATTTAAGACTAAAAGGCCCAGTTTGCTGCCAGTACGTAACCGTTTGCATTCCATCTCGTGGAACGCTCTCATCTGCTGCTGTCTTTGGATTGACCTGGAGAGCCATTTCCTGCCCAAGTTCCCTTCTCCTGCCCTAAACCAAACCAGCGCTGCCAAAACCCCTCAACCAGTGCTTTGCAACACGACAACAACAACAACAACAAAATACAGCTCTGATGGGGGAAGAAAGGAGAACCCTGCAAGTTTGGAAGAGAAGGGCAGCAACTTAAGTGTGAACTCAGTCTGCTCTTAATGGGAGGGGAAGAAAACCTGATTGCCTCCCAGATCTACAAATGAAACTGGAAAACAAATGATGGGAAAAGCAGCCTTTGTGTGGTTGCTGGTTCAGCCAGGAGCTTGTCCTGAAGGCATGGTAATCGCCACTTAACTCTTTTGCCTTGGGTTGTGTTGTCGAACACCAAAGCCCATATTCAGTTGCTCCATAGTGGATGGCATCCCTCCTCCATGGTTTGCTAACAGGACCTGCTTCCCATGCCCATCACCCTGCCTCTTGCTTCACCATGTGAAAACCAGGTTATTTATTTTCTCCTCTCTGAGTTGCATTTGGGACTTTTATTCTTTTAGCTCTGAAGGTTATTGATCAAAGGAGCCACAGCAGGGAAATATCCCTGTGCAGGGGCCACTAACAGCCACATCAATTTGCATGGCTGAGCATATTTCAAAGCACTTTGCTGTTGTTTGTATGTGGCATCTTGTACTGACCCTGGAGAGATGCGCAGAGACCTGCTGCAAAAGGGGAAATCTAAGACTTGCTTTTGCTTCACTCCTTTTCCTATTATCCCATGGGTTGTGTCAGGTAGGAGCAGCTCTACAGCCCCTCACCCACACCATATGCAGCTTTAGTGCGTTGAAATGTGGATGCAAATGATTTTGCCAGGGTCATGTTGTGACACAGGGGCAAAGCAAGGAAGTAATTGAGAATTCCCGATACGTCTTTCATGACCTAGCTGGAAAAAAATCCCCTCACTGCCTGGGAAAGGGCAAAAGGGGAGCTAAATTCCTCTTTATACCTAAGGGAGAAGATCATAGAATCATAGAATCACAGAACAGTTGGGGTTGGAAAGGACCTTAAGATCATCCAGTTCAAACCCCTTGCCATGGGCCTCATGTTGGATCATGTTGCCATGCTGCTCATGAGCCCTCATGAGGCTCCAGCCTGGCCTTGAATACTGCCAGGGATGGAACATTTACCACTTCTTTGGGCAACTTGTGCCATGGCCTCACCACCCTCACAGTAAAGAACTTCTTCCTTATATCTGTATTGCACAAGACAGGGTTGTTGAACCATGGGAATAGAGGGTCTAAAACTAGAAACACAGATGCAGTCCTCTGTATGCAGGAAGGAGTGGGAAAGACGTTGGAGCTGGGAGAGCAACAGAGGATTCCCCTACCTAAAGGGCAGCAAGGGTGGGGAACCCGGAATCTGGGGGCAGTGAGGGAGGTTGTATGTGTGTGAGCATGGGTTTTCGAGGTGAATCAGCCCTGCAGCATCAGCAGAGGGCTGGGAACAGCGTTCCTCTGCTCTTCTTCAGACGCAGCCTAAGTCTGCTCAGCAGAAAATGCAGATCTTGCTGTAACTGGCATTTTTTGACTTAAAATAATGCTTCTCCTCTTTTTATTTGGTCTTTGGGGGGTGAAACCAGCTTCATTTCTTGCCTGGACCCAGCACAAGCGCAAAACGCCTTGCGAACTTATCAGTTTACATATGCTAATAGGATGAATTCTCAATATGCTCCAGAGGAGGTGAGCTTTGTAATACCAAAAAAATTCCATTTTCAACGACATCGTAAAATCACTTCCCCTGTAATAATGAGAAAAGGCCGTAAATGAGTTCTACCTCCCCATTCTTATCTGTCGCTTTGCATAGAGTTAAGCAAATGCTAGGGTATTTGAAGCACAGCGTTTACTAACTGTGAAAAACCAGTACAGACCTGAACCTAACTTTTGCTTCCTTCCTCACCCTCACAAGGGCATTTGGATGTGAGGTTTTCTTGGCCACATCAAATAACTTAGAAAATGCAATTCTTAATAGTTTTGGAAGTGCCTTCAACTTCTCACAGCTTCTGATGTTAGACAACTTCACAGCGAGTGCTTGCAACAAGCCTCAGCTTCCTCTGGCACTGATGAGATAATGAGCAATTTAAGCAAAATGAATGAGAAAATTAAAATTAACAGTCCAGAAAACTCTGAATGATGAGGGAAGAGCCTCTGATGAGTTAGGGATATTCAGGCTTTTTGAAGGATTATGGACTATTTGCCCATGAGTATGTATGTGTCTAAAAATTCATTGCTTTCTTCATAATAATCATTATAACTCGATAATCTTGAGAGTATACAGACCCTATGCCATGTATCAGCAGTAATCTCTTTATGGTTGCACACTGGAATTACATTCATGCAGACACAGGAAAATTATTTACTTTGACTGAATGAATCCAACAATTTTCCATAGAAGTAAATGTTTTTCATTCCTTGTCATATTCTGACTCTCGTTGGAGTCTGAGCAGGTTGAAGACAAGGTCATTGAATCTATGGCTAAATGCTCTGAAAGCACCTCTTTAAAGAGGCATAAGAGTATCTAAGAGACAAATCATTATCTATTGAAATGCAGCTGCTTCTGGAGTTGGAGACCATGTCTAGAACAGAGAGTACTTGAGATTAGGATAAAAAGCCAAGAACAATAAATGCTCAGTGGAAAAGAAATGAAGAAACACTGAAACAACATAGGGCAATGTCATCTACATTCCCACTTATTCCGTCTAGTGTCATCTGAACTTTACTGGAGGACAAGAGAAATGTCCATCATTTTTGTTCCTGAGCTGTTTCTAGGAATGTCAGATGAAGAGGATCACAGAATGTGCATATAATAAGCCTAGTTTACGGCTCCCCTATCAACTTAATAGCAGGATGAGCTGGGATGCCATCCAAGACTCAAACACTCCTTGCAATTAAGCAGTTACCAGCTCCTAGAGGCAATGCCATGGCTTGAAAGCTGTTGTTGTGAGGCTGTTAAAATAGATTTCTGACTCTAAAAAACTCTCAAATGCAAAACCACGGGGAAAAAGGGGGAAAAGGTGATTATCAGGCAGCCCTAGCAGATGTTTGTGAAAGCGTTCAGTTGCAATCCCAGCACTCAGATAGGGTTTGCCAACAATTGCTCAGAGGTTTAAGAATGCAGACTGAATCTGGACTAAGTCACAGTACCTATGACTGTGGAGGCAAATCATTCAAACATGGCGTTTTCAGTCTTATTTCAACAAAAGGTAGTTTCACCTCATGGAAGCTAGATGAAAACAAACCTGCTACATGCTTTTTCCCTCCTCACCACCCCAGGTCTGCAAACCAGGTCTGAGCTTATGAATCCTTCATGTTCTTCCCTGTAATCTGCACTCCTCGGGCCAGATCCTCGGCTATTTTGACAAAGCACAAGGTATCCCAAAAGCCATTGACTTAAAAAAGGTTCTGACCTTATTCTCTAGTTCTTTGCAATATGAGAAACCACTTGTATTGGTGCAACGTGAGCTAAAATTGTGCTAAAGCACTCCTATATCAAACAGAACCTGATTTTCACTAATACACAGCTAGTTAAAGCACATGGCAATGAAAAGCCTATATGAGTCTTTTAGGTTCCAGCTGGTAACACCAGAAGAGTCCTTCAGAAGTGAGACTGCTTCCTATTCAGTATTAACTTTACACATGGGAAGCCTGATCATGCGCTATTAAAGTCAATAGGATTTTTATCATTGACTGTAATGAGCAAATCATCAAAGTATATGTGTTCCTCTCTCCCCTCCACTCTGCTTCTGAGTTTCCCATAAAATCTTTCTTCAAATGATTTCTCCCTGATTTCCTGTCCTTCCTTTCCCTTCAAGTTTTCTGCCATCAGTGCCCCCCATGGAAAACCCAGAGGTTGAATAGGAACTGCTGCAATGCTGTGATTTACAGCTGCAGCTGAAAGAGCCTTTCCACGTTTCCAGGCAAAACTGGGTAGATTGTGGAGCTCTCAGCAGAGTGCCTTTGGAAGCTTGTTTTCCATTCAAATCAAATCGAAACGGGGCATGAACATGAGTGAAGGAGGAGCAATCAAACCCAATAGAACACAGCTGGAGAGGCCAGCTTGGCAAAATGCTGAATATCCTACGCTCTTGATGATTAAATGAGCCATAAAGTCTTTTGGCATCTTCTAACGTTATGCTCTGATGTCCTGAACTTGCAGAGGACTTCAGCTATGCCTAATTTTAATCTCTTGCTTACATCCCAATGAGATCAACAGGATTTTGCTCCAGATTCATGCTATCTCACTAGAAGCACTTAACTGAAGCAGAGAAGAGTGGAGCAGTGGTCCTCATCTTCCCTGGATAAGGGACAGACAGCTCCAGGATGTCTCCTGTGTTTTGCATTAGAACTGTTGAAATGCTTTACGTGGTGTGAATACTCATGAAAAATGATGATGATAAAGGACAAACGCAGATGATCTCAAGCAACATCTCAGAACTTGCCTTCCTCTACTATTGTACAAGCATTAGATCCCAAAGTGTTTACAGGCACTGCTATGTCACGCACTCAGAAAGCTGCATCAGCGCTACAGATAAAACACTGCAATATCAGATAGCTCTATACAAAGAGATGGCATAATTCTAACATAAAGCTGGTAAAAACTGTTTATAATCAAGGAAAATCAACGTTTTGACACAGAAACAGAAAACAAGGAAGCCAAGCATGCATGCAGTCTCATTTTCTTGTAGGCTGTTCTTATCAGTGGAATGAAATGATCTAATTAGTTTATGGACAGCGTTTGTCCCTGAAGATCACAGCCTGAACTTGGGGAGGAAAAAAAGCCCATCTGAAAGCAGCTCATGTTTTTCATATTCTAAGTGTGTTCTGATATCTTTGAGACGGGCTATGCAAAGTACAAACAACACTTAACAAAGTCTGACATCCACCCAAAACCTGGCCATGGCGGAGGAAGTGAGGACAACCAGTTCCAAAGACTCTAAAAACAGTTTGCAGAGGGACTTGTATGGATGAAAAAGTAACCAGACCCCTAAAGCTCTTATTTTTTTGGTATCCAGCTAACGATAAGACATACCTCTTTTTGGATCTGTATTCTTGGGAAGACCCAGCAACTCAGTTCTGCACTTATAAATGACCTCCATGTGCTCAAAAAGGGCAGCCAGAGGCCACATTTTTCTCTTAGTGCTGGGAAAAGCAGAGTTTGACAAGAACATGAGAACCCAACAGAAGGGGTGGAATTGTCTCTGGCCACTTCTACCACTTGCTCCCTTTCGTATTTCTCAATAGAGTTATCCTTATCACTCAATTAATGTACCTAAATCTTCATTTCCTTATCTGTTCTCAACACTGCTTCCCAAACAGTTCCAGAAATGGAGATGACAACTGGACCATTGTGTCACATCCTTTCTTAGCCTTGAACTTAAAGGCAACAGAATAATTTCCAAAGGGAAGTAAAAACATCAGATTTGGGCTTTTTCCTTTCTTGAGATTTTCTGTTCGATTGTTCTAACTGGAACCTGACAATTGCTGTGGTGCAATTCCTGGGCCATCATCATTCATGATGATGAATCAGTTCTCGTTCTGATTTTGGCTTTCCAGGGTGATTTCGAAAGATGGAACTTTGGAACTTGTGCATATCCCTCTTTTGTGCTTTCCACTGTCTTGTTCTGCCTGCACCCTGACAGATCAGGGTAGCCAAGGGGAAACTGGTATTTGTAGGGTATGGAGGGCATGGGATTGCATTAGATTCAGGTTGCAGGGACAAATCTGGCACTATAGAAATCACTAGAAGTGGGATGAGCCTTCACTAAATTCACCAAGAACTGAAATTAGAGACGTTTGTGCTGTCCCTCATAAAATTAAGCAGCTAATCTCCGACCTGTAGATGACAGGAACTTGCCTAGCCTGTTATCACTCGTGCTAGCATTTCACGTAGTCAGACTTCAACAAAATGCAGTCTGTGTTTTCCAGCCACTCATATTTTGTATTTATAATGACTTTTTTCATCCTAGCTTTCAAAGCTTTGACAAACACTGGCATTCTTAGTTTCACATCAATTCTTTGGGTATTATTAGACCAAATTTAACACTGAATAAAAGGAAATGCTGAACTCCAGAGCATCTAGTCAGTCAGTTTCACAGCTTGGATGAGACGGCAGGAGTCCTGACTACTAGGCTGCTATTCTAACCACTAAACCATCTTCCCTTCTTTTGCCTTATGTCTTTTGGGAATCATCCATCAAATAACTTCCCTGCATTTCCTTTTATTGCTTCCCAGGTAATGTTTATTGCTTTGAAAGTAACTAATCATTGGTTGGGCTCTGCTCAGATGCAATTAAAAGGATATTCCACACCCCCCTCTTAAAATGCAGAGCATCTCTGAGATTCCTAATCATCTGAGTTTTATAACTCTGTTTTATTACTTTCCAAATATACAATGCTCATAAAAAAGGTAATTGGGTCTTTACAATAATGCCAGTTCCTAACTGTTCACCAATGAGGGAAAATTATCATCATGGAGCAGAATATTATGTTTTAATTGTTTTGCTCTCTTATCCCATGTCAAAAGTTTTGAGGGCAAACATTAGGCATAAATACTAAGCCATCACTACTGAGCAAAATGGTTGTCTGGGGTGATGACAATTCTGTTTAGGCAGGGAGCACCAGTGATAAAGGGAGGAAGATAAAAATATAGAGACTGGGTAGCTTGAAATAGTAGAGGAAGAATATGAAATAGTAAGCATACAGATTTAGGTCTCATTAGTAAGGAAAACTGCGATCCATGTTTTTGCTTCAGTTCTTTAAACTACCTAGTGCATACCAGGCAGTTCTGCCTAATGGAAGCACCTTAAAATCCTTCACTTTGCTCAGTCCTAGGGTAGGTTGAAAGCAGCTTTTACAACCCGCAAACACAAGGAGAATCGCACTGGAGCAGGGGTGGTAGGTTGGGCCCAGGAGTCAAAAGGTGTAAGAAGCAGAACATCAACATGCTTACTGAAAGAAAAATATTACCATTTTTGGTGTCAGGCTTCAGACTGAATTGCTTTTATTTTCAAAGCTGGAAGTAAGATTGAGCCTTGAAGGACCCAAACTGAGGCCATTTGTGGATACAGAAAGCCCTAATGAAGCCCCTGTTGCAGTTCCCCATGTGCAAGGTGGGGACAATAACCTCTTTCTCTGGCAAGCTCTGTAATTCCTTTAGGATAAGAATTGTTCCTTAACGTGGAATGAGCAGCGCTTTGCCCAGCAGGGCTCTGACTTCTCATTGAATGGCTTGAATTTGCAGTGAGGCAAAAACACATTAACCCAAAATATAACAGTACTTGTGTAGATGAATTTCAAGCCATTTCTGAGTGTCCCTTGTTCCTGTATTCCCGTGTTGAATACATCCTTTCTGTCTGGGAGTGCTTGCAATTAAAAAAGCCCTCTGCTCTCCCGCATGGGAAGAAAGCCTTCAGATATGGCTCATGTTTGATCCGTACCCACCGCCGTGGCTCGCAGCCCTGTGAACCTGGCAGTGTGTTAAACCAGGGGCTGCCGGTGTGAAGAAGTGACCTGTCTGACACAGGCACGTTATACAGGACACTGCAGGCGTTGGATGACACAGAAATGAAAGAGGAACGTGGGATTAAGAGGGATGTTCAAGGTCACCAACTCTCATCCCTCAAATGTAAGAGGCATTGTCCCACACAAGCCTGCTCACAACGGTCTTAAAACGACTCATTTTCCTGTCTAATCTGACTGGAAGGAATTCCAGAACCCGTTCTCTAAACAGTTACAAAATTTCTCCTTTCCTGTCTACATTTATTTTGGGCCTATTCGTAGTCATCTGTTCTTGTGCCAACATCATCTTTTAGCTTAAAGACCTCTGCTCCCTCCCTGGTGTTTACCTGGCTCATATATTTAGAGTCTGCAGTCATATCCTTCCCCAGTCCTCGCTGTGATAGATGAAACCCAGAGAGGCTTTGCAGTAACCCTGGGCTCCCCTGTGCCGCAGCCATCCAAATTGCCATATTTTTGCAATGGTTTCAGTTTAAACTCTTCTTCCTTGAACACGTTCCTCAGAATATGGGTGGAGGGAAGAAAAAGGGGATAGAGCCAGTATTGCCATGAAGGAATGGAAGTCCAGAAAGAAGAAGATATAGGCAAAGTGGAACAAGAAGGGACTAAATCAAGAGGAGAGCTCCCTGACGACAAACCCACTACCTTTAAGCACTTATTCATGGCATACCTCCCTCATAGCAAAGGCTTATTAAGGTCTGAGACACTTGGATCTCAAAAGCAGCATTTCACCCTGTGATCTGCTAAGTCTCATCCAATTTGCTTATGAAATGAAAATCTAGCGGGAAGTGTTTGATGGCTGTGCATATTAATCTGCACTAAAACAAGAGCTTTCATTACTGTCTTCAGTTCTTGCTTTTCCCTTTTGCCACAGAGGTAATGTGAAGGTTACAGTTAAGGTCAACCTCAGCCCATGTTTATTGGTTTATTCCCAGATTTTGAGTTATTGATGCTGAGCTTGCCCAGGAAATCAGTGCAGTGCAGTGTAAGGCTAATAGATAGCCTGCTGCTCTTTTTGCATATTAAGAAGATAACCTCATAGAGTACAATAAGGGCTTAAGGGAGGGCTTCAGTGTCTTTCTACTACCCAGTCAAAGCTTCACAGACTCTCGGGCAGCTGGTTTCATTTATTTCTACACTGCCTTTTCCCTAAAGCTGTCTTTAATGGTCAAAGCAGGTTTCATTCTTTTCCCCTCTCATTTCTCCAGAATACGAAACAAATGCCCACCGTGCAGATATTCAGAGAGCTCCCCTGCTTGGATTTGTTCCAGGCATATTGCTAGACTGTATTCCAGCTTGCTGGGTCCCAAATATAGACACAGCATCGTGGGTTCATGGAATCAGCAGGGCTGTGACCTCTGGCTGAATGCTGCTTCTCCTGACTATTGGTGATCCCCCTTACTTGCCCTTTGCTTAAGGTTCACCTCATCCCAGTGTATCATAGAATCATAGAATAGTTTGGGTTGGAAAGGACCTTACGAGCATCCAGATCCAACCCCCTGCCATGGCAGAGATGCCTCACACTAGACCATGTTGCCCAAGGCTCTGTCCAACCTGGCCTGTTAGCGATGGAGCATTTACCACTTCCTTGGGCAACCTGTTCCAGTGCCTCAGCACCCTCACAGGGAAGAACTTCTTCCTTGCATCTAACCTGAACTTCCCCCATTTCAGTTGAAACCCATTTTCCCCTGTCCTTGTTTTTCAGAGCACCCACAAATTCACCAAGACTTTGCTTCTTATACTCTTACCTGCCCATATTGCCTCCTGCACGTGTCTGGTTGCTGTGCGGCTCCCCTCCCTTCCCTACCCTGATGTTGTTATAGGATATTGCTGTTTGCTGAGAAATGAAAGATGATATTTAAAAGGTTGCTCGTACCAGGTTGACTGCTGTTGAATTTCAGAGTCCCTGGTACAAATACTGAATTCTATTACTTTCATGGTAACGGCCTCCCCAAAGGATTCTCCTCTTGCCTCATATGCTCAGTCCCTGGTCAGTTCATATTGTATTGTTCATCTGTTAGACGTAATAATAGCATCGTGCTGCAGCTCTACGGTGCCTTTCATCTGATGTGTTTTACAGAGCCTGGGCAGCTGTTGTGGAGAAGCAGGTGGGAAGCTGAGTGCTGAGGCTCTTTCTAAAGTAATTTCAGTTGACATATATTTAGTGAACCCATCCTGCTTAAAGGATAAAGAGGTACCGAGTGTATTAGATACGTGTATATACACACAGCTAAGTAAAATGACAGTGCTGGTACCCTTCTGCATCAAACCCCCTTCAGTCCCTATGGTGCATCCACCATTCTGATGCTTCAGGACCTGATTTTGGTAGTCTTGTGAGGATTTTATGATTCCATGATTCTATGACTGAGTGCATCTGTCTAGACACAACGTGGGAATTTGGCTGTGGTTGCTGTTTAAATGTACTTTCAGTGAACCAAGAGCAATGAGAAGAAGGATCCTGTTTGCTCAGAAATAAGTCATGAATGTGATCATTACAATAGCCACGTTACTGGAAACGTAGAAGAAGGCTGCGACTGAAGCAAACAGGGGCAATCACATTTGTCTACATAAAAGCTGTGCTTTTGAAGGGTAGAAAGTTATATCAGAGAAGCATCCAGAGACTCTGAATGTATCTGCTTTGCTTAGCACAGCTGAAGTTGGGACAACTCTGAGTACTGGACTAACACGCACATACATGATAAAGCCCAGTGCCCTCCCAGAATGCTATCTGAGATCTTCAAAGTCAAACTAACTTACCATAGAATCATAAAGTAATGGAACCAGGGAATCAGAGAATAGTTTGGGTTGGAAGGGACCTTAAAGCTCATCCAGACCCAACCCGCTGCCACAGGCAGGGACACCTTCCACTGGAGCAGCTCCAAGCCGCTGTGTCCAACCTGGCCTTGAGCACTGCCAGGGATGGGGCAGCCGCAGCTTCTCTGGGCACCCTGGGACAGCGCCTCAGCACCCTCACAGCAAATAATTTGTCCAACCTCAATCCCCTGCAGTTTAAGTTTGAATCCTGGTCAATAGTTGTGACTCTTATTCTGTTGCTCTGGCCCTACCAGAGTCGTCTCATGGGCACCGGGTGCTGCAGTTCTCACTAGCCCAAGACCAAAGCACAAGCACATCTTCGGTTTTCTCAAACCCAAAAGGACAAGTTGTTGCACTAAAAGACAAATCCTGAAGCCTGAAGAGCTAGAAGGGGAATTCATATGAAATGGTGGCAGCTGTAACTAACTACACTGGCAGGAGGGTTGGCTGAAGTTGCTACCAGCACGGTCCCTGCTATAAATGCAGTGGTCTCCAATGAAGTGGTCCAATGAAGTGATTTCCCCTTCCTATACAGAAAAAGGCTATTTTTGACTGGTTTGTGACCCATCGGTAGGAAGTGATTCTTGGAGAGCCATTGCCTGTTCTGATTTCACAGCAATGCAGGTGTGAGTGGCTGACATGTGCTGGCCAGGGGGAAGGAGCAATAGAAAATGAGAGTGGTCGTGACCTTGTCACGCACTGAATGGCAAATCTGTGCTTTCTAAATATAGCCTCTTGCTTTTCCCACAACACCAACCTGCACTGCAGCTTCAGATGTGGCTGTACATCTCCTCTCAGTCGCATACAGACCCACTTGATTCAAACACGATGCAATAAATCTGAAGTGACCCGCTCAGATGTATACACAGGATGAAACTCAGAGCAGTGGTATGCACCGACTGCTAACACTGAGCATTGTATTGTGCCTCTCAGATAATACCTATCCTCCAACACCTTCCCAAATCCCCCTGTACCCCCAAAAGGACACAACTTTTATCATGTCTTTAAGAATTTAGGATGAACCTCAATTTTATGGCAGTGCTAAAAGCCAAAAGATTTGCCTCCTGTTATCCTAAAGTCAGACAGATCGGATGACCATAGAATCACAGAATGGTTTAGGTTGGGAAGGACCTTAAGATTATCCAATTCCAACTGCCTGCCATGGGCAGGGGTGCCTCACACTAGACTATGGCGGCATGGGCACCAGGATTCAAGGGTTATTTTACAGTAGTGCTGCTCTTACTCCAGCTTGACTGCTTCCAGTTGAAACACAGCTCTTCAGTGAAGACAGATGCTAAGAGCTTAAGACCCTTCTGTTGTATATGTAGGGGTGACCAGCGTGACTATACATTCATGGAAACAGATGGAACAGTTTATACTGCAGTACTCATGCATATTTGGTTTGTATTTGAATGAAAGACTAACAGATGCAATGTGCTATTTTATTTTTTAGGAAATATATGATTAGATATGGTTAATTTGCAGAGGGTAATGAGCTACATGCCCTTATTAAAAAGTCATATATTTATGTACATTTCTAGCAGAAACATCTTTCTCTTATAGAAGGAAGTTCTCTGTTAAAAACAGAAAAGCTGACCTCTTTGGGTTTGTCTGTGGTTTACCTGCTCCTTCTTTTCAGCCACTGCACTCTGATGCTTAAGAAACCCAGACAGGGGAATGCTGAAGGCTGAATTGCAACGCTCCAGAAATGTGCTCTCTGCAGCTGGTTTGATGTTTTTCTCTTATGTGTGTGTATATATATATAGATGGTTTTATTTGGGTTTGAGAACATCTCCAGGAAAACTGCGTTTCATTCTCACCATGTTGACAGGGTCTTCAGCATCTGAAAATCGACTGGCCTTGATATTTCAGTCATCATGTAATGAGATATTAGGTGAAGTATTACTAGGTGACATCTTTAAGGCTGTCACTTACTTGGGCCTCAAGCAACTGACATGATGCTTTTGTTTTCGTTAACAGCTACTTTGGAGTACTTTTTGTATCTGTGGCAAAGAGCTGATATATGCATTACTTTTCCCTTGAATTTAATAAATGAGATTCACCATACAAAACCCATAAACCTTTCTTTTCAGTCTCATACATTCATTGGGCTGACCATGTTGGAGGTGTATACCATCACTTCTTAAGCGTTTCAGAAGGCTGGAGTCAGTAACACCAGACCAATTCCTATTCACTAAGGCTCTCAGTAGCACTTTGTGTTGACTTAGGGGACTGGGTATGACAGCCCTGGGCTGTAGCCCCGCTCTTGCCAATGACAGAGAATGCAACATCAAGCAGATATAATTAAGAGGGGTGGAAATGCAGCCCCACCAACCACTTCTGCTTGCATCTGCCCATGCACACGAACATTTTGCAGACTTGAACATTGCCTCTTTGCAGCAGTTTCATGAGGTTTTTCTTCTCTTAACTTTAAGCAGCAGGTAATTGCTACTCTAGGATGGGGATGCCTGTAGCGTCAAGCATGGTAGTCAGCTGGTTCAGTACCGACTATAGGTCACTGATAAGAAAGACACCTTGGCACAAAACGCTTGGGTCAGCCTTCCCATTAAAGCACTGTGAGGTTTTAGCATTCATGCAGAGCAGATGAAATCAAAGTCTCCTTCAAAGCAGTGACTGACAGTGCCACGGAACCGTGTCTCCCTGTCCTGGCGGGATGAAAAGCCGAGCGGGTTCTGCTGAGGAGTTCAGTCCAGTGGAAGTGTAAGTTCCCCCCACTCCTGGCCCAGGCTTCATCTGGTCAGTTCTGCGCCAGGAACAGCCTTTGTGACAATCCATTGAGCAGAGAACCTGGCCTTTATTGTGGGGTGTATTATCCGATCAGCTCTATCTCACATGAATCACACCAGTCCCACACCGCCATCTACTTCAACCTACTTTTAGGGTAAAGCTTCCATCAGCCAAGCTTACAGGCACTGAATTTGTGCAATGGATAGCTTGCCAGGGAAAAAAAAACACAAAAAATACAAGACTTGGCATTTATATGAAAGATAGATAGCTTCCTTTGCAGGATTGGCAAAGGAGGAAGGACTGTGATAAACATCATTACTAGCAAGTAATTTTCCCCCTTCTGATGCAGCTCTGTGATGAGTTTGTTATCTGCCTGAATTAAAGATCTCTTCAAGATGTTTCTAGTCCTCAAGAAAGTGAGATACTAACAGAGACTTCCCAATAGTAATAAAGGGGGGAATGTCAGGAGGGAAAAGATGTCTCTCTTGTTCCTGTAACACTTGACAAAGCACTTTTCCCCCCCGTTCCCAGCACTACTCTCCTAAGCAGTTTGGAAGGGAAATGAGTTTGCTTGCAGATATTTTTTGTTCTCTAGCTAGAGAAACAAATGCGTTCACTGAATATAGCTCTGCCAAGAAAATAAGAACATGGGCAGGACTTTGAATGGAGTCACTGATGGGAATGAAGGAGAGGAACAGTTTGCCGTCTGAATTGCTCATCAGGAAGAAATAAAGGTGAAGAAAGGGAGGGAGGAAATAGAGTTGTTTGAGTAAGGATATTGAATGCAAAATCTGAGTGGAAGAAACAGTAAATGATGAGAAGAAGCTGGATGGGTCTGAGTCATGCAACAGATTTTGTTCTTCCCTGAAGCTGTGTAAACCAGACACTACAACCAACCACCTCGCAAACCTTTCATGCTATAGGAAAATGACCCTGGGCAAGGTCATGCCTTCAACAGATGGACTGAGTCAAGGCCTTTTTTTCCCTCTCCTGCCCAAGTGGGTTGAGATCTCAGTGGCTTCAAGTGGCATCTCTGAGGTTTTATAGCACGTCATGGAGAGAATTACTGACTGCTTCCTAACTCCCTGCAGGGCTGCACAGGGCCTTGGCAAATCCTAACTCCTGGTCCTTCCCATACCAGCTTCCTTAACACAGGGCTATTTTCTTAATACTCCCTGCTAATGACCTGAATTCCGTGTAATTCCTAGCAGTCTTAAAAATAATAAGAGCCAAAGTCACTAAGCTGTTTTCAGACAGCATTTTTGCCAGTGGTAGGTATGTCTGCATACCTCAGAACACATGTACAGTAAAGAATATGATCATTTTTAAGTTGTTGTTTTTTTTTTTTTCCATCCTGTTCTGGAATCTTGGGCTCATCTGGACTTGGAAATGTACCAGCGTAATTATTCCAGGAAAATTATTTGGAAATACTCCTTTCAAAGTAACTCTCTATGTGGAATCAGAATGATCAGACAGAGATTTATGCCAAAAGAAAGGATGCTGAAATAACCACTTCATAAGAGCCCTATCAGTAAATTTCCAACTGGAGAGGAGCTCGTATACACAGGAAGGAAGCAAACCCTATTGTCTCCCTCCTTCCTTACAGCCCTTGGTTTACAGCCGAATAAGCAAGAATGAAGCTGTAGATCTATGTCGTCTTCTTCTTAGAATCCAAAAGGCTTTACAGAGTCTTTTGGATGAATTTCAACACCCTGTTCAAGTCCAAGGAGGAAATAAGCTCTTCCAGAAATCCACCAATCTTCCTTTTTTCTTCTTTGAGTCTGGCTGTAGCTCAAAGGAACCTTATGGACCATCTGTCCCTCCTATCCTCTCAACCCCCACATGCCACCATTGATAAGACATCAATCTGCGAAGCAGCTCTGGGAGAGATTCTTTTAGTAGTTTCTCCAGGAAAGCATCCGAGTGATTCCTCTGCAGAATCTATCTGCTCTCTGTGTCTGCTGAGGAAAAGAAGTATTGACCTCTCCCCATCTCAGCTACGGTCTGGACATTCTTCTCTTGAAGGACGCAAATGTATTTGCAAAAGCTTTAAACAAAGCCAAGAATGAATTAAACAAACCCAATTCAGGGAGGACAGTGATAAACAGGGCATGGCTCATGAGAGCGTTAAAGGTTTGGAAAGCATTACTTACAGTGAGACACTCCAGAAGAAAAGAAGTAAAGGAAGGTTAAGGACTCAGTTCGTCACTGTCTATGGACACATGAATCTATTGGGGTACTGCTCAGGGACAATAATTGATGCTAGGTGTCTTTGGGAACACTTCCTGAGTATCTTCTCTTACCCTTTGTATTCATGTGGGACCAACCATAACCTGATGCTGAGAATACAAACCTCTATACCACTGACTGAGATAAAAACAATTGGGGGCTGCATTTGCTTCAGAGACCAGAACGTGGCTCTGCCTAAAAGTATCCAAAAGAAAAGCTTCTGTTCTGAGGTGGTAAAACATCTCCCTAGGAAAAAGCACTAATCCCTTCTCAAATACGCCTTTGGAAACTGATCTTTTCCATAGTCATGCTGCTTACAGAGAGAAATTAGTCTCAACTCTTCTATATCACAGCTGCTTTCACCCAATTGTGCTGTTCCTTTTGTTTGTCTTCCAGCAAGACATCCAGGCCTGAGCTGAAAGACACCAAGAGATGCTGCTGAGAGGCTTCTTACCCCGACCCCATGATGCCTTACAGAGCCGAGACCTCCAGGCTGTCATCTTGCTGCATACAATAGCTTTCCACTCCCATACAGCTGTAGAGCACTGCATCTGCCTGCACCCTACTGTGCCTGTTTAGGCCCTGTCCTTACAGCTTTTTATTTGTACTGCTTTACTACTCTATCTAGTTTCAGTTTCCATGCACATTGTCAACTGTGATTTTAAGTTTTCCATTGGATAACTACTAAATGTTGAAAAGTATCATACCGAGTTCTAATACCTAAAGCGCAAATACCTCCCCTTTGGCTCCCGAAACTCTGTCCAACAATTAATGCAGCAATATCTTTCTTTTTTTCCCCCTTTCCCCCCTTTCTTTGGTCAAAACATCGCTACTTTTTGACCAAACAAGGATTTGGTTCATCCATTTATGCTAGAGGGGTAGGACTGTCCACTAATGCTTCACCAGTTCTCTGTTTCAGTTCATGCAAATCCCAAGGTCTAACAGGAGCAGGAAGAGGGGTCATAATCCAAAAGTCATGTGGGAACCAGCCTATTTGCTACCAGCTCACATGAAAGAAGGTACCCCTCCACAACCAGGCATGACCCCCACCAAAGGGAGTTATGAAAATTTCCCATTCAGCCTTAATAGGAACCATGGAGTTTTTGTGAGTCGACCTCTGCTTTCTTCTTTCTCCGTTCACAGCCTCAACAGAAGGAAAACAATCAAAGAAGGAAAACTTGTCATGATTTGAGGGCAGAGAGCATACCAGCAGAAGGGGTCCTGTGCAGATAGAATGGCAAGGACTATCCACAGGGGAAACAGCACTTGATGGACAGTCAACAGTCAAACATATGCAGGTAGGGCTGAGGGACATAGTGATTGCAGAGGGGACAAGGAGAACACGTTTGTCCAGCTGCTGTGTATCACATATTATATGGTTTAGACATATAATTTACAAATATATACGTCTACATTCTGTTTGCATAAATGCCCATGTCAACCTTTATCCAGATGCTTGAGCTAATGCCATGCAGAACTCAGCACCTTGCAAACATGCAAGTAACGCTCTTCTTATCAACCACACTGCTAACATGCTGAAAACCTGACGCCTGATTTGCCTAAAAAGACCTGTTTTCTCTACAGCTCCATCAGGAGGCATTCCTCCAAGCCCTTTCCCTATTCTTGTTTGTAGACTGATCCCGTGCCAAGTTTTCTACTGTCCTGACACCAGGGGAAGTGTCTGCAGTGCCCAAAGTCATCTGCATTGCCCAAGGTCATCCCCTTCCTTTTCCATGAGAAGTGGCCCAAGATTAACACTCCTTCAGACTTCTACAAACACAGCACTCATTTCATGCCAGTCCCCCAGCACAGCATAGGTCATATCATCACTCTGGGAAGCAGGTTTCTTTAGGGAAAGCTGAAGGATGCATCAAGCAAACCACACATTGCACTGCATTCACCCATCAGTGTCACCACTGAAGGAACACATATTAAATGATGAGGAGGAGTAGAACCAGCTACAGGTAAAGTTTGCTTTGTTGAGCATTAATAAAACTAATGGGGTATGTTTATGTAGCACCTTTCATTCCAAATGATCAAGTGCCTTGCTAGCCTTAATCGTTTCACCCATCACTGAACTGCAGACACCTCTGGGGCGGAACATTAACAGCTGCTCGGTAGAGCACAGCAGGCAAAACAGAGCAATTTAATGGAGGAGAAACACCTCGTCCAACTGTATTGCAAAGGGGAGTTTGTTAAGTGGAATGTAATTATCCAAAGCTGTGGTACCTAAGAGAGAGGGAGACGTTTCTCTTCATGCTCTAATATGGGGCGACGGCTGCTTTTCCAGCCCCGAAGTTCCTGGGGAATCAGCATCTCAGCCTGGCTCTGGGGTTGCATTTGAGTCTCAATTTAATTTCCATCCTAAGGCTCCCAAAAGGAAAAGCATCTTGGAGATATTTTGTGGGATTCCAGATTCCCACTCTTTCAGCTGAGGATTGACAACGGCCTATTTCAAACACCCAAACCGGCTAGAATGAAATGAAGAACGCGTCTAGAGATAGAGGCTTGGTCCATCCACGTTCCTTATGTTAAATGAGAGGGATAAGTCATTGTCCCTAAGCTGTTCATGGCAGGGTGGCTTGAGCTAAATCTTAATAATGGCTTAAACCAGCAAACAGGAGAACCTTGATTTAAATAATCAGTTTTAATCTTGTTTTGCATGTGTGCTTTTCAGTTATTTTCTTCTAAAACTGGTTGATTCTCGCTGATTGGTATAATTTGCTGCTTTATGCTAAATCAAAGAATATCCTATATCTATACATATTTATTTCGGCAATTATATAGTTTAGCATGCATTTATTCAGATTCCGACTTTTTACATTTTTTATGAAGAGAAAATGGTGAACAACAGATTTCTTATTCAGCTGATGATTGCTGGAATTTTTTGGGGGGAGAGGGGTTGTTTTTCATTTATTTGGAATTCACAAGAAGCTGCATTTAAATGGAAACTGGAATTCAGTCATAATTTTACCCCCCTCCTCCTGAACCGAGTGTAATAAAAGTACTTGAACCTGCTGGAGATAGGAGAAGAAAATAAGTCTTGCACGGAAAATGAGCTCGTGTTAACAAGGACAGCGCTGGGGAACTGGAACAGGGGTGCATTTCTAAGAGAGCTCAGCAGTGATTCTTCCTGGCTGCCAATGCTGGTTTAAGTAGCTCCTAGGGTATTGTTGTTATCCCACCCTCAGCCACTGGCCCTTATTTGACTCAAATCAGGAAGATCTTCTATTAGGTGTGATTTCTGCTACTCTGCCATGGGTCAAACTGATGTATGTGGGACAGCAGTGGTCCCTTGGGAGCCGTGAAATCAGAGCTCTGTGTGCTGACGCCCTGTCGTGAAGAAAGGATTTAAATCGCAGTATCCCAGGCTGGTTTTTGTTGGAAGGGACCGTAAAGCTCATCCAGTTCCAAGGCCCTGCTATGGGCAGGGACACCTTAGAATCATAAAATCACAGAACAGTTAGGGTTGGAAAGGACCTTAAGATCATCCAGTTCCAGGCCCCTGCCATGGGCAGGGACACCTCACACTAAACCATGGCACCCAAGGCTCTGTCCAATCTGGCCTTGAACACCATCAGCGATGGAGCATTCACAGTTCTCTGGGCAACCCATTCCAGAGCCTCACCAACCTCACAGTAAATAGCTTCTTCCTTATATCCAATCCAAACTTCCCCTGCTTAAGTTTGAACCCATTACCCCTTGTCCTATCCCTACAGTCCCTAATGACGAGTCCTTCCCCAGCATCCCTATAGCCCCCTTCAGATACTGGAAGGCTGCTCTGAGGTCTCCATGCAGCCTTCTCTTCTCCAGGCTGAGCAACCCCAACCTTGCACTAGAGCAGCTTGCTCCAAGCCCCTGTGTCCAACCTGCCCTTGAGCACTGCCAGGGATGGGGCAGCCACAGCTTCTCTGGGCACCCTGGGCCAGCGCCTCAGCACCCTCACAGGGAAGAGCTTCTGCCTCAGAGCTCATCTCAGTCTCCCCTTTTTCAGCTTAATACGCCTTGTCTCTGGTTTTATTCATGCAGATCTTCCTCTCTCCTCCTTTTCAACTTCTGGTGGATTTCTTACCTCTGCACATGCTCGTTGAGGTACTTGAATGACTTGATGTGAAAAAAGTCTCCCTTCTCACCTGCAAAAGGCGCGATTGCTCTCAGGAGCTCCTCTGGCACCTCCACAGACCGGCTCTAGGCTCTCGCTCATAACCTGCAGCCAATCATTACTTTAACTTTCCTGAAGACTTTGACATAGCTGCTTGTAAATGATCTAAATACTATTTAAAAGTCTCTAACAGATTATTCTGATTTTAAGCCTTTGTCGAGGCTGCCATAAATTCCCATTTTGTTTAAACATTTCCACTAAAAGAAGACATGTATTTAAC
Organism: Myiopsitta monachus; assembly: GCA_017639245.1. Lineage (NCBI taxonomy): Eukaryota > Metazoa > Chordata > Aves > Psittaciformes > Psittacidae > Myiopsitta > Myiopsitta monachus. The sequence continues at coordinate 94,151,159 of CM029919.1, read as the reverse complement.
TTAAACAATAAAATTAACATTTCTATCTATCTCCCCACTACAAAGGACCAAACCAGGGCAGAAATCAAAGCGCACGTCTCTGAATGCAGCAGAAAGCTGTCATTTTGATGAAGCAGTTCTCTTCTGAGTTTGCCACCACTGAAGTTGGCTCTGGAAGCCCTGTAGCACTTCAGGGGGTCATTAAATGCAGCAGTGAGAAGAGGGCTGTGCACAGCATGAAAAGGTCTCTCCTACAGAGAGAGCTGCAGGAGGGGAAGACTGCCACTTGCCTGGGTGCTGCAGCGGGAGAAAGACACATTTCAGTGCCTTTCACACTGTGTTCAGCGAGTGCCCTGGGTGCCTGTGACCATAGGAGGACCCGGGAAGCTCCTGTGATCTCCAGGAGAGGTTTTCGTATAATGGCTTATGCTGTGTAGTTTGATGTTCACCATCTCGCAGCCCCGGCAGCAATAGCAACAACAGAAAGCAGGTCTTTTTCACCCCCCAATATATTCAGTGCCTGTTTGAGGGGCTGCCTAAGCCAGTATTTTAAACACTTCAGCACTGAAAATTCACTTAAATATATTACTGGATTGAACTGGTGTAGGGCTGTTTTGTCTGTTTATGTTTGATGAGAAAATATTTGGGTTCACAACTTAAAAGGTGGAGGAGAAATAAATAGAAATAGCATCCTCATTTGTACAAAGGGAACTGAGCTAAAGAAAGAGAAATGAAGTGAGTCACCCAAAGTTAAGCACTGTCTGTAGGAGAGCCATGGATTAAATGCCTTGAGCTGCAGTCCAGTGACCACCCAAAATCGTCCCTTCGTTGAGTCCTGTGTCTGCTCCCCACATACCTTTGTATAACTTAGTCACATGTGGCAAAGATTTATTATTGATTCGGCCATGGCAAATATAAGTTTGTCAGATGTTTAAAGCAAATAGGAATTATTATTTTCTCCTTACATACATTTTCCAAATGAGCTATGTTGGGATGGACAAAACGAAACAACAATGTGCCTTAGAGCCTTGAGTGAAAGTTTCTAAGGGCAGTTCAAAGCAGCACTGAAAACTTTGCAGAATTAGGGCAGAGCTGCATTTTCAATCACTGCTCTCGACTGAATAAAATGGCATTTTTGCTAAAAGTTAATCAAAAGCCTCTGAGAAATAAAGCAATGAGATTTTAATGAACAAAATTCTCATGGCAGAAACTGTGCTTTCCTTTATTTGGAGCTCAGCACGCACCTCTGGGCATGGGTAGAAAAACTAACATGCTTTCTCCTCTCCCTTTGCTCTTGCTTATGGGTGGAGACACATCTTCACTGGAAAAGGAAAGTCAGATGCCAAGGGGAATTGGAGGAGACCAGACCAGATGTGAACTAACAGTCTGGATGTAGAAGTGGATGTGGTGGTCCAAATGGGAATTCAGAAATACAATCGTGTATCAGGAAATGCCAGACTGGGAAGCAAGCCTGGTACACCTTTTCCTTGTGTAGCAAAAAATGCTGTGCCTCTTTGAAAGGCCAGGATGGTGTAATAATACACCCTGCCCATTGTATGTTGGTGCAACCCTCTACAAATCCAGGATGAATCAGAAAAAGGAGGAAAGGCAAAAGGAAGATAAGCTTTGGATCCCTGGGCTGTGTTTAACCTGCAAGCTTAACTCTGCAGGGCTGGGGTTCTTTGACCACAGTGATCAATCTCAGATCATTTTGAGCCCTTAGCCATCACCCTTTCCTTGTCTGAATTTATTGTCCCTTCTAAATCCTTTGCTCTTCTTCATCATGCTTTTCCCCCATCTGTCCCAGGAGGGCTCCAAATGACCATCAAAGTGCAGGTTCATCCTGACCCAAGCACTGATGTCCACACCAGCTCTGATGGCCCTCAGTGGCCTACCATAATCCTCACTCCGTGGCATTAACCATACCCCGTTGTCAATGACACACAAATCCCACCCCAAGACCAGGCTGGAAGTCAAGTACTGCTATCAAAAGAGCAATAGGTCTTACACTGCTGAACCTAGCTGTATTCCCCTTAGGGTGTTTCACACAGGAAGAAGTTATTTATGGTACTCGGAAATAGTATAAAAAATGCACAGATTTACTTCCAGAGTACTTGGCAGCTCACCAGCAATATTAATGAATGCAATTATTTTCCTTTAAAAGAAATTTCCATGACAAGACAGTTTATAGAGGAGAAGGAAAGGACAAAAATTAACAGCATCATTGAAAAGAACAGTAAATTCTTACCCGTTAATGTCGTTTCTACATGCCCTCTCCCCCCATATCCAGGCTATTAATGAGTTTCTAGAGTTTGGGCATTTTTTCCGTGCTTAATGATTTCACCATCATCACAATAATAATAATGTGAAACCTACACACTAACCTATATTGAACTGCAGTTCATTACAGCAGAATAGCATTGTGAAGGGTTTTAATGTCAGCACCCTTTCAGACACAGATTACAGTAATACAGAAAATACATTCTATGGGACCTACCACATGGGAATAAAAATAATAAAAGAAGAAAATGGAAAGGCTTCTTTTCCTTTAGAGGCAAAGAGGCCAGTGATGAGATAGACTAGCCTTAGAAATCAGCGGGAATTCTTTCAATGTGGAACAAAATCAAGATACTGATCACTAGCAGAGCAATTGAAGTACTAAATCTGGATTAATCCCATGTAACTTCACCTCCAAAATTAGGAGCACAGATGCCACTGGCTCCTTCTAGGTCCCTGGGGTGAACTAGATGCTACCAAAGGGATGATCAGCTCTCAAGAGGGTTGAATCCTGCATGACAGACAGCGGCATCTTCATCTGAAGGGATATTTTACACCCAGTGGCTGAACATGGAGGGAGATTAAGGGTCTGTTGCCCCAACCCTATCAATTTGGTGATGAAGGGAGGTGGTTCCTCACCTTTTCACATTCCAGATGCATCTCAGGGCTAATATCTAAAAAGGACAAAGAATATAAAAGGACAGAATATATGAGGAATCCATCATCAAGAATGTCAGCGGTTAGAAAGCAGGATTGCAAGTGAGGAAGATGTAACAGCCTTCAAGGGAGCCATTTTTCAGAGGAGAATGTAGCATTTGGGATGGTCATGTACCTCAAGTTTCCTTTTTAGGACTAATATTCTTCATAGGAATATTAGTACCTTTATGGTTGGAGAGCCTGAAGGCACATTCCTTCCCCTGACCTTCACATTTCAAGTGATCACCAAGTCTCTGAACACCTCTGTAAGGTGGTTTCAGTAGACTGCAATATCCCAGGAACTGTTTTAATGGAGAATTTCTTGCAAATCCTATCTGGAAAGGAGCAGCGTAAGAGTTTTGAGGAGCTCAAACAAGAAAAGGGATTAGTGAAAATTCCCTTCTGGATCTGCTACTCGTCTTTGTAGTTCTTCACTAACTTCTGCAGCTGATGATGGATCTTTAGTGGTACAGGGTTCTGGCTAATTTTTACTTCAACCTGAAACATCTTGTTAGTATTAAGGTTACAATTGATAGGAGGCAAGTGAAAGATGACAGCCAGCAGATGCCTGATCTTGACCGGGTAATTCCAATTTATTCTTGTCTTTCCCTACTCAAAAGGCATAAGGGAAACTGAATAAAGTATAACTCACAGCACATTCCTTTTGCTTTCAATTTATTGTGAAGAATGTGTGTTTGGAGGAAAAACCTCTCCTTTCTGAATTCTCCAGAGTCTGAGTATCACATTTTTACCTACATGGTTTGCAGAAGAAGCATGTCTGAAGCACACACTCATTTACTGGAGGTACTTTATAATGCACTATTTAATTCAAAGGGATAAAAATATAGATGATGCTGCTGCAACCACGGTAATAATATTAACAAAAGAATGTTTGAAACCTGAAAGGAAATTACTCATCAAAACATAGTAATAAAAAGTCACCATGGGTTATCAACTGGGATATGAACAACTCATTTGTAATGCGAAGATTACACAGTAATTCTGACACTGCTAATTGCATTGATATATTGGATTGTATTTTGGGCTAGTGATTTGGGTCAACGTGATTTGGACAACAGGAAGGGGAATGTAAAGAAAACTGTGTAAAAATCCCTCCTATGCAGAGGGTCAGAGCTATTTAGGCAAACCTTGCAAGGCCCTTGGTAGCAAGTATAGGCAACGTTAGGAGATGAGCTCTCAACAGCCGAAGGGAAGAAGAGAAACACACTGAAATAATTACTGTTTGCCTAAAGCTCCCCTAGCTATTGTAAAACAGCTCTGAAGAGAAAATATTTGGAAGAAGCTGATGAAACTCTGGACCGTGTGGTTTGATCATCGAGACCGCTTTCTGATTTCATAAGAAGTCAAAATGGATACAAGAAATCAAGCAGCAAACAGCACGTTGTGGTGTAGTTAACCAAGAATACTGGGATTTACGCCACTCTGGCATGCTGACTGCTTAGTAAAACCAGTTACTACCATACACCTAGGACCTGATCACCACCGTACACTTAGTACGTGATCTAACACTGCTGATGGCAACAGGAGAATTCAAAGGCTTCAATGAGGACTGTATCAGACACCATTGAATGAATTTCACTCATTAGTTAGATTTTAACTCCCCAGGAGAAATAAAATGACATAATTTCTTTGGTGTTCCTTGTTTGAAAGACTTGTCTTTCATTACTTCCTGCTCTAATGTACCCCTGTGTTTCCAAATCTCTTCTCTAAGCATACAATTCTATCGACTCCTAATTTCCTATGCAGTTTCTTAAGCACTCTTTCCAGCAGCAGTAAATGGCTTAAGCAGTGTGGAAGCAGAAAGTGTGGCAGTTACTGCAAGAAATTCTCTTTAAATCATGTATGATGTCAATTAAAATGGCTCAGGGTTAGGTCTGTGATGACAGAGCAGGCAAAGCTACCCTGATTGCCAGTGTGCTTCAGCTTCACAAAAGCCTAGGAGGCAATTTACCTGATGAGAAAGCAGAAGTTAACCACAACAACCACTGCCTTTCTGGTCAGGTTGGTAAGGCTTGGAGTATTTGTGTATTGGGCTGGTTGTTTGCTTAACAGTTTTAAAACTCATTTAAATTCATCCCTGAAGAGTAGTGACTAAAAGAATAATTATTCCTCTCTGTAGGATGTGGGTCCAGCAAAGTAAAATGAATTGATACTCTTAATCTTGTCACCAGTAAATGTCTGTATTGCTGTAGTCACCATACCACTTTTGGCACTGACTGGTGATTACAGAGGTGACGCCAAAGACAAATGAACCTTGAGATTGAACTGCTCTTCCAAAACAGAGGTGACCAACAAGCGCATGGTGGGAGTGTTGGTGTTGATTGTACCTGCATTCCATTTCATTGTTAAATGGCAGATTTGAGTCCAGCAGAGCCATTCTCACCCCTCCTGCACACATGAAACTCATGCAGAATTACTTGCAGGATGTTTCCTACATCGAACGGTGAAGATGGAAAGAAGCAGCACAGTGTGATTTGACAGCAAGGGTTCTGTAGCCTGAATTTTGGCTTCCAGGGTAGGTTAGAACTGGAATTTTAGCTCATGTCTACTAATGTCTCAGTCCACTAGATAAGAAAATGCCCACACTTCAGCAGTACTTGTGCTGCAAGAATTTCTTTACACAATACATTACAATTGAGCATCTCTAGTTCGGTTGAACTGCCTCGAGCCATCTGATGTTATTCATCCTGCCTGTACGATCCTTCTGGCCCCTTGATACTGCCCACATTCTTCCCAAGAAGAGATGATGACAGAGAGAAACATCAGCTCAACTCTGCACGTGTACACAGCATAAATCACTGCTGACTTGTCCTGCTAATGAAGAAAACTGCTCCCCCTCTCTCCTGCTCTTTCTCATATTTAACCAACTATGTGCCTTGGTGGACATTAACATTAAGCCCAGGTTAAAACTAAAGTGAATCCTTAGTTTGCCATAGCTATTTAGGAATAGACGAAAGTTAAGCAAGCTTGTTATCACATTGAATGTAGGGAAAAAAGTTGGTTGGTTCATTGTTTTCTTTGTGGGAAGGGATTCTGTATGGGAATCATAGAATAGTTAGGGTTGGAAAGGACCTTAAGACCATCCTAGTTCCAACCCCCCTGCCATGGGCACAGACACCTCACACTAAACCATGCCACCCAAGGCCCTGTCCAATCCGGCCTTGAATACTGCCAGCAATGGAGCATTCACTGACTTCCCTTGGCAACCCTATTCCAGTGCCTCACCACCCTTACAGGAGAGAATTTCTTCCTCATATCCAATCTAAACTTCCCTCGTTTAAGTTTGAACCCATTACCCCTTGTCCTATCGCTACAGTCCCTAATGAAGAGTCCCTCCCCAGCATCCCTTTAGCCCCTTTCAGATACTGGAAGGCTGCTCTGAGGTCTTCACGCAGCCTTCTCTTCTCCAGGCTCAACAGCACCAACTTTCTCATCCTATCTTCATACAGGAGGTGCTCCAGTCCCTGATCATCCTCGTGGCCTCCTCTGCACTTGTTCCAACAGTTCCATGTCCTTTTTATGTTGAGGACACCAGAACTGCACGCAACACCTCAAGTGAGGTCTCACAAGAGCAGAGTAGAGTGGCAGGATCACAAATCTACCTTTCCTGCTAATCTTTCATGTTTGGACCTATCTGGGGATTGCCAGCATGATTCATAACAGTTTAGGTGAGTCTGTTGCAAGATCTCCCTTACAGACCTAAAGGAAATATTCATGGGTGCTTACATGCAAACACTGTCCACCCCTACATCAGTACAAGATCCTGAGGAGCTCAAACCCAGTCTGACCAGTTCTTCATGCCCTGAAGTTAAAGCAAGCACAGCAATGCTACAAACTATGGAAACTGGGGAAAGAAGGAGGCTTGTACAGCTGACAGATATAGCATTCAATATGGACCGTTCTCAGCAGCTATTTGTCTAGTTAACAATTAAAACCTTTTAGCACTGGAGTTCCTCTGACTGTATCCTCCAGTGCCTAACTGCCTACGAACTGCTTACAAGGAGAGAAGAATCTAGGTGGCTTTCTTCAGCTGATAAAAGAGGTTGCTACAAAGAGACCTCACTGCTGTCTTTTAACTATTTCAGGTATTGTGATATACAGAAGGTGGAGTCAGAATGTCCTCAGAGATGCTCAGTGAGTGGATGACAGTTGTGGCAGTGGAAACTCTGACTGCCTATTAGGAAAATAGCTGTTCTCAACAAGCGTGGTCAGCACCAGAACCGGGACGTATATCTCATCCTGGGAGACACTCACAGTGTAACTGAACAAGGCCCTGAGCAACCCAATCTGACTTCAGTTATCCCTGCTGTAAGCAGGAGATTGGACCAGAGACCTCAGCGATGCCTTCCAACATAAATTATTCTGTGGTACTGTATTTTTGCAGTACTCTACTTCATATCTTTATGAGTATTTTGCTTTTAGTTTGTGACTGAACTGCTGCAAAGTAACTCAGTTTCTGGAAGACTGTTACCTCGCTCTCCTTCATTGTGCTCTTCTCTATATTAAGCAATTGCTGGCTCAGTACAAAGCCTCTTCAGGGTTGCTTAAGGTAATGCCAGTTAACTCCAGGCTCAGATCCAAATGACCACCCACTTCAGGAACTTCTTTTGCTTGTATCAGTCTTACTGAGAAACAGCATGATCCAGTGTAAGAAAGAGGTTCTCCGAATACCATTGCTACTCTTCCAGGAACCAAACTCCTTCCTGTGCGTGGGTCCGAACTGTTAATGGGAGTTCACAATATCAGCTTAACTTAGATGGTCATATTGCAGGATAACCTCTTTGAAGTGACTGCTGTATTGGCAGAAGAGAGTGATTACATTATCCCCAGACAAGGTGAAGTAACTTGAGTTGTTCCCTCTGTCTCCTTATTCTGCAAAGAGACCATCCAGGTTGAGCAAAAAGCACTGCCTAATGGAAGGGAAGCCACTGGCGCTGTTTGGGTGTGCAGGATCTGAGACCAAGGCAATGCCAGAGTTATAACTAAAGCTAACTCTTCTGTGAAAACAAATTTTTAACCTAATATGAGTATTCAACCTCCTGGAAGGCCTGGGAATAGTTTAGATAACTCAGCGCATGGCTTTTCATGCCAGCTGCCTGTACAAGTGATTTATGGACTGTAATATGCCATGGAACCAGAGCGCTTCATCGGTTTCCTTAAAGACAGAGGGGCGGATTGTGGCTGCACTTACTGAGCAGCATATCTGTTCCTTCAAGGCATCACTACTCCTGAAATAAAAGCAAACCTGCTTTTCAAGGGAGCCAGATCTCTCATTTTCTAAGAACAATAAATGTCTTGGTAGAATCGTGCTTTGGCAGCTTTGGATTTACAAACATCAGAAGTAAATTCTGATTATTTATTTTGGATAAATAATGAAGAACATAAAAATTGCTGACTTCAACTTTCATTGGAAAAGTTGGTTTAATGGGCCCCATAAAATCTTCTATTGATGGCAGGTTCATAAAGCTCCATATTGACTTCAGCTAAAGGCTATAACTTCTATCAATACCGTCAACAATTAATATTGACTAATAAAAGTATCCTGTAAACTGAGTCATAGCATTATGTTACTTTATGCTTCCATTAGCAAAACTTCATGTCTTCTTGAAAACATTTCTCCTATAAATCCGGGATTTCTCAGAATAGCCTATGTAATAGCTATAGAGCAGGGCCCAGTGTAACTGCTTATGTGCACAGGGAGGAAACACAGAGCAACCTTTGCTAAACCAAGCTTCTGAGAGGATCTCAGGCTTCATTTGCTCCATCAGCAGGTTTCAGGATGGGAGAGGTTAATGTGTAAAAGTTCTTCACACCTTTATCTGTATCAAATTACAAACCAAAAATATCCACATTTGTTTGCATTTAAGACTTTTTCTTATTCCTTCTTCTCACCTTGGACCGTTGTTTGGATACATTTATACCACCATTTCAACTGCAATCCCTATATTGAAATGATGTCTTTCAGCTCTGGGCAGGTTTTCCTGACCTGAACCTGGGTGATGCATCTGACATCTACCCAGGGATATTTAAGCACCAGGTGAAGATCCAGAGCAACATAGTTTGGATCATATTTTCCCTCAAGTTCCACCACCTTTTTTTTTTGTCAATACAAACAATGCAACTACGTACTGGACAACACCATTCTAGATTATACTTATGCTACACAGACCGCATTTTTTAGTGCGATTTAGCCTTTCTCATTCCAAACACTCAACATCTAAGACTGCAAATGCCTTGGGCCCAAAGAAACTCCTGCTATATTTGTAAAGCACTTAAAAACTCTTCACGTATGTTCTCCACCTTTCTGTCTTCCCTTTTCTAATTGCTATGAAGTGGTGGTTCAACAGATGGTTAACGTGTCATTGAATTTAAGGGAAGAGGAATTGAAGGTTGTCTCAGTCCTGACGGGAGAACCACTGTCTGTGTCTTTACTTTCAGTAAAGCCTTTCAAGGCTTGTGCTGTTGCTAATGTGATGCTGCTAATGTAATTGCATTTGTAAGTGATCTGTAGGTACAAAGTTGCATTTGCACGTGTAGAGATAGCATTACGGAAAACAGAGATAAAGACTCCAGCAGCTAAAGTAATTCTTCCTTCTTAAGAGCAATGCTTTTCTTAGTAGGCACAGAAAGAAAAATGTATGGGATAGGATCACAGCTACTCATACACCACCATGGAAAACACAAGAGATTGCTTCGGATACAGGCGAACGGGATGGATGCGCAAGGTGCTTGCTTTTGGTTTGTTTTCTAGCAATTTCTTGGGAATGTGCAAAGCTCTAATTGACCGTGATGATCCCTCTGGGTTTTTATCCAACCACAAGGCCTGGAAGGAAAACAATATCATCTTGGCACCGCATGCCTGCCTGTTCAAATGGGCGCAACCCTGTAAGACACTACACTAAGTAAAAAAATACTGTAAAGATAATTTAAAAAGACTCTTCTGTACATCCTTTAAACAGAAAGGCCGTTTGTCTTTGAACTTTGCCTAATATATCATTATCTCCGAGCAGAAACTTATTAAGCTTCTACTGTAATTTTGTTGGGAGTTAAACATAAAATCATGTGGGTGGTGTATGTCTCACCGTGTCACGGCTTCCCAAGGAAAAGTTATCATCATTTGTCACTATAATACTGTGGCAAAAAGCATAAAGAGAACAAGCAACACAGACATTTCACATCAGCTTGCTCAAGCTCCCGATGACTTGTACGCAGCGGCTATATTAAGAAGCAGGCTGTGCCATAATTGAATTAAAGGTGCAAAGGCATATAGGGCTGTGTGAACTCCCAGGTCAAGCTGCAATTGAATCAAAACCCTCTCTCCTCTCCTACACTGCTTAGCAGAACTGCTGACCAAAAGGTTCACAGACCTACAAAACGCAGGCAGGAGTCCCCGCAGCTGGGACACAAAGTTAAAGGGATAAAAAATCTGTGACCTTCAACTTTTATTTTGCATGAAGAAAAAGGCTTCTAAAATATTTCACCGTGGTTTTCCTTCAGAGAGCAGTCAGTTGATTTACATAAATGAAACGGCTCCTGTCAAGGAACCAGCAAGGAAAAGAAGGAAATTATCTGCCCTGAAACTCTGTAGCAAAGATAAGAGCAGCATCGGCCAGAGGAGGGGAGATTTAAATGCTTTTTTGTCTGAAAGGTCGCTACAAAAAGCAAGGAGAGTATTACAGCCACTTAATGATCTCTGTCGCTGTGATAAATAAGCAGGATCTTTTCCAGCAGTTTATTAACAAACACTCCGTAGGACAGTACAAAAGGCCACGACATGGGGCTATTAGCAGAGTGTTTTCCCTGAGTCTGATTAATAAAACCCAACACGAAACCTAAGGAAGATTAAAGTGGAGTGGTAAGAAAAGGCATTCCCGGTAGAGCCTGAGGCTAACATCGCATGCGCTGTCACCACTTACCAGTTTCAGTGTTCTCATGCTCTGTGTCGGTGAGGGTAAGGTTGGAGTTGGCCCGGCTCGACAAACAGGAGCTGAGCCCGGACTTGGTGTTGCGTCCCCAGAGCCTCACGGGGTGCTCGGGTGACATGACCACGTCTGCTTCCGTGTCAGCATCTGATCCGGCACTGATGGAGTAGCCGCAATGCGGTAGCCCAATATCAGTCCGGTACAAAGTCCCGTGCGTGGGTGTCACATCTTCAAGGCCCAGCTCTCGCAAAGAGAAGTTGGCTCCTGGGAGGAAACACAGCAGCCTAATTACTTTTGAACAGGGGATGGGTTCATATCACACAAGTCAAGGGCAGCATCATTCAACCTCTGTCTTCACGCGCGGCGCAGCTGTTCCTGCGTCCTATATATCACAGACTCAGAGAATGGTTTGGGTTGGAAAGAACCTTAAAGCTCATCTTGTTCCACAGGCAGGGATACCTTCCACTAGACCAGGTCCCTCAAAGCCTCACCCAACCTGCCCTTGAATAAATCATACCAAAGATTGAACAATATCATACCAAAGATTCCCCTCTTCTGTGGTCTTGCTTAGTGCAAGACCCAGTGACCATGCCAAGACCAAAAATCAGATGGATTCCTGCTTCTGGAGCCTGGCAAAAACACAGGGCATGCTCAATGAAATCATCAAATTTGAAAGCAAAGACAGATGGAGAAATGGTGGAATTATTTATGAGAGGCAAAAAGTAATCTTCTTGGGAGAGAAGCAAAATGAGGCATGCAATGATCAAAACTCCTACCATACACTTGGCAACTTTACTGCAATAGGAAATTTGAGTGAATTCTGCTCATTGAACCCCCCTGAAATTACATACTGGGGATTTAAATTTCCTTTGGCAATCTCACTTTCCCCTTGCTGACCACTCACACCTTGACTCAGTTTAGCTATTCATTCTGACAGTCACAGCAGAGGTTATTTGGCTGTGAATGCATGTAATTGCTGACTAAAAATACAACCTGAAGAATGGCTCTTGAGTGAGTTCATGCCTAGTTACCTGCAGAACTTCAAAATCAGAGCAAATCAACATGAAAAAGGCTTCAAACATTATCACACTTTGGAAAGTTGCACAATGGGGAGAGCAATGAGTAGCTCCACTTTAAGCCACATTTATTTATTAATGCATGCTTTTGTTTTTTCAGCCATGAATGCCTTTGAAAGAGTTTGGTCACCCCTGAATGCCTTTAGTGGCTCTGTGCATTTATATGGCACAACGCACTCATGATCCTGTTACACTATGCCTTGATGGGATGGATTAAGGAACTGAGCAGTGTTTGCAGCATAGGCATGCTTCAAGAGGACAAATCCAAATGAGATCTCCAGCAAAGTTCGGGCCCAAACCTAAGTTTGACCACTGAAGTTCATGTCTACTCGTTATTGACGTCTGTTTGTCAGGTCTGGACCTCGAGGTTGTATCCAAAACTGAGTTATGATTCTCTCCCTTCTCAAAACCACACAATCATGTGGTTCTCCTCACATTTCCGTTGGCTGATGTTGAATATCACACAGTAGAAAATGTGTATCCAATTGAAACAGTCAGATTTATACTTTTCCAGAGTCTGGTTTAGCACTTGAGGAAACACCCTGGCTTTTCTCTGAACCCTGCTGTGTGGGGAAGGTCTTTATTACAGCACACATACATTGAATGACCAGCTGGCCCAAACTAGATGCTATTTTACTACACTTTTTCATTTAGTTGACTTTGCAGCTCATAGCAAACATGGGGAAGGTGTTTGAATGCAAGATGAATAATGGAGCTACATTTCCATGTAAAGCTCAGAGAAAGAAGTGTTTGCCATCAGGAAGAAATGACCAATGCTCTGCTGGTTACGGATCTACAGCTGATAATAAACTATATAAAGCTTTAAAACTTCACACCTTTTTAATTGACTGAACAAAACAAAAGCTTTCACACAGAACGGGCAGATAAGGTTGCTTAGGGTTCACACCTCCATCAAACCCCGGAGCCTTGCTTCGGGAGTGCAACGCGAGCTTGTGGCAAACCTAATCCATTGAACTTGATTGCAGACTGGTCTGAGAGAATGCCCTCTGCAACTCCATGGCATGAGGTAGCACATGAACTTGACCTGAGTTATTAACACAAGGAAGCAGTATCTCACCAGAGACCTCATTCCTCTGCTTCCAGTTTTGACTTTTGTGCAAGGCCAGGATAGTTTTTAAACCATCCTCCATAAAGTACTGTAAAAGGTCATCTTCTGGTTTTGCTTGTGTTTTTGAGTCACCAATGGTGAGTTCCACCTTCCCGTGAAACAAGCCACATCATCAGACGCGTCAATGTGCAGCATGACTGATGCTCTCCAGTTACAGCAGCTCATAAATTATGAAAAATGACTGCTACAATTAACTGAAAATCAAATTTATTTGCAATAAACAGCAGGAGATGCATCGATTTTCATATCCTATGCGCACCGTTGCCTTTTAAGCTGGAAGAACTCAAGTCAATAAAAGGAAGATAATAAATATCTGAGACTTTTTAATTCAGATCTGGTCTATTTTCTCCTGTGCTGACTTGCACGTTTGCTGGCACTCTCACTTGAGCTAAAACCATTTAAATGCTGACTTGTTTATTTACTGAATTTATTTGGTCAACTTGAAATGTTTCCCCCCTTCTGCCTCCCAAACCAATGCCGGAGAAAAATTCACTTTGCCTTGGTGATGTCACGTAGGCTAACAAGGTTTGGTTTCAGGTGGCATGAGGCCAAGCAGCACCACAAAGTGAGGTGCATTCATGGCTTTTTGCCAGTGGAAAATGTGGCGCAGAAAGTCTGCTAAAGCTCTTCAGGCCAATTTTGAGGATAAACTGGGAGAAAACTATAAATTGAAGAGTCTGTGGGTGATAAATCAGAAGCAGAATTGGTGCCCTGACATGGTTAATCTTAATCTCTTCTCAATTAATTTCGGCCATTTAGACCAGTGGTTTTTACTATTTCTTAGTACCCTACACAATTTTCCTAGGGAAAAATGAACTTGTTTGCAGCAAATTTATACTCCCTGTCAATAGACTGGCTTTATCTTATTTATCTTTTGTGGGTTTCTTACGGAAAGTCCATGGACCTGCATGGCCTCACAGACCTTCGGGTTGAAAACCACTGACCTGTACTAATCCACGTCTATACTGCACGGTGAATATATTGTATGAAGTGAGCAAACTCAATGACCTGAAAGGTTTCCTTTTCTTTATAACTTTGTAGACTCCTTAGAGTGGATGAAGTATTTCAGAGTTGCTAAGAGGAAAACTCCTTTTATGATGCCAAAGTATTACTTACAACACCTATTGGCCCTTTTGTTTATTACTGCTTGTTGCAGTTATCCTGAAACACAAACACCAAAGCCATATGCACAAAGATACTGCTGCAAGTCATTTTGTTTGTGCGTGCCTTCAAGACGAGTCTTGTACCAAAACCACAAGTGCATGGTGTTTGAAGAGTGAAATTAAGCAGTCCCCCAAGTTAAATGAGTACAGTTATATACATTCCTTTTGGACAATCAGCTTCTCCAAACTGCTTGGAGAAGCCTGGGTCAGCTATTTTATGTTCATTGTCTGGAATGCTGCCTACTCAATTTGACTCACTTTGCCACTTTGTGCTTTTTTTGATAGACTTCTAAAAATAATTTATGTGAAGCTCTGCTTGGTTTCTGAACTGAGACATTTGTGTCTTTGCAGGAAAATGAAGATGAGACTACAGCAGGGGCCAGAAATCTGCCTCACATAGGCAACAGCAGCAGTGAAAATATAACTGCATTGTCATCAGGGTGGCAATAAAAAGGAGCATATCTGGAATCTCTTTTAGGACTGTGGAGCCCATGCTGACCCCTGAACCTCCACATCTTCATAGCTACTGTGACCTGGATTCACTAAATGGACTCCTGTAAGTCATAAAAATGGTTCTTCCCCACTCTTCTAATATTGAAGCATGTTCCCTATCTCAAACTGACTGGCCGGCAGGCCATGTACAATGCCAAGGGTGGTTCTTTCCATATGCATCTTCCTTCTTCCATTCTTCTTGTGTTTTGTTGTGGCCCAGATGGACAGTGTGGACAGTGGCACTCTCCCCTCATTGCCTTCTGCCTTGGCAGCCTTGCTGACTTTCTTCATGACATAGTGAAATGGTCTCCTGAGCAGGCAGGGACTTTCCATACCATGTCAGTAGTGCGCAGCATGTGCACAGAGGGTCAGGTCTCATACTGAGAAGGGGCAAAGGGCTGTTGGAGGCACAAAGACTAAGGCACAGAAAATGTGACTTAGTAGATGTTAATGTCCGCAGACTAGTGGTATCCCACTTAAGGACATTGGTTTGCATGCATCCCATGTATGTGCAATACATGAAGATGTTCCTTGTTTCTCTCTTTCCTTATATCTTGCTTGTGGGATCAGAGTCCTTCAAAGGTAGCCTCCCACTCAGCCCCAGATTAACGCATGCACTTGCAGCAGCATCTGTTAAAAAGGACTCACCTGCTCGGCAGAATTCATCAGCCTCCTGGTGAACCATGTCTTTGACCCTGTTGCTGTAGGTCAACCTGGAGTCTTGATCATAAGCCTTCAGAGTCTCGCTGGAGCTGTAGGACTTCTGTGGTACCTTGCTGTCCTCGCTTTCAGCTGAAGAGCTGGTGTAGCGGCGCTCAGTGTCACGGCGCCGAGTGAGAGATCGATACGGCTTCCTTTCTTTTACATCCATGGCACCCTGGTCTGAGTATTCAACATTAAAATAATGACGTCTGCGTGGTGGTCAGATTGGAATAACCTGGAAGAGGCAAGAAAAGAAATAGAATCATAGAATCATAGAAGAGTTTGGGTTGGAAGGGACCTTCAAATGTCATCGAGTCCAACCCCCTGCAAGGAGTAGGGACATAGAATCATAGAATAATTTTGGTTGGAAGGGACTTTCAAAGCTCACTTATTCCAACCTCCCTGCATTGAACAGGACATCTTCAACTACATCAGGTTGCCCAGAACCACTTCCAGCCTGAAGGATCTAGGCAAGATCTTTGGGCACCGGCAGGCTAATATGCCCACTTTATACATCCTTTCACTGAACAAGAGATGTAACTTCATGGACTGCAGGAAAACCCTACATAGAACAATTGCCAGTGAAAAGAAAGTCTCAGTTATGTGTGACTCATTTAATGGTTGCCACAACTAGCAGGACACATACAAGTGGCAACCCGTCTCTGTCTGAACTGGGCACGCACTTGGGGATTTGAAACTGATTGTGATTTTCATTGTCTTCTTTCCACAGGAAGTGATTCAGACACCCCCAGGAGTCACGTATTTGATCCATCAGTCACCTAATCTCTGGGAAATCAGGATGTGCTGAAATGTCTCCATTTGGGCAGCCAGCTGAACGTTGGGAAAAGACTGTCTTCCAGTTTTAAAAGTGTTTTGATAGATGGTGAGGTTAGAACGAATGAATAAAAGAAAGGGGCAGTGTAAGAAGGCAAGAGGGAAGGGGGAGGGAGAAAAGAATGAAGGGGTGAGATATGAAGGGAAATTAGATGATAATGTCTTCTTATTCAGAGGGTTCATCTTTACTAAACTGGAAATATATTAGAATTTAAGCAGAGTTGAAAAAGTGTAAATCAATGATAGCGCTCTGCTTCATGTAACAGCATGACCTGGGATTTAAGCCTGTTGGAAAACCGAAGTATATATATCTAAACCAGTATGCAAACAGATATATTTGCAGATAGAGCAAATATAGAAAATACCAGAAATAAAACATACATTTAAAGTATTTTTGACAAAATTAAGAAATTGTCTTTTCACTTTATTATATGCAACAGAAACCAAGAAGAAAAAGTCAGTCACTTGCATCAAGATGGTAAAATATGTTTTTGACTATCTAAACTGGTTTATACTGGTAAAATCCACAAACCAAACATTGAAATCATAGAATCATAGAATAGTTAGGGTTGGAAAGGACCTTAAGATCACCCAGTTCCAACCCCCTGCCATGGCCAGGGACACATCACACTAAACCATGGCACCCAAGGCTCTGTCCAACCTGGCCTTGAACACTGCCAGTGATGGAGGATTCACTGACTTCCCTGGGCAACTCATTCCAGTGCCTCACCACCCTTACAGTAAAGAACTTCTTCCTCATATCCAATCTAAACTTCTCCTGTTTCAGTTTGAATCCGTTACCCCTTGTCCTATCACTACAGTCCCTAATGAAGAGTCCATCCCCAGCATCCCTATAGGCCCCCTACAGGATACTGGAAGGCTGCTCTGAGGTCTCCACGCAGCCTTCTCTTCTCCAGGCTCTACAGCCTCAACTTTCTCATCCTATCTTCATACGGGAGGTGCTCCAGTCCCTGATCTGTAATTACAGGCTGAGTTTCTCAGGAACTGAGTCCTTCTGACCACTACAGAACAGAAACCAAGTCTAAATGCCATGCTGTGGTATTATTACTTATTACCAGTACTTAAAATCAGAGAAGAAGATTAGAAAACACCTATCAGTTCTTGGTTGTTTTCACAGCAAATACGTATGGAGTTGTATTGGCAAAGACTGAACTGCATTGTGTTGGCATTTCTATCTTGAAAGGCTGAATCCTGAACTCACTGTTAATAACTTACTGCTCTATGACCTTAGTTCCCAGCCTCAGAGGCTGTGCCCTGGGTTTGTGTTGCAGCACAACACAGCTATGGTGCAGTAGTCGAGGATGGATGCACTGTGAGCTTGGCAGGTTGGTTTACAGGAATGTAGTGTAATATAACATTTGTGGCTGTCAAAACCGTGAGCCTGATGGAAGACTCTTTGCACAATTTCTGATAACCTACAAATCATAATACTAATGCAGAAGCTTGAAAACAACATTTTATTGCTAATTCCTCACTTGCTCTCTAGCACAAGCATAACTAAGCAAATTCTTGAGCTGAAGAGAGACTATAGGAGAGGGCAAGAGCTGCAGCATGGCTGTGAATACACCTGCACCTGGGTAAAGAAAAAGAGGGTTCCATTCCTATTCTGGCACTTCTAACTTTGCTAAGACTGCTCTACAGGTTTTGCCCCTTTAACTTCCCAAATGAACTTTGCAATGACGGAATCCCAATTCCAAAGGCTTTTACAGTTCCTGTGGCACTTTTCCTGGAAATTAAGACACTACCTAAAAAAAATCCACATAGCGCTCTCCCAGTCTATTCCAGTGACGGCAGGAGACCAAGTTCACACTTCCTATTTGTCAGCAAAAGGCATAGAAACTACTGAACACAAATGGATGAGAGAAGTGTGGGGGGGAAAGGTTGGAGTGTCTTTTAATTGAGCTATGTTTAAGTCATCCGCAGAGATTTGAGTACCACTTTGATTTTAAACATGTGTTTAAACCCACCAAACTCACTGATTTCAATTCATTCATGTAAGTTCAATACCAGTGGGATTACTCACCTGCCAAAATTTACACACGTTAAACGTTTTGCAGAGGTAAGGCCTGAGAGGTGCAAAAACTAAAGGCTGAATGTGGAAGCAATAATAAAGGAAGTGGTTTTATGCTAAGGAGCAGTAGTAGTGTGTAAGAGATCTACAGAACATTGGGAGCTATTTTGCT
The DNA here is from genome assembly GCA_017639245.1 of Myiopsitta monachus. Taxonomy (NCBI): domain Eukaryota; kingdom Metazoa; phylum Chordata; class Aves; order Psittaciformes; family Psittacidae; genus Myiopsitta; species Myiopsitta monachus. The sequence continues at coordinate 94,132,664 of CM029919.1, read as the reverse complement.
GTATTGAATCAAACATATTGGCAATTTCACACTGGAGAGAGAAAAGAGGAACAGAGCATCTGATTGCTTTTCAGTGCACTGTCTTCCTCCCTTAAAACAAAATCAAAGCTTTTTTTGGCTTGAAAAACTGTGGCTTTTTTTTTACAACTGTTATTGGATTGGTTTGTCTCCTTTATACCTTCTCTGCTTGTATAAAACCCTCAAAAGGAGCAGCTTTGTTAGACCTTTTAATAAAACACCTTAAAATAGGCTCCTTCACAATGGCGTTGTAGTAAGAGCTGTTATAACGAACACTGAAATTGTGGTTTATTGTAACTGGGAATGGAGATAACAAAATGTGAGTGAGAGGGGGTTACTATATAAGAAAGAAATAGGGAAAGGTGGCTTCAATCTGCTCACGACTATTGCAGCAACTCCTACCAAGGGCCAGTCATTTAAAAACCCTCTACTGGGAGGGGCACACAAGCCAAGAAAACCTTTCTGCACAGTTAGAGCCAAAGGTACAAACAGGGTCTGTAATTACCATTAGTAACCTTGCAACATAGGAAATGGCCAAAAAAACCCATCAGGAAATTGACTGAATTCCCACCAGATGAAGGTTTTTCTTTTTGTAAAGAAAGGTGCTGAAAATCTGAAATTCCTCCTACAGTTCATCAAAAATAGCCCTGTAAATTTGCACCATTCACATCCACATTCCTCTATAGCAGTGCTTCAATTCCCAAGTCATTCAAGTCTTTATAAGTTTAACTCTCCTTAGCCCTTTTCTTTCTCTGCCTCTCGCCACTTGGCTTGACTTTTCAACTACAAAGGTCACCCCAAAACACATCATGAAGACTTTTTCATTGTTCTTTCTTATTTAAAGAAGGAGCCATTGCATTTAACTGACTTAAGTAAGTTTCCAGCACCTCTCCATGGAAGTGCAGTTCTTGTCATCTCATTTTTATGGCCCAATTCCCAGACGGTTTCGATACCTCGCCTTCAATAGAGTTTGGTTGTCAGGGAATTTGCCTCACAGTGTTTCTGTGTTAGATTATTATTTTTCTATCTGCTACTCCTTGTGTCTTGATTTCACTTCTGCTACAATTTCACCCGTGCCATCAACACCTCACATTTTTCCTGAGTTCTCTGGCACACATTGAATACAAAGAATCACACTCGTCTCAGTTACATACTCAACCACCGGCTTCTTTCCGCCTCTAGCTCGTGATTGCTCCTCATAATTTTAAAAGCTTCCATAAACTTGCTGGGTATAAAAACCCACAGCTTCTAATATTGTCCTTTCCATCACCTCACTCCTCCCTCCACAAAAGCACAGAAGCCTTCTGGGCTGAAAACTTAAGACTCAAATGCAGTTGATATTAGGATCTTTAATGTATTTTGTATAGATATAACATGATCTCAGTCACTAGGTAATGCAGAGGATTATTACGCCATACCTGGAAGTGTTCAAGAGCAGGTTGGACAGGGCCTTGGGAAATATGGTCTACTGGAAGGTGTCCCTGCCTGTGGCAGGGCGTTGGATCTGGATGAGCTTTAAGGTCCCTTCCAACCCAGACTGTTCTGTGATCATGCTCTGAACCATTTCTATTTGGGAAGAACTTTCTTGTCCTACAATACAGTGTTTCTGGCTCGGTTTGATTCTTTCATCATACTGCTGTCTGCATAACATATAAAATTTCACCTTACGTTTTTACTCCAGGCCAGTTAATGGCAATAGCCATTCTTACTTCCGTCAGCCTCTGAGTGTATGATCCCAGCTGGACCACAAACTGTTTTGGAGTATAATTCACAACAGAAGAATCCTCCAGGCTTTATTTATTCAACTCAGGAAAATTCCACTGACCCCAGAAAGCGTTCTTCACATGCTAAAGCTTGTAAAATCAGACTACTTAACACAGTTATATTTTTGAGAGGTGATGGACTCTTCTTGCATCCTTGCATATATATCAAGGAGCAGAAAGAAGAAATGAGCTTTCTAGTTCTGGTGCAGTAGTGCAGTAAACACAACGCTTATTTGCAGCTCTTTTTATGGTGCTTTTGCTTTGGTTGGCTCCCAAATAATCCTTTTTTATTACGTTTTATCCTTTCTATCTATCCTCCTCATTCTCGGTTCTGTTGCTTTTTTGTTGCTCTTTGGAGCTTTGATTAACCACACCGGCTTTGTGCTGCAGAATCGCACTCAATGAATGGCAAGGAGAATGATTTATTTTCTGAGTCACCGCTCAAAAGACAAACTTCCATCAATCAAAAAGCAGACAAGAGAGTATGACACCACAAAGAGATATGCTAGGAGGTGCTTACAGCAAAAGGGACAGGTGGTCTTTGATAGCTGACTTACATTACAGGTCACTAATCACAGAGATTAGCAGCAAGGTGATAGACAGTGCCTGTTCTGGAAGGCAGCATGTCCCATCATCCAATTTTCTGTCAGAATGTGAGGGTTTAAATGGTAAAGATAGCTTTATGTGTTTCCTATATAGTTATGGCAATGGGATGATGAGAAAGCTGGAAGAGTGAAATACATTGTCTGCTTCAAAACGCGAATCCTTGGTGGGTTGATTCGGTTCACCCTTGAGCTGGAATAAGCAAAGCAACTTCCCACAGTCATCTGTTTTCCTCCACAAAACTGCCTAGGCAAAAATGGCATTGTTTTACTTGGCAGGGCCTGCTTTTTGTCTTCTTAAAGTGGATCTTCTTATGCCACTGCTTAAGGCAATTTTTCCCCCACTATTTTTTATTGCTGCTGCCCTTTGTAGAATGACTACAGCCACGGAATACTGAGCAGCAAGCTGGATTTTATTTTCCCTCCTTTGAGCTCCACAAATCAAATCGTTAACTAAGACCTAATGCTGGTAAGTAGTGAGCAAGTATCCTTTTCTTCACTTTATAGAGGAAGAGCTGAGGCATGGGAAGTCATAGTGACTTATTTAAGGTGGTGCAAGAAGAAAGCCACACAGTTGAGAGCAGACTCCTGATCTCCCAAGCTGCGTCTGATACTGAGCCCTGGATTTGTTGAGAATCAAGTCAGGTAAACACAGCAGAATACTTAATTTAAGAATTCTTGGTCAATGCATGTCTGAAATCTTTGTGTGAGAGGAGTACTCCGAACCTCAGGTATTATTAACAAGATGCTCTTTCATGTTTGGATAGTGCCCTTCAGTCAGAAAGACTGTGGAGCATGTACAATTGCAGCTATGTCTGACCAGTGAAGTCCCATGGTGAATGACGAAAATCCCACTCAAACTCAAAGAAAAGAGAGTTTTTTGCCATGTGTACATTAATCTTCTCCAAAACACCACTGGATGTTGAGGCCAGACCAGCAGTGTTAATTGAGAAATTAGCTCCAACTCAGGACCCAAAGCAGCAACTGAAGATGTCATGAGTTCAGATACCAAAATGACTTTGTGGGCTCTGGTTATCACTTGACATTTAATGTCTCACTTGAAACAACACAGTCCACTGGGACAGTCCTACCACACTTTCATAAGGATGCAAATGCCTACTTCAAGGCTTCATATTCTGGTTTCATGGAATAAAATACTGAACCTGAGAAATCTTATTTGGTCATTTCTGTTTGTCCAGAAAAATCTGTGCTATTGCCTGCCATTCCACACCTGGTCTAAAGCACAAAGCCAGCAGAAATGTAGTGTTGAACCTTCTGATATATTCAGCAAATATTTAAGCATGTACTTAGGGGTGATTCAAATCAAATTTGTATTGCCAGGTGATCAGAGGCTGAGATGATGTGATCTTAGCAAATACCCGACCATAGCTTAAGCAGTGTGATGTTATTTACCAGGTTTCTGGGAGATTCTTCTATAACATGAAAGACTGCTCTGTTTTTTATTAAACTTTAAGCTTCAGATTTATAACAGAGGTTCAAATCCCAGGAGGTCTTTCTAGGAAATAAATTAAGCTGTAGGTATAACATCCTCTCACATTTTTGGCAAAGGCTTTGGAAAGAAGCAGGCACAAGAGAGAAGAATGAAGATTTGAGTTAACACTGTTTGGCTTCAACCCAGTGCTTAAAGAAAGCAACAAAACCTCCCTTTTCTGGTCCCAACCACTAAGTCTTTCTTTCTACTGGTAAGAGACTTGCAAAGCAATTGGTAATGTCCTGGCCAAAAGATGTGGTTTGTGACCTTTCCATGAATAAATCTAAAACTGCAATGCAATGAGGCTGGAGGCCCAGAAAAGCTCGAAACAGTAGTTGAGATTTGAAAGACGGTGGGAAAACATGAAGGAGGCTGGAATGCAATTATCTCTGGTTTGCAAACCCCTAAGTCTTTCCTCATGGGCTGCAGCCTTTAGCCTGTGTTAGGGGAAGATTTGGGGGCCAGAAGTTTAAGAAGCTTGCAAATAGTTTTTGACTAGTATAAGCAGTTTGCAGCTGCAGTCATCAGAACCCTCCAGTGCCTTCCCCAGAATGGAAATTACTTTGGAAACAATCGTGCCTTTATATTAAAATACTCTTTATGAGTCTATTAGCCATTCTTGGACGAAGTGGGTTTTCTTCAAACCTGAGTTTAATAGATAATGCATAAGGGTATTTAAATAATAAATGCCAGAAGAGCCAGCCTGACAATGCAGACTGATTTAGGTTCAGCCTGCAAACAGTTCCTGACTCGCTACGTCAGACTCAAGGTTTAGGTATGTGGTGGGCCAGCCATCCATAAACTGTGCGAAACCAGCCTGTGTATTGGTGAGTCCCAGAGTGAGAAAGGCCTGGTGGCACCACACACAGGTAGTCACTGAATGAATCCCACTCCCATACTTACTCCATCACGCACCATTTGCTAATTTGGGATGTTACCTGGCGTATGGGGGACTAAGATTTAAGACCTTAATCAGAATTTTATAGGATGAAGTCCTGAATGTGTCTCAGATGTAGGTAGGTGAAAGCCCTAAGCTTCCTCAGTCTGTTTGGGGAACTCTTTTCTCTGCAAAACCCCAAATCAGAGTCTGTTTTCTTTCTGAAAAACAGCAAAATGTCTTTGATATTCTCTAGTCATCTCCTAGAGAATAAGAAAAAGCTGGCACAGGTCTCACTCGGGGTGGTAAGCTTTGTGCCCACTCCTGGGTAAGCTTTCTATCTAATTCATAGTGGTCTTCTGTGGCCTATATGGAACTTTTATCATAAAATGGTGGCCCACATGAAAATGAAGCAAGAATCCCCAGACAAATCCCACGCACACCTTGTGTCATTTCAACCTCTTTATCACATCATTTGGCAAGGGAATTCCCACACTTAGATAAACTCCTGTACCCATGCTTCTTTGCCAAGGAAACTGAACAAGGAACCTACATCTTTTTGTTATCCCTGCACTCAATTCAGTCATAAACAATGTTTGCATTTCTATGAGCTTCTAGGAAATACAGGAAGAAACAATGGCTTTCCTCTGCACATGGGTGTACAAAGCAGAACTAGCAATCATGGTACGGATTCAGATCAACTGAACTCTATTTTACACAGGAAAACTTTTTGCAGGGTTGTGCATTAACTGCTCAAATAGCTGTACTCAACAACTTCATGCCTGTGGTCTGTACATGGTTGACCAACCTATGAAGTGCTCCTGAAATCATGCAAAGCAGAATGATTATACTGCTCAAGGACCATCAAGCTCTACATCCTGTCTCCCAGTGGAGGGTGCTTTGGAAAAGAAGAAGGGGAGAGCAGCTGGGAACAGTGATTTAAGGAATAACGTTGGTCCTCGCCCTCAGTACATTTCAGTACAGTTCAGCAAATTTCTTAGCAGGGCCCTTGGATTTAACATAGACTTGTCCTATGAGACTTTGTCTAACCCCATTTGACTCTTAAATGCTTTTGGCCTTTGTCAGATCCTGTGAGGAGTCCACCAATGTGATTACGTGTTGTGTGAAAAAGCACACAGCCCTTTCCATAAGACCAAGGCTTTGAACTCATACCCACTCTCAGATGTACCTTATTTATCACTATTATACATTATTTCTGATCTTATGGAAGAGAAATGAATGAAGGCTGGGATTCTTATAGGAAAGACGGCATATCTGCCTTTTCTCCCTGCAGTCAGCACTGCAGGCTCTAATCCTGCCTGCAAAACCACTGACACTATCAGGAGTGGCTGTGTTTGCTGCAGGAAAGCTAAGACAGAGAAAACTGTTGGTAGATAAAGTTTAAAGCATAAACCTTGTCATGTATCTGTATCCCTCAGTAAAATCATCATGCTGGTGTGTACCTTGGATGTGAAACAGAGTTCAGTGCACATCTCCTGTTCTCTGCCCTTTGGATGCAACTGTGGTGTCTGAGCTGCTCACAGAGTGACAGCTTGAATTGAAGGAGAGGTGTAATGGGTTTGGGGATTTTTGTTTGGCTTGGCTGTGAAAGTAATAGAATAAGAGTTTACGCTTGCATTGGCTTCTACTACTGCAATCGAATGGCAGGGGATGCCTTAGGCTTAACTGAATTTGGAGGAATATACGTTAATGTATGCTCAAAAAGCATTGCTTGGCAGAGAGTCATTCTGTACTTATTTATTGTGTTTATTTATTCTGCCTGTTTATTAACACTATTTCTACAGACAGTCTGCAGAACAATATGATGGAAAACTTCCTGCAGCAAAGGGAAGCTCTCTCCTAATAAGGTAGGACAAACAGCATAGGGAAATGTGAGCATTACCATCCCTCTTCTGCAGGCAAAGGCAAGTATCCTGTCCACGTTACAGGATCCAAGCAAGTGACGCCCCAAAATCCTGCAGGATTAGTCACAGACAACCTGTCCTTGTCTTACTACAGTATCACATGTAAAATTGTCCTTGCTCTTGTCACAGATGTTGTGGTACTGGGCAATCCTGTCCCCACTTTCCTTCAGCAGGGAAAGAAACAAGCCTGTTTCCTTGTTCTGATAAAATCCCCCAAAGAGTAAAATTTTAAACTAAGTTTATTAAAATATGAATTATCTGTAAAAAGGCTACAAAGTCCCATGAATTGATTTCTGATTGTCTGTGGACTTATTTTAGGACTTCTCTGTAAGATAATCAGAGTGCATTGAGAGATGTTAGGGATTGATTAATCAGTATAACCCCTACTGCGTCCAAAGCTTAACTTTCAATTACACATCAAGCTTATGCAGTAGGAAGTGTATTTTTCTTAGATAAAATGCTATGGAGGGAAAATAGAGATAAAAATAGTAAATTAGAAATAGGAAATAATCACTATTTCTTTTTTTCTTAAACAAAGGGCTCCCTCATTGCAATAACAAGGAAGGGTATCACCTCTAAGAACATTCTAAGCAGATGCAATCCCTCTACAAAGAGAACTCTATCCAACATCCCCACAAATCACTGTCCGCTTGACACAGACTATACTCTGTCAAGAGGACTTACATCTGGTTGCAGCTCAGCTCTGACGTATACAGGGTATGAACTTCCAAAACAGACATGGTGAACTCTTCCAGATGTACAACTGCTGCAGGACTGCAAGATGACAGGGCAAGGGGCACTGGGTTCAAGCTTAAACAGGGGAGATTTAGGTTACCTATAAGGAAGAAATTCTTCCCTATGAAGGTGCTGAGGCCCTGGCACAGGGTGCCCAGAGAAGCTGTGACTGCCCCATCCCTGGCAGTGTTCAAGGCCAGGTTGGATGGGGCTTGGAGCAAGCTGCTCCAGTGGAAGGTGTCCCTGGCAACACAAACATTCTATGATTCTATGTATTAAGGAGGGGGCTTAATAAGGTAACGACAAGTGGTACTGCAGCTCAGGTAAAAACATAAACCATTGCATTTATACTCGCCTTCCAAAATTCTGCATTACTACTTTCTCAAAGTATCAGAATAACAGCAAGGTTTGTTTTTATTTACTTCTGGGCTTTTTACCACCATGGTAAAATCTCAGGAAGGTAAAATTGAGATTCTGATTTTATGTTTCAATTGTAAATGTACATGGCAGGGTGAACAGGCTGCCCGTATATGTACAATTTGTCTCACCTAACTTCGGTTCTAAGTCCTGCAGACATCCACAGCCAGTCACACTTGAGTCCTTCTACAATCAGTGAAGAAAAGGAGGCATTTCTAGGGCAAGATTCATTACGAAACATTTCATACATCTATTACAGACACAGGTAAAATGTTACCTGCAAGTGACTCTTTCTCTATTGCCTCCAAGGGGACCCTAGGTTGAGAGCACAGACTGGAAGGGAGGTGACCTGAACAAGGTCATGCAGGAAGTCAACGGCCAAGACTGCACAAACCCCAGCTCCTGCTTGCACTTCAGAAGCCTGCTACTGGAGTTGTCGGATTCTGTCCCAGTATTCATGAAAGCCAAGTAGTTTTCACATTTTCCAGTAGATAAAATGCTAAGTAAGAGATTAAGTGATTTATCGAAGTCCAAACTGGAAAGTAAATTATAGATTATTAGTACTAAGACCACTTATTTAGTGACTAAGTGATAAGTCATTCAGTTTTTAACTGGAAAATATCTTGCATTTGACTTTTTGTGGCAAAACAGAATTACTTATTAAGTCATTCTTAAAATCAAGAGAAAGTTTGTGTGTCATCTGATAAAACAAGTGGAAAGGCTCACTGTTCTGCTGAAGGAGAGCTTTACTACCCTGCCCAGGAATACAGCCTGAGGAATATGCAGCAAAAAGACCTGTGGGGAGAAAAGGGAAAAGCAAATGAAGGAGTTGGGGATGGGAGGAGGCATTGAAGATGTAAATGGCTTTTCTTAGCCATACCTTTAATGACTACTTAGACCAAAGATTAGAAGTAATTGAACTAGCTCTCAGTCAACAAAAGATGCAAATAGATTGTAAAGCAGAGTAGGATTACATTAAATTACAGTAAAGCAAGAGTAATTAGTCAGTGTTTGTGCAGTGCTTAGAAAGCAGAAAATTCTATATAAATGTTAATTATTACTATTTGTTTCAAATAGATGCAACAAACACAATCTTTTATATGTCTTAGGAGGGAAAAGACAACAATGCAAAACTCAATAATAGGGCTCCAGCATTTAACTGAGACATAGCAAAGCACATTAGGAGAGACACACAGAGTCTTATTCAGTTGCTATCTTTGAACATTTAATTTAAAGTCATATAATGACTTTCTATCTCTGGAAAGCCTGTTTTATGGAAAATGAAAACCAAAAAACCCTCACCCAAAACACTAGGGCTAGATGCTTACCATGAGGCCTCTACTTCTGCAGTGTACTGTGTACATTTCTGACCTTGCACAAGGTTAAAAGACAAGAGAATTTAAGAGATGAAGGCCATGGGTTTAAGTAGCGAGTTAATCATCTCCGTTTGCACCATGCAATCCTTCCTGAGATGAAGAGATAGCAATGTCTTTGGCACAGAAGCAAGTCTGGGAAACAGCACTGGTTTCCCTTAGGCCTAGCTGTGCACTAATTTATTATGTGATCCTGGACAAAATATTTAACCTTTTGGGCCCATTTTATGAAAAGCAGATATAACCGCTCTCAGCTGTTTCACAGCCAAGGAAAAGGGTCTTGTTTGATGCTTTTAAACATGTCATTTCAATAAATAATCTATGGGATATGTATCACTATTAAGTAGATGACCAAGAGAGCCTAGGAGTCTGACAAGAAACTTATTAGGTGAGATCATACAGTTTCAGGATGGATTCTGGGCCATGACATGCTAATGATTTGCAAAGATTATTAAGCTCGTCAGAATCATGGACATAAAAGTGAAGTAAAATGCTTATCTGCTTTCTTGCAGTAAGTTCTTGACCCAATTTCCTTCCTACCTTGGCAAACACTTGCAGAGAAGAATGATAAATAGCAGAAGTCCGACCACTTTGTATGGTTTAGAAATTGCAAAGGATAATTCAATTAAAAAAGCAATTTATATGAGAGAAATATTTTGCCAGGATATGAGCTAACAGGAACCTATATTTAGCGCTCATGACTTTCAAAGCAGTACACAAATGTTAATTTATTAGATAACAATTATATCTGTAAAGAAGGAAGTGGTACAGATGGAGACAGAGGAGACGGCAACATCCCCTCAGCCACGAGCTCCTGAAGCCAAATGTTTCATTGTACATATCATTGCCCAAGTGAAGCCGGATCAATGCTTACATCTGTTGGATGCAGAAATCAGCAGGCAATCCAATTGCCAAGAATCCTTTAAACATAAGTTTGTTGTTACCAAAGTTCAGGCTCCTGGGTTTGTAAATGTCAACCTCAGTGGAGGGATGGTTCCACGTTTCAACGTTTCTGGTGACAAACCCAGCTTGAGATGTTCCCTCCTGCCAGGGCTCAGCCACCCTGCTGCTTGCTGCCTCCCTGGGGATACTGATGCAGCTGTTTGTAAGAGCACAACATAAGCAGATCAGGGAAATGGTCTGGAAATGAAAAGGAAAAAAGAGCCCTGGTCTGCCAAATCCTTACCTTATTTTGTAAATCTACCCCAACTTTAATGGGGCTAGGTTAAAATCAATCTGGTTATGCAGCGGGGTTTCACAGGTAGTTGCACTGGCTCAGGCAAGAGGGCAATACACTGGGATGGGAAGGAAAACAGATTGGGAAACACTTTTCCATCTAAACTGGAAGATGGATCTCTATCCAGTTTAGGTCATGGCATGCCATATCTAGCCTGATCTGAAAAATCTGTGTTTCGAGCCAGTTTTCAAGCAGTAGAACATGGGGTTTCTAATAATCCTTCTAAGACATCTTTTCCAGCTCTGGCCCCTACCACCCAGGATCAGATGCACGTTTTATGACTCTGAGAGATAATATCGCGCCATTCTGCCAAGAGATCTGCTGCTCATGGAAGTTGCCTTGCTGAAACTCCTCTGCTTCACGTCCGCACCTCATTCATTTCTCTTTGCTCAGACACCAAAGTTTCCCTGTTTTAATTGGAATTTCTGTGAACACTTTATTGCCTCTGCCATGTTTTTGCCCCTCTTGAAAACTGAAGACAAATTGAAAACTGTTGAAACAGTCCAATGCAGTCAGCAGTTTCTTCCTCTTTCTCTTCCCTGTTTTTTCGGTAACAATTATCGGTATCCCATATCGGAGAAACGGATGTAAAACAAAAACAAAGGCAGATTTCCTCTTCGCAGCCTTTGAACGTTCGGTTTTGTAAATCATATTTTAAGACACTTTATATTTTAAGATATTCAACAAAACACCTTTCTGCCCCTGTATTTCTGACCGCTGAGGAGTGAATTTGTTGTGTCATCTCCTGACTGGCACTGGGTTTTACACCGGCAATGGCTTTTGTGAACTGTGCATCTGATCCAAAGCCCATTAAATTACATGGAAGTATTTTCCATTCATTTCACTTGGGGAGTAAAATGGGGCTTTATAAGCTCAGCTCCCTGCAAAAAACCTTTTAACGTTCACATTTATGGTATGGGCTGCACTGCATCGTATTTCAGCCTTCAAAAGTGTCAGTGCTGGGGATGAAGAGGTATAAAATTAAGAAATTGGAGTCTTTTGGAAATCTCCATCCCAGAGTGAGCCAAAATGAGCCTATGAAGAACCACAGAAGAAAGAACATGGTCACATATGTAGTCTGTGACCTTGGGAACCTCTGGCTTGCAAGTATTCCCCCCGAAGGACCTGCAAGGGGGCCCGGGTTTGATGAAGAAGATATTGTTTCCAAAATTAGGCTCCTTTCTAGCATTACAAGGATAGTGCCTGCTATAATTCAGGCATGTTTGAAGTTTCATTCCGTAATTATATGTAGCTGGGGCCTGGGGCAGACTGGTGTTCAAGCTGTCACTAAACACATTCAATGCCATGTGGGGTCATTAGGTTTACAAACAGGTTGAACCTAAACACTGGGGCCTGTGCATTTAAGCTGATTCCTTGTGTAGGTAAAGAGATATTTGTGTTTTCATTTAGCTTGAGTGATACCAGCACCTACCACTTGCTCTGAACAGAGCAGTTAACCCATAACTCCGTCAACTCCCATTGATGGAAAGCAAAGCAGACGAATTAATGGCTCCCCTGAGAGGAGCGAAGCGAGAAGACTCACGTAAACAAACACCTCACAAAATATGACTGTATTAATGGGAATGGAAATGACAGAGGAAACACCTCTCCTCATCCTTGATAAGGCACAGCAGGCTGGAGGCAATCAGCCACAGTGATGCTAAAGGTGGGGAACATACACCAGGCACTTCGCAGCTCATGCAGTGGCAATTAGTGCATCCCCAAAGCAGATGAAAGTCTTTTGGTCCTGCCAATGGCTGGGATGCCTTTGCAGCTCTCTTGAAGCCTAGGGATGTGTAAATACAACCCTTGCCCCTCTTTTTGGGCATACACGGTCCTGCTGCTGGCAGATGCAGCCCGACACACAGTAATTAAATGAGAAAGGGGGTGGAATATGTGACCCTTTTAAAAACCTGGTTCGCTCTTAGGGAAATACAGAGGCTGATACATGCTCCTTGGCTTCTTCCCTCATCTGAGGGGAGGTTCAGTATCTTCAGCTGCTCGGTCCCAGATGCACTGGGGATGTGATGCTGGGACATAAACTGAGAAGCATTTAATTATTTCTTCTGTAAAGGGATGATATAGAGACACTTAAATATCCTGGTGATGGCAATCTTATACAGAGCCAGATCTCTAGGTCAGTCATTTGGGCACTAGTCTGGACACGGATCTAATTAACAGATATTTTTCCACGCCCCATGTCTATGTTTTTCCTCTCTCAGATCTCCATCTCCCTTTTTCCCTCTGATGGGAACTCTGAATTTTACTTGCTATAACTGCTTTTAAATGGCCCTGGGCACACAGGGTTTGCATACCTCACAGCCTTCCGGGACAGGGAAATGTCTGCCTAGACACAAAGTGAAAGCAAAGACCTTTGCCTGTCTCACCATGACTGCTCATCTTTACCCATGTGTCTCTCCTTTGTTGAGATAGTATAAGCATCTGTGGGACTCTCATCTGGTATAAAATAAGAGCAGAAATGGAAATGAATCAAATATCTAATGCGGTTCACTGCTGCATGGTGCGTGGGGCAGCAGGATCCGCTGCTGGCCAAAGCTATGGTCTGAGGGAGGATTTATGAGAGACAATAATGCTGTGTCCAGCATTGTGGCAGGCCCCACACCCCTGTCAACCTGCTGTCCTGGTCAGGACTGCACCGTAACTCCCATCTGATCTGCATCCCCAGGTGCTGCAACATCTGGATGGGGAGGGGGTGAAGATTTTAGGCAGACTGGAGGATCTTAAGTGTGGTTTTGCCTCCCTTGCACCTCAGCTCATCCAGGACTGTGGAGGAGAAGCCTGTGGCTGAGCTTTCTCATCTGAGCAGAGCTTCTGTTAGGCCAAAATTGTAATTCAGGGAAGGATCTGTGTAAGGAGGGACGAGTACAGCATCAAAGCAAGGAGTTGTAAATGGAAATCTTATTCACATGTGTTTTACCTCCTACCCTGGCATTGTTTAGTGCCTATGCGTTGGCTTGGACTGAATCCAATGAGTCAAACAACATTCTCTGTGTAATTATATGCTTAATGGAAACAAGCAGAGGTCTCCATGGCCTAGATTTGGAGAGGATTGTTTCTTAAGTAGTTGCCTCTGAGGATGAGGGGTGGGGGGAACATGCAGAAGCCAACGGAATGAAGTGTTGTTGGAAAGGCACCAATCATGGTGGGAATACATGGTCTAGGGGCACTGCTCTGCTCCCCAGCCAACTCTAACAGCAGTCAGGGGTTGCTTTGGCACCTCTTTGGGTGGCAAACAAAGAGCAAGAAGTTGCACCAAATGGTCATCTTGCGCTGTTGAGAGCCTGCCATCCTAAGCTCTGAAGGCAGATGGTCACATTGGTGCCAAAAGCCAATGCAACAGAGGTGACCTGGCTGGACTTGTGGTGACATGGGGTATTTTCACATCACCCTTTCTTCTAGAGGTTAATGGTCCTACAAGGGCAGCAGCAATAAATAAATGAATGTGCCTACCATGGAGCCTCATTACTGTAAAGCCCAGCGTTATAACCCAGTTTATTTACCCTGTATAAGCTGGGTTCGCATGAGGATGGCATGCATGAGCATCCTTCCACCTTCCCTTCCACTATCTCTGATGCAGCAACAGCAGGAGAACAGGCAGAAAGCTGGGCTTGGTAATGGTTTAAGCCCCTGATTTAATGCTGCTATGCAAAGCTTCTCTCGATGGAAGGGCTCTGCATAAATGTTCGGGGAAGGGATGTTAGGATCACAGACAGACACCACTGAGATGCTGGCCTAAGGCAAATATGCCTGTAGCCCTCTTGCTTCATGTTTTTCAGCTCGGATTTGCTGATCCGTATCAAAGTGGGCAGCTACATCATGGGGGAAGGAGGAGAGACGGTGTATACCACATATCCGACCCCAGGATTTTGGGAACAAGGTAAATGTGAAGGGGAAAGGGCAGAGGTAACGGTTGGGACCCCAGTACTGGGTTTAGGCTCAGGGCAATGCTTTCTCCTATAGGACTACAGAGGTAAAAACACTCCAGGAGAGTACTTGAGCAGTATATTAATTATGTCAATATTAGTTGCTACTCTCTCAGTATCCCTTCCTTAGCTAACAGATCTCACCCTTTTCCTGGCCTGTGTTTGCATTTTATAAGCCAGTACAAGAACTACAGCAGCTTTCCAGTTGGCCCAGAGTTTTATATAGGCTAAGCATGAAATCAAAGCATTTCACTAAGATAAGAAACGGCCTTGGTAATTTGGAAGTTTGGAAACGCATGTATTTAAACTTTCTTCATTAAAGCAAGCAAACAAACATGCAAACAAGGAAACAGCAACAAAAGCTGCAAATGCCTTTGATAGTTACATTTATTGCTAAACAGGGATACTAATAATATATTGGTCCTCAACCAGATTTTACACCAGTCTAATCTGGGAACGGCTCAACTGAAATCAGAGACACAAAGGAGATATCTACACTAGTAAACTGAATATTTTATTACAGTAAATAACAGTTTGGGACTGTTCCCTGGTACTGAGGCCAACTGGCATGGAGAACCCTTCATCTATATAATAAATCCTCCTAGTATCCAAAAGAGGGTGACTGGAGTCTTCTACATTTTGGGTCTGCTCCCTGGCCTATGCTAATGCCTGAGCCCTGCTTAGAAATTGTTTGGCCCAGGTGAAAACATTGCCAGGGACCTCTATTAATTGTTGTTTAGCTATTATTTAACAATATAAACCGTAACTCCCTGGTATTGTTTCATTTACTACCATAAACAGAGCCAAACCGGCAGCTGGCCAAGCCGTAAGGAAATAGGTACCTCCATACTTACAGTAGCTTTCAGACTGTTTAGTAAAACAAAATGTGCTTCTTATTTTGCTTGTAAATTAATTACACAAGCCATGAAATCAGTGTGATGTCCTGCTCTTTAACCCATGCTAGCAGTGCATTGCAGAGATCTAGGATGAGCCAGGTGGTGGTAGGCTCACAGGCCTGAACGGAACAATAATTGGAACCTTGGATTTGGTTTTTAAGGAAATCCCTACTCCTTCCCTTTCTTCCCAAGGTTATTGAGCAATGTAATTTTTCTCAGCATTGAATTTAATGTTCTTTATTCCTCTTCTTTCTTTTAAGAGTAAAAAGAACAAATGAAATGAAATGGATGTTTCATTAGAAGAAGTCCATCGATAGAGCAGATATCATTTAGAGCAGGTTGTCTAGGAGTAAAGGAGCACGAGCCAGAGAAGATATATTGCCAAGTTGCCTCCCCCATCTCTAATCTCTGATTTCAAGCTATTACATGGAGCCTTACAAATCAGCAAACAATAGGAACAAAATGAAAGGGCGTTTAAGAAAGAAAGATGTCATTTGGGGGGGATTACAGAACGTGAATGTGGTCTCTCCCAGCTCTTGGCAAAGAATGAATTGGAACCACGTTGTCGTCAAATCAAATATTCCTAAAGCACCCCTAGGGATTGTTTTGCAATTCTGTTAATATTTTAAAAGCATCCCTTGATCTCGCCCATGCCTGCCTGCAGCTATGATTTCATTACGTGCTGAAACAGATGTCTTCTCTCTCTCCCTTCTCCCCTCTTTCTCTTCAAGTTTTCACCTTAGTACGGTGCATTACGAACAATTGACTCTGAGGCCCATGAGCACATGGAATCCACCAGGAAACAGAGCACTTTAATCCTGCCATGTTTGCAGGACTGGCCTTTTCACCAGCACTGGCCAGCCATCAGTGTAAGAAAAGCCTTGGAGGAAAACCAAGATAAAAACATAACCAAACAAACACAAACTTTCCCTCAGAGCCGTAGGAAATGCAGAGCCATGATTGCTCAAAGCAGCTTGGTGGCCTGATTCTGAAGTCCCGTCTTCAAGCAGGATTCCCAGCATAAATTGCCTATACATTACTCGCAACTCTCTTTTCTGAATGAAAGCTGAATAAGCAAGGATTGGAAGGGCATGCCAATGGACGAATGAAAGCCGGGGTTCTTTGTACACTTTGCTATGAAAAGACACTTAGCAGAGACCTAACAGGATCAAGGCTACCTACCTCAGCAGTATTTACACTGCTGTTTATCTTCTGCATGGCTCACATGAAGGTGGGGCCTCCCTGAAGGTCAGGGCTGCGATTCTGCTTGACATCCGTAAAGTGCCATCCATCAAGTGAATAAATCATGAATCACGAGATGATAGAAAGTATGTCCAAGGCAGGTCAAATGCTCTGGCTCCGGCCAAAGAACAGGCAGCTGAACAGTGCTATTCCTAGCAATGACCCGTGCTCCTACCTATCCATCACCATAAAAAAGGATTTGCTTGTTTTCTGGCTAAGCTCTTTCTATTTAGAAGTTTCTGTTTGTTTTCATCAGTTCTGTGGTTCTCAGAAGTGGATATCACACCAAGGTGAACAGAAAGGTAGAATGATGAGAACTGTACTCTCATTACTAATAGAAGTTTCCATGTCAAACCCTGTTATGCATAAAAATGACTTCCCCATAAAAAAAAGCCTATAAAATGACCACAGATGGTGTGTTGGAAAGCAGAGCTCCAGTTACAGCTGGGGAAGCAGAGGCAAAGAGGAAGAAAATCAAGGGACAAACCCATGCGGTGAATCACTCGATGCCTCAGCTGGCAGCAGAACCAGGAACTGAACAGAGATGTTGTTTCCTGGTCCAGATCTAGTCTAAGTCTTGCAGTCTCAACTCTGAGATGTTCATGCTCTTCTGTCACTGCAGGGGAAGCATTATGTGCTGGAGAGCACATTTTCATCCCAAACTTGTAAGCTTAACAGCTAAAATCACTTCCTCCCTCCCCTTGCCACATGTCTTGGCTTCTTTTCTTCCTAGTTAAGTGTATTTAAATATGCAGATGCTTCAATGAACTCAGGAATGGATATTCCAATGGTGACTTCACATGCTCCTTTTAAATTTAGCTATTAAGCCATTTTCTTTCTTTAACTGTCTTTTAAATAAAACAGAGCTGGATTGTTGGACATTTTATCTGTATTGCTTCTAAGGCCTCATTTAATATGTAGACTGCAGGCAGCAACTCTCAGACATATGTTTTACCTCTCTAGAAAGACACCAGTCTGACAGCAGAGGGCTGGGCAACTTTCTAAGTAGAAAGCAGCCTGATTCACAGAGTGAACTAACTGCGGCTATTTCAGATCTGATTAGCTCTAAAGACCATCTGAAGACCAATCTGTCTCTGAGAGGCAGCTGCATACAGTAAGTTGGTTCTGGGGATCCTGCAGGTGAGCTTGTGTTCTACATGGAGGACGCTGTGGTCCAAGGACAATGCTTAAGGGCCCTGCCTGCAGGACTCAAATCTCAGCAGGAAACATTTTCATATCATTTAAGGAGAGAAGTTTATGCAAAGGCTGAAGGAGATTGCTCATCTTGCAGGCACGGAGAAATAAGGAGATAACAGTAATAACCAGGGGGAGCTAAAGAGAAACCTTCAGTAAGTGTGGACTCTTTACAGCAACCATGGAGTTACCTTCCCAAATCAAGAGAATCAGCCTCCAGAACAACGAAAGGACTTGAAGGTACAGAGAAGCTTAAAAAAATTGAGTGTGCTCCAGCATCTGATGTGTAAACAGGATTAAATTCAATACTGGAGCTGTAAAAGGGAGTAAAGGTTGCCCAGATGAAGAAAGGGACTGGCATGGTGGGGGAAATACAGACCTATGTACCAGGAGTGCTTGTGTCTTTAAGGTTCAAGCAGCTTGAGGCTGGCAAGCCCTAACAACCACTTGCCAACCGGCTGATAAATGGGTCAGATGCGTTCTGTCATGCTTGGCTGGGGATGCTGGCCATGAAACAGAGAGGGGGATTTGTGTGGAGTAGAAGGTCCATGTAGCCCATGCTGTTTATGTCACTGCCCTGTGAGTCATTGCTGGAGATAAGAAATGGGACCTTGAAGAAGAGCCTGAATGTGCAGTGGAGATAATCAGTCTATGCCTGCTGCAGTGTGATGCTCTTCAAGCTTCCCTTACGTTGTGACCTGAGCTGCTGAAATGCACGACAAAGAGTGACAGCAGGGTACTAGTGTAATGACCTTCTTAATTACAGCAGAAATATTGCGGATGCTTTCTTATTGCCTTAAAACAATAGCAGCAATGAAAGGTAGCTTTGTTCTGTTAGCTGAAGGTCGGGAGGAAGATGCACATATTCCAGAATTTATTTTGGGAATAGAAGAAACAGGTTAAGGAGACTGTCTAATATGGCATGGCATATTAGAAGCTCTGAGGTAAGGGGAAGTTGGCTTAATTCTTGTTGCCTTGTCCCAGATCATTAAAAGTTGACCTAGTCCAGCTCAATTAAGCAATCCCAGTGCAGGACATGAAAATCCAGACCCGATAACTAATAGAATTAAAATGGTTTCATTTTGTCTCTATAGCTCAATACCTGCAAACAGCTGCCTGAAATTCTCCTTTCGCCTTGCACACCTGTAAAACAGGTGGTAATCTTAAAAGCAGACAGAGACAAGGACTTCTCATTCCTGTATATGTGCTCCCCAGTGCCGAACACAGGCCATGGTTATTCTTTTTCTCCATGAATTGTTCCCTGCCTTTCCCTCTCTCAAAGAAAACTGCAATTCCAAAGACAATAACATCTCCACACTTCCTGCACTGTTGCTTGTTGATGGGTATGATTTCTGTTATGAGAAATGTGAACAGTAGTCCCTTCAGGCTACACCAAGGTCTCTTGGCTCTTAGCAGATGGTCCCAGCTGGTCTGTGACTCCCCAGCATTTTAAAACTAAACAGTGATGGGGTTTATTCCCTGTATTTCATTCCAACACCAGAGCCAAGCTATAGGACGCCAGCAATCGTAACAGTGGTGGTGTTGCTTCCTACACTTGATGTGAGATATTCCTGGGAAAGCAGATGGGGAAGGCAGTGTCCCCTTCTATTCAATTGTTAGACCTGGTGGCATCACTCTTTATAGTTTCATCATTACCTCCCACAGCAGTGAAGTGTGTGTCTCTACATGACTTTGCTATGAGCAGGCTTAGAGTGTGACATATATCCTTAGGTGGTTGCCAAAAGTATATCAGTATGCTGAAGAGAGCATGTGCAGAGGAAAGCTTAAAGGGAATAGATAAGAAAACCTGTTCTATTAAACACCATGCAATAAGAGGCAAGCAACAGAGACAAAGGGGTTATAATAACACAGAAATCTGAAGGATTCCAGTGTCAGGGCAAAAAAGGAATGGATAGCAGTGCTACTAATTAATTCAGAAGAAGGAGATTTCATTAAGAAGAAGAAAATTTCTGATTCATATAATGAAATATTTTCCTAATGATTAGATCAGGGAAGTAGAATAAAATAATAATAATAATTTAAAAAATCAAACTTCTGAACCTGGACTTGCCAAAGCACCACAGACACGGGGTGTTGTGGATAAATGAGCAGCCTCATGTTGGATTGGGAATGGAATAGCTTGGTAGACTCTTTTCCACTTCCTAAATTTATCATACTGTATTGTTCACAATCTGGACCAATGGTTGCAAAAGCTTGTCTCTGTTTCTCAGTACCCTAAACCAGGCAGCTTGGGCCTGCTCCCAACCACTTTGCCACTACCCAGTATTGTCAGGGAAAAAGAAAGCAAGCTGTTTCAATTTCATGGAGATCCATACCCATATCACAATGCTGTGGTACCCTCCACACAATCAGAATGCAATTCATTGACCCAAAGAAAGCCTGAACTCATTGCCTTGGTGTCAGAAGATCGATTCTCTGTAAGGAAAACCTCTGGAGCTGCAGAAGTGCTGTACAAGCCTTATCCCCTCCTCAAACATCTGCTTGTCATTTGTATGTAGTGTGGGCTAGATTCCTTACTCAATGGCAATCCCCAGCAGTTTGTAATGGGCCCTAAATAATCCTTAACTTATCACAACAGCTGCTGGAAGGCATCCCAGGAGGGTGGGTTAGATGATAGCTTGACTGAAGGCAGGAGATGCTTCTCATAGCAGCTTTGACGGAGAGGAAGATCAGAGCCACTGAGTAACATCACTAAGCTCCAAAATATCCCAGTGTTCTTGTCTTTGTGAGGCATATTCATTGGAGATCTGGAAGCCGTCAGCTTGTTCCAGCTTTGTAGTATCCTCAGGGAGGAAGCAAATCTTCTGCTGACTATGAAGATGTGCAGCTACAACTGCAGTAATCCAATAGGAACTCAGGAAGAAAAGATCTACCGCTACAGACAGGACACCAGAATGGAGGGACTTATAGTTGGCAGATGTGCACTACTTAGCATTAGTGAAGACAAGTAAACTTCACATTCATGAGCATTAATGCAGACTTTATCTGATCTACAGTATGTCTGTGCCTTAAATTTCCTCTAGACCACAGCTGGGTGTTAATCCCCTTTTCATGTTATACCCCTCTCTGGCAATGAATACACTTGTCAATTAAAATATGTTCTTTGAAGTTATTTCAAGCTTTCCAGAGTAAAGAAATGTGAAGTCTCAATATGACCCACAATTAATTAGGAAGGGACAAATTTGATCTCGTTTATGGGAGTGTAAATGTGTTGTAACTCTATTCCCAGCCTAGCACGGGAAGACATTTACTCTTGGTTGTTAATTTTTGTTAATCTTTGGCCAGGAAAAGGTTTACCCTTCAGCTGGTGCTCTGTGGACTCCATCTTCCTGGGGATTTCAGTGTCGCATAGCTACAAATGCTTTCTTTTAAATAAACTCACCCCCGAGACAAGTTATCCAGATGACCACAACATGGAATCTGCTGGAATATTTACAAAAAGAATAAAAATCTATCCTGTTTTCTCTCTGTCTTTTGAAGTGTTTAATCTCCAGACATTTCTGACCTCATCTGCACTAAACGTTTTTGGTGTGAGGTGGGGACAGAGGTGAAAATCACATGTCCTTATATTCTGATTTGTGCTTTTATTACATATGCCATGCCATCAATTAGCTGTTTATATCATGTATTTTGTTGTTCGTATCAATTGTTTGTATCTGATAACCATTTGCTGTACGTTATTATTTAAAATGACCCTGACTAAATGTGGTGTCTCTTGGAGAAGAATGCAGTATTGAAAGCGGTTCTGCAACTGCATGAAAGCTTTCACAGTGGACTGGTGACAGTCATAGACAAGTGCAGCTCAGCATCAAACGGATCAGCCTCTGCCACATGAGTTGAAGATACAATTTCTCAGATACAAGCCAGCAACCGGAAAGATTCATGATCATTTCCAGTTAAGTACTGATGGCAACCAGATCCTCCACACTTGGCTACAGATAGAGTTCGCATGTGGAAAGTCTAAACGTGGCGTGGAAATTTTGCTTGAGCA
Organism: Myiopsitta monachus; assembly: GCA_017639245.1. NCBI lineage: Eukaryota > Metazoa > Chordata > Aves > Psittaciformes > Psittacidae > Myiopsitta > Myiopsitta monachus. The sequence continues at coordinate 94,110,937 of CM029919.1, read as the reverse complement.
ATTAGAGATACCTCTTGATAAGCTTGCTAGTGTGTTACCGAGAAGACCTAGAGATCACCCCAAGGCCTGGCTGGATAGGGCTTGGAGCAACCTGGTCTAGTGGAAGGTGTGTTTGCCCATGGCAGGGAGTTGGAACTAGATGAGAGTTAAGGTCCCTTCTAACCCAAACCATGTTGTGATTCTACGATCATTTGAAGAAAAGGATGTAAGAGATTGTCCTCTAAGCTGATAAAAAAAGGAGAACAAAGTTCAGACTGATGTTCAAACTAGTTTCATTACATATTTGAGATGTCTCCAGTCATTGGAAAAGGCTGGGAAGATGCTGGGAGAACGAGGAGAGCAAAGCCTCGCAGCTGGTGTTGGCAAACACAAATGGAAAGCTGTTGCCCACCATTTCCATCTGATAGATTTTTTACATCATTTTATAAAAGAAAATAAGCACAGCAGAGAGAAAGTAGTAAGAAAAAGTTGATAGTATTTTACAGTAGCAGTTCAATAGTACAGCACTGCTCTGTCAACAATATAGAAAGAAAAACAGTGCGAAATCACCAGCTGAGTGTTTGGACATATTCCTTGACTATTTCATTAATCCACCTTCGTTTATTTTTAGCTTGATAGTGTGATCCACAGCAGTTGATTAAACTGTAGAGAGCAGTAATTTATTCAGCTAATGCGAAGTAAATGAAAGATAAGCACACGTTACATGAGTCTTGCAAAACTTGATATAATAATCTCAAACTCTGTGTGCCTTCTTCAAAACATTAATGAAGTATCATCACACTTCCATATTGAACTACCACCAGGTATTATTGTCAAGACTTGGAAATGAAAAGGATTAGAGGATTGGTGATCTCCTTAGGAATATATCTGGAAAACAAAGTGCATCAAGAACCCTTATTCACCTTTGTATTAATCCTGGTTTCATGCAATTACATTTTGTTGCTTTAAGAAAGCAGTGAACATAAATGATTTCATTTGGTATTCCTGTTGCTTTCATCATTGCATTTTACTGCAATGAAACTGCAAGTTAAAAAAACCTGAACATGTATGAGAAAATGAAAACCAATAAATCTCTTCTGCTATCTACTTCTCTGAGTGACTCTCTTGAATATTTCAATGCTATTTACTGATGTGGCATTCATTCCACCAGTGTAAATGGAAACAGGATCTGGCCCCCTGTTAGTGGATGTTTGTGTATAATAGTTTTTAAGTGGAAGCTGGTGGAAGAAAAAAAATCAGTCCATTGGGTGACTCGAGATTTATTTCCAATGGGCCTCCGCATTTTAAAGTGCTTCTAAAATCATATTAACTGAAACTCAAGTAGAACCCTGTGGAGCACACTTGTGGTGCGGCAGCTGCAATCGCAAGGCTTGAAGAACTGTGTTTCACAGACATATATACACAGCCTTGATGTCTCTAGTGCCCACGTAACGTTCTCCCTCTTTGTTTCCCCACATGGTTTCTTCTTTTCACCCATTTTTCTTATTGTATTTTGTTTTATTACAAGGGGAGGGGAAGGCAAACACAGCAGGTAACTCTTAGAGCTGCACCATGGAGACACAAATCTCAGAGGTGGTCAAGGCTCAAAGGCTTGCTGGGAAGCCTGTGTCTTTTGGCTTCTGCTCTCTGTTATTTCTTGATGAGCGCTCATCAATACTGCCTTTTGGAAAAGAAACGAAGAAGAAGAAGAAAGGGGGCAGCAAGGGTCTGATCTTTATGATGTCTAGTGGGCTGGCTCACTGTACAGCAGCTTAAATAGCAAGTCCCATAGTAGTAGAAATGCAATAACTTCTTTGTGCTATTTCTTTAAAGGAGCAATACACTATCAACACTAATTTTTTGCAATGTAACAACCCCACTTCTGAAACCCAAGATCTGCTTTTTGGACCTTCTTAAAGCCTGTTTTTATTCTTCCCCTGCTATCAGCTCTTCCTAAAGAAGGCCTTATTTAAATCCTTTCCCTGACTCAGTATATGGTTTTATATATTCTTTCATTACCTAGCTTAACTTGCCAGCCAGAGCTTTGAGAAAGGGTTTCAAAGACAGGCACCCATGTATAAGTGACCTATTACACTCTACCACTGCCCTGATGTTTGACCTTGTGCAAATCAATAGATGATGGGTACTGTTAAAAAGCTGTATTTGCCAATATTTAATAGTGCATGCTATATAAATATCACTCTAACTGCTGCTCGCTGTCATGGGAACAGTCTGTTTGAACTATATCCAAGTAGCAATAATGAAGTGGACAAGAACTTCCCCAGGTTTGAAGAACAACACAAAAATAAATGTGTGTGTGGGGAGAAAAAAGGTAGGGAAACAATCCAGAGAGATCAGGGTCAGAAATTAGTCTCAGAAAGTTGCAACAGAGGTTGAACAGTTCCATTTCAATGAAGGGCAACCTCCAAAAGTTTGGGAAACTGTAAGTCAGGCCATAAATTTGCATTTGGAAATATGATAAGTGAGAGACTTCAAATGCCAAACTACCATGCAGAGTACTAAACCACAGGCAACAAAGTGAAGAGCTAGAATGCACTGTACTCAGGAACTGTGTGTGGGTTTTTAGCACAGCAAATTCCCAAGATGTGAGACTGCAAAACATTGTAGCAGCTGTATCTCCCCTGAAGGAGAAGCCTAAAATTGGCTGAGACACCAAGCTTTGTGAGATGCTGAGGCTCTTTCCAGTTCCCATCCATCTGAGATGCTGTTTCCCTGGCCACAGAATGAGATCTGAGCACCGGCCTTAGTGCACCCCAAAGCAGAAAAAAGCAGGGGAAATTGTGAAATATGAAGTAGATGGAAAACCAATTCACTTAGAAACTCCAGGCACGGATCTGATCACTCCTTTGGAGAAAAAGGACAGCATCCTGGCAAAACAAACCCTGCAGGGTTTGTGAAGCTTTTGTTCTGTTACATACAACTTAATTGTTGGGTTTGCCTCTAACTTGCATTTCTGAGTCACTTGTTTTTAATTAGGCCTCTAATTGCCACATTTTCTAGGATCTTGCTATTGTGTCGCTGAAAACACCATCTATGTTCAGCGCTTACTTTCTACTGCTCTTATCCCGAAGAAAAAGCCGTGTTGTGGATGTATCCAACTCCACCTCTTTCTGCCTTGATTAGCAGAGCTGACTGTTGAGTGTGAACTGAGCACAACCCATTCTGTCTCCTTTTGTGATTATGTATCATCCTTTCTAAAGGTATCTCTTGGCCAGATCCCAGTCTCCTATGGTCCAATATACCAATCAGTGCAGACATTTATAGCAATATTGAATCACAGAAAGGTATGGAAAAGCAGAGGATTTATTTGACAAAAGAGCCAGGTGCATTGGAGCTAATTCCCTACTAGTACACTATTATAGTCATGGCTTCTGCCAGGGATAGGCAGTTTTCATTCCCCTTGGGAGCTAAGTGGTAGCTTTACCATCAAATGCTGGGAAAACAAGGCAATGAACGCACCAAAGATGCGCACTTTGGAAGCAATCCTGCCTCCTTTCCTGCTAACCTGCAGCAGCTCAGAGCTGCACATCGTCCCCTGGAGAATGACTGCCCATTGCTAGCACCTTGAGCAATCTTATCACAACATCCCAGCCCTGAAAGCTGCAGACCATTCTGATCCAAACACAGCCTTGGGTTGCTAACAGGACAAAGAACAGCTCTGAAAGGGAAAAACCAAACATAAAAAGCCGTGCTGGAGGAAAGCAGCATTTGTGATCTGGTCTCTTCTGCATACAGACTGTGGGCTGGTTTGGATTTGCACACTGGCAAAACCAATAGCAATACATAGGTCAGGGGAGCAAACGTGCTATAAGGGAGAACAGAAATAGGTTCATTGTTTTCCTCTGGCAGCACTTTGCAGCCACATCACTGCAGAGTGCATGATCCTGTGGAGTACAGAGCAGTAGAGATTTGAGTTCCAGGAGCCCAGGGCTGGGAAAGGACCTTTACCTGTTCTATAGATAGAGGCATGAAACACAGCATGGAAGAATAGAAAATACAGCAAAGCACAAGAACAAACTTAGCTGTGCTTAGACAAAGGGCTTCTGGTTGCTTCCTTCTCACCTTCTCTCCCATGACTGCATGGCAAGTAAAAACAGTTGTGCCTATAAATAGAGCCAACAAGGAAGGAGGACATATCCTGCATCATTCATGAACATGAGTCTCAGACGTTCTGCCAGAGCATAACTTAAACATTTACTTACATCAAAGTGGAGCACGATCAAAAACTGCAGGCTTCCCTCAAGGCTTTCATTCCAAAGAGAAATATAAAGGGAAATGCACTGTACTTCTGTTACTAGATGCATTGTATAAATGAAAATTAGTGTAAACAGTCTGGAGATAACTAAATATTAAATGTGCACAATTTATATAGCTGGAAGGAAAACAGTAATTGGTTAAGCTCATGAGAGAGCTGAAACTCCATATTCTATTGTTTCTTTAGCAAACGCAGAAAAAAAACTGGGTAAAAAGGAGCTACAGCACCATTCCTAGGTCATCATTATCACCCTGAATACCAGAAGGGACTGCCTTCATGTCTAGACCCCTACAGTCACAGGCAATTATATCATATGCTAAGACCCACCTAAATTAAGGCACTCGGTTGATGTATCTGTCTTTCCCCCAGGGATCAGCATAATCCACATCAGATGCAGCAACCCCACCCTGAAGATGCCTGATTTGGCAGGAAGGCTCCTAATGCAAACACTGAGTTACTCAGCAACAAAGCCAAGCCCTTGCCCACACAACATCCACTCGCACACACCAAGCGCAAGTCATAAATCACTCCTCCAGACAGTATAACAATGCAAAGACCTTTAGTACCTAAAACCACAAGAGGTAGAATCTACACTGGGCCACAGAGAAAAAACAGGGCAGTCTAAGGGCACGGCCAGTGTTGTAAATCCCCTGTCAGGGTGGGAAATATCCTGTGAAAATGCCTCAGTGGACCACCATCCCTCTCAGAAAAGCTTTGTCATCCCGGCTCATACTGCCCAAGGAAAATTCTTTCCCAGTCCCTAATCTGGAATACTCAGCATCCCTGGCACATCAACCTGCTCTGCTAAAGCTGCAATCTCCAGTCAATCAGTTAATGCAGTTAATGAGCAATGCACTGCAGACTTAAGGAGAGCCCAGAGGACTTGCTTTTATCCCTGGGGTGCTCCTGTCTACAGCCTTGCACAGCCTTCATATCTGAATGCAAACCTCTTCCTACTTATCTTATGTATTCTCCAAGGCCAGATATAAGTTTGTACAGTGCTGAGCATGTCCAGGCTTTGGTGCAACTGTAATGCATGTCTGCTAGGTTTTTAGCAAAAATTCCCACTGACTTCAGCAGGAGCTTTAAGAACAATAATTTCATCATGAAATAGGCAGCTGAAGTCAGACTTAGGTTTTAAATGTTTATAATTAGAGGTGCTTTTGGGTATGATGGGTGCAGACATGGGTAGATCTGTGATTCCTGAGTCAGCTCTCTACTTTTCTGACACAAACTCAGTTATGTGCAGCTCCTTGGATGTGTGGGTTTTGTTCTTTTCCAGATGAGGATTAAAGTCTCACTAAAATTGTCCTGTTTTTGTGAACTTTGAAGAACCATAAGCATCCTTCTGTTAAAAATATTTTTCCCTATGTTTTGCAAAAAAAATCCCATCTCTATCCATTTCTTTTTTACTTGTAAACCTTCTCACCTCCAGACTATGGCAGGTCAACAACAGCCAGCAATCTCTCTCAAAGTCAGTATAATACCTATAGGAAACAGACCTTATGGCTATAGGTCTAGCCAAAAATACCAGCTTCTTCAAAGGGACAACATTCAGCCCCATTGCAAATGATTCTTGCTGATGATCACTCTAGTGATGTTTGCATTGGGCTATCAGGTCACTGTGCAACCAGACACTCATCACGTATTTGCAAATCCCTGATGGAATTTGCCACTGTTCCCCATTTAAATGGTACAGTTTAGCAGCTTTCAACCACCAGAATTTGCCCTGATGGCAAAGATGGAAAGGAATGCACTTAATATGCCAGTGTAATACAATATGGGCCAGAAAATAACAAATACTATTATTATCTCTACATCATTTATGAGACCTGGAGAAATTAATTAGGTTTTCTTCAAAGTAACAAGTAAAGCTTATTCCTTCAAATACCTTTCTCTACTTGATTTTCCCCTTTAAATCTGTGTATTTTATACCTACCTATAGATAGGCAAACATTATTTTTAATATTAAAGCAATTATCCAGTAAACTCCAGCTGGTCCTACTCAACAATAAAACTAAACCAGAATATAAATTGCTTGCATGTGTTAAATTGAAATACATCTGCCCGTATATTGGTGTTGAAGGAGCTTTCTCAGGGTTTCTAAGCTCCAGCATTGTTGTTACTTGGCAAAAATAGAATAATCTAGTCCAACAGTTCAAGAATATTGAGGGGTTTCTTGCTTTTTAAAGAATGTCTCCTCATGAACCTATAGCTCCATATAAGTACATATAAGTAACAGGGATGAAGAGGTATCTGCCCAGCGGAAATGGAGGTCTAAGTTTAGAGTGAGTTAGTAGGGGATATAAAGGTTGAACAATGGAAAAAAAAAGATGGGAATTGTCCAGGGAAAGAGAAATTAAAGGAATGGACCAGGAAGCTGCAAAGCTGTGCAGTTTTGAAGGCGTGGATAACAAGAGAACTGAAACCATGAGAAGGACTTCCCTATGTTCCAATAAGAACAGTTTAAAAAAAACCAACTAGTATTTATGTGAAGCGCATTCTGCAAAGCTAGAAGAGATATGATGAAATAACAGGAGTGAAAAAGAAATCTGAGATTCAATCCAGTCAAGACTCCAAGGATTATCCAAATAAACTCTATTTATCACTGACAGTTGAAGTAGGAGTTGAAAGTGATTATGGTGATACTGCCTTCTTCCTTTCCCTGTCTCCCTGCTGACAGTTACACATAGCTCTGGTCTAGCCAGGGCAATTCATGTCATAATCAATGAGATTTGACACCATGTAGGATTTTTTAACTCCTGCTCATTTGAGCAATTCTCCATTGTGAATGGGAATAGAATCTTTGCCCCTCTGGAATAGAATAGATGAAACAGTGCACGTCCCGGGATGGTGCTAGCCATGACTGATGAGCATACAAGGAAGCAACACCAGAAGTTACTATTTGGCTTTAAAAAATACTTTCTCTTATCCCAAAAAAGTAAAGTCTCCAATAAACTACCACACTCCAAATTTCAGGTTTCTTTAAATGACAAGAAGGCACCCGCAGATGGACTTGGTCTTTCTTTCTGACTGAAATCCCACTGTAACAAGGATTCCCCAGGATACCTGCTTCAGATGCCAACTCTGCATGCAGGCGGTGCAATAGTCAAGACAGTTCTGCTTCCCTCTTTGGATGATGATGTATTTTTCAGCTACAATAACTGCCCAGTTTCCTGCTCCACACCCTGGCTGAGCACTGAGGATGGACAGAGAGTAACCAACGGTTTCATAGCTGACAAAGTGAATCAGATTCAGGAGACCTTGCCTACGTTCTTATCATTTGGAGTTGATTTCTTGGCCAGTGTAGTAAAGACTCAGAACACAAGAGCAAACAGAGTGTGACCTCAGGAAAGCCCTGTAGGATCATCACTTTTCATCTTGCATTACCCTTGTTCAGAAGCAAAAGCATCAAGGCAAGGAAGATGTGCATTTAAAGCACATTGGAAGTCATTAAATGTCATTTCATGGAAGGAGAGGAAGACTGCACCAAAGTCAACCTCACTAACCAAACAACTTCTTATGTTTGAAGAATTTTGCTTTCAGTCCTACCTTCTCCAATGAATCTCTGCCTGAAGTTTAATCATGCCCTATCACAATTACTCATTCTGTATCAGTAACACTTGAAGAGTTGGGCCATGTTTGTTCAAACCTATAACTTTATTCATGTTTTCTTATCTCATCTGAAAAAAAAAAAATGCTGAACTCCACAAAAAGTGAGCCAATTCCGTATTTTCTGTGCCATATAATTATTATTCCATATTCAATTTTCTTTCCTTATTACAGATGTATTTTACAACGTGTATAATCAGATACAAATAAAAATCCAATTGGATCAATACCAAAAACATATTTTCCAGTTAACTGTTCCAATAATTCTCCTTTGCTTTCTCTACCTATGTCAATGGATACCTGAGAAAACAACTAATGCAATTTTGCTGTGGGACTAAATTGACTTCCAAAGCTGGGGAGTTTTCAGTGAAAATGTCATTTTAGGAATTACGGAATAAATTATCCATTGTTATGTAAAAATTAAGCTTACTCATATGAAGCTTAACCAAGCCCTGCTAATAACTACTTGCTTCTAAAAGAATATGATGATCATAGAAAGGTGCTGATAAATCACAGCCTGTTTTCTTTTCCATCGTGACGCTGTTACTCACCCATATTTATAACATGCCACTGATTGAAGTGTGCATGTTTATAGGCTCTCTGAAAAAGTCTGATAAGGGCAGTGATTGGTGGTGGGCTACACTCCAAGCGTCTGCTGCTCCAAATTCCTTTTCCCGCTAATGCTGGAGCAGAGCGTTCTGCATCCTTCAGCAGCTCATTTGCTGTGCCCTCCTTGAGCGACGTGGCAGCGGGTGCCAAAGGAATGCAAAGTCATGCTCCTGCCTGCTGCCCTTTGGCTTCTTTATTTGCTTTGCACTCTTCTACCTGAATGCATAAGAAAAGGCTCTTTTAAAGACCTTTCCCTCCCTGCCTGCTCATAGCAGGAGCCTGCTGTATGGCAGTGTTACTCCAATTTAAGCTGGTGGGAGGGTGTACTCCTGGTTGCACCAGGTGCTGGGTTGGAGGGGTCTCCTTGCTGCCACGGTCTGAAAAGCTTCATTATTTCTTCCTCTTTCTCCAGTGCTCACTCCCCCCACTTTTGGCATGGTAATGCTTTAATTGCAGCCCAGGCTTAACTCAAATTCACCCTGAAAGCATTTTTAGCCTCTTCCAGAGCTGCTTTTCAGTTATGAGGGCTGGATGATAGCTTCAATGGCATATATATATATATATATATATATTATATGCACATATATATATATCCAGCTTAGCAAAACACTAAGAAAAGGTTTTGTTGTGCTTTCAAAGCTTTGTTATTAAACTTCAGCTTCTGCCAGTGCCACAGGAATTTTTCCAGAATATGAGGCACTGGAATGGGTTGCCCAGGGAAGTTGTGAATGCTCCATTGCTGGCAATGCTCAAGGCTGGCTTGGACAGAGCCTTGGGTGCCATGGTTTAGTGGGAGGTGTCCCTGCCCATGGCAGGAGGGTTGGAAGTAGATGATCTTAAGGTCCTTTCCAACCCTAACTATTCTATGATTTTATGATATAGCCTAAATAGCTTTTCCACTGATGGCTAATATGGAGGACAAATAGTTGTTGGGAATTCACTCATTATAATTTCAGCATCAGGATATCGTGGTGGGTCTACAACAGAAAACCAGCCCAGAACTTAGGTCAGTGCTGCCAAAGTTTGGAAAGCTGGACCGAGAGCTGAAACAAAAGCCATGCTGATATTCTGTTCTCCTGATAATGTCCTTCCATCAGTTGTGTGGCCCTGAAACAACCTCATCAGACGGTCGTTTGTCAAAAACAAATTTAGAGCCATCTACCATATGTAATTTACAGCCGTGGCTTGACAACATACTGCAGTTATCCCCAGCAGACACAACTGTTTACATTTTGTACACATAATTGGGTCTGGTTCAGTAACATTTTTCATTGGCGTGTCTGCCAAAATTATTAAGCTATTAGTACACGCTGAATCCGTGCCAAGCCAAATATTTGCCAATAAAAATGGCCTTATCTGTATAAATGCCAAAAAGGTTTGTGTTTTTTGGTGTGCTTGTGTATTTTTAAGACTCTACTCCATATAGATATATGGATGTGTAAATGTTTAACAAAGCTATGACTTGACGTTGATGTAGAGTATTAGATCTAGATAGCCCTGGATTTGGATGTGGCCCATGGGCTCAGGTCTCGTCTGCCACATTTTCTGCTGTGGCTGTAGAGGAGATATACAGTATCCAGTAGTAAAGCCATGGAGAAATCTTCCTAAATCACTTCCTAGCAAGGTGTGGAGGACTAGGCATCATATCCATGCAGAACTTGCATTCAACTTGCATTGAGGGAGAGGGATCCTTAAGTTGGCATCCAGCCCCAGCATGCGACACTCAGCCCACCCTTCAAACACAATCCTGCAACACAGTTCATCTCATCATAGCCACTCTGGCACCCATCCTTCTGTGTCACTCCCCAAAACGGGTGTTTAAATTCACATCCCATCTTCACTACCTACAAGGATTTACAGAAGCTCAGCGACTTGGATTTACATGAGGGTTTTTTTAACATGGAGTTTTGGCAATCTTAATGGGTGTCGCTTTTGTGACTGGTCACAGGGATCAACAGAAAAAGAGCAACTTTGTTACTGGGAGTTAAGGCTTCTTCAGTACTATCTGCGGCTTCAACACCGATTCAGGGAAATGCTTCCTCCAAAGCACTTACCCACACTGCATCGCAGCTTCCCAACTGAAGAGGAGGTGTGCTGTGTTATTTAAAAATGCTTCTTTTAAAATCTTGTGGAGAGGAAAATAGTTTGTAAGTGGCAACTCTTCAGGAAAATTCTCTCCCACCTCCTCAGAAATAGGCTGCTCCCTGTCATATTCTCAGCTCTTCTTGTTCAGACCATCAAAATGTGGGTTCCTCAAACCCTTCAATTCCTCAGGTGCTCTCCTTCCACATAGCCCATCCATGGGAAGCAAGCAATGACCTGAGCTCCCACAAACCTAAACAGGAGTCAATGTGGCTTAAATTTATGAGAAACAGGGCTGATTGTTAGTACTGAGCTTACTGTGAGGATAAAGAGAAATGCTAAGATAAAAAACAAAGACAGAAGCTTTGCTCTTTAATGTAAATGGACATCAAATATGAATATTTGTACTTATTTTTGGTTAGAAGATACGTAATCAACAAAAGAAAGGTAGGCTGCAGAGCCCACAAATCTATGTGACACAATGACAGCACCAGACCTCAATTCAAATAATGAAGAGGGTGAACATTTTCCACCCCCATTAAAATGTCTGCAATATAGCTATCTAAATGGTTTTTACAGGTGCATTTCGTCTTATCCTAATGTACACATATAAAATACATCAGCTAAAGAGCTCTGCAGAATTCTCTTTCCCTTCATGGACTGTAGGTGAAGTCCAGGGTGACTATAGCCAAAATGTTGTATTGTGTCTGGAGGAGATGGAGTTAAGTTTCCCCATAGCAGCTGTGCTTTCTATTGGTAGCTAAAAATGTGTTGATAGCACATCAATGATCTGGCTCCACAGTGCTCCACAGCATCAAGGGTACCTCTCCAACATTCCCCCTCACCAGGAGACTGGAAGTGGGAAAGGTCTCGGGAGGGGACACAGCCAGAACAGCTGACCCTAACTGACCAAAGGGATATTTCATACCATATGACATGGTCTCAGCAATAAAAGCTAAGGGAAAAGATGAGGTGGGGTGGGACGTTTGTTATTTATATTTGTCTTCCAGAGCAACCACTACACATACAGATGTATGAAATACAAGACTTTAATTCCTCTGTGCTTTTAAAGAGCACAACGAGAAAAGAACAAGTTTTCGTTAACATTACAGTATGGCATTTTTGCTGCTTTTTCTTTTAGTTTTTAGTCTTTTTTTTTAAGACAATCGACACCGAGTTGCACAAGTTCTCCTCTCTTTGGATGATATCCCCTTAAAGCCATCAGGCATGAAAGGATAACAAGTCATCTTTGGTCTCACCTTCTCTGTATTTGAAATAGGGCCTTTATCTTAATGTCCTCAAGTTGTTTCTCCTGCTATGATTGATACACCCATTAGCCATTGCTTACTTGCAGGTTTTTTTTTCAAACAATGTGCAACACTCATCAAGAAGCCTTAAGGTAACCTTTAAGTTATTTTTCCATACGGTAACCAAGAGACAGCATTGCTGCAGCGCTGGCTGTGCATCTATACAGTGAAAGTTGTGTAGCTGCACAGTAAGTAGCTCACACAAAGTGTAAGACTGTCTTGGGGAACGCAAAGAACAAGTGGATTCAATGAACTTAAGGGTCTTTTCTAACCTAGCTGATTCTATGATTCTGTGAAGACACCATGGCATTGTTGTGTTGCCTTTGGGCAATGTAGGGTTCAGCTTCATCTCATCTGACCTGGCTGATGTGTCTAGGTAAGAAAATGGTTTGACCTGGATTTTCCTCCATTCCCTTTAATTGGTGCAGACAGAATGGAAGCTCCTGAGGGTGGTTTCCTCATTAAGACTCATGAATTTCCCCTGGAGGTGTTTATATCTGGAGGAAAGGGGATTCATCCCATGAGACAGATGTCCCTTGCTAGTCTTCTAGACTCTCCTTATGTACAGAAATCAGACAGGAAGTTATGCTTCTGTGCTCAATTTAGCCACCCTGTTTTGTATGTTCACTGAAGGTGAGAAGAACTGGCCAGTAAAAATGTTGTTTTCTTTCAGAAATTTATAAGACACACTTAAGGATTTTTAGGTGAGATGAATACTGCCTCAAATAGGATTAAGTGGGTGATTCCAAGCTGTAACTCTTCTATTCATTATTTTACTCTATTGTGAAAATGTAAAGTCATTGCTTCTTCTAATCAGAAAAAGGTTATTAAAATCCCATGAAAAAAAGAAATGGTTATAAAAATTCTATAAAGCAAAGAACATGGGGCAGTTTTGCTGGAAGGGACTGCCCTGGCATCTCTCTCCTATGCATTACATCCCTACTTCTTCTCTTGCTCAGTTCCCACGGGCTATGCAGCTGCTCTGAGAAAGAAGACACCATCCTCCATGCAAGGGATGACAATCCCTTATCACTTGCACCTTTTCACCCCCGACAGCTGCTGACCATGAAGGGAGAAACCCTTGGAAAGGAACTGCCTTTATTTTATTGTAGTTTTTTAACATCAGTAAAGGATAAAGCCCCCCACCTGCCATTGTGCGGCTGAGTTTCTAATCTCTGGTGCCAGCAAGGCTGCTGGGAGCCGACCCTCAAGCAAGAGAAAGTGGACTCAGGCACACATGGGGCAGGATGGCTGTGCTGATGTGATGTGACACACACATGTCCCCACAGCACCAGTAGAGATACCTCCAGTTGCTAAGTGCTGAGCAGAATTCCTTACTTCACTCATGGCAGAAGCTCTGGACTGTATTCAGCATGCTGGAAACTGGAGTCAAAGTTATTTCACATGGTTTTCCTATGGGAATAAATGGTCAGGAGGTTTTAGTTTTAGTTTTAATGATCAGCCATAAGGAGGTGGCAACTAATCCCTAGGGATAACTCCACATGTCACTGCTGGCTCCAGCTATTGATAAAAGACTGATAAAAGACACAGAATAAGACCCTGCTCCACAGGCTTTGGAGCCAGTGATAATCTGATAATGAGTGCTACTTATTAGGTGCTTTTCCATGTGTTTTCCTTGATTTAGAGTCCAGGCCCTAAATACCAATTTGTTCGCATTATCAGCAAAACTGTTTGCAAGGCCTTTTGGAAACCAAGCAAGCAAACCCTTCCAGACCCCTCTTGCAGTTCTTATTTTCCTGGCCAGAGCTCATTTGTCTGCAGCACATTCAGGTGACAAGCCTGAGAGAAAAGTCACCTTCAGCTTCCGCGCAAAGCCAGGCACTAAATGGACTCAGAAGGTGCTGCACATCCACCACGTTTTGATGATTACCAGGGGCCTTTCCTCTCCTGACAATTAAGCCTGAAATATTGTGACAGCCGCCACTGGAGACTGAGCAAGGGGTGGCAGGAGCTGAATATCTGAGTATCAGAAGTAAAGGTAAAGAGCCAGAGCTGTGGGGGCTGCCAGTGGTTAGATCATTTTTAGATCATTTTACAGTTGAAAGCGGTGAGATAGGTGCTTAACTTCAGACACCAGCTGGAAAATGACCTCAGCTTTCTTATCTGTAGAATAGGTCTAATTCTATTTGCCTTCCTCCAGGGGAGCACGATGCGCTTGGTTTGCTAATGGGTTTGGGTGCTTCAGGCTCCTGAAGCTTCAATGCTCAAGGGCTGTGAGTACAGGTACACTCTGCCATACACCACATGCATCCAATCTATATAGCATGACAATGCCAGGTTACAGAGGAAAATCAAGTCCTGAACAGACATTTTTTCCGAATTAAGAAAGACTATAGAGGTTTAATGGAGTTTGAAAGAATTTCATAGACTCTCAGAATGGTTTGGGTTGGAAAGGACCTTAAGATCATCCATTTCCAACCCCCTGCTATGGGCAGAGGCATCTCAACCTAGACCATATCGCCCATGGCTCTGTCAAACCTGGCCTTGAACAGTGCCAGGGATGGAGCATTTAAAATGAAGCATCAAACATCTATATTCGGTTTGGTTATAAAAATACCAAGGAATCTTTAATGGGAACAAAAATCTTGAAGCTACCCCTTGACTAAATTATACATTTGTTCATTATTTATGTGATTTTCTGACCTACCTAAAGCTTTCATTTGTGCAAGTGGTTCTTCACTTAAAAGGGTGACTTTCTTCAAGGGTGTGTTGTACAGCACTCCCAAGATGGGTCCATTTTAATAATGGGTGCAACCACATGTGTTGAGATACTGGGATGGTCTCAGAGGATCGTCTAACGCATCTGTTTGTGAAGAACTCTCAGGCTGGTTAAACGGTCATTGACAAAGATAGATGTTTCAGTTTCTAGGATATGCCCCATGAAGCCAAATGTAGCCCGAGGATAGCGTAAAACTAGCCACTGATGGTGGCTCCCATATTGGCTTCGTCTGGGATAGAGTTAAGTCTTTCCATAGTTGCTGGTATGGTGCTATGCTTGTCTACCCGAGTAACCACTATGTGAGTGGCTGTGTATGGGTCAGCTGCCTACCAGGGCTAAACTATGACAATGGGATAACCTTGAAAATGCCATGTTTCAAAATAACTTTAATTTCAATCTTCAAAAGCCATAAGGACATCAAACCTTGTCTTATGGCCAGGAACATAGTCACTGGGACAGTGGAGGGATTTATAACCCATGACACTTGTCATCTGATGCCCTTACCTGCGTCTGCTTACAAACATGTTCCCATTATTTCTTACTAAGATATGCCTTCCTTTGAGTTCTGATCATATGTATAGACACATACATATCTGTTGAGAGGAAGGGGAACTTCCAAAGTTCCAAGTATCATAGAGTGCTCTAGGTTGAAGGGAACCTTTGGAGGCCATCTAGTCACAACTCCTGCTCACAGCAGGACCAAGTCTGAAGTCGGATCTAATTGGGGAATTAGATCAAGTGGCTCAGGGCCTTGCCCAAACCCATTTTTAATATCTCCAACGATGGGGTTTCCTTTTATGCCAGTATTTGACTAAACTCATTGTGAAAATTATCTTCCTTGTCTCTAAACAAAATTTTCTTGTTGCAGGATGGACCTGAATAAATGTTGGGATGCTTGAATTTAGTTCCTTAAAAGGCTCCCTCTAGGACATTGTGAGAGTACAAGTCTCCTTCAGACCATGCTCCCCACTTGCAAAGTAGAAATGATATTTCTTAACATATGCATTTTTCTGTCCATTTCATCTATAGAGAGGAAAAGTTGGGATGGAAAGTTGAGCATTTAGGGCAAACAGTCTCTGGCATAATTCACACTAACAAATAGTTCCGTACTGAAAATGCTAAGTGATCACGGTGGTGAGATATATATAATGGAAGCATGTTTTAGATGTTTTTGCTTCCATTAAATTTGGCTACTGGAAACCCTCAGAAATTTTAAAGTACATTCAAATCCACCTGGACAAAACTCATCTTGAGTTTTGAGAGAAGGTTTTAGGTATATTTTTAGTGCAACCTAGTTTCCATATCAGATAAAAGCCCCTCAGAAATCAATTATGTCTCCACAGTGAAATAACTTCAAAATGCCACACACGAAGCTCTCCACCATCATTAACTGGTGTGCAGTGTTGATTTTCACGCTGCAAAATTGAATGAAAACAGGAGTTTATCAGTGAAATGCTGAAATAGCCTTGAATATGGGGAAGTGAATGAGTATAATTGCTGATGGGTTCTTTTTATTATCAAGAAGTCTGATTATAGCTTCGTAGACTTAAATTGTGGCAAATCTAGGACAAGATCAATTTAGTATCTAGGCAAATATTTATATGAGGCTGGAGATTGGCATATATTGATCTGTTTATAACAAACAAAATTCTGTCTGCAAAATGCATTGGCATTGAACAATTCCCTTTCCATTATGCTCTTCCTCAACAGCAAGGAGCTGCAAGTCATGAAGAAAGTCAAATCCCAGTCAAACAGAGCTGTGAAGCCAAGCCAGTGGTTAAGGACCACCCTTTAGATGGAGGCTGATACATGCCAGGGTATGTATTGTAGATAAATTGATAACCAGCTCATGTAGTCAGTTTGAAATCCTGCAAAGCATTCAAAATGTCTATAAGAGCCTAATTTGTCAGGTTGGCAATTGTGCATGGGTAACATCATCCAGGGCAGAGCGTCAGCTTCAACATCCCGAGTCTCCCAGCATTCATGAGAGGTTGCCTTGATATAAAGTAGAAGAGCGTTTCTAACTTGTGGGATGAAGAAGGATCCTTGTGAAACTATGACCCTTCCCAACAAAGGCTGCTTTTGTTGGAGGGAAAGGCGGGTGTGGGGGCAGGGAAGAGAAGAGGCCGGATTACCTTTTGTTGCATTTGACAGTTGAAAAGGCCCTGGTGAATAATTGCCCTTAAAACTAACAAACAAGGAGAAAGAAAAAAAAAAAGGGCAGAAAAAAGAGAAGAAACCCCCCCTTTGACACCTCCCCACACACAATAGCTCCCTTTGACATAAAACCAAAATAAAAATAACTTGTAGCAGGAAAAATAATAACTTAATTTGACTTTCCTTTCTGCTTTTGGCAAGTGCGTGCACTCACAGACACAGAGATATAATTGGAAGGCTCTCAGTGTCACATTCATCTTAAACTTTCCTAGGCTGGATCCATTCAGGCAGCAAATCTTCTGCAAACTGCAACAAAGAATCAAGGGAAACTACAGCAGCAAAAAGCACACCCTTGGTTGAAGGCCCCTTTGTTTTAGACACAAAAGAGTAATTCCTGGTGAGCAGCAGTTGTCATCTGTTTTGCATACTCCTTATTTTGCTCTTAATTGGCATTATGTGGAAACTTATCTAGAAGGCCATGGGAACCAAAAGGCATCCTTTGCCTACTCCTGGCTTTGAACAAGCAGAACCCAATTAAAGCACAATTATCTCTCTTTTGCTATTAGCATCCTCATCTAAGAGAGAGATGCTGAGAAGCATTATTAGTCTGGGAGCTGCCACCTTATGAAAATTCTTGTAAAGGTCATAAATAAACTAAAGGAGGCACAAGTGGTGCAGGCTTCGGTGAGCCAAAGTGCAGTGTTTTTCCAAAGTATTTGATCTGGGTCTGTGGATGGTTTTCTAAATACATTTCTTTTCACCAGGGAGTAACTGACCTAAGATTTAAAACGCGCTCGTGGAGTTTGGATGCAAGCCTAGAAAAATCAATGAGATGGCCAAAGAAGAGTAAAAAAAGACACAGGTGTCTTCCCTGAAAGCCCAAGCTGTCTCAGAAAGCCGGGAACTTGACAGTTCCATCACTGTTCCTCTGGCATGACTATGGGAAAACACTGCAGGGAAATTAAAAGATCCCATTTCAAATTAGGGCCCAGGGTCAACTCCCAAATCCGCATCCTGCTGCTGAATATTGCAAAGCCAACGCATGAGTTCCTGAAACCCCTATATCCATAAGGACCTTCAGCAATCCGATGGCCATGATTTGGAGAGGCTTCCAATTACATCACTGTGGCAGTGTTCAAGGCTAGGTTGGATGGAGTCTTGGGTGACATGGTTTAGTGAGAGGTGTCCCTGCCCATAGCACGGGAGTTGGAATTGGATGATCTTAAGGTCCTTTCCAACCCTAACTATTCTATGATTCTGTAATTCTACATCACCCTTAGGTTTGTATTGCTGGGAGGGAGGGATTTGACACAATCTTTGAGGTGTCCTTGGAGAATGAACATACACTGCTCATCCCATTTACATATGTGCCTGGCTTTTAAAGACTTCAAAGATAGCTCGGCATACCTTCCGTATCAGAAGCTATCCCCAAGCTAGCAAACATTTGCACTACCACTCATCCTGTCTCATCAGCAGCTACTAAGAATACGCATGTGTCAGGAAACGTCACGCATTTTATCGCTTCAGCAAGTCATGCCATCACGAAGCAGTACATGTCCCAGTTGTATCCCTCAATATTCCCCCTGGATTTAACTATAGGTTTTATAATTAAGCAAGGAAACAAAGTCCTTTTTTTTTTTATTTTCCTTTTGGATATTCTACTGCTTTCTTTTCAAGATGTGTCAGGTCCAGCTAACATATTTTGGTAAAGAAGAATCCAATGCGCCAATGCAGAAACCAGAATACTCCTCTTAAAGGTGCCTGTCTGCTGCCTCACAGTACTGTCAGCAGTTTATTCAGTCATTCAGTATTGTCAGTCCAGTTCATTTCCAAAGTTCATTCCAGTCAGAATCATGGAGTGGTTTGCATTGGAAGGAACCTTATGATCATCTAGGGAACACCAGAACTGCACACAGTACTCCAAGTGGGATCTCACAAGAGCAGAGGGGCAGGATCATTGCCTTCAACCTGCTGGTCATGCTCCTTTGTTACAGCCCAGGACATGACTGGCAAAACAGTTAACAGAATAATGCCTGCTACCATCGCTTTTAGGATGCCATCAGCTCCTTGACCCCCCACAGCTGATCTCCTGCTTTCTTCCCTGGTGAGCTCAATGCTACAGCTACATAATTCTCCTGCCCAAACAGAAAACAATGCCACTGTCTATGTGCTATTGCTGTCGTCATTGCACACATGCTTTTTGCTTTTACCACTGTTGGCCAGTGCAATGGGAGGCAGAAAGACACTGTCCTCTGTCCAAGAGCCTCCTGGAACAGAGGAAGCTGCTGCAGACTCTCTAAATAAGATGGGCAGTTGCAAACAAGGAAAACAGTCCCACTTATATGCCCCTTAATGGATTTGTTCTATGATTTTTTGGAGCTTTTGATAGTGGAGTGTGCTTGCTATGGTTAAAGAGAGCAGAAGAGGTTCAAACAAGGGGGAACAACATGGAAATGATGCCAACTGCGTTTAACTATAAAAATACAAGATTTCCTCTGTTCCCCCCCATCATGTAAGATCCAGAGGCTGCTCTGAGAGCAGTGGAATAGAATGAGCAAATCCCTTACTCCCAGCACAAAGATGAAACCTGGAGGGAGACAGCTGTGGTGCAAAGGATCGAAATGAATTTTTTGGTTCAGATTTTGATGAGATTTATTGCTGCAAATGTTTTCCCTGGCAAATGTCACACCATTAAAATGCAAAAAAATACCCCCAATAGAATTAAGAAAATGAAGTGAAACTCAGAAACTCTGTCCAGATAAGTGACAGCTTGAAACTCAGTCCTCAGACTCTCAGGGTCATGGATGGCCTCCTCTGTAAGCAACTGTGCAGGAGAAGTGCTAAAGAGTCCTTTCACTTCTTCAAGGCCACCGCCTGTGACTGCAGAGCACACATAGGGAGCCAGGACGTTCTGCCAGTATCCTTCATGGTGTGGCTGTCTCTAACTGGGAATGACACATGGAGCACATTCTGCAGCTGAGCACTGCTCCGCACAGCTGCGGCATTTTTTTTGCACATGGTCTAATATGGGTGAATTAAGATCCTGTATAAAATAAGCAAGATAGTCTGCATTTGCCTGTTGAAGAAGCATCTTAGGGAGCCTCTCCCATTCTGTCCTTGATGGGACTGCCAGAAGAAGATTCCTCAGTGCCTTGTAATTACGCATAGGAGTGTCAATTCCTTAGCACAGTGAAAATGGAAGATTCCAGGTGAATTGTGCCTTGAACAGAGCAGCAACTCTGCATGAGTCTAGCCAAGCTATATCTTATTTTCCCCAAAGGACTGAATGCTCTGCAGATCCGAATGCATGCCTTAGGCATGCATCCGCACCTTCTATTTAGCAATCTCTGGAGAAAACAAATTGTTTCCATCATGCAGGGATAAAGAAACCTCCTGGAGCCAGATGTCCAGCTCAGACAAACATTTCTCACCCTCTGGATTCTCTGTTCTTGGGTTGCTGTTCTCATAGGCAGTTATATTTCTTGTTTCAGATTTGGAAGATCCTTGCGAAGACTTCAATGTACTGTTGCTTGTTTTTTCTGAGCTGAGCAGTAATTCAGAGGTGCTGAACTCTGTATTAAAATCTAAAGCACTTCTCTTTCCCAACAAGGCCACATTAGGTTAATATACTGCTAATAGTAAGTGTTCAGGATTATACTTTCAGCTGAGTCAGACTGTCCTTTGCTGCTAACAGGTTAAACGTGACAAAACAAAGTACATGCTTCTTTGCCTAAACCAGATAAGAGTCATGTCTGCTTGGCATCCAGAGCAGAAAAATAAACTAGACTTAATTTAGCAACACAGGGAAAAAGGTGACTGCTTCAAAGGCACATAAACCTCACCACGTTTATGATTGTCCATTATTATCACTGGTAACACTATGCTGTTATTACAAAACGGAGTCAGGGGAAGGATCTCACCTGTTGAAGAGTAGTTTAAATTGCCTTCCTTATTTAAGCTTGCCCTTCATGTTAGGATTTAATAGGAGTCCTCATAGGAGCTAAACACATGCTGAACAGCTTTGCAGCAGCAGTACTCAAGGGTGCTTTCTTGTACCAGGTGAAGACAGATCCTATAACTCACTTTCATTTGTTTTTCCATACTTCTGTGTTTTGGGTTATCCTGTTGCATGAGAGATGAATGCCCCTACTCACCTTCCTGTTTGTTTTGCCTTGTGATATGCCACGTGAGAAACCCCAGTGAGAAAACACACAAAAACCCAAACGTCCCCAGCAGCAGAATCGAGGATAGAGTCATACATAGTTGAAAAATTATCACTGAAATGAGAAGAAAAAGCTCTGCTTTTTCATACAGAGACATTTAATGCTTTCTTATGGAATGGAAAGCGATGTTTATGCACTCCGAAGTGAATTTTGCTCCTTCTCCCCACCATCCCCCCCACCCTCTCAGTCAAAGTCTAATCAGAGTCTGTATATTAAAACAATTCTAGCCTGGGACAGCCAGAGCTTTTGAAAGCTTTACCGTTAGCACATATGAGCCAAAGTAAACTGAGATACAGAGTTCCCACATGAAATCAGCACTCCATACCATGGCTGGCAGTGACCAACCAGGGCTTGCACAGAGGCTATAAGGGTGACACATGCTGCTCAATTGCAGCTGCAAAACAAGGAGCATCAAGGAGTTTTGGCTGTGTTACAGTGGGGTTCAGACTCGCCCTGGGACAGTGTTACAGTGCTAATAGGAGCTACATATCTGCTGCAAGGGGGAAAGGTATGTAGCAGTGGAAAGGGAACAGGATTGCAGCAGCTGTCATTGCAGCATCCGTACTGTCCAGTGTCACTGTCTGTGGCTGTAGTACTTCGATGTATCAGTTGCATTGGTCCCATAGAAATCATAGCATATTAGGAAAAATCCTTCACTGAAATGACGGTCAGGCATTGGAACAGGCTGTCCAGCACAACGTTGGAATCACTGTCCCTGCAGCGTGCACAAACCGTGCAGACGAGACCCTTTGTGACACAGTTTAGTGACTGTATTTGTCAGTCCTGGGGTAATGGTTGGACCTGATGATCTTAAAAGTCTTTCCCAACCTAGTGGATTCTATGATTCTATGGTCCTGGCTGCACTGGCCCCATGTGTGGCACTGGTAGATCTCTCAATAATATACGTTATGAGGTCCTGCAGAGATCCATAAGGAAACCCTGAAAGAAACTCAGTAAGATCCTGAAAGCAGCAAAACTGTGTTAGAACATCTAGATGAGCACCTGTTTGTGGAGGTGGGTGGTATGTATACAAGGTGTTGCGCTGTGCAGGCTGTGGATTAAGCCTATGTCATTAACATGCTCCAAATAGCACGTGTTTTTCAGAAGAAAGATACTATGATATCTTTGTGTATTATTAAACATATGAGGAGATAAGCAATAAGTATCCCTAAGGGGAAAATTTCTCCGAGATACTCCACATCTGCAGCTAAAGGCGTTTCCACTTCTATGAAGTTACCTCTTCTTTCCAAACAGAGTAATGATGGGATATTTGTTACGGCATTGCTGTTGTGTGTCAGTTCTTTGGAGGGTGTGAGATCACATGTCCTGCATGTCACAACAGGAGGAACAAAAGCTAGGCTGAAAACAGCTTTCTGCTGCAAAGCAAAAGAAAAACAGTCTGATACGTCCAAGAAACGCAGCTGCAATTTACTCATAAACAGGGGGAAAAATGATTGACTGACAACGTACAAAGAGTTCCCATACTAAACTTCTGATTTCATATTGGTTTCTGCACCCACCCTTCCGTGTACCCCACAGCCAAGTTGCTAATTACATCTTTCCTATTGTTTTGCCAATTCCTCCTCTGGCAAACAATAGGAGGGGAGAGGATTATGGAGGCTGATGCACTTGACAGCAGAAATAAATAAGCAAATGAGTACACAAATAAATAAATAAATAATGCCTCCACTAGTCACAAAGAAGAGCCTATTTCATCCTGCCTCCAGTATCTTGAGCCAAACGTGAAGGGTTATCCAGGAAAAAAACATGATGATCTGGTGCCTCAGAGAAATAAGTATCAATTAATTCTTAATTAACATGGCATGACAGATTGATTTGAATAAATAGAACCTTTTAAATGAATGTCTTTCTATGTTGTGGGTTGAAACAAGATGCCTTGTGGGATGACGAGCAGCTCCCTATTATAACGTACCATGCTTAGCACTGTAGCACCTGGAGGCTTTAAGTGCATCACTAGCCCAACGTGTTTGATGCTGTATAAGTATACAGTTGGTAAAGATGCTTATCTTGGATTTGTAGTGCAAACAAGAAGATATGCTATGGAGATCCTGTGACAGGTAGATCAAGTCTAAGAAAACAGGGAATTTAAGGAAACTTGAAAAGATTAGCAGTTTCTAATTAGCTGGAAAAAGGGATTTTGTACAACTCCTCATCCCCCAAAACTTACCTATATAAAGTGTTTGTAAACATCGCAAAATAATTGAGAGTTGCCTTATAGGGTTTAACAGGGAAATAGATAAGAAAAGGGTGCACAGGTTGCAGCAGAATGGCGTGAAAGCCAAAAAAAGCAGCCAGGGTTTTCAAGTTGGGGAACCTAATGCCAGCCAGCTAATGCTATCTTTCCTCACCTGAGTACAAATAGTCTGATCAGCAATGAGCCACAGTTTCCATTGAGAGCTGCAAGTGAGCAGCAACTCTGAAGATCACCCGTTTCCACATCAGTGCCGGCTGCTCCAAAGCAAAGGTGCTGGCTGAAAAGCACCCTGAGAAATACTTTATCTACCCTGAGGCATTTTATTCCTTTTAAGGAGACAGTAAAATAACAGCCCCTACTATTTGTACTGTTCATGCTCACTTTCATTGCTTTTTGCAAACTTGATTCAGCAGTTTAGCACAGAATACCTGGGAGGCAGCTATCAACTGACCCCTTGAGGTGGAGATGTGATTGCCACACATGGCTGACTCCACTGCCCAGTTATACATAACTGAGTAAAAAAATCTGTGATTCCATAGGAAATCATAGAATCATAGAATGGTTTGGGTGGAAAGGACCTTAAGATCATCCAGTTCCAACCCCTTGCCATGGGCAGGGACACCTCACACTAGACCATGTCGCCCAAGGCTCTGTCCAACCTGGCCTTGAACACTGCCAGGGGTGAAGCATTTGCCAAGTAATTAATTAATTAATCGATCAGGTAAATAATTGATTTGGGGTCTGTCATTGACTCTCTGACCCTTTGTCACTAATCAGATCAGCTAGCAGCAAAAAGGTGACTAAATCCGTTAAAGTTAAGCAAAACTGAGTAGCAATCTTATTTGCAAACAAAGCTCCAGGTTATGTTGACAAGTAAGAATTCACCTTCAGTAAAAAGTCACCCAGATGTGCCCGGTGAACTTATCCATCTCTTAGTAAAGAGAGTTTGTCATGTTCAGTTCAGCAATTAGAGGAGTTTTAGAGATTTCCTCTCCTTTTCCTTCCTCCGCTCAGTTTGCTGTAGGCTGTCACCTCATTATACGCTTCCCACTTCCCATGAAAAGCTGACTTTGAAAACACTTCTTTTCCTGACTACTTTTCACTTCCTTCTTTGTTTTCCTTTGATGCACAGTTTTTATCTTGCGGTGAGATCTTTCACAAGGATCAACTTTATGAATCCTGGCTACAGACACAACATTTCAGCTCATACCAGCCCTAATACTTCCAAGCAACCAAATCCCAACACACTGTATATTTCATTGGAGTTGGCTAAATGTGCATATATGTGTGTGTATATATATATACACCATATATATAAAATATATGTGTGTATATATATGAATACATATCATATATACATTAAAAATATATGCGTGTGTATATATATAGGAGACAGGGTCTGAGCACCCAAGGATTGATATGGATCATTATTATTATGGAAAGAAGCTATTTAACTCCTTACAGCAGCAAGTGGTTTCTCCCCAGAGAGTAAGGAACAAACTCCTGGACAAAACCTTGCTTTGGGAAATGCCCTTTACCGTTTATGCCAGTATCTGTACAGCCCTGCGATTAAAACACTGGTGTTCACTAACTGCTTCCATCCTATCTTGTAAGTCAACATAATTCTGCTTCAGTTTCATTTAAATACCACTCTATGTTCAAGGCCATGAGTTTTAGAAGTCCCTTTACCATACTCCTCGTTTCATCATTAACAGGCATTTCATTCTCTCCATTCATCAATCATGTCACAACTTTCCAAGTTGAGGTGAACATTTTCTGCTTCTTTACATGAGCCTGTAGGTGCCCCAGCCCTCATCTGTAGTGCTAGGTGCTGTATATGCTAGCCCTCACCTGTAGCGCTAGGTGTACGCACACCTTCCAGGTGAAAAGCTCTTAAAATCTGAATGAAAAAGGTAAATATTAAAGAGGTAACTTTGAACCCATGTTACAGATGAAAAATAAGGCCTTAGGGACATTAATTCCTGAAATCATCCCATCTAGATCTGGACAACAGCCATGCATAATACAGGCGTCTAGTTGCCCTAGACAGTAGTCTACATGGAAAAAGAGAGCAGGAGAGAGACAGATTTCTGTGCAAGCAATTCATGTGCCTTATGCACTAAATATTATAGAGAGATCCAGTGTTCTCTCACTGCCTGTACAGGAAGACTGGATTAGTCAGCACTTCATTTAGGTCTCAGAATCCGTTATCAAAATATCCACACATCCAGCAATTTCATCACCCATTGAGGCTTCCTGGGGAGAAGTCTAACCACATCATCTTTCCCTACTGCTAATTCATTCCCTACTTAATTTCTGCCTACTTCCCATTTAAAATCCACCCTTGCTTTCTAGCCTAAATGTAGTTCCTGGTAACTTTGTACCATTTTGATTCTGTCCCTGGGGGCTCCCTGGTCTCTTGCTGTCTCCACCTCTTTCTATGTACAGGATCTTACCAGTCTCATTCAGGTGAAAACTGTCTAACATAAGATTTGGAGTAGTCAGAATGGATTTATGAAGAACAAATCATGCTTGACTGGCCTCTGGCTGGACTTTGTGCTTCTAAGGCCAGTCACTGGTGATGTACCTGAGGGCTTGATACTGGGTCCAACACTATTAAACCTCTCATTACTGAGACCTGGATGAGGCAGAATACACCTTGAGCAAATATCCAGATGATACAATACTAGAAGGAGTGGCTGATACACCAGAGGGTTGCACTGCTACTCAGAGGGACATGGACAGGCTGGAGAAATGAGCCCAAAGAAATCTCCTTATGTTCAACAAAGAAAATGCCAAATCCTGTCCTTGGGAAGTAATAACCTCAGGCACCACTTCAGGCTGGGGACAACTGTTTGAAAAGCAGCTTGGGAAATAAGGACTGGTCCTGGTAGACATTAAGAGCCAGCAGTGGGCTCTTGAGGTGAAGGATGAGAGTGTCCTGCGCTACATTAGGCAGAGCATTGACAGCAAATTGAGGTAGAGGATGCTCAACCCGTAGTGGGACACATCAGGGTGCTGGGTCCCTTTCTGGGCTCCCTATTACAAAAGAGACATGGACATACTGGAACAAGACGCATGAAGGGCTACAGAGCTCCTTCAGGGACTGGAATATCTTAATCGGAGAAGAAGAAGAGAGAGCTAAGTGTTTTATTAATGTACATAAAACCTGATGGATGGGGTAATGAAGATGGAGACAGATATTTCTCATGGACTTGGCAATCCTGGGGTAAAAGTTGGACTTGATCTTTTTCAACCTAGCTGATTCTATGATACTATGATTCAGTAGTGCAGAGCAACAGGACAAAAGGCTATGGGCACAATCCAAAATATGTGAAATTCCATTTAAACATTAGTAAAACCTTATTTGCTCCGAGGGTGGTTAAACACTGGAACAAGTTGCCCAGAGTGGAGTCCCACTCATTGAGTTGCTAAAACTTCAGCTGGACACAGCGGTCTCAATATTGCTTTCTGTTCATTTGAGGAGTCCTAGCCATAATCTCCAAGCAACCTTCCACCACCGTGGATAATGTCACCATACTGTCATATGCCCAGAACCTTACTATCAGCTTTGACTCATACTTCTCTGTCAGATGCCACTTCCCAGTTACATCCAAGCCTTGCAGATCAATTCTTTGTAACACACTTAAGGAAACACCTTTCTTCTTTATTACCCATCTAGGTAAATCTCTCATATCACGCTTTATCATTGAATATCTTAATTACTGCAGAATCATTTTCATTTTTCACAGATGTAAATTTGCCCTGATGATATTCCCTGGACACAAAGGCTATTTTTCCAGATACAGCCTTGATTCCCCTTCCCTATTCATGTCAAAACCAGGCTGTGCGCACCCAATCAACCCACACAACCATTTTCCACAGTCCATGTGCCGGATTTTTAAATGAGTGTTTTTGCATTTTCTTCCATGCTGCTCCCCCAAAATATCTATAAAATAAACTTGTTATTCTCTTCCTTTCTCTGCAGTAATATCTAGAAAGCAGGGACAAGGGCCAGGTTGCAGATGCTCTATTAGCATTGCCCATCGTACCGACTAGCACTTTCTTATTACATCTGTGGGTCTCCATCTGTCTGTTACTATCCATGGCTTCTTGATTTGTACTTAAATGTAAGTCATTTCATGCAAAGAATGCCTATGCTTCTAGAGTGCCTGGCACAGTAAAAAGGAGTCCTTGACTGGCACTGTAATGCAATTTTTCATTGTCAGATTATAAGAATAAACACAGATTAATAATAGATTTGTTCTAAAGAAATCACTGAAATTCCAATGAGAAAAATGCGCACAAGAAATATTACAACTACCATAATTTGATTTCAAACAACAAAACATCATTAATACGTCCCAGGTACTGGAATTAGTACTTACTTTTTGTAGTAACCGTCTTACAAAGATCTAGGAATAATCCATCAAATACTTCTTGTAGGATACAATTTTAACCTGGACATGTGTTATTCTCAGTCTACCTGTAAAAAGACAGAGACATGCACACAAAAATTAAATCAGTGTTTTCTTTAGTGATTTGTAACTTATTTGGTACCCAAAATGGATTAAAAGCACTTGCTAACAGGTAGACAAGGCACATAAACCAGTCACCTATACACATGTTGTTTGAGTGTAACATCGCATCAGAATTGTACCAGGGTATACTTAGCCATCCCATGGAAATAAATGTATGTGTTAGATACAAAGTAAGGCTTTCTGCACAGCACTTAGAATTAAATGTCTGTCCTTGGTTAACTATGCAAACATCCATCCCTTTGCCAAAAGAGTAATTTATCAGTTCCTCAGCTGTAGTTTTAAGGGTTTCCACTTAACGTGGTAGTTCTTCCTTTCCTGTTGTGTGATTTTGCAGTCCTCAGAAGGTGAAAGGATCTTTTTATTTATGTAGTTACCCCAAATATTTCCTTCCTTAAATCTTTAACCTTCAATATAGTGAAATGACTAAGAACTTACACAGATGCTCCCTGTTGTACCTGTGTACCCACATCAGTAAATTCTGTCTTTTCCGAGCTGCTTGTGGTATTGAAGAGCCCCAGTTTAAAAGCAATGATGCATCTGTGACAAACTTGTCACAAGCAGGAGGTTCAAAGAAAGTGTACCACAGCACTGGGGCTCCTCTTCTCTTACATCTCTTATTAGTTTATTAGCCTCAAGCTCCCTCTCTCAGGTCTTTTCTGTGTCTCAGGAAGACAAAGTCTGATAGTGACCGGGGAGGTGGAGAAGAGACCACAGCAACTGCATGGGTGCAGTTTCACTGAAAGCCACATTTGTCAGGGCCAGCAACTTTCCCAGGCTACCCATTTTGCTTGCTATTCCTCTATTTTACATGCACTCTGGTGCACAAGGTCTTGCAGAATTGGAATAAAATGAGGAATCTGAATGAAGTGATCACGCTATTAAAGAGGTGGGCTTCCACGTCTTTCCTTGGCAACCTGTTTCTGCATATATGGTCTGAAACTCCATTGACCTTTTAATCTTGCTAATTGTAAATGAATTTTGAATCCAAGCTGTCCACTGGAAAGGTGCAAAGGTCACCTTTAAATAGCTGCTCTGCTACATTGCCCTTTACTCCATGGTCCACATCCTCCGGCTTCCTCCCATTAATTCTGCTTCTTGAACAATTCTGCTTTCACTGATTGTGTCCTTACGCAGATTATTTCTTCCCCACATGCATTTTTTTTCGGAGCTGTATCTCATTTTGGCATTTCCTGGTTAAGGTTTCTAATCTCTTTATCTTCACTGATTTATGCAGTGCCTCCCAATTTGGATCATCTGTGATTTTAATTAACATGTACTCTTCCTGTCTTTTGGCTAATGAATGAAGATGTTTAAAGAAGACTGGACTCAAGACTGCTCCCTGATGTTCCCCCACTAGAAAACTCATACGATTCAACACATCTCCATTTATTATCTCACTTTGCTAATGGCCCTGTGGATGGTTTTTAATCAGCATCACAGGGTCCTTATCTAAGCCAGTCTGAATTAATTTTGTGAGTATCCTCTCTCACTGGTGTTCACTTCAACAAGAGGGAAAACAAAAGCACAAGAGGCCATTGCTCAGCAAAAGGCTTTTCTGGGAGATCTGAAAATGAGGAGGAGGTGAGAATAAATTGTTCACTCTCCTCTCTCAGAATTCTGGTACACTTATGGTCCCCCACCGCCATAATATCTATACTTCTCCTAATTTTTAATGTATGTATTTTTAAGCTACTTGTCAAGGTAGGGAAATGCTGTTATTCCCACTTTTATGAACAAACTCCAGCACAGAGAGAATAATGAGGTGGTCAGCTCTGCGCTTTTAGCAGTCATGGTTACAAATTGAGAGGTTATGGTTGCTTTTGCATTTTCACCTCTGTGGATGCCTGCCTGGGTATCTCTGGGATGACTGAGCAAATGAATCATCAGAGTGATTTAATTTCATATTTAAAACACAAAATAAATTAAGAAATAATAAAAATCCATGTTTATATGTCAGTATGCACATATCTATATCATGAAGACAGGCTGAGAAAGTTGGAGCTGCTCAGTCTGGAGATGAGAAGCTGCATGGAGACCTCAGAGCAGCTTTCAGCATCTGAAAGGGGCCTACAAGGATGCTGCAGAGGGTCTCTTCATCAGGGACTGTAGCAACAGGACAAGGGATGATGGATTCAAACTTAAACCAGGGAAGTTTAGGTTGAATATAAGGAAGAAGCTCTATACTGTGAGGGTTCTGAGGCACTGGACCAGGTTGCCTAGGGAAGCTGTGAATGCTTCATCCCTGGCAGTGTTCAGGGCCAGGCTGGACAGAGCCTTGGGTGACATGATCTAGTATGAGGTGTCCCATTCTATGATTCTATGATTGTATGACCTGAATACCATTTTGAAAGACTGAGCCAAACTAGATGCACAATGATGCCAAAAAAAGTGAGCATCAGGCACCCAGAGCACACTAGTGCTTAATCCAGATCACAGTATATAGATTAAGACATAGAGTGATATCCGCTGCAGATTTGCAAGTTATTTGGACACTTCCTTCTCACTCAGTTGGGTGTTGAGATATTTGTGAAGACCTGGATCGAAATGTTTTCCTTGTTGTTATACAGGAAGTTTGCACTGGACTTGAACCCAGATCTGCCAAGTTTAAACTGTGCTCCCCACCTAAGGACATCTCTCCTATCAAGAGGATAATAATGTCATGTGATGGACATTTAAGCTCCAGTCAGTTTTACGACTACATTCTTTTGTTCCCCCCAAAGTAGGATCTCACTCCGTCTACACGCACAACTCCCTCCACTATCATCTCCCAATAAACAGTTTTAATGTGGCATTCACATTCCTTTTGGATGAAAATAAAAGTCCCCTTTCTGCTACAGGGCAAAGGATTAGGAAAGGTGTTTGCAGTATGGACTTACTTTACGTGGGTTATTTATTTTCTGACATATTAACTGATGTTTCTGATTCAGCTCTGAAATATCCTAAAAAACTTTAAGTTATGTGTTTGGGCTTTTTTTTAATAAAATCCAGAAGGATCAAAAAAAAAAAAAAATTCCCTTTTTCCTCCCACCCCCCTCACAATCGAAACTCATGGGGGAAAAAAAAGAAGGAAAGAAGAAGGAAAAGGACCAAATTTATTTCAGGAGCACCAGCAGCCATAAAGAAATTAATCATGAGCTAAGAAATGATCTAAGGGAGCACAGAGGGAGGTAAAAGCATGAAGAAGACGACTTAGGAAAATATTTGCAGGAGCAAACTTTATAATTACTCATTATAGTTTTTAAACACATGTCCAAATGAATAGGTGTTCTTGCTTCTGCTACTTCCCACTAACACATTTAGTGCAAAAAGACACGGAGGACAAAATGTTTGTCACCAATATTCTCCTCATGTGAGGAAATAATTACACAGGTTTTTTTCACTCTACGTTTTTAAACACAGCCAGGTTGGAAATGAATTGCCTTTGACTTGCTAAAAATAAGCCTAAGAAACTTAATCTAAGTCCATCGCCGGTGCAATTTACGCTATACACAACTTCAGTGAGGTGTAATTAGCAGTGCATTGCAGTAATTTATTATTGGTTTAAACAGCCTGAACAATCAGGACCTTCCAGCAAAATGGGAATATGGGAAGCTGTGTACCAGACATATTATTCTGGTTTATATTAATTCAGTTATTTTACCTTCAGTGCACATTCGTCTATCCATACAATGAGAATGCTCCATTGAGAAGGACTGCTGAATATTGAACCTTTGGCTCAATATGAAGTATGAACTCTGAAGCATAGCTGCAATAATACTTCCATTTGCATTATGATGATTAACATTCCTCTGAATAGGAAGCATCCAGTAATATTAATTGCAGAAATAGTGAGATTCCAGTTGTCATAAATCACTGTGCAGTGTAAAGCAAGCTCTCCGAAAACTTTGTAGAAAAATAAGGTTTTGTGTGGGTTTTAGAGTAAATTTCAACCTCATTTTCACCAGGCTTTCCCATTTGTGTCTGTTGACAAGACAGTAATTATGCCTTTCTCTTGATTAACACATTCTTTTCAGTAAGGTCCCAAACAGTTTTCACGTGAAAGGCTGAATTCAACAGACCATGGTTTTTCTCATTACAGACTAAGCATTCACCCACAGTTAATTTATCTCACAGATACTTCCTGTCTCATAGGAAGAAGGGTGGCCTTGAAGTTAATGCTCATGATTTGATCAGAAGTTTTCTCCACAGCAGTTGAAATTAATGCCTTTTCAAATATGATGATTATTGAATTCATTTAATGAGTGAAAATAGGGGGGGTAATGGTTGAATGGTATACAGTTTCTCTACCTAAAGCTCCAACCTAGGGGAGATTTCACCTTACTTGAAATAATACCATCTCTAAATCTGTACAGACTTATCAAATCCTTATCTATATATTTATATCTTTGTATCAAGTCGACATTTCCCCCTTCGTTATCATTTCTCTCAGCTCTGTGAGCAAAATTGGCAATAATCATTGATGAACCAAAGCGAGCAACTTTGACATTTGGTACATCAGCTTTCATTCATAACAGGCATAAGATGCAGTGATTTAGTTTGATGTATCATATTGTACCCTAAAGAGAATCCAAAAATAAAAATGCTTTCATTATAAGTGTTGTAAAAATCAGGGATCTGTATCAGGGACCACACACAAGGAGAGAATGATTTCTTGCCACCTGTGCTCTTTAATCCAGACTTTTGATGGTTGGATTGTTTTGGGGTTTGCTTGCTTGGGGGTTTTTTGGATATGTTATTTCTAAACGTACCACATATTCAAAAAGCAGCTGAGGGGTCTAAGCAGTGTTCAGCCCTGGAAATAGCAGAGCTGCTTTGGTCCATCCCTGATTAACTCACAGCAGGCGAGATGACCATAAATTACTGTGGTACCAATTGAATTCCTAATGACAGTATCCACTTCGCAACAACCCCCCCTGAGATTGCAGTAATTAGTGCCATGCTCAAAAGCACAAGAAATGGTCATAGATGGCCTGGTTGCTGCTGGGAGGCTGAGGGAAGGAAGTAGAACATAGACATGCTCTCACCAAGGATGTTAAGGCTAACTGTGCATTTCTGGCCAGGAATACTGTATTCCCCATCTCTGTGCCTTATCTGAGGATGATGCAAAGCACTTAGACATGTTCTGTAGTCCACTTCATCCCCAAATAATGCTTTTAGCAGACATTTACCATTAAGTCGAAGTTTAAGTCTCGCTGGAGTCAGCAGAGCTTCAATCTGTGTCTGAAGTCTAGTTACCTCAGGGTGCCACAGCCAAATGGGGAGAGTCTGATGAGGTGGAGACATTCATGACCAAGATTAAATAAATAGATACATACATAAACTGGCCACTGCTGCACGTTTCTCTGCATCTCTTTCTCCATTATCACCCTCTGCTGCAAGCAATGACAAAGGGGTTTGCTGTCTAACACAGCAGTCAGGCAGGGTGAGGTGGGAAGCAGAGACAGCACATGCAGAAATGAGCTGAAAATCATCCTCCCAAAAGAAGCCCTGCTCACAGGACAACCTCTCATTATTTTGTTCGCCCATGGAGAACCAAAAGGCATGGCTGATTTATTCTGAGATCATAGGCCTGTTCCAGAAGGCAGCAAATGAATGCAGAAGAGAGTCTGCATTGGGTTCAACAGAGTCAAAGGACACTGTTTTTCTCTAATGCAATGCATTCCTTTGCAATGACTGAAGCCCAACCACCATCATAACCTTATCGCCTTCCACAGCTACCTGAAAGGAGGTTGTAAAGAGATGAGGTCAGTCTCTTCTGCCAAGTAACAAGCGACAGGACAAGAGGAAATAGCCTCAAGCTGCACCATGGGAGGTTTAGATTGGATATTAAGAATTTTTTTTGCCCTGAAAGGTTTGTCAAGCACTGGACCAGGCTGCCCAGGGCAGTGGTAGAGTCACCATCTCTGGAGGTATTGAAAAGACATGCAGATGACATGGCTTAGTGATGGACTTGGCAGTGCTGGGTTAACAGTTGGACTCAATGCTCTTAAAGGTCTTTTCCAACCTAAATGATTCTATTACTCTGTAAACATGCTCCAGACCTGCACATCCTCTCTTTTCATACCAAATCGACGCCCCATGTAGAAATATTTATTGGCTTCAGCCTTAATGTTTCATTGCAATATATGCTGACAATTAGTCATCAGAGGAAAAATTATCATCATGATCTTCATCCACACAATGAGTCCTTGATGGGGAATACATGGGGAAGATGGAGATTAGAAAGGTAGGAGGAGATTCTTCATAACCAAACTGTAGCAGCTTACAAGATTTGCACAGAAGACCATCATCCCCAGACACTGATTCAGCAGGGAAAGAGTTAAGGCTTATTATCCATCCTTTTTCTGGATAAAAAGGAAATAAGGGTAGACCATTAGAGGGAGGATGGAGAGTGCACCACTCTGGGGGAGGAACTACAGGACCACTTAATCCTGGAGAGCTGCTCTTTCCCTAAGCACCTCTTTCTGCTCACACATCAAGTCAATTTTGAACCTCCACAGCCAGGACAGCTCCCATCGAGTGTTTTGCACATCCTAATTGGTTCCAATTGTGTCCTAGGGGCCATTTCACAGCATTTTACCTCTGCTGTTATGTGGGTGTTTTTAAGAAGGGTGAGACTGGGTTTTAAGCAGTTTATAGTCTGAAAAAGCTGCACAGTGGAGGCTTCTCAGAATTAAGATAATTTTCTCAGTGTGTAATAATTTCAGGTGAAAAAATGGATTTCTGGGAAATGGCAGCACAAGTAAAAGATGTGGAATGCATCCTGTTGGGTTCCGGCAGAATTACATTTTAAAGTTCATCAGAGGATTACTGTCTTGCGCCCTTTGTGGACCAAGCTCTTCCTCACTTGTTGCCAGATCACCAGGTACTCTTTGTGCAAGAAGTCACCTCCAGCTTTCTACTTTTAATTGTGCCATATCCTAAGTCTCATTTGCTTATATATGTTTTGGTCATCACAGATTTAACTCAGCTAACTTTACACATCTATATATTAATTATTAAAGGAGCTATCAATCTAGACTCACTCAGATGCCTAGTTTTCAGTAGCATAAGTCAACAGTTAATGAGTCTCACCCCAAGTTGTCTTCTCACTGCAAATGAGTACCTTATCCATGAGTATCCTAATCCTTCCAGCCAATAATTGTAATGTTGCCTTGATAAAGGCCAAGCAGCATTTCAGTAATGACACTGTTCAAAACATTACAGTTGACCACAATAATAAACCTCATAGATAACTTACTTCGTTTACCAAGGCAGGAGAACTCGACAGAATATCCAGTTTTGACCAACTGGGACAAAGAAACAAGGCATTTTCATCAGCCTGAAGTGTAGTGACCTTCTTTGAGTTGCTTCTGCTGTGGGAATTTGGTTCACTGAACTTAGATTTCACATGGGCTGGGCAATTATACCAAAATGCAACAGTTTCTCTCTCACACTAAAGTTGCTCCTATACTTGCAGGGTTTAAAATTAATATACCCATCTGATCAAGCTTGAAAAGCAGTTTAGAAAGCATATGTGAAACCTTTCTTTGGATCTTACCATAAAATTTATTTTGAAATGCTCGTAATCCATATCATTAAATTCAAAGCATTAAAATATTACTTTTGTGCAATAACACCTCCAAAATAAATATTTTCCTGGTCTACTGTGAAAGAAAGAAAAGAAAATGTCTTTTTTGGCTTCTGGATCATTTTTTCAGCTACTCTTTTTTCAGTGGAAAAACTGTTTTTTCTGTTGGGTTCATTTCATAAGTAAACACATTTCTTCTGGCTTCTCCGAACTATAAATTAAAAATGTCCTTGTAGAAGAAAGGATTTCTGTATTGCCTAGAAAAGCATCACTGTGTGTATCCCAGTTCACAAGAGATGTGTCTATAATCGTTGCTCAATTGTTGTCCCTTTAACGGCTTCAGGTCTTTCAGCACAGACTTGACCAACAATAAAACATAATCTCACCATCAATACGTTTTCCGTTAAAGCTGTTAAATGGAAGCAACAATCTTTCCCTTTATCCGGTGCTGATCTATAATCCAAACCCCCTTCAAATGCTTTGCAAGGAAGGGTAATTGCTGCCCCTATTTTTTTTGCCAGTGGGTAGGTAAGCTGACATTGAGAAGTTTACAGGAGCACGAGTATTGAGCGCAAGGATGGAAACCTTGACCGTAATAAAGGCTCTCAGTTGTGGACTGAGCTATGTGGAGCCCACATTTCTTGTACGGTATAAACACTCCTGAATATCACCTTGAACATGCTATCTGGTCATTCTGTAGATTAATTTTACAGCTGAACTTTGGCATACTCTGGCTTAAAAATAATGAGGAAAATTGCAACTTCCTTGCAGTGTTTTTATCCCTCTTGCCACAGATAACACACAAAATCACCAACGAGACATTCGTGTTTGCAAATTTCTTAAGAGTAGAATAAGCATGAGGAAAACCAGACACCAGTGATTAACAAGATGCACAAAGCAAAAGCTCCTAGCATAACTATTGGAACAAATTAATGGTACATGAAATGGGTATTAAATAATCTTTTAACATCTTTTTAAAAGCTGTTTTGTTCAAAAATTAAAACATAATGTAGCTGCTGGAGTGGATCAACAGGTAGATTGGGTTAGATAGCTTTGCACTGCTTCAGGGCACATTGTGCCTGAAATGTGCTGCTGAACCCACTCCTTAATGTGTAATTGATTTACTGGTGTAAATCAACTGGTTGTTGCATTAGTAAGACCAGTACTATGTGAACGGAGGGCAAGGACATTGTTCCTTAAGCTCAGTGCTTCTGGGTTGGGAGGATGTGCTCCTCACCATTGTCCCTTTGCTTTCTGGAGGTGTAATGCTGCTGGGGAGGTGGTAAGAAAGGGGTGAATTTAACATGGGCTGCGTAGGGACTTCACATACCATCTCCTGTGCCTCTGCCACAGCTTTTCTCCTCCTGATCAATGGGATCACACCCTAACATAGGACCAGTCCAAAGAGGTTCCTCTGGGACTAACCAAGGGTGCTTCTGACCTTGACAGATGCCACCAAAACCTGAGGCATCTTCTGGGGTGGGAGGTCTGACACAATACTTAAGAAAGACCTGCACTTTTCCAAACCAGCAATGAGAGGCCATGTTGAATGTCCTAGCACATCCCAAATGGATCAAACCTTTACTCCATCAGAGAATACGTTCATAACTGTATTCTTTCTTTGCATTCCACCATATGCTCTATCTACCCATTGCTGAATGCTTAGTAGTCTGTCCTGCTGGCTATCATGCTGAGGCAAATGTAGGCATGCTGCGATGCCCTCTCTGGAAACCAGGGAAGAATTTACCTCCTGCATTTAGGTGGCATATTGACATTTGAATGGCTTTAACGAGGTTTCCCACTGCAAAGGAGCAATCAAGGGTAGGACTATGAAAAGGTTTCCATTTATGATGACAAGAGAGGTCTATGGCCTCTGAATGCCCTTCTGTCCCTCCATTCCTTGTCCTGAAAGCCCAAGGTGTATAATTTACATACTTCTGGAAAGTTCCAGGAATGAGGTGGTATTAAAAAAGTCAAAGCAAACGCTTTACTTATGTGGCTGGACATGCACACACAAATACATCTACATATATCTACATAAACATATATATACACACGTCGTGAAATTTGCTATTATCAAAAGAACTACAAATACCAAGTGAGAACTGCACAGCTGGAGACAGATTGATATATTGTACTGTGCTGCAATGACTCAGCACAGGAGTATTTAATTTCCTCCCAGAGGCAAAACATCTCTCCTTCTCCACTGGAAAGAATGGGGTGGCTGAGCAGCCTCTGCTTTTTAGCGAGTACTTACTATGATACAAAGGGCTATAATTTAATGAGGAAGATGCTGTGGATCAGAATTGCAACATTTTTCTTGATTTCCCTTAGAATAAGAACAAACCAGAGCATTCAGGTATTAGCTATGCAGAAGAACTCAAACCTCTGCATATTCATACGCAAATGAAAAGATCCCATGCCAGAAACAACTCCTGTGTCATGGGAAAGCCCCATCATAAACCTTTGTTTTAGACCTTTCTACTCGGTCCCTTAATAAAATGAGAACACACCCTCTGCTGAGTGCTGGGACTGCAAGAAGGAACCTGTTTAATGAGATGCCTCAGCAGCCTCTCCACCAGACTTGTCACAAATACCTTCACAGCATGTGATTGTACCAGGAATAGTTCACTGGATCATTTTCTATAACCAGCCTCATTATTCTGCACCTCCTGCCCACTTAATAATTTGTATAAAAATAACATTTCAGTGTTGATAGACCTGGAAGTCTCTGATGGCAACAGCCACCCTCTCCAGGGTACCCCCCCCCCAGACAGCACAAATAGCATTAAAGTTCGAATTTGAGATACTCTTCCTCATTTCATTATTTCATACGTCTCACGGAGGGCTTGAAGGGCTTGAAGCTAATGCTATCATCTTGAGCAGATTGATTGGATCTTTCCCTGCACAACAGAAGTTGAATAAAAGCAGAGGGTTCTCATGCACCCCCCTTGCCCATGCTGCAGCTCTGCTCCAAGCCTTTCTGTCCTCCTGAGGATCCTGTGTACAGTAGATTGGCATTTTCTTGCTTATCACTAGATCTTCATCATTCTGTGAATGGGAACGACGCTCCTTCACAGACCTACTTTTGTAAAGCAAACCTATATCCATAGGAGCAATTAGCCCCCTGCTGTGAGTTTAGACACGCCAGCTCTACTGCAGCTGCTCTCTGTTGCTGGCACTAAATTTTCCTCAGTAGTGGATCAACGTGTTTAAACACTTTGATCTTCTTTATCTCAGCGAAAAGATTTGAAAGCCTCCTGGATGAACAAGTTTTCTTGCGGGTACAACTCCATCTCACCCACCATTTCAACACTGACCTCAAACTTTTGTGCTTTATTTACTGGAGAGGCATCGCCTTTTGAAATGGCTTCTCACATCCTCACAGAAAGACTTCCCCCCCCTCCCCAACACTGAGCTTAAGTAACGGTACTTCAAACAGCAGATAAGAGGCACAAAGAGGACTCAGTCTTATACACAGCAATTCAGAATCATCTTAATCTCCGTCACGCACTTTCTGATTTTCTTTTTAATCTCCCACAGCACAGTGTGCACCAAGCACAGCTGAGAACTTGCTATTTAAGCTGCCTGATTACTGTTACACTATGAAAGCTTAACTAAGGTTTAGAATACATGAGCACAAATAAACTGAAGTGAGGGAACACGCATCTCAGACATGGGTACAGCTAGGTAGATGGTGGGAGATAAGAGCTGGTGTCACCATCCTCTTTCTGATGCATTGAGGCTTACCTCTCAAGGAGTGACAACTGTTAGTGATGTGAAACTGATGAGTAGGAAAAAGCATGGGGTGACTGTCAGGCTTATTCCTCCACCCACTGCAGAATTACTGGTTTTCCTACTTTAACTCTTTGCCCCTTTGCACACCACAGGGTTGGAACAGGGCTGGAATGGGGAATCCAAATCATATTAATGAAATTACATCTCTGAGGTTTAGACTGTTTAACCCCCAACTGACCCAATTTACTGTTGAGCAAAAAGTTACCTCCTGTGATAAAGGCAAGAGAGTTACACTGCTCAATAGCACAGATGGGGGGGGGGGGGGGGGGGGGGATGAAGGAGGGACCTTATTGTGGCCTTTCAGCTCTTAAAGAAGGTTTATAAGAAAGATGGGGACAGACTTTTTAGCACGTCCTGTAGCAATAAGACAAGGGCCAATAGTTTCAAACTAAAGAGGAGAGATTCAGCACAGATATAAAGAAGAGATATTTTAGGATGAGGGTGCTGAGGAGCTGGCCCAGGGTGCCCAGAGAAGCTGTGGCTGCCCCATCCCCGGTAGTGCTCAAGGCCAGGTTGGACAGGGCTTGGAGCAAGCTGCTCCAGTGGAAGGTGTTCCTGCCCATGGTAGGGGATTGGAACTGGATGAGCTTTAAGGTTCCTTCCAACCCAAACCATTCTGTGATTCTGTGATTCTATGAGGAACCCAGAGAGTTTAATTGAAGTTACAACTTTCTGGATCTTAGGATCAAATTAATAAGGCTGTACTCTTATTAAAATACTCAGAAATGCAGGCAAGGCATTTTCCCTTACCCCAGTACTTGGTGCTGGCAATGGCACAGAGCTCAAGAATAAACAGCACCATTAGAGAGGGTTTTAGCATAAAGGTTTGCTCACGAGGTGTGATTTTAATACCACAGACAATCAGAAGAGTTGATGGAGAGACAGATAACTGAGTCAATGCTCAGGTGAAGGCTATTTCTGCTGCCGTTTGAGTGTTCCCACCCTGCACCCGCTGGTTTTATTACGCAGGTGGATGGAATGTGCTCTGCTCCATTTCCAAGGGAGCCACACAAGCCCGACGTAAATCAGTCAGCAAGTACCTTGAACCGCACATATTAGGAATGCAAGTGAGAGGAATTCCAACATGAAGCGTGTTTAGACAAAGAAGCAATTATGGCATGGAGAGAAAAGGAGTGCAAAAACTTCAGCTGGAATCAAGGACAGAGCACGGTAGCTCAGGGAGGTGGAAAGTCTGATTCTGTATTTATACAGCCTCGTAAACGAGGTGACTTTAATCTCCTGAATATGACATAGCCATATCTATTGGAAGTGAGTATCACAGACTGGTTCCCAGAAAGGATTTTGGAGACTGGTCTTTTAATATTCACACAGTTCAGAGAGCTGGATTCTGGTCTCATTTACAAAGGGTCTGCCCAGGTGTGCCTTTATAGATGTTAATGGAGTTACACAGTGCAATGCAGAATGGAGTAAAATGGTAGCTAAATATCTTGTATGTTCATTGCAGAAGAAGGAGGGGAGAATAGAGAGGTTCATATCACTGCATGCTGCAAGTTTGACCATAAAACTCCATTCCCAGTGGCTCAGCACCTGTTTAGATAAATGGCTTTCTTGAAATCCACAATACAGTAGAGCTCGCACATTTATCCATATGGCACTAACACGAACTGCCAGCTGTGGCCAGTCGTCCAATATGTTCTCTCTCCATCTATGACATATGAAACCATATGGAATCATCTATCCATTAGGAAGAGATCATTTTCAGACAGGAAGGCTTCCTGACACAATTATTAGCTGTGGCGTTCTTGACCAGGAACAGGCTGAAATAGGCAGGAAACAAAAAGGGGCTTATGTTGTCTTAAAGGGTCATGTGAAGAATTTTCTGTTCTTAAATCATCTTTCAAGCTGGTCCTTTTTTGCAAAAGAGAATGCCTTTTATCTCTCAGCTTCATGACATTCCGCTGCATGGGTTGCTATTTTCTCCACCCATTCCTGCGATGAGTGATCATAGTGCATGAGGGCTACTGATTTCCCTTGAGTTTGGGTTTGACTTGGGCCAGCAGGCAGGTACGTGACTTGCTGGGAACAATCTGGTTTAGAAGCAACTGCTGCAAATGCTATTCACAAAGAAGTGGTCCCAGAACTGAGACTCAACTATATTTCCTTCATAAGTGATGTTCTCTTTGCACATGCTGTTGGCTTCACACTGAACCACAGCTAAACACTGTATAACAGCATAAAATCAAAGGAAAACAGTGACAAACCAGAGTCATTGGCTGAATTTAATAATATCTTTATTGAGACAGAAAATCCTATTAAGACAGTTCGCCTGCTCTCCATCTGGAATAACTCAATTACTCTTGATTTGCACCAATGCAAATGAGATGAGAATCTGTCCCCAGAACACTCGCTAGCTGTTCTCACTGACATGATCAGAAATACAGTGTTGCCTATAATCAGCCCTGGTTTACCTCTAATGGATATAAGCAGAGACAAGAGCCTCAGGCATTTCAGGCTCTGTAGTGAACAGCCCATCCCCGTGTGCCAGTAGAGAATGCAGATGATGTGCCGAGAATCTGAGAAGCTTATTTTGGAAATTGTGTGACCCCAAATGAGTTTAAAATCCAGAAATATTCCTTAAAGGTAGCACTCAGATATTGGACCTCTCCCCCCACATGCATTGTACCTCTCCTAAACTTAAACAGGGGAGATTGAGATTGGATATAAGGAAGCAGTTCTTCCCTGTGAGGGTGCTGAGGCGCTGGCACAGGGTGTCCAGAGAAGCTGTGGCTGCCCCATCCCTGGCAGTGTTCAAGGCCAGGTTGGACACAGGGGCTTGGAGCTGCTCTAGTGGAAGGTGTCCCGTGTCCATGGCAGGGGTTGGAACTGGATGAACTTTAAGGTCACTTCCAGCACAAACCATTCAGTAGATAACAGCTCAAAAGACAGCTGCCCAAAGTGCAGACTTCATAAAGTGATCACTTGCTGTCTCCTGTTTAATACAGCAATGGCCCATTTCCAGTCCTTTTTTCCCTGCTTTTTATAGGAGCTGGTCACTACTGGAAGGATCTAGGTAACAAGTTTTGTGCTGTCCTGCTGTCATATCATACTCTGGAAAAGAGAGACTGACAACTGCTTGCAGTCCATCACAGCCCACATTCAGGGCAGTAAATGGGAAGCCAGGAAAAAGACAAAATATGTTTCCTTAAAAAGTAATACACAATACAACAGTAGGTGAGTCTCTGCAAATGTCCAACTGTTTGAATGCTTTCCATGCCCAAATAATGGCATTCACACAGTATTACCTTTCTTGTCAGCTCCACTAGTTTCTGTAGTCATAGACCTAGAAGTGCCCACTGTGATGGCTATAGAGCATCAGTGAGAAAACACCAACCAAGGGCCTTTGCAAGCAGACTAGGAGTTGCTCACACCAGAACAGGGCAATTTAATGTGTAGTAAGTTGAAGTTTCATGCAACTTTTTCCTGGTTGGCTGGCCATATGCAGAAGGTGACTATGACAGACACAGTAACTGAGAATTTATGTACACTTCAATATATTTTAGCCACCCAATTACATGCAACACAAAACACATGAAGTGGGGTACCTAAATCCTCTGCCTACTTAATACAGGCATTGCCAGATAAACTAACATTTAGCTAACATTAAAAATCAGATGGCGTGAATAAACCAGTAATTGCCCACTTTGCTGACAAAATCAACAAGAAGGTAATAAGAGTCAGTCTTGCTTAGAGAAAGAGCACTCACTGGGAAGCAGGATACATGGATTTGTTTCCTATCTATATCAAATGACCTCCATATGTTACTCTTTCCAGGGACACCAGCTCATAGTTTTCTACTACTACTTTGCTGGCACTCCAGCTAATAAAGGATGTTGTCCATTTACTAGTCACAAGCAGCTTGCACCAACACTTTTACGCCCATGACCAGGGACACTTCTGTGATGAATCTGACATTGTGACAATCATTCTCCCACTTAACGATTTGCCTTTCTTTGGTCCTGTAACTGCTTATACTTCATGTCTTTATCGTGCATACCTGACCAATTTTGAAACACCACATGCGATCATCACACCACAGGAGCAGTTTAGCTCAATGCCACGCCACACCATGCGTTGATAGTTCTACCCATTGCTTCCCACCTTTAAACCCATAGCAGGAATTTCCTCACTTGTATTTGTACCAAC
This sequence comes from Myiopsitta monachus, assembly GCA_017639245.1. Taxonomy (NCBI): domain Eukaryota; kingdom Metazoa; phylum Chordata; class Aves; order Psittaciformes; family Psittacidae; genus Myiopsitta; species Myiopsitta monachus. The sequence continues at coordinate 94,067,664 of CM029919.1, read as the reverse complement.
TACCAAGTCAACATATCACTTTAGCTCTGACATATTTACCTCTGCTTTAGACTACAATCTGGATCAGATAGCTTCCTAAATCTACACACTTTATTAAGACTGAAGAGATCATAATCAATCAGGAAGTGATAAAACAAGCTAATCCATATACTTGAATGCATCTATATGTACAGACAAGGGGTTTAAAACACACATATCCATAAAGATATTTCATATAGCTATCAAAACTTTATAAATCAGTGTTTGCAGGTTTCATAATGTATTTGAACAAAACACCCCAGAAATTCAGCAAAATTTAGAGGTTGCTGCTCAAACCTGGCATTTTGGCTAGGAATTGGTAGGATTATTTGCTTTCCTCAGTCTTTCCCTACTCTTCTGCACCTACCACAAACAAATGCTATGCCATCAGTGCCAATCTAAAAGAGAGTATCCTAAGACCATGGTTGACGGTAGCAGAATTTATCTCAAGCATTGTGGATATATGAAGGACTAACAAAGCCCATGTGCTGCACAGATCAGCTACTAGTCTACAAGAAAGTTACCAGCTCAGTTGTAGGAGCAGCAAGCTCCAGAGCTGCCCGTCAGCCCTTCTCCGAGCCCTTGCACTTGAAATCCTGGAGGCTGCAAAACAAAGGTGCCAGGCAGCTACTTTTTGAGAAGTCCCTTGCACATTAACTCCCCAGAGTTGAAGATAAGAAACCAGGCCTTGACAGCTGGGGCCTAATTAGAATTACCCTGGCTTTTCATTAACTTCAGTAGAGCTGCATTGACACACATGGGGAATTAGAGCGAAGACCAGTTTGTCGTCTCCTGCAGCAGGCAAATGCCAGCCCGGACCCATGGATGAGACACGCGCCTGCCCAGTCACCATTCAACAGATTGTTGACTCATTTATGCCCCTGATTCCTTTCCCACTTGTTGCCTACTGAGCTGTGATGCTTTCTGGGGCAGGGTCTACCTTATATGTATTTACCTATGGACAGATGTTGCCTGAAACTCTAGCAGCAATAAACTGCCCCAGCTGCATTCAAATGTAAATACTCCAAATGGCAGAAAGATGTTTACATCTGCATCATATATTTCCTGTGTGGGAAGGGGAATAAGCTGCAGAAGTAAAAGGTAGGTTTGCTGTAATGCAATACCATGGTTTGTAACAGTATAGTTATTTTAGTGGGATATTTATACTCTCAGCTGACATAGTTATACGGCTGAAACCTTCTTCCAGTGCTCATCCAGTCTGTGCTGGAGCAGAATCCTTCACAGTGCTGCTGCAATCCTGACTGGTACCTGTGGACGTTACTGAAATAGTAATAATGAATAATAAGAAGTAATAATTGGACATGAACTGCCTGCACTGTGCTGTCATGGGCAGGCAATACAAATTACTTGCAGAAATTTTTCCGGCTCCCCTCTATTCTGCTCTAGGTGACAAGCTGTTTGTTAGCTTTTCCTTCACTGTTAGCAATGAAAATGTGCATATGTGGCAGCTAGTAACTCAAGCTTCCCATGGGAACAGTCAATTCTCTGCTCCTTGGTCCTGCACTTAGTTCCCTCAGTCACTTTTCCCCTGCAGATCCAGTAACAGAGCAGGAGAAGACATGCCAGAAAGAGAATGAGAGCAATAATTAACCACAAGGAATGGAGAAACAGGACTGGTTAGAAAGAGCAAGAAACAATGGCGTGTCAAACAGCAAAACATCAGTGCTTAATGGCTTAAACACGGAACATGAAAGCCTTGTTCTTTCTTGTCCTGTGACACAGGAGCCTCTCTATCCACAGAAATATCTCTCTATTAAAGGATAACATTAAACAATCCAATCTTTAATAAGCCACTGGAAGCCCAGAGGCACAAGACAGACCCCCTTTGTTTATCACAGACCTTATAGGCTCAGAGGTCTTCAGATGAATGAGGTGCCAGACAGCAGTCTGGGAAGGCTGGGGGTGTTAACTCAACGCCCTCCATCAGCTTCACAGAACCATCACTGCAAGCACTCAGACTCCACCCTGGCTTTCCCACAGTGGCTGAGGATAATGGGAAATTATTCCGAAACTATAAGAAGTCTAAACCAATTCTGCTTCCATCTGAAAGCCAGGGTTTATGCCATGTATATACTATAGGAGTGACATGGTGAGAAAAAATCTTGGCTTTGATGGCTTCGACAGGAACTCCAAGAGTCACTCACTTGCCTGAGTAGGGCTATAGAGTCATGTTTGAGACCTCCTGAGGTACCCCACAGCTTCTTGTCCATCTAATGATTGCCTTTTGGAATGCCTTGCATCAGCTTATACGGCGCTGAGTGCTTATGTTGAGGTATCTGCATTGCTCTTCAGTTGGTACTGGGCTACGATTTCACCTTAAGGCTACTTTGTGATGATTTAGAGTTTGCAGAAAGCTTCCTTTTCTTGCTTGGAACACAATAGGAGTTAGTCCTTGGAGAACAAAACACTGCAGAGGCAGAATGAAAATATGTGACAAGCATTGAGCTCATTTACCCTCTCTGGATTGCAGCATGGGGAGCAGATAGAATCATAGAACGGTTAGGGCTGGAAAGGACTTTAAGATCACCGAGTTCCAAATGCCACTGTCATGGGCAGGGATGCCTCACACTAGACCATGTCTTCCAAAGCTCTGTCCAACCTGACCTTGAACACTGCCAGGGATGGAGAATTAACAACTTCACTGGGCACCCTCTGCCAGCACCCCACCACCCTCACAGTAAACAACTTCTTCCTTATATCTAAACTGAACTTCCCCTATTTCAGTTTGAGCCCATCACCCCTTGTCCTATTGCTACAGTCCCTGATGAAGACCCTCTCCAGCACCCTTGTAGATCATGCATTTCAACTCACAGCAAGCGTTAGGATTAAAAAACTTATTTCTGGATGTCAAGTCCTTAAGATTTTTCTTATTTGTAGGCTGAAGATTCAAAACTGTAACATTCAGTAGGAATTTCCCTAATGCCTCATACAAAGCACATTGCCTTTGCTCTAATAGCAGTTCTATACATGCATGACAGTGTTAGCTTCCCCATTTTCACCGCAGGGACACCAGCTCTGCTTTAACTTCATTGCTAGCATTAGATATAGCTGCAGAAAGGCAGTTTAAAGACTTGGAACTTTTGAAGATCCATCCAAATCCTTGATTAAGACAAGGACCCCCCATTTAATGTTTCTCTTTCAGCAGCAAACTAACACAGAGGGGGGAAATGAGGCATCTGTGCTTTGCATGAGATCTGGCCTGGCAGGTTCTGCTCAAGGTTTTCTTCACATCAAGCTCCAAGCACAGCCACCTGGGAGTCACTTGACTCCCAGGCTTGGTCAGACTCATGGCAACTTCCCAAGCACTCTTATATGCTTGTTCTAAGAAAAGAGACCCAGCACTATCTTTAAAACTGAAGCAACCCAGAGCTCTGTCCCATTAGCTCCACAGGACAGATAAGTTCAAAAGCACTTTGGCAAGGAACGTGCATCTGACACCTTTCCCTTCCGTGATGCCTCTCCAAGTAGACTCCTAAGTTGAACTGCAGTCTTTGATAGGACACTTAGTAAAGCAAAAGGGGGTTTGGGAAGGTATCCGGAAATAATTGGCCTGGTTGATAACGCACATTGTGCCCAGAAATCTCCTTTGAGCTTACTCTTCATGATTCCCTATGAGAAGGGTAACCTAAAAAGGTGGTGAGGCACATGCAAATAAGTGAGTGAATCCCTGCACAAAGTGCAACCCCTCTCTGAAATGTGTTGTGGAGAATGAAATGCATGAGGGCTGTATGAAAATCCCTCATTTGCACGAGGACAAGAGAGTGTAACAGCCTCCTTTGCTCTTCCTCGCTCCTCACACTTGTAGAATAAAGACTCCCCAGATCTTTGAAGATGCCAGCATGGTGTTAACACCTTGCTACAAAGAGCAGCAGGGTTTTGATCAGGAAATCTTCTTTGAGGTGAAATAAGCACATGAAGGGGAGAGAGAAAGCTGGTTGAGGGTAGATGCGATAGAAAAAGATACTATCATTTTTTATCAACTTACGAGTTCATGAAATTATGAGTAATTATGAGTTGATTTATGAGAATTTAAAGAAGAGAATCCTGGTGCAGGATGAACTTACGCACAATCAGGCTGCCCCTCATTCTATTTTCCCCTTCTGACAGACCCCTTAGATGGATTTGCCAGGCAGATGGAACTGGGTGCTTTTTGGCATCATGGCCAGGGAAGGGTTAAAACCAGGGATGCCCCACATTTGCAGTGCTTCTCTAAGCCTCTGCATGCACACAAACAAGAGACACTGCTGCCTCTTAGGTTAAGAAAGATAAAATCAGGTCACTTAAGATAGGGCGAAGAAGGAATAAAACAAAACCAGAGCTCAGAAATCACCGCTAAGGGACCGGTCCCTACATATAGGAGTATATGTATATAAGTGATATATATATATATAAGTGTATATATATAAGTGATATTCCTGCAGTCAGACTCCACTTCTTGCACCCCCTCTGTTGCCATGAGAATGTCTTTTTAACTCTGCCTTTGTTTCCCCACCTACAAAAGGGGGTCAGCACTCACATAATCACTTTGCAAAGTGCACAGGAAGACTAGCTGCCTATTATTTGCCATATAAACACAGCTCTGAAAGTGGGAAGGAGTATTTTTAATAAATAGCTCATTATGTTTTGACTTCAGTTTTTCCCAGCAAGGTCAATCAAAGTTTATGTTTCAGCCAAAAGGAAGTGCAGACTCTTTAACCATCTCATCCCTGATGGGTTGTCTTTACCTAAAGCGACTTCCACACCGCACATGCTTGCACACGCTTCTCTTGGTCAGTGATGTATGCAAGTCACAGTGAGCAGCACATGAAACATATATAACAATAACAGATTGATTTGTGTTTTAATAATCTGACCTTGTTTTAGCTGGGCAGGCAATGGTGGTTTACATCCTGTCATGGCTGCCGATATGACAGGTTATGGATCCTTGTTAGGCTGCTGTGACTATTGAGTGACTTCACACTTCTACTGCAGAAACAGAGATCCAAATAACTTTAAACAATTTGGAGCATTTCAATAAGATGCAAGTGGCTGCAGCTTTGCTCTTTAGCTTTTAACCTGCACAAGCTTCAGTGGTTTTGTGCCCTTTACAACTAAAAGACCAGGGCAAATTTCTGTTCCAGCATACCCAAAGCCTATTTTATTTGTTCTAATCAGATTGAACTGGATTCACTTGGCTTCCTCCAAGCAAAATTCCCTGCACTGCTCAAGACAAAAAAGTAAAGCCCTGAAAATATCTGTGAGATGCAGTGACCCTCAGCTAAAATAAAAGATTTTCATCAGCATATTATGGCATTTCTTCAGCTGATTTGCTTTTGTCTCCTAAAAGCCTGCGGGACACAAAGACAGGACTAACTTTTCTCCCCATCACAATGCTCAGTGATAACATTAGCTGACCCATTTCAGCACTGCAATGAGCTCTGCTATTAAATGACTGAAGGCAAATTGATTCTTCTGTCTTCTCACGGCCTAAGTCTTGATGTATATGAAAAAAATTACTTCTTTTTATCATGATGAGGGCTTACCACTCACCAAAGAGTGCTTTCTAGGGAGGAGGAAGCTGCCATATGACCTGTGTGAAGTTGGTAAATAGTAATTTAGACAGTTTACTTTGCTTCCCCTGGACTTGCTCCAACAAGTCCACATCCTTCTTATGCTGGGGGCCCCAGAGCTGAATGCAGTACACCAGGTGGGGAGCTTAGGCTTTATCCTGAGTTAGTCTTGTCATCAAATCTTACTGAGCTTCAAAGTTAATGCTTGCAAATGTGCTGCTTTGAGAAAATGAAGATGTAGTAGGGTAGACCCATCTGTTCCCCCTTGAAGTCTAGAGAGATACTTGTCTGATATGAGATGAAGAGAAAAATGGGGATGAAAGGCAACTGGTTTTGGACTCATTTGAAAGAGGCTTCCTCATTCAGTCATGAAATATTCCAATTATTCACTGCAGGGTTGGCTCAGATCTGGATCCATGAAAGGGATGGTCTCCATTCACTGCTTACTTGTAACTGGAGGGTCCACTGCATGCTGGCATTTAGTTTGGTAAAATGGAAGGAAGGTAAGGGCATCAGCTTGGTTAAACTCATTATTGGTCCACTGTTGATATGGTTAATTGACGATGATGACTTTGTTTCTGCGACAGAAGGCAGTTCATGCCAACAGAGGGTTATAATGCGGAGAGCAACATTTCCCAGATCAAAACAGATAAGTACCTATTTTGACTATCAAGCTGGGCAAAGGGGATGAGGAACTTTATGGGTTGGGAACTCCAACAATCAGGATGGGATTGCACTATGAACTATGTGCTGGGCAGGTATTACATAGAATCATAGAATCGTTTGGGTTGGAAAGGACCTTAAGATCACCCCGTTACAAACCCCTGCCCCAGGTAGGAATAGCTTCCACTAGAGCAGGTTGCTCCAAGACCTGTGCAACCTGGCTTTGAACACTGCCAGGGATGGAGCATTCACAGCTTCCTTAAGCATCCTCTTCCAGTGCCTCAACACCCTCACAGAAAAGAATTTCTTCTTTATATCTAACCAGAATCTCCCCTGCTTAAGTTATAACCCATTACCCCTTGTTCTGTTGCTGCAGTCACTGATAAAGAGAATAGCAATCTTGATCATTAAGGACTCACTAATTGTACCTTTAAGAGCAGGTACATAAATAAAACACCTCCATATTGTGGACAGTTTGCATGCACACATTTAATTCTATTATGTCTACACTTTCTTCACAATTCCTGTTATATGGACCACTGATAGGATTTTAAAATTTAATTCCCAGCCCCTTAAGTCCAGAAAGTACTTTCTAAATAACATATTGCCAATACTGACCTGAATTAAGACCATCCTGTAAATGATGTACCATGCAATTGATTTTGCTTTGCACTATTTGCGTTATTTTCCTTTTCTTTTTATTCTCCCCAGATGATATAAACCAATAACTGCCTTTCTTATTTTGGTCCTCGAATGAGGAAGAGGTGTAATACCTCTGAGGGAGTAAAAGAACACTGTTAAGCAGTTTAAGAACACAATTCTAGCTTTGTGAAAGCAATGCTAGTAACAGTTTACAGTGCTGGAGTGCCTTTCGTTTCAGAAGATCCTGAAGATCTTTACAAATTGCAATTGGTGGAGAAGTGTCATACTGCAATCTGACTAACACTGGCAGCTCTGTACGAACACTTAGCAACAAGACAGTAAGTTCTATGGAAAAGGCTCTGTTAAAGAGCACTGAGTGAAATATACCCATCACCCTAAAATTAACTCAGTTTCTTCATGCACATAAGATAGATGAAATATCCAGTTTGTCCAATGAAGTGATTTTCGTTTCTTCAGCAGATAAAAAATGACTGCTCTTTACACATTTTCGCAATTTGCCAGATTTTGATGATTTGGTCATTTTTCTTCAGAAGTCCGGTTTCAGTTGTGAGCCACGACTTTCTAACTGACAATCAGATGGAAAACCATCAAGCAAAGCTGGTGACACATGGCCACCAGGTCCATGAGTTGGTTATTCTTATTTCTAAACAAAAAGATTTCAAACTTTCTTTGCAAAGAAAGTCGTAGAATCATAGAATGGTTTGGGTTGGAAAGGGCCTTAAAGCTCATTCAGTTCCAACCCCCCCTGCCATGGTGGGGGACACCTCACACTTGACCATGTCACCCACAGCTGTGTACAACCTGACCGTGAACACTGCCAGGGATGGAGCATTTGTCACTTCTCTGGGCACCCTGTGCCAGCGCCTCAGCACCCTCACAGTAAAGAACTTCTTCCTTTTATCTAAACTGAACTTCCCCTGTTTGAACCCATCACCCTTTGTCCTACCACTACAGTCCCTGATGAGGAGTCCCTCTCCAGCACGCTTGTAGGCTCCTTTCGGATACTGAAAGTCTTAGGTTATAAATTTGCTTAAGGTTATTCATAATATTATTGCCCAAATTGTTTAAAAACTCTAAATCAATAGAGGCTTTTTAACCTACACCATTTTAGTGGGATTTTCTCCTCAGCAGTCTTTTATAGGTCTGCTTTAGGTCTGATTAACACAATATTTCTGCCCACTATTTTTGAAACATTTGGTGAATCCCAAACTTATTACACATCTGCACTCTGCTTCTTTCTTCAGGACAGCGGGAGCATGTCTGAACAGAGCCTGAGCTCTCCTTCAACACTTCTTGGTATGTACAGGTGGTACATGAGATGTTGATCATTTGTTGCTTTAGCTGTAGAGAAGAGCCAGGCATGGAGGAAACTGTGACTCAGAGATGAACACTTCAAAGTACTTCTTGGCTTCTTTAGGGCTGCTATAACCCAGTCATGATGCAGAGCCCTTGCTGAGGGCTGCACACTCAGCTGAATGATGCTTTCACACTTAGTGGATGCCAGTACAAACCCACTGAGTCAGTGAGTCAATAGGAGGATGCTGACTTGCACCAAGCATGGCCCAGGCTCTAACTCTGGCCTTCAAAGTAAATGCAAGTCTTGTGCCAGGTGTCACAACTTGTTCCAGGACACAACAAAGCTGGGCAGCAAAGCAGATGCAGGGCCTGGAGCACAGTGTGATGGGAATGGCTGAGGGACCTGGGGGGTTCAGATGCAGAAGAGAAGGCTGAAGGGGGACCTGATGGCTCCCTACAACTGCCTGAGAGGAGGATGGAGCCAGGAGGGGGCTGCGCTCTGCTCCCAAGGATGCTCCCAAGGGATGGGCCAAGAGGAAGCGGCCTCAAGCTGCACCAGGGCAGGTTTAGAAGGAGCTGAGGAACAATTCCTTGCCCAAAGGGTGCTCAGGCATTGGAACTGCTGCCCAGGGCAGGGCTGGAGTCACCGTCCCTGCAAGTGCTCACACACCGTGGAGACGAGGCCCTCAGTGTCATGTGTTAATGGTGGCCTTGGCAATGCTGGGAGAGGTTGGACTGGATGAGCTTAAAGCTCTTTTCCAACCTGGTTGATTCCATGATTCTGCAATTCTATCTACACGCTACCAGGAGTCAGGGACTGAGCTCCAACACTGGTTCCCCAACTGCTGGCACTGTGTGGCTGCTCCGTAGCTGTGTTTTGGACCATTCCTGCTGGATATCCTCAAAGCAAATCAGCTCTGGATGGAGTAGCAATGAGGATGTGAGCTTCTTTCCCTTGCTCTTCAGGATATAGGTAAGTCCCTATTTTACTTTTTAGCAGGATAGCACTGCTGTAGAGATCACAGACAAGCCATGTTCTTCCAAGGGAGGTTTCCCCGAGCATGCATTTCTCAGTGTCATCCTTTTTTCTGATCACATTTATGTTTTCTTTCCTTTTTTTTTTAATGCGTATCCTACAGAAGCTGCAGCATTGACCTACTTTTTAAAATGCATCATAGAAACTCCTGGCTCTTTGAATGCTTTCACACGAGATTTATATCGCAAAGGTTAGTCCAAGCAGGTAACGGACCAAAGCAAACATTTACTATAGTGAGTGCGAAATGAAAAAATAACAATAATACACAGATTGTGTCAGACTTGTGAATAATACAAGCAGTCAGCTGAGCTGTGTCAAAGCATAAACCAAGCAATTCATTTTAGCCATGCAAATCTTCTGTAGCCAGCCTGAAGTCTCAATCACAAAGCTTTTCCTGCACTGTTACAGAGAAGACCTTCCTTTCACTGCAGAGTGATAAAGAGGCTCTAAGCCCTGCTCTGTCATTAGTCACAAGTCATTTTAATGTGGGTCTGTAATATCGTGAAAGATGACCTGCAAAAGGCAAGTGGCAGGCTATAATTCTGCGCCTTGGAAGGTAACACTGGGATCTACTAGCCGATAATTGACTTTCCTGTTATACACTTAGCATCTGTAACACTTTTAGACCTTCAGTGGGTCCTTGCTAGATGTGTGTCTGTTAATCCCTGCAATAAGGACAGAGCAGTAAGATACCCATAGTGTGGAAACAGAGAAACTGTGGCTGTCATATCCCTGGAAGCGCTCAAGGCCGGGTTGGACAGGGCTTGGAGCAAGCTGCCCTAGTGGAAGGCGTCCCTGCCCATGGCAGGGGGCTGGAACTGGATGAGCTTTAAGGTCGCTTCAACCCAAACTATTCTATGATTCTATGCAATGACTGTCCCTTCCTGTCTGAAAGCAGCAGCAACAAACATGCAGCTATGAACCCAATTCCAGTTGCCAGTCATTATCATTCTATTATCTGATACAAGCTCTACTTGGTCTCAAAACTGACTGGGATCCTGTTGTAGAAACACAGTATAAGATTTTGCGTCTGCCCTGAAGAATTTATATCCTGATCAGGCAAAAACCTGGAAAAGTATTCGGGAAATTCCACATTTGTTCCCTGTTTTCACACACCTCCCTCAGTGCTGACAAGTGGCTACTGTCAGAGACAGATAAGAGGCTAGATGGACCCTTGGTTTGCTGATCTGAGAGCAAAGAGCAAATAGCAAATCCATGCACTAAGGATTCAACTGATTTTGCTAGAGCTGGGTCAACAGCCAAAGAGGGCAGAGAGCTCAGGGGCTGCAACCTGGAGCCCAGCCTGGGAACTGCTGCAGCGCATCCAGATGGGTCTTCTCCCTCTCCCTGGAATCTGGACAACCTAATAAGGCTTTTATGTGCTTTCTTTAAGAAGGGATTTCCAGACTGTGGCAAAAGCATAGATCCAGACATTGCCTGGGCTGCTTCCGTTACTGCTCCTACACTTTTGACATTGCAGAGTGGCTGCAAAAGCCAGCCTGGTTAACACGGATAAAGAATCAATCCGTGTCTACCTACACAGAACAAGCAGTGATAGGTTCGCATATGTATTCCAGCTACATCCCACTTGCGGAGTTTGATATTCACCTCTGTGTGATGGAGACAGCCTTTAAAGCAGCGCTGCTGAACTCAGACTGTGGTCTGCTCCTCTACAGATGCAGGGATTTAAGCAGGGAAGGAGAACCACCAGGGTAGGCTGAGAAGATAAATGCAGCTGGGAATGTTTGTACTGCTCCCTGTTAGCCTGGAGGAAGGCATAACAAGTGTAGGAACATAAGCCAGCGGCATTACTCAGTGCAAGAAAAGCAGGAACACATAAATCCTTGGGTTTATTCTGCTTTGCTGCCTTCACGAGGGGTGTCTCCCACCTGTGATTCCTAGTTTGCACTGCAATCCTCACCTGCCTTAGTCTGTATATTTCGGATAGAGATTTGAAAGTTGTGATGGTGTGTGGTTTTCAATAGAGTTTCCCCAGCCACACCTAGCAGGTAATGCGGTTCTGGTCTATTTTGTAAATGTGATACATCATCCTTTCCTAAAGCAACTAGATGTGGGGCTCCTTGGAGGGCAGCGAGGGAAGGCGCAGAGAAAAAGAGATGGGAAAGTTTACAAAATCTGCATTAAAAATTCCTAAAATCCACTAGATTTATGGACATCTTTTCTCATTCCTTTTCATTTCTTTAACTGTATAATGAACTGAGACTGGTTTTTATCTCATCACTCATTTGGGAAGTTGAATATGTGCTGAATCCCAGAGTGTAAGTTTTGTTACTCTTATTTGCTATTCCTAAACTGGGTTCCACCAAAGCAAGCCAATGGATATAAAAAATTTGTCCAGCCACAGTTTGGGTTCTGAACTAGACCATGGAATTATAAATAATAGTCATGTCTTCTGTAAGCCAGTGAAAATATGTCTGTAAAATGGTTCACTTTTGGGCCACAGCTAAACTTGAGCATCTGAACGTCATTTAGAAGAGCTGCGTGTGAATGCCTGTATGTGAAAAAGAATTGGAAGGTACCATCACATCTGTCCTCTTGGAATTAGGTTCCCCTAAATGCTTGTGAAGAAATTCAGCTATTTGAAATCATGATAACGAACTGAAAAACATCCTTTCACTTTGAATGCAAGAATCAATATTGATCCCCTTTGCCATGTGGTAGCAGATTTCAAGGTCAGTCTCTCACTGGCAGTGTGGAGCCAGGACACACACTGTAGGGAAAGCCTTTTATTTCCATTTTTCCTATTAATCTGGAGTAAAATCTGTATGAGCTATATCCTGGCAATTCCCCTTTTCCCAGTCAACTCACATACCAGAGTCCTGAATCTTATCCACTTTCTCCCTTCATTTTTACCCCCTTGAAAATGTCGCATCTCCATTTATCTGTCTTTCTTCCCAGTCCCTTCTCTTTTAAACTCAGAAATTCCTTCAGTTAAAGCATGGCTCTTAATAACATTTCTGCCACAACTATCCAAGATTTTGGAATTCGTGTTCATTCCACCAGTGGGAAAGATTATTTCTCACTGCTGCAGGCCACAATTAGGAAAATATACTTTTACATACAGAATCCAGTGCAGAGCCTTATTTGTATTATCTACCGTATGTATCTACATGAATCATTTCAGCCGTTGATGTGTTTTATTATTGACAAATGGCAAACTAATTCCTAGTTTCTGAAGCGAGGTTCCTCACAAAGTCAGCAGAAGAGGAATCACAAAACCCAATTTGGGCTGCCTTATTCTCATAAGGCAGAACTCACTAGAAAAACCAGGAAGTTTCAGGGACTTCCAGATTCTTTTTGTGCTGTTCACTTGCACTCCGAAAGAATGAATTCACATGAAGCTTAACTAACATGTTACATCTACAGAACTCTTAAAAACAATATACAGAATCATAGGAGAGTTGAGTTGGAAAGAACGTTAAGATCATCTAGTTCCAACGCCCTGCCATGGGAAGAGATGTCTCAGACTATCTTCGATTAAAATGTATTATTTGGGGAGCTTGTAATGATTTATTGATTTACTTAGGAAAAAATAATGTCTTTAGACAGGATGCCACTTGTTGCAATGAAACAGTGACAATTTGTGCTCACATGTTCTTTTTCTTCTAGAGCTAAGTGGTCCGAGAAGCTCTGTTCTGTTTAGGGGAATCAAACTGTGACAATCATTTTGTTCTGCAATGTAGTGCTATTGCCTTGTGCTTTTGAAGATGTGGTGGCCTCAATTCAAGCATGTCTGCAGGACATTTCTGGAGGCATGAGTGAAAAGCCACTTTCTTTCTAGCTGAACTTTTTTATGACACATGGATGTTGAGCAGGCAACATGACAAAGGAAGGCACTAGACACTGGGTATGTAATTTTCTAATGCATATTGGCATAAATCTATATAAATATGCATTTACACATAGAAGGATATATATAAACTTTTTATATAACTCTCTATGTACAGCAGTTGTATGTACAGAAATATGCTCAGAAATATGTATTTATATACGTATAAATAGAGCATGATTTTATGTTTTTAATCTATGCCACCAAGACCTGTTGCCATGATGTAGTTACAACACCTCAAATCACTTTTGTCACTAGCATAAAACCCCAGCATTTAGCTAATGCTAAATTGAATGGCCAAAATCATTTGCCAGGATAAACATATGTCTTCATAAAACAGGTTTGTAGGTACAGCTAACTTAGCAAATCTGTCCCTGCACAGACCATGCTTATGGCCTCAAAGGAAAAACAAGCCTCCTGGATGCCTCTAAATTTGTGTCATGTATAAGTGTATTTTCTTTCCCTTCTAGATGAGGAGCCACATGGAAAAATCTCAGTCGCAGCTTTTCAGAGGTACTTAAGAGGTTGTATGTACCCATTCACTTTAATTCCCATTTACTTTAGCAAGAATTCAGATTTCAGCTCTGAAATTCTATCCTGCATTTCCAAAGAACCATGAGTTTTTCATAAAGTCTTATCCCTTATGATAACAGTTAAACCAAAGGAAAGGCATTTCAAGACCCTTGGAAATGTGGAAAACAATCTACAGCTAAGAGCTACTACCTTCGGAGGAACACTTCTTTCTCTTGACCAGAATGGCTTTGACTATCAAGAGGAGAAGATCACTTTAAGAATCCTGCAAGCGTTTAAGCAACTCTCTCCAGCTGCAAAGGAGAGGGCACTTACATGTCATTCGTGGTAGTCAGTGTCATGTATTGCCCCTGAGTAGAGCTCTCAGTGCTCAGGGGCAGGAGGGTTCTCCTGCAATCTACACAGGAGAGCAAGCAAAAGTAGAGTGACAAAATACTTTGCCCAAGGTCACTCTTGCAGATTGAGACTCAAAATGAGAGTCTTAAACTACCTGTGTTTGTACCCTGGAGAAGAGCAGCTTTCGGATTTCACTGAAGCCCCTTGCTAAGCAGGAGAGCACAAGAACAGCCTTGTTTCCAGTTAAAATCTCAACCTGGCCAACGTACAGCAGTTGAGTGCGAGGACACAGCCAAGCTCTGAGTCTTCACCACTACCTGATGCATGATTAGCAGGTCACCTATGAATGCTTCATCAAACTTTTCCTTAATTTTGAAATGAATTTCAGGCTTGATTTCCTTTTCTCTTTCTAAGAACACCCTCATTCTCGACATAGAATCAGAATCATAGAATAATTAGGGTTGGAAGGGACATTAAGATCATTCAGTTCTAAACCCCCTGACATAGGCACGGACACCTCACACTAAACCATGCCACCCAAGGCTCTGTCCAACCTGGCCTTGAACACCGCCAGCGATGGAGCATTCACAACTTCCCTGGGCAACCCATTCCAGTGCCTCATCACCCTTACAGGAAAGAATTTCTTCCTTATATCCAATCTAAACTTCCCCTGTTTCAGTTTGAACCCGTTACCCTTGTCCTATCACTGCAGTCCCTAATGAAGAGTCCCTCCTCAGCACCATTATAAGCTCCCTTCAGTTACTGGAAGGCTGCTCTGAGGTCTCCACACAGCCTTCTCTTCTCCAGGCTGAACAGCCCCAACTTTCTCAGCCTATCTTCATACAGGAGGTGCTCCAGTGCCCTGATCATCCTCGTGGCCCTCCTCTGGACTTGTTCCAACAGTTCCATGTCCTTTTCATGTTGAGGACACCAGAACTGCACACAACATTCCAAAACATATCTAAACATACCCTTGTTCCCAATGAAGCTACTAAAAGAAAAGCTTATTAGCTATTTCTTAATTTGGAGCAATGAACCTATTAAAGTTCTCAATGAAGTTTAATGTTTGTTGCTTTAAGCAGAGCTTATTGCTCACAAGAAACACAACACGGTGATAAAGCCGTAAGGAAGTGAATGGATTTGTCTGGAACCCCCTATTGTACAACAGCAGAGACAGGGGTACCACCTAAAATCTCCTGATTTTCACATCATTAAGATCTACATAAAAACCCACATACCCTTTTGGGATAAGGACCATGCAGGACATGTCCTTTGATAAACAGGGAACAAAGAGCTGTGGGTTCCTGTATGGTCTCTTGCCAGACTCACACAGACTCAACCTATTTAAACCAAGCTCTGAGGTCCCTCACTAAGGTCTGCAATCCCACTTGGGATCCCCAGCCAGCTCACCCTCTACCACAAAGCTCTTTCTGTCCTGCTCCCATCCTTCATACAACAGAATTCATTTCCCCGTTTGGTATTTTATGTTGATGTTCCAGGCATAAAAAAGCAAATGGTTCCCTCAAGTCATTTCCTCTCTATGAAACTGTGAAATAGCTTTGCAATTTTGGAGCAGTTTAAAATGAATTGTTATATTGAGAAAGAAAGGGGGGGGGGGGGGGAACTTCTAACTTTGAGTACTGAATGCTATAGGAAAACCAGATTGAAATTCTTCAGATAAGAATTTCATAGCTTCTGCAGTTATCGAGGAGGATGGCTCCCCATTTGCATACTGCCATCTATATGAAAGAAATGAGACTCCATGGTTTTATTATAATTATATAGCTCAGGTTTTAGTATTAATAAGCCCATTGTTATCATCAGTGCCTTTTGCAAAAAACCTCCCTGTTTTCTGTCATACAAACTGAAATTCATTTTTAAGGCACGTACTAAAAAAGTAAATCCTTTCCAAAGACTCTCCTTGGTTTGCTGCTCAGCACTGAACTAGTTTGCTGGAGATTAGCACCAAGGACTGGGTTTAATCATTGGATTTTTCAATACTCCCTTGCTTGCTGAGTGCTGCTCAAGATGCACAGTGCCTAATTTAACATTCAAGGAAAGGAGATGAATACTTTAAAGATGGTATTAGTGCCATTTTCTGGGGGACTTCAGGCAGTTCTGAGGTGCCTGGGTTGATGTTCTGTGAAAATGGAGCATCCTTCATTGAACCACAAAAGAAGGTGACTGATAATTAAGGTGAAAACGCTTCTCTCCTGTCTACGCTGCAGAACTCTTATCAGGCGTGTGAACTCTTATCAGGCGCCCTCTTATCTCTCCTTCTGTGCATCCTGCCATGGAATCCCACACCGAACTCCCATTGAGATCAATGGGAGCTCCACTTGCACTGATGTGAAAGCACAGTAGCTGCTGGAGTCTCCTGAGTGCAGCTCTGCAAGCACAATGTGGTCTTAGGGACATGGTACACAGGAAATGTAAAAGGAAAAATCAATGGCTTTTGTGGCTGATACAATATATATGTTGTTCATATATAGCAAAGGTGTCATGGCCAGAAGGAGAAGCAAAGGCTCAAAGCTAGAATGCTTCAGCTTTGGATATTCACAGGGACACCTTCTGCTGGGGTGAAAAAAGGTTTTTCTCCCAGGGTGGAAGAATGTAAAGAAACCCATGGCTCCGTTTCAGAGACTTTTTGCATAGGAAAAACATAAGCCTAACTTTTTCAAGCAGATAATACAAGGGAGCTTTGTGGAGAAGGTCACAGTCATAAAAGCAGGGGTTTATCTAAGCTAAATCTCTGCATGTCAGTCACTTCAACTTCAGAAATATCAGCAGGTCCTATTTGCCATCTCTGTGGTTTATCTCAATCCATTTCTTATGGGCATAGCTGATAGAATTGGGTCTACAGGGAGAGGTTGGAGAAGGACAGATATTTGAGGTATTTGGGGGAGGCAGGCGGAGGCTTTGAACACCACAAGAGGTTTGAACATCAGGTGGTGTGAAAGGGAGCTGTCAAAAGAGATAAAAGGTGGATGAAGGAGAATTGGAGAGAGATGTTTCACAGCTAAACAACAGAGAAATCTCTGCAGTGGGCAGAAAACACAGGTATATGATAGGGCAGGTAAGAGGATACTGTAATCAAGCGAGGAGACACTGAAGCTTCATGGCAACTTTCCTGGAAGTATCAAGCCCACAGGAAGCTAATTCTGAGCATATGGTTGAATGAAACTTTGATAACACCCTTTTGTTTGGATTTTACCCTGAGACATCACTTGTAGGCTTCTGGAGCCTCTGAATGCTCCATCCCTGGCAGTGTTCAAGGCCAGGCTGGACAGAGCCTTGGGCGACATGGTCTAGTGTGAGGTGTTCCTGCCCATGGCACGGGGTTCGAAGTGGATGATCTTAAGGTCCTTTCCAACCGAAACCATTCTATGATTCTATGATTCTATGATCCTATGAACTGCCCTTAAGCCTTGAAATCAGGCACAAGTATAGGAAATGCAGGCCTTAACCCTTTTCATTTAATATAAGCCCAATCTTTAAACCACTGAACCACAGGTACATTTTTGAAGAGCTGTAATGTAAGAGTTATTAGACATGTGACTCTTTGACACTGTTTTTCATGGCAACCACATGACTACCACACTGCCTGTTGCTTGAAAATATTACCACTGAGATTTACTCCTCTCCGCAAAAACAGTTCTGGCTCATTCTTCACCTACCATGAAAAAGACCTCAAGTCTAGATTTATCATCTCCCTGTGTACATGTCAGCTTGCATTATCCTGACAGAATACAAAAATCTTGAACACTATACCCTCTAGTAAAGAATTCATAGGACTCCCAATGTGGGAAGGATTAAGCATCACAATAGCCAAACCAAACAGTTTCTTAGGGGGTTCATATAAAGTCTGTCAAACATGTTCCATAGCTCGGAGAAGAAAACCAAATGAAAATGTAAATCACCTCTAGGAAAAGCAACTTTTTCGAGGTGTCCAAATGCACTAAATCAATGTATTTACTTTCATTTAGGCAAAGTCCACAAGCTTTCATCATCTACAGGACCGCGAGATGAGGGAGAGGATTGACGGTGTTTGGCATGTTTGTATCAGAAGTTCCCAAGGCAGTTTACTAAACTGGAGGGACTTTACCAAGAATCAACTCAGCTGAAAGGACTTGAGCAAGGGAAAAAAATAGGATTAAGGCTTTTGCCCACTGCCAAAGAAACTCCACCTTCCATAATCACATTTTGGGAATTATGTGTTTGACTCAGTGTGAACACTTGGACCCAAACTGGCATCCAAAATAAACTACACTTATTGGCTACATGCTCTGGAAGACTCAGCCAAAATGAACACCAGACACAGAAACTTAACTACAAGTTGTATTGGAAGAATCTGGACCTACAAAACTGTTGACTTTCTAAGGAAGCAGCAGGTATGGCAAGCTGGATTACTGAAGAAACTGCATGACAGGATAAAGAAGACCTTAATCCTTGCCATGTTTCTGAGGCACACTTAAATCAACAAGTTCCTTCCAGTAACAAAGAAAAGAGCTGAACACTGTTAGAGTTCTTGATCAGCAGTTCCTGTGTCCCTGCTTTCAAAGGTCTAGTTCCTTCATTATGAGGGTAGGACAAGGGGTAATGGTTTCAAACTTAAACAAGGAAAGCTTAGATTGGATATAAGGAAGAAGTTCTTTACTGTGAGGGTGGTGAGGCACTGGAATGGGTTTCCCAGGGAAGTTGTGAAGTGCACCATCCCTGGCAGTGTTTAAGGCCAGGTTGCACAGAGAGTTGAGTGCCATGGTTTAGATGTGAGGTGTCCCTGCCCATGGCAGGGGGGTTGGAACTGGGTGATCTTAAGGTTGTTTCCAACCCAAACTATTCTATGATTCTATGATTACAGGGTTAACTTTTATCACAAAGAATTATTCATGGTATAGAGTGAAATGCATCTGCTTAGCAGAGGAATTATCAAGAGACTGTAGAGCTTCTTTGCTGTCTGAAAGCAGAAGCTGAATAAACTCATTCAATTTATTGTAGAACAGTGGCAATAGTAAAGAACTTGCCAAAAGTTCCAGTGGAGTACTAATAATGCCGATTTTTGGCAGTGGATGAGAAATTCGCCACCACACAAATACATAGCATGTGGTAGTTCACAAAAGAAGCTGCTTCGGGAAGTGCTGTAGTTCTTGTGACAAAGCACATGTCAATGGTGTGCTCCTCTGGCTTTCTGGACTATGAGTCCTTTAGCTTGAGCAAGTTTATCAAGCAGAGAGCTCCTGTTCACACTCACTATTTGTTCGACCTTGAGACAACCTTTATGCTCCCATCTCTTAACCTGTCTTAGGCTGAGGACTCTTCTGAGGACACTATGTCTGTATATGTGTCTACACCACAGAGATGTGCTCCCATTCGAGGTGGTCTATCTAACTATTGCTGTAATTTCAGTGGAATCCATTTGTAACACCTTTTTTTTTTCCTGTTCCTCCTCTCACTGGTATCTCTCAGCAACTTTCCCTATGTTAGTTAATGCAGCAAATGAGATTACGCTATCTGCTACAGTTGATATGCTCAGACAGCATGCTGCCCATGTTATCAGCGTCACTCTCCACCATCCTCCCTCATACCTGCTAACTTAAACCTTTCAAAACCACTAGCCAGCTATTCCTAATCTCTGACAAATCCTTTGTTATTCCTTCCTCACCTGTGGCCTGATCAGTTCCTACTAAAGCCAATGGGAATTTGACTCAAAAAGGACATGAATTTATGGCCATGATACACAGGCAGTGTTCAGATGTAAAGGCAAAATGGATCTAATTCTTGCCAAATAGAATCTCAGAGAAATTGTTTGTTACCTTCTAGAGGATTAATGAAACAATTGTTCATAGTGGGTGCTTTATAATATTCCATTGCATATAACAGTGCTTTTCTGGATTAGGGGAATAAATTCTACATGAAAAGTCTTATACTATCAGGATGGTATAGCTGGGACATGAGATGTGCAGGCATAGTAAAAGATTCATACTCTTTGTTACAAGAATGACACAGCTGGCCCTGGAATGCACATCTTCTGGGTAATTGGAATTCTATGGCAACTCGTAATTTGGTAGTTTAATTTCCTTTTCTAATGTGTTTTTCTCCCTGGACTTTTAGCAAATATTTTTTTCTGATTTGAAATCTCAGAAGCGTTTTCAAATTCTCAGATCTATTTGTTGCTATTTTTATTTTTCACCTTCCAGTAGCTACTTGGAAGAGCAAACTGGAGTCAAGGTTTTCTTAGTATATATGCTGGACATACAAATATTACCCAAAAGATTTCTGCAAACATTATGTACTGGCTGGATCAGAGAAGAGATTACACAAACACAGGAGAAAGAAGGGTGAAAATGAGGGGGTGAGATCACAAAATGAGAAAATGATCTGGCACGATGAGTTTCAATTTACTTTTCCATGCATTAATGTGAAAAGATGTTATTAACAGTGGCAAAAATCTCTTCTCTGAGAGCTGTTACATTACATTATTCAAGAGTGCAGTTGGTACCTTAGATCTGAGCGAAAGTCCAAGGTGAAGGGCAGCTCCAGTTTCTTTCACTTTGGAGTTAATACTTTTGTAATATATAAATCATGTCAGTGTGCCTAAAGACAGCAATCTTCTTTTTTCCTTTTATATATAGGAAGAAAATGCATAAATTAAATGATTTAGCCAGGGCCACACAGGGAACTTGGTGGTGAAAGTAGAATTTGAGTGCCTTACCCTAAAGCTAGTTCTTTATATTATGAGAGAATATAATACACAAACAGTCAGTGGGGAACTACCCATAACAATTAAAAGTCAGTCATGCTTGCCAAAGCAATTGACACTCCACATTTTGAAGAGCAGAGGGACTCTTTTAGGCATATGTGTTCACTTGCTAACTCACAGAAACTATAAGACACAAATAGTCCCTGTAATGCGCTGTGGTATTTCTCACTCGCAGGTTTTTTGTTTTGACAAAGTAACATTTCATATGAATCACTGGAGGAGTAATTAAATGTGACTGAGAAGAAATCCTTGTGGTTTGGTTAAGTGTTATCTTCATTTTACGGGGGTGGGGTGGGGGGGTGGTGGTGGTGGAACTGAGGAATAGAAGAATTAAGTGTTAACCCCCATAAAGAAAAACATGGAATACTCAGTTCTAGAAACAGAACCTACTTAACTCTTTTCCTCAAGTATTGTGCCCATAGCAGATGTGTGACTGTAGTATAACTGACAAAAGACTTCTAAATAAAAGGACCAATGGCAGTATTTTCCTCTTGACTGAAAGTCTAGTATTCCCTTATTGAAAGCCTACTGAAGTATAATTCGGTTTCTACAGGAATTACGGTAACTGCTGTTTTAATAAAGAAATCCTTACTACAGGACTTTTTAAAGCATCCTGTAAGATTCCATGCAAGAGTTATGACTTTACATGCACTCCAGAAGAGTATTTCTTAAAAACTACAAAAGTAAAGGCACAGAAAGCAAGTAACATCGAATTAAATTCAGCTGAAATTTCCTACATGTGATGGATTGCCAAATATCCAGGAGACCTCTTTCCTAAACATTCCCATGAGAAGAGATCCAGACAGGAAGCATCTCTTCCTTTGTTGTATGCATTCCCAATGAATTAGCATTAAGCCCTTTTCTGTCCTTCCCCATAATGCTGGGTTCGCTTCATGGGAATGGCACCTTGTTCTTGCCTCCTTATGTTGTAATGATCGGTCTTGACAAGGGTTTTCAAGGCGGGGGGAGCAGTCATAGCTACGGGCAAAATCACAGCTTCTGTACTTCATGCTTGTCAATAGCTGTTTTAGTTTGCATTGCCATACTAATGTGCCTTACAAATATTCCCCAGGGCTCTACACACCACCACGTTGCTGTGGTCTTATTCATCAATACAGTCAAAACAGAAGCAGATGCTGTCAGTTAAGGTCAAGACGTGCTGCTTCCAGATTTCTGGAGGGAAAAGGCCTCCATCCCATCTTATAAAAGAAGGAAATAGTCTGTGCTCGTTGAATAAGTAACTCTCTGGGCTGGCAGTTCTATGATGACCCAAATAATTAACCTTACTGATGTATGGAGATTTACCCTTCATGGCATCCTTTCTACTCTGCCCATTTTACTTTTTTCTTGCAGAGTGTTTTAGTGCTGGCACCCAAGTGTCCACACTGTCTGCAGACCATGCTGCACGAGGCAGCATCTAATGAGACAGGAAATGATAGCCCAACCTTCATCCCAAATGAATGGAAACTCAAGTGAAAGACTGGAGTGCGAAAGCTTTGGTGAAGGATGGTTCCTACTTATCTACAGGATGGATGAGGATGGAGGAGCTGTTGGCTGGAGCTTTCCCAGCATTTCCTGCATTTCAAACACCATCACTCGAGATGTTTCTGAAGGTGCTTACACAATTTAGCTGATCAGTTTTTACCCTAAAGCAGTGCACTCACTTGGGAGCTTTCGAACCTAACTTGATTTCCTTTCAGCTTGAAAATACATCCTATTTTATACCAACAAATACAGGCCCAAAGTTCCCACCACTCTTTAACTCCTTTGAAAATCTTGCTATGAACTTCATACTGGAAATCAGTGACTTTGAACATTATGGTCAGTGTGTTTCTATTTAAGCGCTGATGTGGGATTGATTCGGAAACCAAGGGGAGCCAAACGCTTCAAAATACAGCTCCAGGGAAGAGCAATTTTTCACAAAGTCCTTGGCTTTTCTGCTAAGAATATTGACAAAGCAGACATTTGGCATGTGCATGGATTTCTGCTTTACATGCACTTGTGTTTGTGCAGACATGATGGCCTTGCCCAGAGATGTCTTCTCAGAGCTTGCCCTTGTACATCTTCATAAGGAAGCTTGCTTGAGGAGTAACCCCTCTTCCTGCCTCACCTACCACCACCAAACTTATTCCTGCGCAAATCATGCCAGGTTGGACAGCGCCTTGAGCAACCTGGGCTACTGGAAGGTGTCCCTGCACGCAGAAATAGATGATTGTAAGGTCCTTTTCAACACAAACTATTCTATGATTCTATGCTGCTTTATGAAGAAATTCTACTGCAGTGGATTATTACTTGTCATTAAATAAACCTCAGCAGTTGCAAATTAGCAACTTGTCAACAACTTCACGTACTATCAGTAACTCACACAGCATAGTTTGATGCTGTCTTGAAGCACAGTAAACCCATTTATGGTTCCTGAATTGCTATGTGCATATACCTAAAGGAATTGTTTGCTCTTATTTTAATACTAGTCCTCTTTTGCGAAAGACACAGCATGTCAGAGGAGTGAGACGGCTGCCTACACAGCCAGAGACACAGTGATTGTCTGAAGACTTTAATAACAGTGGCAGCAATAAGAAACAAGTAAAATATAGCCTCCGTTCCTCATGTAAGCCTTGTTTGATAAAATCTGTTGTCATTCAGGAAGCATACAAATCACAAAGACGACATGCTGAGCATGCGGAGTGGGGCAGACTTATCTGCAGAGCAATAGGGGCTGCAGACCTCCAGTAGCATTGCCTGGCTCTCTTTTCATAAGGGAAGACCTGTCCTGCCCCTCTCTTTCCTCTGCTGCTCCGCAATCATGTAAGTGTGATTTGATAAACTGCCCTCTTCAAGATACCTGATTTCAGGAAGTGCTTGCTCAAAGTTTTCCCTGCAAGCTCTGATCTCTTTGTGTCTGGCATGACCTCACCTCGGTGGGGATCGTTGGGCCATGCAGAGAAGTTTGGTACTCATCTGGCTGCAAGTTCTCTCATTGTGCAGAGATAAGATGCTCATAATTCTTATTTGAGAACAAACTCTTGCCAAGTGTTGATGCCTGAAAAGCATTAATGTCCACCCCCCTTTATGTCATGTACTTAAACATATGACTTTAAGAAACCAACCTCACTTTCCTAAAACTTTTGGATGGATGGCTGTCACCCCACTGCCCTGTGGATAACAAGAACTGTTAAGAAAATAGAGCCACCAAAGCCACATCTTAATGGGGAGTGCACACCACACTGTGAACAGTGGGAATGGCAACATCTGCAATTGCATTCTGACAAAGGACCATCTTAAAGCCAACTCATGCAGATGTGTTTGGCTCCAAGGAAGCTTACAGTGCTCATTCTTAACCTAAAGAAGTGCAACATACTCCAGAAAGCAAAAATGGAGTCAAAATATGTATTTGATTTAGTATGAAGTGGGGGTAGGAAAAAGAATGTGAAACTTTCCATTGCCTTATTAAACTCTCCTTCTTGAAGCTGTTTCTGCTCAAATGAAACACTTGCCAGTTTAGCTAAGCCGATAGCTACAGAGTCAAATGTGTTCAGTTCTAGTGCCATCAAGAAGGACAGATTATAGAGCTGCTGCTCATTTATGTGTTTGTTCTGATGAAATACAGACATTTATCTCTGTGGAACGAGTAAAACAATTGCATCATTTTCCACTGCAAATTGAATCAATGCACCCAGCGGCTGCTGAGCTAGGAGTAGAGCTGAACACTGCGTGCTGTGCTATGCAGCTGCTCCGATGGCAGGATGCAATTTGCATTCAGCGCCTTCACCTTTCAAGTCCATTCTCAAACCTCTTTTAGCAACAAAAAACTTGAATTTGGGGTGCCTTTTCTCCTCTGACTGTCCACTTAGGAGCCTGAGGGCTTCATACTGGTGGTCCTTTGTCCAAGTATGAATTGCTGGGGAAGATTACTGTGCCCCCATGCGAAATACAGATCCCACCTGAAATTTCTCCCAATGCTTAGGAGATATTTGCCTCTGGGATTTTCACTCAGGTCGTCTCTCCTTACAGACCATCAAACACTGCTTGTTCTCTTGTCAGACCCCACACAGAGAGAGCCATTTGGTGAAAAAATCATAGCCGTTTATGCAAACAAAGAAGACAAGGACACTTCCTTTGAGAGCTCATGCCCCCCGGGCAAGTCTAAATGTCTGGAATCGCCTATCAGAGTGTAATCACTACCATAAACAAAGACGACTGCTCCAGTGAGTACAGCTTTGTGTGGGGAAGGAAGCAAGTGCTATGATACATATGGTAGAACTGCCAAAAAGCTGTGTAGAGATGCCACAAATGTTAGGGATAAATAGGCTCTTAACAATATTCCCATGGTATGATTATTAACTATTACCTATATCACTAATGTTCTTGGGGTCCCCAGGGAAGAACTTTCAGGTGGATTACAGGCAGGGTATTATCCAGCTTGGTTTCCATCTACCACCACAGAGGGTGATGGATGTCTTACAAATCCTATGTCACAGGTACCATTTCAAGGTGGAAAGCTCAGATACTGCTGGACTTCTACAAAAGCTGGAGATAATCATGCTTATGAGCCTGAATGACACCTGGTGATCTGCAAAAACAAGAAACCCCTTCCAATGAGGAACCCTACCATTGACAAATTATATGTCAAGAGGTAAGCGATGAACGTAGGCAGGCAGAAGGAGAGCACAAGAAAAAGGTGACACTTTAGCACAGTGCTCCTACCGCAGCTGGCCAGAGCTGGCTGACGGCTGGGACTTCTTCATCATCTAGTGAAGGATGGCAACAAAAGGTATCTCAAGTAGGACCGTCATGCAGTTGCACTTGTATTAAAGGGCAAAGAGACTGTCAGCAGTGGAAGAAAGCATGGAGGTGTCTGCTGCACCCCTATGATATTCACAAATGAGATAAGGGTTGAGATAAGGACAGGGAGAGATCACTCACCAACCACTTTCCCAGGCAAAAGATACTCGATGTGGGGAAATTAGTTTATTACTAGAGTAGGATAATGAGAAATAAAACCAAATTCTAAAGCACCTTCCTCTCAACCCCTCACTTCTTCTCAGGCTCAATAGGGGTTGCAGACAGTTTATCATGTCACCTCTGCTGCTCCTTCCTCCTCAGGGGAGGACTCCTCACACTCTTCCCTGCTCCAGTGTGGGCTTTCACTCTTCCATGGGGCCACAGGTTGCTATCACTGTCACTGATGTGCTCAGCCTTGGCCAGAGGTGAGTCTGTCTTGGAGCCGGCTGGCACTAAGCTCTATCGTACTTAGGGGAAGCTTCTAGCAGCTTCTCATAGAAGCTGTTTCTGTAGTTCCCCTGCTACCAAAACCTTGTTACGCAAACCCAAACAGACTCTAAACAGTATTATTGGTGCCAAATATACAAACCCATACGAAAGGCAGTGTTTTCCATGAAGGTGAACAGAAATACGGAGAAGATGCATCTGTGGTATAGAACACAGCAGAAAAGGAGAAAGCTGTCATAAGGAAGGATCCAAAGAAAGCCAAGAGTTGCAAAACTGTTTGGTGTTTATAGGGCCTTAAGATTTAGCTGCTCCAGCTGGTATGCTTCCAAAGGGGGTTGATAATGTGAAGCATTCATTGCCATAAACCAGGATTTGAGCCTGCTTCAAATTAGTCACTTGTAACACCAGGAACTGAAGATCTTACACTTCTAAAGTATCCTCCATTTAGACTTCCAGAAATTAATCTTGATCTAGCACTAATGGTGCTCAATACTAGCTCTTAAAACCACACATCAAGAGCTCTCAGTCATGTTGTCTGCAGGTTTTTCTAGCTATTATAAGAAAAACAACAAACACCGAAGTAAAAATATGCTTTGAAAGAAGCAGCATTTGTGGGGAGAGATTTTATCTTCTATTAGTCCAACAGATAAACTTGCAGAAAATGAATGAGCTTTTAGGCACATGCTCAGGCTTGAAGCAGAAACAAGAAAATTCAAGCTAAATCAAAACTGAGAGTAATTGCTCCAAAGTTGTCATTCTACAATACTTTGTCTTTGGCAAAGACTTTGTACTCCCAGGCACTCAGTCCTGCTGGATCCCCACTACTCTCCATTCCCTGAGTCAGGACAATGCCACCACCTGTATGACCGTGATTTAGAGGAGTGTATTAAATTATGTTGAATGAGTTATATTTCCTTTTCTCTTTTTAATATCTGAATTATTTGAGTGTCTGAATACACAACATGACCTACAAACAGCATAACAAAACAGGGCATCGTACTCCACAGAATAAACAAGAAGATGGGGATAAGAAGTTTTTAAGTGGCTTTAATGCCAAAGGCAACATGCTGGGTTATTGCACACAAGTTTAATTAACCTGTGTTACTCAATTAGAATATTCAAGAGAAAAAAGACTGCTGGTGCCTTTGGAGCAAAGGCAGCTGCTGGCCAAAACAGAGATGATTTGCCTTGATAGAAGAGAAGTAAGGGTTCATTTAGTTATCCAAGGGACTAGTTTGAGGATTGTATTGCACTTCATTGAAAACATTTGTACTATTCACCTGTGTCCTGCATTGAAATATCCTTCACAAGATGATAGTTCCAGGTCATTCACCAGCGCATCAGTAGGGCTTTGCTGCTCACTTCTACATATGGGCAACAGCATGAAGCCCTCACTGTCTGCCAAACAGCCCATATAGCAGAATCTACCTGGCTCTGCTGCTGCTGCTTTTTCTCCCCCTAGAATGCCACAGGCTACAGACAGATGAAACAGGAAATATTATAGCCTTTCAAAAGGCCAGTGTAACTCTTAAGGGGAAATTATCCTTTGATTGTACAACAGAGATTCCTGAACACAGCTGATATTAGGAAACACCCATGTAACACTACCTTCAATAAAGAGGCACAACAAAACATAAGTGTTTCTCAAGTCAAAAGAAAGAAAACTGGCAGCTTTGCACGGCTGCTTGGCAAGGAATACGAGTGCTCTGAAGAGGCTGGTTAAATGCTAGAATTATAATGGGAATTGGAAATGGAAAAGTCTGGAAACCTTCTAACTTTGTAGGTTGAGAGCTATTTTCTGTTTCTCCTGGCCGGTGTATAATGAGACACTATTGCTGCTCTCTGTTGCTGTTCTTTTGCATAAATACATGCCAGAAATAGGAGCAGACAGCTGCAGAAAAATCCATCAAGGGCTTTTAAACACAAAGATACCACCTCTGGCTCAAGTAGTCCCAGAATAGCAGATTACTGGGAGTTGGGAGGAGGTCCAGGGGAATTGCACCTTGTGTCCATTCTGCATGGCATCTCTCAACGACAGAGGTCAGGTACCCTGCTGGCAACTTCTCTCCTTACCCAGCACGGCTCTTTGTATGCTCTGGTGTTAAATGAGCACCTTGTGATATTGCATTCACTAGGCACATTTTGAAACAGCCATTTCACAAAGATTCTTTCATGAATGATTTTGGGCCAGTTCAAGTGACTTTTAGAGAAAAGACACCTCCATATTCAGTGAAATTTACCCTTTGTAAGGTCTTACAGGCTGTTGTCTCTTATTTCACATAAAATCCCCATCAACTATGGTTATTCATCCAGAGGCTGGATTCCATTGAAAAATACAGGTCCTAAAATTAAGTCTTTTAATGTGTAAAGGTATTTGTACGTCAGGAAGAGAAACTTCTTTCAGGTTACAAGTTACCCATCTTTTTTGCTGTGAGTAATCAGGGCTTAGTTCTCATCTCATACCCCACACTTAACCAAGCATTTAACCAAATCCCTGTAGTCTGCTAGGAAAAGAAAGTAAAATAAAGCAGATCTATCTTATTTAGACAACAGAACACTAAGTTTTTTTCTCTTGCTTTTCCACATGTGAGAAAAAGCCTGCAAAGAGTTTGTGCTCTAATCTGGGGGTGAAAAATCTCCACTTTTGAGAAAAAGCCAATCTCAGAAAGTTCCATTCGATGCAATGATCTTTTCAGAAACTGTAACCAGAAGGGAAAAAGTAAAGAATTGTAAAGAAGAATCATCTGTAACCTGAAATGCAACAGTGGACCTGGACGGGAAAATGTGGCTTCTATATTCGCACATGTACGTACACACATGTATGTAATAATGTGCCAAAGTTACTCAGAAGATAAAAGGATCAACACATAAAGATGAAAAGCAAGAATTTTAGAATATAGTAGTGGGGGGAATAAAAAACCAGAAGTATTTATCATGCCGTCATCTAACCATCATCTTTTAGAACTGTCATCACATACCAAGCACAGCTGGTGGACCTGGTCAGGTCAGCGATCCCAAAAGACAGAGTTTGGGGATGTTCATAACCTAATAGGAGGCCTGTTAGTTTTGGGTACCCCAACCCTGTTGAGCTTAGGCTGTATTTGGGACGTTCAAGAGCTATAAGCTCTTTTAATGTCCAGCTGCAGGTGTCAGTGTGAAAGCTCTGTCCATTTATTGCTCCTTTAGAAACTTGTGTGATGGTTTTGTCAAATCCAGTGACATTTTCAAAGTTAAATAGAGTCAGAACAATAGACTTTCGGAGTCCATAAAGCGGCTGCCATATGGGAAAAGTTAAAAAAGAAATAGGCACACATATAAGACAGCATGAGAAATGATGGCTTTGCTTGGCCTGGGCAGTGCTTGTCCTCTCCTCGAAGGATTTTTAGCTTCCTGAGCAATCAATCCAAGCACTAAATTTGCCGCTTCTTGTCTTTGCTAAAGAAAATCTACCAATAAATCCCCACCAGAGTTTGTGTAACCCAGATCAGTCAGTTATTGCTCTCTCCCTCAGCATTCATAGCTTAACCAGCTGGCTCTCACACTGCCAGGCACGGAATTTGTTAGGCACCAGCAGCCAACGTAAGTCGCTTTCGTGTTGCATTTCTAGGAGCAGAAGCACTGTAAAAGCTCCCAGAATGTACTTTTTTTGTGTAAGAACAAATAAGCAAGAACGACCCAAAGTAATTTGTTTTCTTTTATGCTAAACAGGAAGATGTATGGGAAGAGGAGAACTGCTTATTAATCCCAACCAAACAGTCAACTCCAGCTGAGCAAACTCTGCCATTTGGTAGAGTGCATTTCTTAATCAGGAAAACATATGGGGAGGCAGTTTCCAGCATCTGAGACAGGAGCATTTGCAAATGCTTTCCAATTGGTGCAGACCAGAAAGACAGCACAGTTTGCATTAAAAAAAAAAAGTAATAAAAAAAGGAAATACTTCTGCTTTTTCCCTTGCATGAACAAATTATTGTTAAGGGAATTCAACAGCTTCCCTGTATTGTCATGAGTGCAGCAGAACTGGTAAAGATGGCTCAATTACAGAAATAAGAAAGTTGTATACAAGGCAAAAACCAAATGAAGCAAAACTAACCCATGCTTCTGTTCTGCTCATCCACCCACCCCAGGAATGTATGTCAAGAAAACAGCTCAAAATCTGGAATCTATTGTCAGGGAAAAGAGGCAGAAAACCACATAAAGTAGCCCAATAAGTGGCAGAAGCAACGCCTTGAAAGGCAACTTGTTGTGTTGTCATAAAATCATAGAACAGTTTGTGTTGGAAGGGACCTTAAAGCTCATCCAGTTCCAACCCCCTGCCATGGGCACGGACATCTTCCACTAGAGCAGGTTACTCCAAGCTGTATCCAACCCGGCCTTGAGCACTGCCAGGGATGAGGCAGCCACAGCTTCTCTGGGCACCCTGTGCCAGCGCCTCAGCACCCTCACAGGGAAGAACTTCTTCCTCATACCTAATCTAAATCTACCCTCTTTTAGTTTTAAAACATTTCTATTTGACCTTTTTCTACAGGCCCTACTAAAAAGTCTTTCCCCATGTTTTTGACAGCAGATTTATCTAGTCAAAGCATCTTCCCTCCTGCATGAAGCAGAAGAAAATATCCAAGAATAGTCTTTTTGGCCAGTGTGCTGGTGAAAACACAATCACTCAGAAGAAAAACCAATCTCTTAAAGACTTCTGGTCACATATGTGATAAGCATTAAGGCCAATAGCTCTTGCCTGTGATCAAAGATGTTATTAGCGGCTGGAGCAAATGCTATGTTGCTGGTGTATTTTGGCAGAATGATTCCTCCGTGTTCTCTGTAGCTTACAATGAATCATAAGTGCCCCAGAACTTAGAGTCAGAGAAACAAGGAGACCCTGCAGGCCAATAAATATATGCAGAAGTTATCTCCTCAAGTTACATAGCAAGGGCCAGTCATCATAGTCCTGAAGTACATTAGACTGGGGGAGTACATGGAGAAGTGGTGGAGTCACCATCACTGGAAGTGTTCAAAAAACGTGTAGATGAAGCCCTTAGTGACATGGGTTAGTGGTGGCATTGGCAGTGCTGGGGTAAAGGTTGGACCTGGTAATCTAAAGGTCTTTTCCAGCCTATCTGATTCTATGATATTTAAATACATGACATTGCTGGATGTAAAGTAGCCAAGGGTGAGAATTTAACTCTGAAATTTCAGCATTATCTGGTCAACAGATTTTTTGTTGTTACCTATCGATATTCAGTTCTTCAAAAATTGTGTATATTAGAAGAGATACATGTGCAAAGCCTTTATTCGAAGAGGCACAGATATAAGGCAGCTTATAAAGATATATGGAAACTGATACTTAGCGCCTCAAGAGATTCCTGTGATGAAGGGATGCATGTCATTAATCTATTCACAAACAGAAAACCCTGGATTTGAAACTGAGTGACTAACTGGAAATGCGCTTCACCAGGCAAGGGTAGCAGGCAGGTACCTAGAACCTGCAGAGGGGCGTTGACTCCTGGATTAATATGTAATAAAACTATATATACAGCATTAATAAGAATCCAAAGTATGATTTGTAATGAATTCATACGCTCCTCTGTAAAAGCAGCTGAATTACTCGTTATTTTACCCCACCCAGGGAAGAGATGTGTTCTGACCTTCCCATAACAATCTCATTCTCTTTAGATGCTCACTTACCGGTAGAAAAACATATGCTGTAAGAAAGCCCCAGCCTGCCTTCCCTTCCCAACAGTGTAGGATCAAGAGTAACCCCCTGCCGAGAAGTAATGGCCTGACCCCACTGTGAAAGAGAGATGAGTGAGGCCAGATGGATACCCAACAACACGGTGATCACCAGAGGGATCAGGATGACACCAGAAGAAAGAGGGCTTTGCTGATCTCGCCATGGAGTAGCTGCAGGGAATTCTTCACCTTCTTGAGGCACTGCACCAACATCTGTTTGTCACTGATATTAATACAGCAGCTTCACAGTCATGACTGAACTAGATGATCCCTTCAGGAGTCTGTGAAAACAGCCAAAAGCAGTAGCTGGCACTGCAAGGTGGTGAGGAATGTGATGGAGAGGGTAAGAAATACCCCTAACCATTGACAAGACAAACGATGTTGAACAAAGTGGGAGCTACCTTCAAGCAAAGGTCATAAAAATGCAATCGCAGACCCTGAGAAAAGCAAGTTCAGATGTTGTGGAGAAAAAAACCACAATGACAAGCCTGCTACCTGCCAACATGTCACTCCAGCTTGATCAGGTGAGCCTAATCCAGCAGCAAAGCTATGTTTTGCTTTTATTTGTTACAGGAACTCACAGCACCCTGTTATTATAATAATATAATAATAATGGAGTTATTCTCTATCATTAGAGGGTGTTATTCTGCCCTGGTGAGGCCACATCTGGAGAACTGTGCCCAATTCTGGGCTCCTCAGTTTAAGACAGAAAAGGAATTACTGATGAGGGTCCAATGGAGGGCTATGAAGATGATTAAGGCACCTCTATGAGGAAAGGCTGAGAGAGCTGGGCCTGTTTAGCCTGGAGGGCTAAAGATCCCTTGAGAGGGGATCTTATCAATGCATACAAATATCTTAAGGGGCAGCACCAAGAGAATGGGACCAGACTCTTTTCAGTGGTGCCCAACAACAAGATAAGAGTCAATGGACGCAAACTGAAACATAAGGAGTTCCGTCTGAATATGAGGAAAATCCTCTTTGCTTTGAGGGAAACAGAGCACTGGAACAGGCTGCCCATAGAGGCTGTGGGTTGTGCAGTCTCCTCTGGAGATATTCAAAACCTATCGGACACGATCCTGTGCGACCTCCTCTAAGTGAAGCTGTTTAGCGGGGGGGTTGGACTAGATGATTTCCAGAAGTCCCTTCCAACCCCAACTATACTGTGGTTCTATGATTCTGGTTTCTGATAATTTTAAAGTATAGGTTTTAAAAGATATTATCCATCTAAATTCAGTTGTAATGCTCAGAAAACTGCAAGCTTTGTGAGCTTTCACAAGATTAATCTATCCTATCTTTAGACATCTACAAAGTACATCTCCACATCTGAGTTGGTACTTTGATATTCACTTTAGAGCAATGGAAGGTGCTTCTGGGGCATGATTCATCCCATCCAAAGGTAGACATCTAAAACAGGTCAAAGAAATCACACCTGAAAAATGTCTGTTTTGCCCCTCCATTGACTGCAGGAGCTTAGCTGAGGAGCTCACATGCAGAAAACTATACTGAAATGTCAGAAGCAGGAGGAGGCAAATCCTACCCTAGAATTAATCTCTCCCAAGAGCTGTCAAAGCTCTTCACTGAAACTCTTTGTGACAAGGAATTATTTAGTACTGCAAAGCTTTAGGGGGTCTCTTTCTCTGGGCTTGAGAAGTTATTGACATATTGGAAACTCAGTTTCAGTGAAACTCTTTGCACACTGTAGTGATGCTACCTGGTGGCAGTTTCACATGATTCTTGTTTAAAAGAAAGAAGGAACACAATCTGCTGCTTGTTGCTAAACACCGTGCCCCTCTCTGATAATGCAAAATCCCTTAGGTAATGAGTCTGATTCTCATCTCAATGGCCCTAATGCAATGAGAAGTGGTACCACCAAAATCTGTACAATTATATTGGTCCAAACTTGAGAGAAAGCAAACCTAGAATCAGATCTGTCCTATTTCACTTTGATTTCTAAGTTTTCCCTATGTTAATCTCTCAAAATGGCTCAAATATTGGTGACATGCGGGAGTGAAGTCCTACAAAATGTCATCTTTGATGTTAATTTGATTCTGATAATTGTGACTTGGTACCCTCTGCCTTTCATTTGTGCATTTAAAACATTTTTTCTATGTTTTCTATGTTTTTATATTCAATTCCCCTGTAGTGAAGTTCTCTTGCTAAAGGAGATTCAATCACTGTTGTTAGCTTGGGCTCACAACCTCATCTCAGGGAAAGATACAGTCATTTACGTAAATGCAGAGAGAGAACTGAATAAAACTTAAAGTGAATGCAAATTCTTAAAAAAATTAAAATACTTTTAATAAAAATCCTTAATCCTGCTTGTTTGAAGGGTTCTTTTTTGTTCCTTTTAGTGCAATTGAACATTCTGGCTTAAGAACGTAAGTCTATTAAACATTTCAAAAGGTAAAAAATCTAAACCAGCTTATAAAAATTCTTGAAAGTAGCGATTTTACTGGTTGCTTTTACACATAACATACAGCAGCATCATCGCCATTTCTTTGCTGTTCCATGATGCAAGTCAGTCAGAGCATTTCCAAGCTGCCTGGCTCTGCATTTCAGGCTTTACATCAGGGTTTCTCTGCCTACAGTGGGCAATCAGAACAGCAGCCCTAAGCATAGCCTGCTCCTCAGGCCACCCACCTTGTCCATATGTGGCTGCATCATGACGGTGAGCAGGGTTTTTGCGGGAAGCTCAAAGACCAGCTAGCCTCATATGCTGGGTGGCACGTGGGGACATGGGATCTTGACTGCTTTGGTGGAACCCAGTGGCAGTGCTGGGCCATGTCTGCACTGCACCATCTCCATAGATAGACAGCCTCCTCTCTTTGGGTGGTTTCAGAGCAACCCTCAAGTAACAGGGTCCTTTTGGAGAGACAGGACCACTGGATTGTGGTGACGCAGCACCTTTTCATGCTAGTCAAACAGAGATTCTCTGCTGTCTGTGGTATGATTGGTCTTCCACACATCAGTGAAGAATAAACCCAGGTGCAATGGCAGCTTGCTGATAGTTGTCATGGCAAGGTAGAAACTGGAGATCTGTTGTACTCTAATACTAATATATGATACTTTCCATCCAGATGGCATGTTACCACAGTGTTACAAAAGGGAGCATGTTCACATGTCCTAATGATGCCAGGGAAACAAGAATCTAGTGCAAAAAATGAAGCAAACTTCCATACTCCAGAGTCCTAAGCTCAGCAGTGTCCCTGTGCATGCGCGTGTGTGTACACGCACACAAATACCCAAAGAGGCTGGATAGGGTAAATGGTATTTTAAAGAACATAAAGCATTACCAGCTTCTAATCCTCCAGGGAACTAAATATAGCTCATATTTAACAACTCTGGCTCAAAACTGGCTGAGCTGTGGGAAAGACACCTGTTGATTTCACACTGGTTATAGATCAAGCTCCCCATAGAAGAATGCAATTTATCTCATTAGAGGATGTTTACATTTAATTAGGTGACTGTATTCTTTATTGTGTGCTAATTCTCCCTGTTCTTGTCATTAGTATTTTTGTTTACAACAGCCGTGAACACTTCAATAATACCAGAAAAATTCCCAATGGAAGTCTATTAGAATATTCTTCCTTAAGCAAAACTAAACCAAACCAAACAGAGTTGTTCCAGAGCCATTAATTACACAGGTTGTTCTTTGTGAGAGGCGTTTCCAGATGCAAAGTCTCAAACACCTTTGTTCTACTGTTGTGACTTACCTTCACAGATTCTGGGGGGTCTAAATGAAGCAGAAGCATTAATTGCATACAGATGCTTTCCTATTTTTGCTTGCCACTGGTTTTTATTATTCTTTTCTGTGTGTTTTTTTTTTAAACAAAGCCAATAAAAGGAATTTACATTTTACTAAGAAAGTTAAATGCAACCTGTAAGAAGTAATTACAGGCACAAAACATATGGAAATGCCATCCCTTGTTTTGGTTCTATTTGCACATAATATATGCAGATCAAGTCGTGATTAGCAGACAGGAAGCACAGTCTGTGATTATGCAGGGTTTGGTAATTGAATCCACCAAGGATAATGATGCTGACCTTCCCATTCAAAAATAAACTAGGCATTCAAGTTTTAAGTGGTTTGCATTAATTCTAATTGTATAGACATGTCTAGCCAGAGCTGCTGCTGGGAAGACATGGGACAGGTAAATAATAAGTGTTTTATTAACAACAACTAAAGCAATGTTGTTTACAGCAATGGTTTTTGGACCATGTAAAACTGAAATCTGAGTATCTAGGAGCCATCATTTTCAGTGAGGTACACATGCTCATGCTTCATCAGTCACAACGAGAATTTACCCAGCAGGGTCTATGATTACAGAGTCTACCGCTTGCAAGCCCACACAGAAGAAACTACTGCCTAGTTAATTCATGAGAGATCCAGTTTCTTTCCCCATCTATTATCCTTCCATCTTTCAAGGAAGATAGGGTTCCAAAAGTTTGGAAATTTAATGGAATTTGTATAAATAAATGCAGTATTTATCCTGAAGACATGGCATGGTTTGAACTGCCTACCAAACCACAGGTTGTTGGGGATATTTGTGTTTTCTCTCAAGGTGGTTTGCTTTTGCAGAGTTATTAACTTGGTTCTACTACTATGGCTCAAGAACAGAGGCTATTTGTCATGCAGAAACAGACCACTGGTGTGTTAAATCTGATATTTTACCTCCACTACAAGGTGACCCAGTTCTGTTAGTCCAGGGAGCCCACTCCCAAGTCCATCTGTGATGCTCCTTCCTAAGCCCCGAAGGAAAAGTTGCCTTGATCCAAAGCCTGCAGCATAGTTCTGCTTATTGTACCACCAAGTCTTTATTTCCCAGTCTGTAGTGTGATAAATTTTTTTGGGACTAGAGGAGAAAAGCAAAGACCAGTGGCTTAGAGAAAGCTGTACGGCCTCCTATTCCCAGGAACACAGCAAAAACATGTTGATTGGAATAGAAGTAATGGACATGGCCTCCCAGCTGTTGTCTCTGCTAGAGCTATTGTCTGTCTAGAGTAACATGGTTTTTATTCTGTAAAATGTAAAAAGGTTAAGGGGTTTTACATTTCTCCTGCATTTCTGATGTGTTTCAGCCCCAGTCAGACATGGGATCCAGTTGCCCCGCTCGGGTCTGGAAATCACAGATGTTTCTATGTTGCTTGAACAGATCAGCTCTGTGGTGCAGGTACAGGAAACAAACATTTCCCTATGGAAATGCCAGACTTAGACGTGTTCCATTGCCTGAGGCTGTAAAAGCAGTACGCCCAATGCCTGCTGCAAACACCAAGCATACACAGGACTCACCTGGGAAGTGTCCAGCATGTGCGCTCCAAGTCCAATGTGTTAGTAAGCATTAGGCTTATTGTATGTGTGATTTAAAGCTCTGCACAAGCATTTATGCCTGGACAATGGCAACAAGAAATACTGCAGCTTAATTTCTGCTTTCCTTTACCCCCGATCCAAATAAAACTAAGCCACTGACTGATTTCCACCTGGCCCTTAAAGCTTATGACTGTTGTTTGTAGAAATAGCTCAGGGACTCAAGCACTCCAGACTCTGAGAGAGATTTTGGTTTCAGTCATGGTAGATGTGTTCCAGATCTGCAAACAACTGTGGTACCACCAGGGCAGACCAACTACATCATCTCTGCTAGGACACACAGATGGAGATGATTATTCATTGGTGATTATAGAATCATAGAATGGTTTGTGTTAGAAAGGACCTTAAAGCTCATTCTATTCCAGCCTCCTGCCATGAGCAGGGACACCTGCCACTAGAGCAGGTTGTTCCAAGCCCCATCCAACCTGGCCTTAAACACTGCCAGGGATGGGGCAGCCACAGCTTCTCTGGGCACCCTGTGCCAGGGCCTCAGCACCCTCACAGGGAAGAACTTCTTCCATATATCTCATCTCAACCTCCATCTTTAAAGCCGTTCCCCCTTGTCCTGTCACTGCATGCCCTTGTAAAAAGTCCCTCTCCAGAATTCCTGAAGGCCCTTCTTTGTGGCCATCTTTAGTAAGACTGTATAGGCCAAGAAGCTCCCAGCAGTAGTAAGAAACGTGGATGGCTGTTCCATGGCAGACCACCAAGCTGAACAGGGTATGCTTAGAATCTAAATTACTGAGAAACAGATAAGCTGAATTACATGGAAGCTCTGCAACTGCACTGGAATTAAGTTATATAGTTAAATTTTTCATGTGTTATAAATTGGCAATATGTAATTCATAGGCTTTCACCTCTAGGTCACTATCTTACTGCTCCATTATTTTTTATGCACAAACAGGAAAACATTATGTAGTCCTCACTTAGAGTGTATTTATGTCTCAACAACACCCTGAGAGTATGTCCAATACCATTTTTTCAGATCATTAGAATACCTGCAGGAGGGAACCCTGGTAGTCTGGGGTTTGTAAGGTGATGCAGAGGTCAAATCCATCCCAGGATCACTGTAACCAGAAGCTTTTATTAGTTACTTCCCACTTTCTGCTGTCTACAATATGGATTAATGATATCAGTCCAAGTCCAAGTGGTTAGATATGTCTATCATACATCCTTCACATGGGAAGTAGGTAAAGAAAGCATGAAGACCAGCTGCTTGTCCAGAAAAAAACACCAACATCCTGTATCTTTGAGCACAGAAGTCAATCCTCCAGTCTAGGTAATGGCCTTTTGGCCTTTCAGCCTTTCAGACAAAGGAGAAGACCTTTATCGATTGCTCCTTCCACTCTTATCCCATCTCCAGGCTCCTGCATACAAGCAGATTTAAGAACAACATCTCAACTCAGAGGCCAAAAAGAGTTTGTGAAACTGTATGGACACACGATGAGCTTTTCACTGGCTGTATAATGCTTCCTCTTCTCCCTTGCCTCTAAAGACCAGGCTCTGCTTCCAAGGAAATTAAAGAGCAATGTAGGAGGGATGGGAGCTTGAACCCTGGGGATAAAAAGCAGTGACGACAGCAGCGAGAGCTCTGGCTAAGATATTGAACTGCCTCCTTACGTGCAATGTTGGTAAAGATAAAGGGATGTGGCAGAAGCAGTAGGACAGCTCTTCACATCCACCATTGCAGGAAAGAAGCACACAGGCTCTACCGGCCCACATCACTTGTGATCAGCCTCAGCTTCTCTTTGATGAAAAAGGTCATAGAATCTGCTGTATCATCTCTAGCAACAGGAAGGAGACACAGGACCCGAATTGGAGATGTTTCTTTCCCTTCCCCAGACTTCCCGGTCTACAAAAAGATAGGCTACAAGGAAATTTGAGTCATGACCTTCTTGCTTAGTGAAAGACCCCTGGGATCAGCTGTTAGAGGCTGCTTTGCTCTTTTCAAGGGTGATGAGCACCCAGAGTGAGTGCTTGTGATAATCAAACCAGAAATGAAGAGAAATAGCCACACGGAATCCCCTCCTGTTGCAGATGGACACCACGGTGCACAGAGACAGCCCCGGAGCAAGCTGATAATAGTCTGCTCCTGTTCACAGACAAAGGAAAATGAGTCTCAGATTGCCAGACCTGTCCCTGGGTTTTGATGCTATCATGCACACTGCTGCTATCCAGCCTCAAAGTCACAACAGGGGCAAGCAGTGTGGCACCAAGGAGGGACAACATGGTTCATAAGAGCACATGCAGACAAAAACGAAAGAAAAGCACATCCTTTCTTATATCCACCATCCAGTTTATTTAGTATCATGATCCTTATTTTCTTATGGTATCAAATCACATAGGGCCCAAAATATACCTTAAGTTATTAAGTGGTGAAGGCAAACACAAAAGCTACAACTATTCCATTAATTAAACAGGGTCAGGGTCTGGGCTTGAGAACTCGAGTGTGACTGCCCACATTGTCTAATTTCAGCACCCTTTCTGGTTCGGGTTTGGTCCGTAATAATAGGCAATCTCATAGACAAAGCCCAGACATATTTGGGGGGGACATATGAGCCAGCAAATAAAGCCAGTAATAACATGAGAAGATGACAAAATGCATAGCAGACCTATGGAGACCTTGACTTCACTTTCTTTTCATTATCTAAATAGCTTGATGCTTGTTCTTTCCAAACCTCTTTCTCTAAATGACAATATTGAGGCATTCAAGGATCAGAGCAAGGGACAGTGAACTGGAACCCACAATATTAATTATGGCTCTGACACTGGTTGCTGAAGAGACCCTTGGCAAATCACAGCATATCTGTGCTATGTGAGAGAAGACGACTGTGGCAAATCCTTACCACATGTCAGGAGGGAGAGACTTAATTAATTAATGCCCAGAAAGTGCTTTGGAGATTAAGTGTGCAACTCCTGATGTCATGAGAGCTAAATATTATCTCTGAACTCAGATTCATACATAAGGGCAGAGGTTCCCAGAAAGAGAAGCATCAAGGATAGGAAGCAAAGACTTCTCTTATAGAAAAGTACTCCATGTAATTAATTCTGTAGCCCTTTCCCAACAGCCATGATTGCTTTCCTCTAGGTACAAGGTTAAAAGCCTTTCTGCTGAAGCCCAGGAATGTATCTGGCTTTAGGGATATGATATGAACCGCAATCTTCTCCAAAACAGCTCTCATTATTAGTGGGAGTATGTGTGTAGTTAACTGATTCATTAGGTGTAGGCATCACTACATGGAGTTAGGGTTTTCTCTCTCTGGATCTTCTGAAGATCAGTATTTGGTTGACAGCTAAAGAAATGCTGTTAAATATGTGCAGTAGACACCGTCTCTGATCAATTCTTATTCTCTTGCTTTTCTATATGGTACACTAAGAAAACTGTGAGCTCAGCTCAAATGTAATGGAAGTAGGGCCATAAAGAAGGAAATATGGGGGGATCCAAAGGGAGAGCTACCAGAGGCTAAAATGAAGCTCCAGCAGTCAAAGGCAAGGCTGTTGCCCACAGCAAAAAGCATCCGACAGTTCTTTTATTTAGTGCTTTATATTTCCCTATCATTCTGGAAAATAAGCTATTTCA
Organism: Myiopsitta monachus; assembly: GCA_017639245.1. Taxonomy (NCBI): domain Eukaryota; kingdom Metazoa; phylum Chordata; class Aves; order Psittaciformes; family Psittacidae; genus Myiopsitta; species Myiopsitta monachus. Next base: position 94,027,043 of record CM029919.1, on the reverse strand, counting down.
AAGGTCTACCTTCTCAAACAGGTCAACTCTTCCCCTGGTAGAAAAGGAGGCAGTGATGTGTTACTGCATAGGTGGCCACAGAAGAGAACTCAGTGTGAGGAGTGGGATGAGCTAACACAACAACATATAGAGGAGGGCATGGGTCTTTCATCACTGAAGCTAATATGAATTTTACCACAGACTGAAAACAAGACACAGAATTGCTATACTCTGATTCTCACTGATTTTAAAGGACCTTCAGAACCAATATTTTGCATTCCTGCATAACAGCTTTGCACTAGATCATATCTTTTAAGAAGATAGCTTATCTTGATTTTAAAATCCCCAGTTATTTGCAGGATTGAATGTAACCCTTAAAAAAGTGGTACCTAATTTCAGTGATGAGGTTGTCTAGGTTCAGGCCACATCAAGATGTTCTCAGCATTTTTCAACAGATTAAAGAGCCATTCACAATGTTTATTTTATGAAAAAGTATATGTAAGAACCTAATCAAGTCTCTTTCTACTTTAACTCAAACCATATTTATGGTATTCTGAAATCTTCCATTACGTTCATGTTTCTTAATTGCTTAATCATACTTTGGAATTTTGCCTGAACCATCCCCAGGTTTTTAACATCTCCTTCAACACCGCATGCAATATTCTGGTAGCAGTCTCATCAGTGCAAAACACAAAGGTGATACATTTACTCAAGATCCCCCAAAAGCTACTTATTATCTACTTCCTTATTATTGGCACTGATGTTCAGCGAGTGATAAACCAGGACCCCTCAAACACATCTCTGAATCACTGCCTCTGAAAATAGAATAAATCTGTGGCCTCTGTTCCTACACGTTTGACTTTACCTTTGTCTCATACCCTGCTATCAAGCAGTCCAGATTGTTCTGTATCAGTGATCAGTCCTATTCATGATTTATCACTCCCTCAAACTGTGAAATTAGAAAACTTTACCAGTAATGAGTACATCTTCTTCCATGTTCTTCTTAGAAATACCAAACAGCGGAAGCTCAGCAAATCATGTGTGCTAGGCCCTCTGGAAACAGCCCTGCTTGATGTTCCCATTCACAAACACATTTTCAGACCTAATATTCAGCCAGGTTTTATCCTTTTAACAAGCCCTGGCTTGAGCTTGTATCATTCTGTTTTCTTAATCAACATGTCATGCAGCACAAAGTCAGGCCTTATAGAACTCTAAGTCAATTACATCAAAACTATTAACTTTCTATACCAAAATTGTAATCTCATAAAAAAGACATCAGGGTGATTTGACAAGATATATAGTTTTTTCACAAAATTATATTGATTGGCATTAATTACATTACTCTCCTGTATGTCTTTACTATTTGAAAGCTGCATCAGCCATTCCATTATTTTGCCTGGGATCAATGTCAATCTGACAAGGCTGTAATTACCTGGGTTGTTCCATTCACCCTTTTAAAACGTTGGTACAATGTTAGGCTTCTGTAAGCTTTGTTAAGGACAGAGGGTTTCAGGGGAGTTTTCACATAATCTCTGCCCTTTTTGACATCTCGAGGCCATGGCAGAAACTGACGCATTTATGGGTGAAGTTCCCATTACAATAATTGTTACTTCAGCTCTTCCAGGCTTGCAGAGATTAAAAGGTCACCATTACTCTCCAGAACCCCAACTCTAAGCAAGTCTGTATGAGAAGTTCAGAACCATGTGAAATCTCATGCACTGAGAATGATGTTGCTCTGATACCACATAGCATGCTTCAATCACTGTGTTCCCCAACACTTCTCCTCTAGGCATCTATGTCTCACTGTGCGGTTCTCTTTCGCATTCTCTAGCCCCACACATTTCTGTCTGGGTCATGAGCTAGTTGTGTGTGAAGTCACCATTGAAGGGAGGTCTCCAGGCCTGCACTGCTGGGGATGTATGGCCAGTTAACCTGTAACTGGTCAAGTCCCAGCATGGGAGAGATTAGGCTGAGATAGCAAAGAGTAGGGCGAATTCATCACATTTCCCAGATCTTTTTGTTGGAAGGGCTTCTATAAAGTCCTCTGAGCAGCATTCAAAGTTTTATTTGCAGTGAAGAATGGAGGCTTTTAATTTATCTTCTCTATTGTTCCAAAGGAACTAAGATGCTGCTACAAACGCAAGGCTGAGGTATAGACTAGTATCCCACCAAGATACTGCTACTCCTATCAGAAGGAACCAGCCTTGGCAGCAACAGAAAGGTTTCCCTGTAGCATGAGCAGAAAATCTGGGCCAAATCACTGGTACCAAATCCAGATGTATAAGACTTAGGTTTAAGATCGTGGCCAAGTTCATGCTTGGCAGAAACAGACATTAATGCAACACCTAAGTTTACCCAAATCTCACATTTCTCCCATTCAAAGTCTGACCCAAAGAAGGGAAGCTGTGCTGTGCCTCTCTGACACACAGCAGTTTGTGAGAGTGATTCACAGCCACATAAAGCTGTGTTCCCAACACACAAAGAGCAAGATGCCTCCTTAAAACCTGCAGAAATAGGTCCTTTTTCACAGCTCTTGTAACTGAGGTTTGCAGCACATTAGATGTGCTCCCTAGGAGAGCAGAGATTATGTCTGGCCCTGACATCTGCTCTGGGCTGTAACCAAGGTCTCAGCCTTTCAGACGAGTTCTTTTTATTCTGCTCCATTATTAGGGCAAACTTCAAAATATCTGCTTTATTAATTTGCTTAAATTATCAGAAACGGATCAGACTGTATAAAGCTACAAAAAGAACAGGTCATTAGCCACAAATTCATAGGCAGTACATCCAGCCATGTATACAATTATTTCATAGACCAAGACAACAATGCAGAGAGCTGTGTTCAGTGCATGATATGCAGTTTCCATTTCAAAAGAGTATGGTCTGAAGCTAGGCTTCACCAGTGCTACTCACTGTGATGCTCCATATATCAGCATTTATCCATCCCCCCAAAATGTGGGAAAACCTACTTTCTTGTGAATAAAATGTACCCTGAAAGTAATCCATCTACCTGATGATGTAGAAAACAAAGACAACAAAGAGGGAAAGAACAAGGAGAAAGCATGTCCTGTGTACAATTAAATACGACCATACTGAGTATCATTTAATTAAGACAATTTAATGTGCCCCTGTGTTCCTGTTGCCTAGTACCTGCACTCAGGCAGTGGTTAATTAAACATGCAGCTTAGCAGTGGTGACTGCATCACACACTTCATGTGCCTCCCGTTCAAATTGTATTTGTGGCTCAAACAGAAAAAGTAATTCACTCAGTTTTCTCATCTCATGTAAGTGCGAGGAGCTGTAATCAATCCAAAGAGGTGCAATGTTTATGGGGTTTAATACTGGATAAGACCAAGAAGAAATAAGTGTATGCAGAAAATACAAGATGGTTCTTTGGGGATCAGCCATGTAGGGAGAGAACAGACTCCAGCGCTCTATTTCATTTTTGTATTAATGTAAAAATAAAAAAAGAAATGTTGAAATATGCCTAGGTTAGAAATGAAACATCCCCTTCATAATTCATAAATGAATACTTCTTTGTCTGCCGAGGACATTTTAAATACTGTTTGGATTGTCTGCTGTGTGTGATGGTTTGATTTTTCTTCGTGTGGGGATGGCACCTGGAATGACTAAATACATGTAGCTGAATTCACAATGTAAATAAGATCCATCACTTCTGACAGATCCAGAAGCTTCCAATTTTCCTCTTTGCTTCTTCCCCATGAGCAAACACAGGCTCAAGCCTGGTGCGTATGAATAAGTAAGTGAACTATTAGATATTGTATAACTAGCTTACCTGGTGGTGAGCTTGTAATTACACCATGAACACTTATACCTAGCAGCATCTTCAGAAGCTTCCCTATACAGCCTTCTAGGATGTTTATTGACACGATATCATCAAGAAGACTCTTTGGAATGCATCTCATTATAATGTATAGAAAGATTATTGCAAGATGATTCACTTAAGTGGCCACATATTCAATCGCAGGCAATTAACTGCCCAACACAGTCAATTATGTAATAATAAAACTGGACCCTTCAAGACTTCCAACTAAATTAAAGGGTCTCCTGCCGAACAAACAGAGTGGCCATAAAACTCTCTGCAGCTTAACACTGTTAAAGGAGTCTAAACATTTCCTGAGTCCATTTGGAATATAGATTTTTTCTTTTCTTCCCAAATGACCACAGGAAACAGGTTATATCATTTTAATTATTGCTGATGCTGCTCAGAGGTTCTGAGGGCAAGCCAATAACTCTGAAAACAGCTCTCTTCTGATACGGAGTTTCTCTTCAGCAGACATTCTGTTCCCATACTTAAACCTTCCATCTACCTTATACGTTGCTTTTTTTAAGGAAGCCTTGAATATAGTGCCCAAACACTAATTCTCCTCCTTCTCTCCTGTCTGTTAGTCCTCCCCCCATTGTTAACTACAAAGTCCAGATTGTGAGACTCGAAGGCTAATGGAATGTCTAATGCAGAGCAGCTGTACATTTTTAATGCAAAAGGGGGAAAAATAAAGGCAGCATATGGTTTTATGTAATCTTCCTATGAATTTTTAACTGAGCGCCCTAATTCATGTCAGACAGAAAGAGCCTTTTTACTGGTCCTTTGTGGTTAGAGCCTGCTAGCATGAAGCATGCAGTACTTTAAAGCCACAGTTAGTGCAGGTGCAGTAGATGCTGGTGTGGATGGGACTTGGTTTGTACTGATGGCTTTAAATATCACAACTCAGTGGCCGGAGCAACAAAAGGGTGTTAGAGCAAGAGGGATAAATCAGTGTCCCCTGGACATGAATTTTCTTGAGGGTTCTGTGGCATCCTGTATAAGCATTATGAAAACACCGCCTGAGCATCTAGTGGTAGATAAGTAAACTGGATAGTAGACTAATCACAACATGGGAGCAGGCTTTATAACGTCCTGTTCAGTTTTGAGCCTTCTACTTCAAAGAAGTTGTGGATCACTTGGAATGATTCTAGAAAATAGAAAATTGCCAGAAGTGAATGCACTGTAATGTACTGTATGATGAAATACATACAAGGTTAGCACGAAAAAGCAAATGAATAATTTCTCATTCACATCCATTGAGGCCAGGAAAATAAGTGTCTGTTTAAAATAAGGCAAAAAAAGACATGAAGTGACATTAAGAGCGTGCTGGTTTTGGCTGGGATAGAGTTAAGTTCCTTCATAGTAGCTGGTATGGACTGTTTTAGATTTGTGCTGGGAAGAGTGCTGATAACACAGGGATGTTTTAGCTATTGCTGAGCAGTGCTTACACAGAGTCAAGGCCTTTTCTGCTCCTCATACTACCCCACCAGTGAGTGGGCTGGAGGTGCACAAGGAGCTGGGAGGGGACACAGCCGGGACAGCTGCTCCCAACTGACTTAAGAGATATCCCATACCATATGCCACGTGTTCAGCATATAAACTGGGGAAAGATAAAGGAAGGGGGGATGTTGGAGTGATGGTGTTTGTCTTCCCAAAGTCACAGTTATATTTGATGAAGCCTGTTCTGGAGATGGCTGAGCACCCGTCTGATCATGGGAAACGGTGGATTAATTCCTTGGTTTGTTTTTTCTTGTGTGTGGCTTTTACTTTACTTATTAAACTGTCTTTATCCCAAGCTATGAGTTTTCCCACTTCTACCCTTCCGGTTCTCTCTCTTCCATCCCATCAGGGGAGAATGAGTGAGTGGCTGCAGGGGGCTTAATTGCTGGCTGGGGTTAAACCACAACAAAGAAAAACTTTCTATGGGTAAAGAAAACACTGAGATAGAAGTTCTAGGAGCCTGTGGAGTCTCCATCAAAGGAAGTCTTCAAATTATGGAAACATGTGCCAGAAATGACAGAGATACAGTTGATCCTGCCTTGGGGTCTTTTGAGCCCCTTCCAAACTTATGTTCCTATGATTCCTTCATTATTAACTGCCAGCATGGATGTATCCTCTGCATGCCTCAGAGCTGATCAATACAGATCCCTGTTACTTAGCTATCACCTTCTAAATGTCCCTACATTAAACTGACCTCTCACACTCATCCGTTTTCTTTGCTTTCAACTTCCTTCCTTCCCTAGCTTGTTGCTCGCTCGTTTCTTCTAATGCTACATTTAAGACCTCCCTGCTTCCCCTTCTCCTTTTTCTCTGGCCAGAGTGGCTGACCTCTCTCTTTAACATGTCAGCTCTGCTTTTTCAGCAACCAGTGGTGCCCAAAAGTGTTTTAAAAAGGAGGCCATTTCACAGGCAGGAGAAACTGAATCACAGAGAGGGAAGGAAAGATGCCAGGCTATCATGCCATGAAATCCGGCAGGCAATACTTCTTCCATTATTTTTCATTAAGGATGACCTGCAGTAATTTTCTGCTCAGATAAATGGACAGGAGAGCTGAGAAGAGAGGGTGAGAAAATCTGAGGAGGACATGAAGAGACCATTTGTGGTGGTGTTACTATCCAGTAGGCTTGACACCTTCTGTAATCGCAATTATAGGCCAAACGAATGCCATATTTTCTTACACAATACAATCTCCTTACGTCCAGGCATCTTCATGTGTTATTAGTTTCACTAAAAGGGGAAAAAAGAACCTAAAACCAACAACCAAACCAGCAAAAAAGTGTGAAAGTTTTTCTCCTTGACAAATTATTCCAGGATTAAGCCATGTTTTCAAGCTAGTTCTTTGTGACTAGAAAAACCTTTCCCTTTTTAGACAAATGATGAAATCTTTGTCTAATTACCTGACTCTGGGAACTGAAGAATCCCAAATATGGTTGGTCTTGCAATAAGATTGTTAGCATTTTCAATATTAACACCATTCCTCTGAAAAGAGTGTGGTGTCACATTTCCATCCTCAAACGATCCCATTTCATAATTAGTGTTTGTCTTATATCACTTACATCACATTCATTATGTAAATGTGTATGGAAAAAACAACACCTGAGAGATTTGGTCCTGATTTTCATCCAAAGATGGTTTATCTGGAGCTCTTTCCACTAGTGTTATCTGCAATCACGTATGGGGAGGTCTCCTGTGATCTCTCCAGCATTGTGTTCTGCACCCCAAGCACCTTGGTTTTCTCCCTCATGGGGCTTTATTTGCTTTTCCCATTACAGTGAATCATAATCCAATATCAAGGTCTATACCTGGGTACTTAAGTTATAAATGCATATGAGGATGCAGCCCCATGCAATTATGCCTGAAGAGAAAGATAGCTATTACTGACTTAGCTGTAAGAACTGGATTGCATTGCGAAGGCTTTGCTTCTCTTACCAGTATCTTGTCATGAGGCTTAAAATGGACTTGGTTCTTTGCTACAGTGATGTAAGTCTGGCTCTAATGCAATAAAGTCAGTAAATTCTGAAGCTATTCTGCACTTAGAGCAGAATGACATTTGCCATATAGCCCTGGGCCTCATTCAGCCAGAGGGTGTCAGGAATGTAGAGACAAGAAGCAAAAGGAAGCAATTAACAGGCAGGCTGCTGTGCTTGGAAGCAATCAGCATGGTTGCTCAGAGAAAGCAATGTATAACAATCCAGTATGACTGATCCGAAGGCTGAATCTAAGGACTTATCCAAAGGCATATAAACCCAATCAGAACAGATCCTTTCTTGCCTTGCACATTTAGCAGTGATTTCTTTACCTCTGACTTTAAGATCCTATGGACATGCCATTATGAATCTCCCATTTCTTAGGGCTTTTATTTTAGAGAGGGTAAAGAGTCAGATAAAGTCTATCCTCCCTTTATGAGGAAAATGAAGACTTGTCTTTCATGGGACAGTGTAGCCACTAAGAGACAAAGAATTAATGAGAGTATTCACCATTACAAATTCAACCATTACAAATTTGCCTACCATAAATGCAGTGATATTGGGAAAAAAATGCCAAACCAACCAGATTTGCTATGGAAAGGGACAGAGCTTTATTTCTCCTCCCAAACCACCTTTACATGGTCCAAAAACATATTTCAAGGACTGGAGGACAAGGCTGCATGCTGAGCTCAGCTGTGCATCTTCTGCCACTCACTGACTTTTCTAGTTATTTTACCTATTTTACACCACCTCTTTCCCTCATATGAAATGGTCTACTATTCCTTATTTATATTTAAAGCACTGCTGAGATGCTTAGTAGATGCAGTTCGAGTTGTAAGCAGCATTAACAACTGAGTCACAGCAGCAGGTAAATAAAGCCCCTTATATTATGTTTAGGTTTGATGCAATATTGTGTCTTGTGAAATGTGTTTTCACTGCACAGCTCTCCCCACACACAGCTCTTCTGCAGCATGCCTTTCTGTTGCAGATTTTCTCTTTCACTCACAGCTTTTCCAGCGCTGGCCATGCAAGCAGACAACTGTGTACCACAGAGATCTGAAAACCGCAGGATGCAGCACAGATCGCAATGGAAGACTTTGCCTATTAGACTCTAACAAAAAAGCTTTTGGAACAATAGCAATAATAAAGCAGAATCATTTAGAAAAGCCTACATGATGATGAAAGTTGCCATTATTTTTTAATTGGAATGATAAACCTATTGGGAATACCCTGAAAATGCTTCTCAGCTAAAATTAAAGTGCAATCATTTTGCATAGTACAAGTATGATAGTTTACTGATTGTGCACCTTTAGCTTCTGGATCAGTGAATAATTGGTTCAAGATACGGCAGGAATTCATTCATCCTTGATATTTGAATGAGTAAGAGATTAAAAACTCCAAAGATTTCCTGCAGGAAGGGAGTCTCTTCTCCCAAGACTGCATTTGTCAAAGTTCCATTGTCTGTTTTCAGTCCTGCTCTGATGACCCACAGAAGATCATGAGGAGCACAGCTTTCTGCAACTACTGCTGCATTCATAACCACAAGTCTCATGAAGCCTAAGATGTATCAGAACAGCAGGAGTTCATTAAATGTGGTCACTATCGTAGTATTTTATTCGCAGGAATGTGTAAGGATTCATTAATGAGGAATGACTTCCAAAGGTAAATATACAGAATACGGTTAAAGGATGACAAAAGGTGTCTAAAGAGCACACAGTCTTTGGGAGATGTCAGCATCTTTTTGATGAGGGAACTATTTAAAATGGTACGAAACACTTGGAGCATGGGGATGTATTTAAAAAATGGAAATCCCAGGGTTATTAGGTGAGGAAGCCATCAAAATATTGATGATAAAATGGTTTATCCAAAATAGGTGCCTTGTCCGAGAATAGAAACTGTCTTCGTTAGTGAAACCTGCCTTTCTGTCTTTAAGTCAAGAATGTCATTCAAGCAACCAGGTGGGTTTACAAAGACTTCTTCATTTCTGTTCCCTTTGTTTATATTTATTTGCTGCCTGTGCTCTCAGCAACAGTGCAGAGAGCTGGATGCACACCCACACGGCAGTAGTTAAACACTCCCTTGCTAGCGCTAAAGATATGTCACCGACTTCATAAACAACATTCTTACTCTTCCCGTCCTTTTAGTTTTAATGGTCAGCAGGGATTTTAGAAAGATATCACCCTAGCTGACAAGCAAAGAGCATCAGACTCATTTCTAATACTCATCTCAAATGTCATTTGAACCTAGAAGCCTTGAATCCCTGGTGGAACTCATTGCTGGAGGAATCCCAGAGATTTGAAATGGAGTAGTTTGGAAATGTTGGCAACTTTTGCTAACAAAGCCACCCCCATCTTCTTAAGTCCAAGCGTCTAAAAATCATGAACCACATCTTCAAATATACCGAGTGTCTTATAATCTTTCGTTGCCAATCTGGATTTTCAATCATTTTGTCTTTTCATGGCCCAGTAGCATAATCTGTTTCTCTTAGAACTGATAGCGACAGCTAATTTGTGGTTTACTAATTCATGCCGGCTGATTGGTTTGGGATTCCTTTGAAGCACCCTCTCTTTTTCACTTCTAGGGTCACCATAGTTAGAGGGATTAACTTTGAAAATTGCTCCTTGATATTTGGTTTTGGGGCTTTATTTTCAGTTTTTACACATAAGTATATATTGGGAAAAGACAGGATGTGGGCAAAGTGGGTTCATTTTCTACCTTTCAGTCACTTAATTCCAGAGTGTATATGTAGGTCTGGGCAGTATCTCGTGAGCAGATACGATACTGCTGTGCCTACAAGACTCAAGTCCAGGTCAAAAAAGTGTGACTCTGTTGGCAGGGTTACAACTCTGATCTGATATATCCCATTAATACCCAGCTTACTAGTATGGGTTTGGCCGCATGTATATGGTGACACAGCTTCTGCTTGGCTTGGAAATGCAGACCCCAGGAGTACACATCAGCACACAGTATACCGTAATGCAAAGAGAATTACAGCCTTCTCCACTGGCAGGTGGAACTGGCACCAGAGTGTATTTGGAAGCTTTATGCTTCCCAAATGACAGAAAAAGAGGAGTCATCTCTTCTACATACACACAACACCAGACGGCACACAATAACATGCAATGATGGGTACTCATCCCTTTGGAAAAGAGAATAATAATAGTTCCAAAATCAAGAGATAACCAAGCAAAAAACACTGGAAGAAGAGCAAAAGCAAAGAGGATCTTACAGATTCAGAGTCCAGATGAGTACGTTCATGTTTATCCACTCACTGTGGGGTTTAAATGGCCTGCTACATTGCAGAGTGTCCAATTGGCATTTCTCTGAACACTGAAGCATGTGTGTTGGCTGCAGGGCACACGGATTTCATTGCAAGATTTTTATCCATGCAGTTGGAAGGCTGTTTGTGTGCACATTTCAGCCCTAAAAGTAACCCAAACTTTTTCAAACATCAGATAGTAAAGCATACAGATAATAATTTCAAGCCTGAGGAGAAGGTTAGGGGTCACTTTTGGCTTTTTTGGGCTGCCAGCAGAGAACAAATATGACTTTCTCTGAACTGGCATTTTTCCCTATAATGAGTCCTGGTGCTTTTTCTTGACTAACTGGACTGTGACCCTAAGCCAATGCTTTTTTGTGCTTAGAAATGCACAGAAAATGGTCTGCATAATGCTGCAAAGAGTTGAGAAATTACAGATTGTTATCAATAATTAGTATGATTTTTTGCCATTTACCTAACAAAAAAGACAGAAAGAGGCTGGGTCAGTGGCAGTGGTTCAGGCTTGTCACTTTTCATCAGCTTAAGTGCTGAGAGCAGATGTGAATCAGGTTACAGCTAAAAGCTTTATACACCAGTATTCACAGCCAAGAGTGCATCAGCCGTGAGCATTTGGTTAACTTTTGTATGTTATGATTCCTAAAAGGGGAAGGTTCTTGACGACTAAGAATCCATTTGAAGTAATGAGAGCTCACTTGGAGCTAACAGGCTCAACTTCATTAAGCAGTGCATGCAAGTAACCTGGATCATGCTGCAAGCTATGCCAACAACTCAATAGCATCCAATGCAGATATCCACACGCTAAAGCAAACTTCAACGTGCAGCATCATGCAGCTCATATGAGCATTTTTATCCCTTTTTCAAGCAGACAAGTTACATTTGTTGATATTAATATCCAATATATGATTATCTAATATATAACACCCAGAAAACACTGTGCATGCTTAGGGAAGGGGGCTTACTCTATGGAATAGCTCTTAAAATAGACTCCACACTTCTTTTTCCAAGCTAGCTCTTATAAATTTCCTGTCTCCATCTAACTGCTCAGTTAGCTGAAAACAAGCAATCATGTTAAGAAGATAAAGTCTTTTTCTGGCTTCTGGGATGCAAGCTCCCATTTTGCATTTGAAAAGTGTTCAGAGACTGCAGGAACATCAATCTGCTTGCTTGCCAGAGTAAAAGCAGCTCAAAATTCATTATTAGAAGTCTTCTGTGTCATTCTCCTAGGTTTGCTGCAGTGTATTAGGGCAGCAGAGAAGCACTAGTCAAAGCCCTCTAAGTTTTAGGTAACTAGATGACCTGATTTTAACCATATACTGGCATGGGGATGTGTGGATACATAAATCATGAGTCCAACACAACAATACCAAACATTTTATCAAATAGCTAAACATGTCTGAAAAGTGTCATCATTTTTAAAGTGGCTCAAGACAAGTAACGTGAATCTGGGCCTTGATCTGGGGAAGCTGTATCAGCACGAGCATATGGCTGGTACATCCTTTCCACCGTAAGATATGAATTCATCCGGTCTGTGCACAGACTTGCAGAAGGGTAAGGAATAAATAGGATGTTTTTCTTTGTAAAACAATATGCGTTCTGTATTAGCAGCCACATTTTAGATAGTTCCTGACTGCAGCTGTCAAGCAAGAAGTGCAAATAACAACTCTAAGTTGGTTTAAAAGTAACAGCTTTCTAAAATCCTGCTGTTTGCGTAGTTTCTGTGTTTCTCGTCTTTTAGTAACTCTATCTTACCATGAGAAAAATGTCAATTGTCTTCCTGTGTAAATCTAGGATTAATGATGTAGCGAACAGATGCACAGCAGGAGCAACAGACAGTAACATTTTTGTGTCCAACACAATAAGTTGTAGGTAGGGTCTGAGGCCACAAGTAAAAAGGGTAGGAGAAGGAGATAAGGTTTAAGTAACAGCCTAACGGTTCTAAGCGGGATTCTCAATCTGCTCTCCCCGCCATGTAAAAACCTGAATAATGATGAAGACACATATATGCGTGCACAAATGCACACACAAAAATGCAAAGAAATGAAGCAAAATAGTTGGGTCTGCTGTAAAAATGCCAACAATGGCAATCACCGCCAAATCTGCTCATGCCGTAGAGAAGCCTGGTACATTTCAGGTAATCTGAATGTCAGCAAAGGCAGTAAGCGAAGGTTAACAGCATCAAAGGCTAATTTTCAGATAAACCATCAACTAGAACAGTGCCAAAAATCACTGATCATCGTGATTTGGATGGTACGCTGACCACCAGGTGGAGACAGGGAAAAGTAGTTAGGGGCTGTCAAGGGATATAAATCATTCTATTTTGTTCTGAAGTATGTAGCTGCTGTTGTTTCAGCTCTGGTAGAAGCAAAGGTGGGTTAAGGTCCAGATTCATACACTTGAAATTAGACCTCTACATGAGAGGCAGGGTGTCTGTCTACACTTCAATTACGGTCTGGGGAGACCTAATCAGCACAGTCAGTGGAGTCTAGAAAGCCCTTTCACTGGTCAAATGCAGGTGTCTACTTCAGGGCCAGGTAAACAGCTCTCTAGATTCCATTGCCTGCATTGAATAGATCAAGTTTAAAGGGAGCTTTGCCATCTACCTCACAACTCAATTCACAAGACACTAAAATTCATGTGTTTGAACATTCAGATGAATCATGCCCAGTGCTTATTTTATTATATCCTCATTTATTTTGATTTAAGCAATTCCCAGGTCATCTGCATGGGTGTGAGTATTAAGATGAAGCAATGAAAGAGCTCAGTCACAGCATGCCTATGACCTTATAGCAGCCTTCTAATACCTAAAGGGGAAAAGATGGGGGGGGGACACGACTCTTTATAAGGGAGTGTAGTGATAGGACAAGGGGTAACAGTTTTAACCTGCCAGAGGGGAGATTGAGATGAGCTCTTAGGCAGAAGCTGTTCCCTGTGAGGGTGCTGAGGCTCTGGCACAAGGTACCCAGAGAAGCTGTGGCTGGTCCATCTTGGGCAGTGGTCAAGGCCAGGTTGGAAACAGGGGCTTGGAGCAAGCTGCTCTAGTGGAAGGTGTTCCTGCCCATGGCAGGGGATTGGAAGTGGATGAGTTTTAAGGTCCCTTCCAACACAAATCAGTCTGGGATTCTACAGTTCTATGATTTACCTAAAGCAGCATTCTCACTGTGATACAGGTGGTCTATCAGTGTTGCAAGGCAGCCAAAAACTACACACTGCTTTGATTGATTGCTGTGCAACTGCAGGTTTTCAGAAGGATAATAAGCAACACATTCTTCCCAAACTGAAAAACATTGCCCCCTTTCTACATTCCCCTCATCCTGATAATGCTCACATTCTCCTTCAAACCCATCTTCCAGCTTATCACAGTTTAATGAAATTTCTCCCATGCATACTTACAAATACAGAGATAAGATGGTAAACCAAGGCCAGCGCAATGAAAGTGGAGTACTGAAATGCAAGTACCTCTCCAAAACTTGTAGCAAACATGTACCACAATAAATAAAACCCACCTTAAAACAATCTAAATGCTTCTTATTGTACGTTAAGGGTTGTTTTGTTCAGTTGCCTTTTTCTTTTCAGAGAAATCATCTTTGTAAAAAAAAAAGGCAGCAACTGCTGCCAAACAAATGTTATTCAAAATAACCTGAACTCACAGCTTTTCATCTCCCCTCACCTTGAATCAGAAAAATCTCAAGTGAGAGCATATTACACCCAAACAGATTGCTTGACCTCCTCTAGAACAGTACACCAGGAGGAAATGAATGGAAATTATCTTCAGTTCTCACAAAGCTTATGCTGTCCTTGGACAAAGTGTGAGCAAGGAAACATTACGGGCAATGAAAATAGCAGCATTTTTACCAAAGACAAAAAGGACCAAAATTTGGACAGAAGCTTGTCATTGTCTTGACACTTTAAATCATGAGATGTGCCAAAATCTATGTTACAATCAAAACTAAAGAATGAATCCCCACACCACCCCATCCTACCACCCACCACTGGTAAAGTAGCTCCTATGAGCCCCATCCTATTGCTACATAGCCTGGGAACAAATCATAGAATCACAGAATGGTTTAGGTTGGAAAGGACCTTAAAGCTCATGCAGTTCCAACCCCCTGCAATGGGCAAAGATGCCTTATACTAGGCCGTGTTGCTGAAGACTCCATCCGGCCTGACCTTGAATGCTGCCAGGGATGGAACATTTACCACTTCTCTGGGCACCCTGTGCCAGTGCCTCACCACCCTCACAGTAAAGAACTTCTTCCTTATATCTAATCTGAACTTCCCCTGTTTAAGTTTAAGCCCATTCCCCCTTGTCCTATCACTACAGTTGCTGATAAGGAGTCCTTCTCCAGCATCCTTGTAGCCCCCTTCCGACACTGGAAGCTGCTCTGAGGTCTCCATGCAGCATCTCCAGGCTGAACCGCCCCAACTTTCTCAGCCTGCTTTTGTATGGGAGATGCTTCAGCCTCTGATCGTCCTCATAGCCCTCCTCTGGACTTGCTCCAATAGCTCCACATCTTTCTTATGTTTGGGACACCAATAATTGAGAGAGAGAGATGAAATCTCATGTGCTCCTGCATACAAACCTTCATTCAAATCACTAAAGAAAATAAAATAGAAAAGCCTTCCCCAGCTGATCGTTTTTGTGTCCTATTTCTTCCAAGGTGCTTTCATAAAGGAGGTCAAATATTCCCCTTTTGGTATGAGATGGAGCCCGTTAAACCTGGCGCGTTGTAAAACAACAGCAATGACATTGTTAGCTCTAGTAATCAGTTTGCAAAACCTCAGCTTTCTTCATAGCATTGATTCCAACAGTTTTAACAACCTTGTTGTTTTTCCACTGACATCAGTGTATGCTGGGGAGGGAAAAAAGAGCGCAAGTGGGCGAACTTAGGCCTGTTTTGCAGAACAGCACCACAGAGTATAAGAGACTGCACACGTCTGTCTGACTAAGTAATTTCCCACCTGTCACAGGAGAGAGTCAAATCCAGTGCTTAAATCCTTGATATACCCCGAGGTTCCATCATTTCATCTCTCCTGAAACACCAAATTTTTCCTTTCTCATTAATTGTCCTTAATGCAGAGAGTTTGCAATTAAACTGGGAGTAGTGTTACACTCCTTACTTTGTGATACGAGCCCCCAAAGATTAATACATTGCTCGTAATTCCTCAATTGCCATCTGTGTTCTATTATGCTCTTGTCATTTGTTCTGGTTGTGAAACCAAAACAGAAAGCGTCTTACAGAGAATGGCAGTAGCTATCTGGGTCCCTTGGGGAGCTGTTTTGATGGAAAAATGGCCAAACTCTGCTTGAATGCAATGACAAACCCAAAATGAGTACATGGAAACCTACAGCTCCATGGAGGATGCCATCCAAATTTCAATTCCATTTATTAACTCCTGAACAATGCAACACAGGTGTCTTTCTGTATGATCAACTTTGAGTGTTTTGACCCTAGTGAGGGTTTTTTCTTGTGGGGTTAAGAAAGAGACTGGGAAAAACCCCACAGTTTTACGAAAACCTGGATTTTAAAGCTAAGTTTTCTGAAGAGACAATAGTAAAAGCATTAACTTGAATATATTTTCTTAAATAAGGCTTATTGTGTCATTAACCTGTGATATTTACTACCCTGCTTTTATCATCCCCGTTTCATATTTGCACTTGATAACTACCATGCAGATGTCCTCGCAGCTATGCTAAGATTGAGTATCTGCTCTTAAATTTTACAGGCATCAGGAAAAAGTTAAGTTTTTACCCAATCTTGTCACCAAAAAAAAATGGCTTTACCTGGATGTTAGTGAAGATAATCCATTGTGTAACAGCCTCAGGTTGGAAAATAATTCCCCCTATACAGAAGCTAATCTATAATCATCTACATTAATGGTGACGTAATTTCTAGAGAAGCATTCGGCAATGGTGCATAGCTGAAGGATATAGAACGAGATGGGTTGAGCCTGACCTAGCAATTCCTGTCATGTGAAAGAGGGACTCAATAACTGTAAGTATAGAAGAAGTAAATAGTCAAACACTTGGAAGCTTACCAAAATGAAGTAAGTCCTGCTCTTCACACATCAGCACTTTCTACGACAAATACATAGGAAGTACAAGGAGTCATAAGTTGCCTGAAAGAGAGCACTTAATATCCAGCCTTTAGCTATAAGTTTATCTACAGATCAGATTTGTGATAGTTCAGGCTAGATGGACAGTTAATGGAAGGTATCACTCCTGGGAGGATCACATCAGGTGTTACAGCCCCAGCAATGTCCAACATGGCCAGTGTTCACCTCCAAGGCTCCACAAGATTATAGATGTCTGTTATAGTTCATGATCACTGATGTTCTTCATAAGGAAGATGGAGAGAGACTTTTTTGCTAAGCCCTGAAGTGAAAGAACAAGGGGCAATGGATTTAAATTGAAAGAGGGTAGGTTTAGATTAGCTATAAGGAGGAAATTCTTCCCTGCGAAGGTAGTGAGGCACTGGCACAGGTTGCCCAGAGAAGCTGTGGCTGTCCCGTCCCGGGCAGCGCTCAAGGCCAGGTTACACAGGGCTTGGAGCAACCTGCTGTAGTGGAAGGTGTCCCTTCCTGTGGCAGGGGGTTGGAACTGGATGAGCTTTGACAGTCACCTCCAACCAAACCTTTCTACAGAATTCTACAGAATTAAGAGATTGATTTAATTTCTAGCTTAACTATCAGTTAGGTGAGGGAGGAAAAGACAATGTAAGCTATGTACGTTATGTGGACATTCTTAACGATTTTTGGGTGGTCAGATATGTAAAGAACTTCCAAACAAGCAGATAAAAACAAATATGTTATCAGTGTAGAATTCAGAGAAAAAGAAAAAAATATCTTGATATATAATCCTATATATAATGTGGCCAAACACTTCTGAACTTCAGCACAGACCGGGGATGTCCACAGTACCACTTCATAACAATGCATGTTCTCTGTACATCTGGAGGAAACAGGCACACAGTAAATGCTATAAAGAAAGTCAGACATCAGCTAAAGGAATAGGCAGTTATGGTGTGTTGCCCCTGGCTGGATATCAGGTGTCCACTAAGCCACTCTACCACTCTCCTCTTTAACAGAGGGGAGAAAACAAGATGGAAAAAGGCTCTTTGGTCAATATAAGGGTGATTAAAGACACCGAAAGCAAAGACCAAGCATTGGAAGCAAAGGAAAACAAAAGGTCTATACTCTACTTCCCATTATCAGGCAATGTCCAGCCACTTCCTGGGAAGTAGGGCTTCAGTACGGGTAGTGGCTATTCCAGAACACAAACATCATAATAACAAATGCGCCTTCTCTTTTGTCTTAGCTTTTATTGCTGCGCAGACATCATATGGTGTGGAATATCCCTTTGGTCAGTCGGGGTCAGCTGTCCTGGCCAACATCTTGCCCACCTCCAGTCTACTGGTGAGGGGGAATGCTGAAGAGACATACTTGATGCTGTGCAACCAATGTGCTGTAACGCTTTTCTAGCTACCAATACAAAGCATGGCTGCTATAGGGAAACTTAACTCCATCTCAGCCGGACCCAGTACAGCATCCTGACTTTTTACTTCTGATATTTTAGAGTTTTGGCCCATCTCAATTAAAATTAGTTAGAAGCCAATTTCACAGCTGTTGGTTTTTAAGATCTCACAAAAATGATAATTCACTGCTAGACAATAATTTACTTCAGTTCTGCTGTTCCCAGGATAAAGCTAACACATTTTAAGACTCCCTCTCTCCCTCCCTCCTTTATATCCATCCTTCTGTAAGCCAGGGAAAGGGAAATGATCTTTCTTCTTGAAAAGTGTGGGGAGGCAGAAGCAGATTACAGATATGTTTAACTTACCCACAGACCCATCTCACTGGTGATAAGATGAACCGGAGCTGTCCATGCCTTGTCCTTTGGGATCTGAACCCCCCTGTACTTCACTTTGCCTACACTCAATATTGCCACTAATGACATCTCATGGGAAGACATAGCCTAAATTCAAGTCATTCCAAGACTGGAGCTAGAGTGGTTTTTTAATATGAAATCACTTTTTTCTTGGTTAAAACAGTTGGACTATATTTACATTTTGAAACCTATCCTAAGCACCCTCCTGAGGGATCAGAACAAGATCAGTTCTTTGGTAAAATTTGCTGTTCAAGTTAAGGTCGAAAAACTTATGCTGGAAACCTTAGACAGGTCTTCAAGTGGATAATTAAACCAGAATGTCCCCAAGAGGCGTGGCCTTTAGTGCAAGTTGGTTGCCAGTACATGTCTACTTAATAGATTGCATGTTATTTCTTTCAGGCTTATTTGGCTTGTCTTTGAGTGTGTGGATTTGAAAGTAAATTGGGTAATAAGTGTTATCTAAAGCTATATGGGCTTGGATGGCTCATGTAGGTGAGAATGATGAGGCAAATGAGTACACAGTCCTGGACGCCCAAAACCAGCCTGAGGCTGCAGCCAGACATTATGTTCAGTAGTATGATGCAGACCACCTCTGAAATGCAGTCAAGAGAGGGATGCAATATGGCTTGGTTTGCTTCAGTGAGGAATATAGGAAGATTTGCCCACATCTAGAGGGATTCATACATCTTTTCAGAGCAAATCAAAGTCCAGCATTGAAAAACTAGAGCATTGAAGCACTTACCTCAGCCAGTATATTACTGACTTCTGGTAAATCTTAAGCCCTATCTTTCCTTTGGGACAAATTTCAGTTTATTTGTATAGCAAGTAGCAAAATGATGCCTTGATCTCAATTAGTTGCTAATCTTATATGAATGCTCATCTTTCATAACCGTAGTCTACAGAGACCTAACAGAAGGCTAGGTAAAAGAGATCTGGATTTAGTTCAATCCTGATAAAACTGTGTTTCCAATACCAGGTCTAAACATCATCCAAGTTTACCTTTCCTCTCCTAAAGACCACGCTTTCAACAGTAATGAATTAACCCAGCTCCCACAAAGCCTGTGGGATCATGTATGTACAGAACTAACAGATATTTGAAGCACATTCATTTTCTTAAACATTATTTACACATTTTCCCTGGTGACTGGCTTCTGCTCATTTTTACCTAAGTTATTAAAGTAGATCATACGCCATCTGCCTTCAACCTTACCCTCCATTACGTGCGCTTGACATGGTTAGGTCTGAAGAGGTCTACAACTGTAATTAGTGTATTTCCAATAATCTACCCAACACAGAGACAGCCTTTGCTTTATTATATGCAGTGTTCTGTGCATCAAAGTATGTTTTGATGCAAATTATCAATTACTGTATCCCAGTGTAGCACTTGCGAAGTACTTTTAGATGGTGCGGCATGAAAGCCAGTGCAGAAACATTTCTCGTTTATTCCTGTTGTGGATGAATATGCCTTAACTGTAGACCACTGCTAAATTAAAGAGGCAAAGCCATTTCAAAGAGTCAAACATCTGCCCATTTCCAAAGGGCAGCACCAGAGCACTTAAACAAAAACACAGCAGGGAATTTAATAACAAGAAAACTGAAGCGAAAGAAGATTTTGTATGAGCACAGCTAGTTTTAGTTCTTTCATGGCAAAAATAAAGGGGTCAGAGAGATCAAGAGGTCACCCATTCATGGGCTAAAAAAAAAAAAGGAAAGAACAAAAAGGACTTTTCTATAGTTCGACTATGCAGTGTTAGGAAATGTCCAGAGCAGGGTTTCCCCACCCTGTATTCTACCCACCTTGAAGAAGAAAGAAAACAAAATCCTTGGGCCTCAACCTCCCAGCCAGCTTTTATCATAATCCATATTATTCGCAAAATAGACTGGAGGTGACTTATGTGGTGACCTCTCACCACAATTCAAAACGAGTCCTTAATGAACTAGGGTAATTCATTCCTCCGGCAGAGCTTATGAGATAAGGCAGGACTGCACTGGTGGGCTCAGCAGACTGAAATGTTAATCTTTTGTAGACTTTGCTCCAGAGGACCCCCAGGTCAAATCCTGGTGCTGCCGAGAAGTAGCAGCGCCTTTGTTTGGAGTTGGAGAAGCATGGTTCTTGATTTCAGTGCTGCCATTCACTTGGAGAATGTAGTGTGTGTGTGTATGTGTGTGTAAGTAAAAACAACCCTTAAAGTTATTTATAACCGTACAACAGAACTATCTGCTGAAAGGCAGAGAACAAAGGCTGCGGGAAGAAAAGGGAGAGTTTGAGAAGGCTGAAATGTAAAAAGACAATAGGGCTGTGCTTCCAACCCACATTTGTTGTCATTGTCCTCTCTGAGTCATTAAAAATCCACCACGATGTTGCTTCAGGAGTTAACTGGGAAGAAACCACAAGTGAACTGGCTTTGATTATTCATTACAAAACAGGAATGTATTCCTTTTTATCCTCCAGCAGGAAGATAAAGCAGTAGCAGCAGAAAAGTATGATTTACCTTACGAAATGTGATAGCATGCAAACATCTCATTCTCTCTCTTCCCTGCTCCTAGACAAACTAGCTGCCAATCCATTGTGTAGAGGATTAACTGGTATTGCTTGCTTCAAATCAGTAAAAAAAGGTATCGGAAAGGAAAAGGATGTGTTTTAAGTTGCAGTGGAAAAATATGGAGAGGGGAATTGAACCGAAGTGCCCAGATCCCAAGTTCCTGCCCTAATCTTCCTGTTTGTTCCTTTCTTTCTCTTGGCTCTGGCAGTGTGTGCCAGGCAGTAAAACCAGTAAGAAAGTCCTTGGATATCTGATCCAAAAGCAGGAGTGAAAAAGGGATAATTAGAAACTGTTTGTAAATAAACTAATCCAGAAGACATAACAGGGAAAAGTTTAGGAGGCTTGTTAAGAAAAAGACAAGTGGACATAGAGTTAAAAAAAGGAAACAAAGATGATTAAACTGTTTGCCATTCCCTATATTTTTCAAGAACATGGCAAGGTGGATGCACACAGGGAACAGCTTTTTTATATAGTAACAGGCAGATTCCAGACTGCTGGAAAATTATATTTGGGTGGGGAAAATACACCTGGGAACTGCTCATAACTATCCTGACCACAGTAAGTTCATCCTGAATGTGGCACACCAGTGGCCAGCGCAGACCAGCCTCCTGGCCAGGTCCAGGGGACCAGAGGAAGTGGGATGTTGGGCTGCAACTGTCCCCAGTGAAATGTGTTTGTGTGGTGGGAGAGACTTCAAACTATTTAGACATATCTGAATTTGTTAGGAAATGATAACGGTATTGACAGCTACAGCTGCACTTCTCCTTTTTTGTGGTCAGGGTTGATGAAGAGGGACCACTTCTGAGATCCTCTATTTTCTGTCTTAAAGCCTTCCTTTTTTTCCTAGTTCTTCCTCTTCCCATGTTGAACTTGAGACTGTTTGGGATGATGAGCCACCCTAAACACAATTAACTGCCATGGAAACTATTCAGTTTTCAGCTGAATGCTATCAACGCATTTACACATTATGATTGTTGTTGTTATTATTACCATTAATTTTTAGAAGTAGATTCTGACCAATGCACCTCTATGTGTGGATGTTATACAGAATGGAAAGACCCATTTTTCCCTTGGCTTCAGTTATTATGCTACATTTCTCACCTTGAGTTAATTTCTGCAAAGGGGAAAGGAGAAAATTGTTGTTTCCAGGAGAGAGGCTGTTGTTTCCAGCCAGGAGAGAATTCTGAGATGGGGTTTGGAGAGGGTTAAGTGCCACATTGCATCAAAGTCCACAAGACTCCATCTCAATGGAAACCTCAGTGAATAATTGTGGTCTCACGCAGATGATTCTATTGGGTAACTTAGGGGAGCAGGTATAAGAACCATGAGAGAGGCACAGGCCTCCAGAATAAAAGTGCCTCCAAATTTAATGTCAGTCATCTGCAGTCAGTACATCCTGCAAACACTATTCCCTTGCATACACCCATGAGAGCCGCGTGTGCCAGTGGCAAATAGAACCAAGACTCTTAATAAAGGGTAAAAGGTTCAAACTTAAACAGGGGAAGTTTAGGTTAGATATAAGGAAGAAATTCTTTACTGTGAGGGTGGTGAGGCACTGGAACAAAGAAGTGATAAATGATCCATCCCTGTCCGTGTTCAAAGCCAGATTGGACGGGGTCTTGAGTGACATGGTCTAATGTGAGGTGTCCCTGCCCATGGTAGAGGGTTGGAACTGGATGATCTTAAGGTCCTTTCCCACCCAAACTATTCTATGATTCTATTTCTTAAGTACTTTCCCTCCTTATTGTTATTTCTGTCTGTATTCAGCTGCACAGCTCAGAGACTTCTTGTCAAGCCTGATCCTGCAATCAGCTCCTAAATGGAAACCCAAACAGAACTGGAAATTGCAATTGAGTGCCCGTATTAAGAAGGTTCCTCTCTTTACTTCTGGGTAATTAAAGGTACTCATGGATAGATTTTGTGCAGCAACAAGGAGGCATATTTTCAAGAAGCTGATGATTATTTTCTTTTGCAGCCAAGCATTTGAAGAATATTTCCACTGCGAAAGCAACTCGTGTCAATTCAAGCTAGTCATCTGAGTTTGAAGAATACTGCTGCTCCAAAGGCTGCATTCTCAAAAAATTATAGGGAAAGAATGTTCTTCTTCCTTGTTTTTATTACCTTCCTAAGATTGGATCTGTAATGACTTTTAAAAAAATGCAAGACAGTGGAGCAATATACTTGGAGAGCTCACATAAAATATACAGCTACGTTATCTCAGAGTAATGCCCTGTAATTATATCAATTTCTTTATTTCCTACAAGTTTGTGTATTACAATCCACTAAACCAAAAGGCCAGATCACTCCGCTACCTTGATCCCTTGCAGTTTATTTAGGCAAGGTGAAATGAATTGAAATTCAGTGGTGATGTGCTGATTTACAAGCGGAGGATCCTTCTCAGAGTACCATAAAAGTCTCTTTTGCTTTTGAATGGATGAGTGGTTAGATTTAGATTAGAGAACTTCTATAAACACAAGAAAGATAAACAGTTCCTATAGCCTTTTCTCAGATCATAAAAAAATAATCGGATGCGGGGTTAGCTTTCTAAAAAGAACAATCCACAGAAGGAAAAATAAAGGAGCATCTTAAGCCACTGTCACCGCACTCTAAAGTCCCCGCACAATAGGTTCACTTCAGAGTGAAACCATTTCTCCTTTTGGTTCATTTGCTGACATTGTCTGATGGGCAGCTTTGCTCTTTGCCAGTAACGGTTCAGAGAAAGCCCGAGTGAAAGGTTCAGAGCTGGATGGAGAAGACAGTCATTCATCCGTCCCATGATCACAAAATTCACTGAAAGCCAGGGTATGAGAAGGGCTGATTGCTCCCAGAACAAGTGCTTGAACTTGGGCCCCAGAAGTATGTAACCAGAAATTTGCCTAAAGTGTCTTGTTGCTGTTTGTCTTTTGTGCTTCCCTTTGTCTCTGAAAGGGATTCTTTTTGGAGAAAGACTTCTGTCTGCCACCATTCCCCTTCAGGTGAAGCTTTATGCCTTTCAAGCAACATTGACTAAAGACCGGAAAGTAAAATAAAAGAATTAAAAGGGAAAACACCTCTGGCAGTAAGTCTTGGATGTCCAGGAGGGCAAACCTGGGTCTCATTCATTGGTCAGCTTTTGGAAACACAAGACAGTGCTCTTAAACACCCCTGAAGCATCACATTTAACGTTGCCTGACCAACACATAGAGGAAGGTGATAGAAGCTGTCTTGGCAGGGATGAATTTGTGACCTGAGAAGCAGCTGCCTCCAGATACCGGGTCTTCATGTGAGCACAGACCTCGCACCACATGTGAGTATCCTGCTTGCTGATCCCAACAATAAGATGCTGCCTGTGGCTCTGTGCCCACCTGGATACTTTTCCTTTGTGTAAGTGCCTTAATGGGAGACGCTTCTCCTGGCAGAAGGGTAGTGCGGAGGTAGGGGGCTCGGGACATAGGGATCTCGAAGTGAGGTCAGGTCAAAATGGTGTTGCCAAAGATGGGATTGAAAAACAAAAGCTTTGAGCTTTAAATCTATTTTGCTATTCATACCTAAGGTCCCATCTCAGTCAAAAAACCAACAACAAAAATAACCAAGTTTCTTTTGACCTAATAAAGAGACAACGAAAGTGAGCAGAACTTGGCCTTAACATGTCCAATTGACTGAGCTTACTAGCAAAACCACATTTTGTCCCCTATCAACATTACAGGGATCAGTTAGGAATGATGTGCTAAGAGCTATACATACCATGATGGGCCAAGATTATGTAAAAAGTTTTTACTAGAGAACCTCTATAAAAAAGAGCTGGGCCTTTCTGCTTGATATTCTGATCCTAGATAGACTTCTTACCTTTAGCATTTCTAAGCCACAGTCCCAGTCAAAGTATGACCCGGAGTAACTGTTGATCTATTGTACCACTGCTCTTCTTGAAGACTAGATGACCAGCACAAAATGTTCCCTTCCTCCCTCAGGTCTCCCCCACCAAATTGAGGAGCCAGTTCTGTGTGTTCCTTTGCTCACTAAATTGGCACTTAAAGGAAGACACTTGTTAAACACGGTCACCTCTTGTGATCCGCCTTCTGCACAGTGATGAAGTCATCAGGGGGCCACTAGATAAGCCAGCTGAAGAGGGTCAAGAAAGCTGTCCTCTACTTGATAGCAGCATCTTAATAGCTTTCTAAAAACAGTGGGCCATCAAGTACTCAGACAATTTAATTTCACTTCTCAGCTGGAAAATAAGTACAGAAGTTGCTTTCATTCAGAAAAGAGAGGGAAAAGGAGAACTCCTCTGCCCACTGATTCATTTGTTCACTCATTTCCTGCGCTTGCTTTTATGTACTGCAAGCTGAAAACGTTCAGAAAACTTCCTATGCCAATGCATGATGACATTTTCCTCTACCATCAATACTTTCTTTGACACTTTTCTATGCTCTTAGGGTGCTTGGTTGTCTTCTGATGCTATAGGAAACGTCTAGATAATATTCACGAATGATAGTCGTCGCTAAGCTATATTTCTGCTACTCTACCTAGTAATCATACAGTTAATAGCATTGACATATGGAGCTGGGTGCCTGTGTCTCCTCAAGCTTTTGAAGAAGTCCTGTGCTGAATTAGCTTTTAAATTTGGCATACAATTCAATAAAGTGAGAACAATTCATAGCATTTCAGAGCTTCTTGCAGACTTGGACACGCAGCAGCAGACTCACTGTTAGAGCATATTCTGTAGTGAACAGTTAAACAACAGTGGTAACAGCCCAGCTTTTCCCAACTTATTCAGAAATGGTTCCGGCCACACATTGGTTTTGTCACTAACTGGATTGAAATTATATTTCATCATTCAAACAGCAGTGTTGGAAGTTTTGCATGAAGTTGGGGGGGGGGTGGTGGTGGTGGTGTTGTTTGCGTAGCACTTAGCAAGTTGCCAAATGACTTAGGTGAAGCAGAGATTTGCTTCCTGCTTTTCTCAGTACCTATCACAGTGGGTCTGCGGTCCCAGAACACAACCAAAGATTCCAGCCGCTGAGCTCCCCACAGCAAAAGCCACTGATCACTGTGAGATTAATGTGGATTGGCATCAGAGCAACAGACTGTCTGGAGTGCAAAGAGCAAACCTGAGATTTATCTGCTGAATTTGAAATAGGTTGTACACAGTGACTTACAGTAGTATTTGAAGCATCTTTTGCTCCAGTGATGAGCTTGGAACCAATGCTTTAGCATACCTACATCTCTTCAGCCCTGCATACTAAACTTAGTAGGCAGAAGGCATGCCTTTAAGTCTACAACTTCATGAAGAGGACTCATGTCTGGGATGCATGGCATTTAAGTACAAGAAATGGTTCTTACTTGCTTCGATGTTTTGACTAGTAAGTGAATGTCAATGTAGTAATCAAAACCCTGAAATGCTATTATCAATTCTTAGGGTGATCAGAATTGTCCCTTCCAGTTCTCTAATCTACAACACATGCTTTTTAAAATCACAGAGTATGAACACTCCCAGATACGTAAAGACAGCTTGGAAATCCCTTAAAGTGTTCCCACCAATTTACTGGCAAAGTCATAGAATCATAGAACAGTTAGGGTTGGAAAATACCTTAAAATCATCTAGTTCCAACCCCCCCCCCCGCCATGATCTTTTATACTCTGTGCAACTTTGTAGACAGGAATCTCATCAAGATACCAAATTAAACTGTCATGCTGCT
Organism: Myiopsitta monachus; assembly: GCA_017639245.1. NCBI lineage: Eukaryota > Metazoa > Chordata > Aves > Psittaciformes > Psittacidae > Myiopsitta > Myiopsitta monachus. The sequence goes on along the minus strand of CM029919.1, from coordinate 94,000,391 downwards.
CTGTGACTCCTGAACTACTGGCACACCCTGGCTGTAGTGCATGTTATTAATAACACTGAGTTGTCAGAAAAAGTTTCCAGGTCATATTGTGAAGGCATCTAATTGGTACCAATGAATGAGGGATTCCCTTTAAAGTTGAGGAAATAACTGGATGTGCCACACAATGATGCAAAATATAGAGACAGCCAAGATAAAGACCGAGTTTTGGCACAGCTGTACCTCACTAAGACCCTTCTCAAAAGCCAAACCAAAGTATTTGCAGAGGATCTTAAGCATCCAAAAGCTTCGTTTTCCAGGCAGGAATTAGTTGCAGGCAGCATAGCAGGAAAATGAATAAATAATGTGGGTCTCAGCTGATTGCTATCGTTAATCTATAATAACTAGCTAACCAAACATGAAGTAAAGGTTAAATTTCCAGAGGTGTTGAGATATTATCGATAGGTTCACATGACCAGATTTACACCATCAAGCTGATACCTTAGATCCCCTCTTTAACCTTTGGAGGAACAGCACTGCTAGGGCATGATTCCTCACAACTTAAAGGCAACATTTGCAATAGTTAGGACCTATCACTCCTTTAATAGTGTCTCTTCCTTAGCACTGAGCATAAGGAGAGCCCAAGGCGCCTGGCTTAGATGGGGACATCTAAGTTTAAGCAAGATGGGTCCCAGTCTTTGAGAACGAAGGCCACTTAAGATGTAGTTCACTCAGAAAGGTGAGTGAAAGGATGCACTACATGTGTACCAGGTGGGTAAATTTGATAGCCAAACTGTCCTAGACCATGACTTCACCCTCAGTGATCACAGCTTCATGAGCAGGAATAGCCAAAAATAGCGTGCATAAAGCACTGTTTGAATTGCTTCTGTTTATTGCTTAGCTTATTAAACCAACCTGGTAGTTTTGCATAATAAGGTGCTACCTAAAGCCATTCGGGACCTGCCTTTCAGGCAGTCTTCAGGGACAGGGCAAACTCTTAGGATTTGAACATCTCCTGAGGTAAGTAACAAGCAGGGCGCCTACATCCCATGAGTGCACCATCACTTCTAGTTTGAGAGCAGAAAGGGATTTAAGCAGTACCCAAATGTATCAGTATCACTGTGCAGCAGCATGAATTTCACCCTTAGTGCTTCAGCTCATCATCTGCACAATAATTCAGAGATTCACAGGCTCTGAGGCCAGAGGGATCTCTCACCAGCGCTTCTCAACATACAGACAAGGCAGCTATTCCCAGGAGGTGGATTAAGCTTTTTTGAAAGATAGCTAATCTCGTTTTAAAGAACCAGAATGATGATGAGTCTGCACTTCTGGTAAGGTGTTGCAATGCTTAATTACCCTCACTGCTAGAAATAGCACATTCCTTCAAGGTTGAATTTGTTTAACTTCAGTCTTCCAGCCAACGTATCGCGTTGTGCCTTCGTCTGCAGGACGAAAAAGACCTCCCTGTCTCAAAGTTTATCTAGGCATCGGTGCCTCAATACTGAAGCCAAGTTCCTGTCAATCTGTCCTTTGATAAACAGCAGGCAGTGAACTCCTTAACCTCCACATCACACAGGCTGGCTCCCTGGGTCTGAGTTTTGAGCTGCCTCTCAATTCTCTGAAGATCTCCTCCATTGCTCTCCAACTTGATGGAGGAGAATGACTGCGGAGCACCCTGAGCTTGGGGCACACACATGAGGAATCATGCGGGCCCTGTAAGGTTTGACCCTCAACATGCAAAAAAGGAACTAAGCTTGGTGGCTGGGTTTCACTTGCTGTCTTGACTCTCCTTTATCTCCATCCAGTCTTCATCAGGGCCTGCCCTTCTCTAGTAGAATCACACCTATTCTAGGGGAGATGACAGGCTGAGAGAGATGGGCTGGTTCAGCCTGGAGAAGAGAAGGCTCCTGAAGGGGAGACCTTAGAGCAGCTCCAGTGCCTAAAGGGGCTCCAGGAAAGCTGGAGAGGGGCTTTGGCCAAGGGCCTGTGGGGACAGGCCAAGGGGAATGGCTTTAACCTGCCCGAGGGGAGACTGAGATGAGCTCTTAGGCAGAGGGTGCTGAGGCGCTGTCCCAGGGTGCCCAGAGAAGCTGTGGCTGCCCCATCCCTGGCAGCGTTCAAGGCCAGGTTGGAAACAGGGGCTTGGAGCAAGCTGCTCCAGTGGAAGGTGTTCCCCCTCACTGCAGGGCAACGTTGGACTAGATGACCTTTAAAGGTCCCTTCCAATCCAAACCCTTCCATAATTGTATGAGGCAGAAAAAGGCAGGTTTTCGCATACGAAGGGTGTGCCCGTTCCAGTATTTTTGCCACTCACTTGAGCAAGGAGAAGTGGGGAAGGAAAAGAAAAAACAATCCTGCAGATTCATCATTTCAGGTGAGATTGCATCTGCAAAATCTGCACAGCAGCAATTCCCAGGAAGCGCTGGCAGCAACACAAACCTGACTGGGGCTCTGCAACTCTAATCAGCTTCACGATGCTGTGGGCAATGCTGCAAGAGACTTGCCTTGCAGGAGCAAAGCCATGAAAGTGATGAATGATTCCCCAACTGCTCCTACATGCACTGCAAGAAAGGCAGGAAACAGGTTCTGAGCAAGGGAGGGATGAAAAAGGAGACAGTGGATAAATATATAAATAAAACCTGAGGAAGGCAGGCTAAAGGAATGATAACCAAGTGGGGTTATGGGTTGTAACTGGGAAAAGAATGCTGCCAAGTCACGACATGAATAGACATAGATGTGCAAAAGATGAACAGGGGAAGGGAGAAGACAAAAAATGATAAGATGGCAGCGGAAACAAAGTAAGAAATAAATATCTGGACATCAGAAAGAGTGGTGTTTGTGAAAAAAAGATATAACCATAAATTCTGGACCTCTGGATTTGGCAAGAACTGTCTCATTCCCATCGAACAATGAGAAACTAAGGGTTTGTAGAAAAGGGATACTTAAGAAGAAGATCTAGGTTCTCTCTGTCCTCTGACAATGCCTCTGCCGCTATGCAATGCTATTTTAATGCTGAGACTCATTTGTGTTTTGCATAAGAAGGACAGTGTCAGGCACACCAAGCAGGTTATAGACATGACTTAGGTCCACACAGCGTCATTTTGAAAGCACCTTACAATTATGGGATAATTTAACATCGCAACAGCACTGTGAATACATTGCTGGGTTTAGAAACAGGGAAAGTAAGGCACAAGAAATGTAAGATCAGAACTTTGGCATCCTCACACATGTTAAAATCAATAGTTCAAGGCTCCTAAATTAGACTGGGTGCCTGATTGTTCAGCAGTTCAGCGCAATAATGTGGAAATCCCTAAAGTGGGATTCCTGCTCTACTTTAGAAAATGCCAAGGATGTAAAATGTGAATTTCTGTAGTTCTAATGCAAGTGATCATAGTCTGACACTGCATCTTTCTTAGCTCCGTCAATACCCTTTGCCTCTTGTGAAGCCGAACCAGCTTGGATTTCAGCTGCAAGCCTCCCTCCAGAGCTCCCAAAGCTCGCTGGCCTCAGTGACCCCAAAAGCCAGCACTCCATGTCCATATTGCCCAGACAACCAGCATCCTGTCCCCTCCTATGAGCAGTCCTGGCCCCTTTCATCTGCTTGGAGTCTTTCTTTAGATGTTTCCTGCTGGGGTGGATTGAATACCACATGCAGAACGGCAAAACGTGGCTGAGGCAGGAGGCAAGTGTCCCTTTGCATGTGCTTCAAAGCAAGAAGGTTTTCTGCCTCCCACCGACCACCTGCAGCTCAAGAACTGGTTCAGGGCCAAACCTGACCTAAAAAGCCTGTCCTCTTTCTTGCTCATGGGCACAAAAGCTGCCCATGAGGGATAACACAAGTTAACACAGGTCATCTAACATAGGTCAAGTGTATTTATGGCATCATTTCTCCCTGATAATTTAGCAGGCTTGCTAAAATACAGTGTATGGTTGAGCTCACTCTACATGCAAATGCGTGATGGAAAGCCACTGAGCGGGCTGCTAAACAGAGATCCCAATTATGGGCACCGGGATATCATCTCTAATAAGGCAGGAAGCAAATGGCCTTCCTTCGTCTTGCCACTCACCTCAGACCAATGTACCAGCCTTTGTGTACACACACACTGGGCACCACTTGTCTTAATGACATAGATGATGAAAACTTATGCTGCTCTCAGGTAATGTACATTAACAGGGTTTTATTTGCTGCAAATAAACAGCACTTTACCATCTTTTTTAGTGTTTTCAAAAGTTCTCCCATAAAAAAAACACAGGGTTGATTTACTGTCATTAAATAAAGAAAAGATCTGGAGAGGCATCTATCTATCCTTCCATCCATCCATCATTAGATGTAATTTAATACTTAATGACATTTGTGATCATCATGCCATGCTTGTAATTGAAAATGAATAATTGAAATTCCAATTACCACAGGGGTCAACGTAAGGGGAATTCGTATAGTAACTTGCTAGGCAATAGCCCAAATTTGCAGTCATGTTCGGACTGCAAACAATGTGTCTCATTCTTCAATTATTTATTGGGGAACATAGTCTTAATTTCTCTTGGTTATTTCTGTGAACAGTCAGGGCATTGTCCTGAAAGGCAGAAAATCCAGACCTCCTCATGCTCATTCAGCATCTATCTGGAGAGTCCTGGACCAGCATGCCTGTGGGACTCCCCACTGACATCTATCCATACCAGGTACCACCGGCAGACCAAATCCATTTCAACACAGCCTATACATCTTTCAGCATGGGGGAATGGCAAGAAAGTATAGAGCTGCCCAAGACGAAGAATAGATGGTGGAGTTAACCCTAAGTAATCCATCCTGGGCTTCAAACAACATCCAGTGGCAAATCATCAACATAACAAAAGAGCCTCATTTTCAGGCCATTAGCTGCTTGCAGTTCAAGGAACTTTTCTGGCTCTCTCAGAAATTTGATCCCCTAATGATTGCAGAAAGGGCATCAGGACAGAAAATAATTACAGTCTGTCAGACAGTCTGGCATTCAACCTTCCACATGGTCCGGCAGACGGTGTCAAAGCTTTGACCTCAAGGGGCTTTAAAGCACATTGTCAGAAAATACTCATCTAAATGGTCTACAGAGCATCCTACAGCTGATCAATGTCTTAAGCGAGCAATACTTAGCAGCTGGAATGTGTTTGATTAGTACATCTAACTCCTGATTGATTGGTATTCTAAATAATTAATTGCCTTGTTCGTGGGGGAACAAAATAAAACTTTAATAAGTAACAAGGATCTCAGTGTCTCTGTAGCAGGCTACAGGGATGTTAGCTCTGCTTTGCCCTGGTCGGCTACAAATTCACATAGGAAACCACCTGTATTTCCACCCAGAGTTGCAGAATTTCACTGCTTTCCTAATACCCAAGGATTTGGCTCAGTGGCCATTTCCTTTAAACTTGCTTCACTTCCAGGAATTTTAATATTCTTTTCACTTATCTTTTAATCCAGCTGATGGAGAGGGACTCTTCATCAGGGACTGTAGTGATGGGACAAGGGGTAATGGATTCAAACTGAAACAGGGGAAGTTCAGGTTAGATATAAAGAAGAAGTTCTTTACTGTGAGGGTGGTGAGGCACTGGAAAGGGTTGCCCAAAGAAATGGTAAAAGCTCCATCCCTGGCAGTGTTCAAGGCCAGGTTGAACAGTCTTGGGTGACATGGTCTATTGTTCCTGCCCATGGCAGGAGGTTGGAACTGGATGATCTTAAGGTCTTTTCCAAACCAAACCATTCTGTGATTTTATGATTCTATGATCTTTTTAGAAAGGTGCAATGTTTTCAGGCCTTAAACCCCAAAAACGACTTTAAACTATGAATACAACTAATATTCATTCTGCTTTTTTGACTAGGCTGCTGATCATTCCACATTAGACATCTGTGCATAAACTAGTCTTCCCAGGCTTTTCATTGCACCCACTGGAAATTGGTGCTTCATGTGGTCTGTCTTAAGAAACATCTCTTTAAAGTGGCTGGATTTGTGCAGTGACTCCTACCCAAAGTGTTAGACTCTATGTGCCCAAACAAATCGCACAGTGCCTTCAATCAAGGAACTGTGGAGTGACTGATTCAGATTCACAAGTAGAAAGAGACATGCAGCCTCTGTTAACCAGATATAAAGTCCTTCATTAATAAAATCTGGAGGGACTGATTATTTCTGCAAGCATTGAAATGTGTGCACGGCCTGTCCTGAACTGCAAACTAGCTAGACTGGAACAATCTCAACATAAAAATGACATGAAACTGTTGGAACAAGTCCAGAGGAGGCCACGAGGATGATCAGGGACTGGAGCACCTCCTGTATGGAGATAGGCTGAGAAAGTTGGGGCTGTTGAGCCTGGAGAAGAGAAGGCTGCATGGAGACCTCAGAGCAGCCTTCCAGTACCTAAATGGGGCCTATAGGGATGCTGGTAAGGGACTCTTCATTAGGGACTGCAGTGAGAGGACAAGGGGTAACAGGTTCAAACTGAAACAGGGGAAGTTTAGATTGGATATAAGGAAGTTCTTTACTGTTAGGGTGGAGAGGCACTGGAATGAGTTGCCCAGGGAACTTGTGAATGCTCCTTCCCTGGCAGTGTTCAAGGCCAGGTTGGACAGAGCCTTGGGCTGCATGGTTTAGTGGGAGGTGTCCCTGCCCATGGCAGGGGGGCTGGAACTGGGGGATCTTAAGGTCCTTTCCAACCCTAACTATTCTGATTCTATGATTCTAATCTATATCCCTTCTACAGAGATACCAAGTTGAAGGGCAAGAGATAATCATACCATGGACTACTCCTCACCCATCCTGAAATGTTCTCATGGCCTTGTCCACCGCTTTCTAAAAGGTAAAGGGAATGGAAGGTTTGACAGAGCTAGCTGGGAAAGGCTCACCTGAGCATGGAAATTGCTCTCCTGTGAGTAAGTTTCTCACTCCTCTCCCTCCAACAGGAAGAACCTAATTCCAACTTTAATCCATTGCACGCTGTCTCATCGAGACTGGAATTCATCTTTGCAGTAAACAAATATTTCCTAAATATTCCTAAATGTCTGTGTCCCAGGCCATTCCCCAGCGCTGTTTCCCATATGGCACTCAGTTAACCCTTTCCTGGTTAGTATCTCTTTTCAGGATTGGATCTGAAGCACCAAAAGGCCAATCACTCTAGCTGTGCTCTCAGGTCCTGAATTGTTTTAGATGAAGAAGAACAAGCCCCTCAAGAGTCTACCAACATCCTTTTCTCTTTGACACACCAAAGCCTCCATGGGAGACACAACATGGTCAGGCTAAGTGCTGGCCAGTCCTCCATACCGAGCCAGCCACTTCCACTGCAGGTCCATGGCATGGAAGAAGTTTTCCTATATTGCAATCTCAACTTTAAAATGTCTTGAAATATAAATAGTAAAGTGCTAAAACCATCTTTGTGTTGTTTGAGCCTGTGCTTGTTTCGGTCAGCATTACCACACTGCCACTCAGGTCACAATGTTGTTATTAGTGTCAGATTTATAAGGACCATCGGTGGGTGAAGTGTCCTTGGAGAGGCTTTTTAAACAAACCTGATTTCAGCTTATGGAACCAAACCACCATTATGTCTCTCACCAACCAAAGAATGTGTGTTTATACAAGAGGAGGCCATGGGTCAGAGGCAGAGAGCAGAAGCACAGACAGTGCAAATCAATATTTTTAGATAGTTTACTGTTAAATAAACTGTAAGACTGGCCCAGCTGGTTTGTGTCAGCTTCACCACTCTTAGTATCAATGGAAGGGCAGTTTAGTTGTATTGGGGTTACGGATCTCAGCACAGTTATAGATAAACACTAATCAGTTTCTCATTAAGAATTTGGAAGAGGTATTCAGCTCCTTGGCTTACAAATAAAGGAACTAACCAGTGATTTAGAAATGAAGGTGATATCCTCTTTGAGTAATCAGGGGCTGCTGGGTGTCAAACCAGTCACAGTATAGGAAAGGCTAAGAAAGTTGGGGCTGTTGAGCCTGGAGAAGAGAAGCTGCATGGGGACTTTAGAACAGCTTCCAGTGTCTGAAAGGGGCTACAAGGATGCTGGAGAGGGACTTTTCATCAGGGACTGTAGAGACGCGCCAAGGGCTGATAGGTTTCGACTTAAACAGGGGAAGTTCAGGTTAGATATAAGGAAGAAATTCTTTACTGCGAGGGTGGTGAGGCACTGGCACAGGGTGCCCAAAGAAGTGGTAAATGTTCCATCCCTGGCGGTGTTCCAGGCCAGGTTGGACAGAGCCTTGGGTGACATGGTCTAGTGTGAGATGCCCCTGTTCAGGCACAGGGTTGGAACTGGATGATATTAAGGTCCTTACCAACCCAGACCATTCGATGATTCTATGATTGAGGAAAGAAGTTTCTCCATCTCTACATGCTCAACCCAGGGTCCTGCTTTCTGGATGCAGACTCACATCCCTCCTATGCACAGCAAATACCAAGAGGCAAAAAGCCTGATAGCAGAGAAATGGAAACAGATGCCACCCCATTAGCTGACAAATTTAGGCAATTTTTTCCTACATTGCTGGAAGGTTGGCTGTAACAGAGTGGTGGGGTTGAGTTGTCTTCACTCTGCTGTGGAGGGCAAAAGGAATTTGAGTCCAACCACAAGAAACATCATGCAAAATAAAACTCCTGCAAGGCTTGGCAGCAGCAATAGCATCAGGGTTGTTCACCTGCTTCCTTGTGAGTCATGTCCAACTTTTGAACATGCACTTGTATGCGTATCCAACACAGCCTGAGGTGGGAACTAATGAGAGGCCTGGTTTTGACGTGTGTTGATACACACAGCTCAGTTGCTTAGCACAGATGCTGCTTTGCACTTATTTCTGCACACGGGGTTTGTAAGTTAACGGGGGCTCTGGCTCAACAACGCACACTTGGGAGCTCCCCACTTCAGGCTCTGCATTCTGCCAATACCCTCCACAACTTTCATGAATACATTAAATAGCTATAGATCATCTACCTTCTGGGAGGATTTCTAAGCCTTGTCTGATAACATAGCCAACGAATTACAAAAATTCATTTTTTTTTAACCAGCGAATCTTACAATGAGCCTTTTTTCCCCCTCTTAGCTATTATGTCTTCTTCCTCCCTTCCTAGCTCTCCCGTATTACTTCGTAAGGCTTAACTTTTCATTTACTTTTTCCCTTATTGAAATAGTCAGAATTGATTTTGGTTTTTACTAATTAAGACACAGAAACTCAAAGAAACAATCAAGTTACCTGAAGGCTAAACAGTATGAATAGTTCTACTCTCCCTTGAAAGCCAAAACATGGGTTTTAATTGTCTTCTAAATCATAACAGTAAATGTTGATTCATAAGCTCAATTACACATCAAATTCAATAGGAATTTGATTAAATAACTTCATTTCTCAAAATATAGGCAGGATATCCCTGCCCACGGCAGGGGGGTTGGAACCAGTTAATCTTAACGTCATTTCCAACCCTAACTATTCTATGATTCTATGATATGTGCCTGATGGCTGCATTTTTATTATTATTAGGAGAATCTGTTTGTGCTACTGCAGAATACTAAATTCCTGATGGGAATTACTATTAGTCCTACTTCAACTCTTCTGCAGCAAGCATTCTCCACATCCATCTGCAATACGATATAGTCTTACACCACTTATTTGAATTTAATAATTAAACTTTATTCCCCAACAGACACCTTATTGACTTCGGTTCTGCTGGCTTTTTGCCGTTGCTGCCTTCACTGTCTTTTGATTTCCAAGTTTTTCCTACATATTGTCAGGGCAGCATTCCCATACAGAGGACCTCACTCATGCAGTCATTCGAACCAGTTCATGCATGAGGATACATTTTGGCTCAAGTTTAAGATAAAGTAGAAACATAATTCATTGCAAAATTAAAACAAATACCAAACACTATCATTTGTGTTTGATCTTAGTTCTGTAATGGATGTTACAGCCATTGGTTTATGCTGCTAAAGGAGTCTTGCAAGATTGGCTTTGTTTCCCTTTTTGATTCATAAGCTGAATGCCCCAGAATCAAACAGAAGCAGCGATATCTTGGGCTGACTTGAACGAGCTTTCTTACTGCTTTTCTTTTCACTAACAAAGCAGCTGCAAAATTGAGCAAAAGAGAGGAAACAAAGGAGTGGGATCAACTGAAACATTTTACTTGGACTGATGTATCATGTTTTCCTTTCTGGAAGCTGGAGTTTCCCTTCTTTGCTTTACATTTTATTTCTTTAGGCCAACAGTCTTAAACCAACAGTTTCGACCAAGCCACTGAAATCTTTCATGTCAATGTTTTTCTGGTTTTTATTTTCTTGTCTCTGGGGGAGTGAGCTGCTAAAATATATGGATGTCACACCGCACTATGCTGCAAACACACTACTCCGAAATACTATACCCAATTCTATTTATATGGCCATTTAACCGTAAGATCAGACATACCATCAGCAGTAGCAAGGAATTAAGACTCACACAGACTCAGTAAAAGTTTATCCTATCTTTTGTCAGAGAAAGAATGAACTTATGGCAAGAAAGTCATCTCCTTACACCTCCTCTTCAACAGTCATTGCCAACCTTTACTCTTCTGTGACCACCTATGGATTTTCCAGTGCACCAAGGACCAATGTGTCATGTCTATAAGTCCACTAAAAATGTATTTATATTTTTCCTTTGTTGCCTTTTGAGTTCATGCAGACAATTTACAGTCCCAGTTGTCTCAGCTCACATTTGTGGTTTAAGAACTGAAATGAATTGGCTCATCTCAACTTAAGGTTCATAGGTTGGTCGGCCCTCCTCAACCTGCATATCTATAACCTTTCAATAACTCTCCCTTTGCTCTTCCAAGCCACAGACAATGGTGTGCTGCCCTGTTCCCCACTCTTTAATGCAGTAACATACTAACATTAACTTTCACAAAAGGAATACAAGACCTAGGTTCAAAACTTGCTCCTGCAAGCAGAGATGTGAAAGGATTTCTGTTAACATGGGACTTAAACTCTGCCCTATTGAGTGACCTCAGAAGCAATTTCAAGGCTGTGTAGAAGGGGATGCTCTTTTTCCCTGGTTGAAGTTTTTCACCTTTGCATGCAAGAATGCAAGGCAGCCACGCAACCTGCAAGAAAGGGATCACCACTTTGTAGCTTAGCAGTGAGAAGACTAATCAGCAGCCCTGATTTCTCACCCAAGGTCTTTCCTGTACAGTGGATAGAGATCCCATGCAGATGGAAAAGAAACCCATATGACTTCAGTCATCACCAATGGGAGCTGGAACTAGATGATCTTAGGGTCCTTTCCAACCCTAACTATCCTATGATTCTATGATGTCCATGCAAACTTGTCACCCAGTGCTCCTTTTTTAATACTCAGAAAGAAACAAAGAATTTTAGGGCAAGTATTAAGTGGTTTTATCGTAGGTGTGCCTTTTAAAATGAAAAGACTGCACCCTGGATGCGCTTGTTTCTCTCCACTGACTAAAAAAACAGTGTGTGGTGGCTGTCTCAGCTGTGAATATTTACATTTGATCAGATGCACCTAATCCAGGCTGGTTTTCTGTATACTTTGTCATCTTCTTTTCCAAACAATACTTGCATTTTGCTAAGAAACCTCTTTCATACTATCTCAAAACACAACTTCTATAAAACCCAGGATGAAAAACAAAATCAAATTAAAACCTCCTGGTTTTAGATGTTCGTGTCCCAGAATAGACCCTGAAATCTAACCACCGCTATTTGGGCAGCCAGAGGGAGAAACAGACTATAAACAAAACTGAAACAGATTTTATTGATTTTTCCCCGTGCAGGCTAAGCCACATGTGAAATCCAAATCAAACATGGAATATCAATAACTAACAGCAAGTCAAGTGCATTTTCAAATGAATTCTCTCTCTGTGGTCTAAGGCGTTCCTGCAGTAAGTCAGATTAAGAAAGATACCTGCAAGTTATGCTTTGAAGTGGATTATGTCCATTTATGGATTCATTTCAATATGTTTTCATGCTGATGACCTCCATGGAATAAAGAAAGTTCTATTACCCAAAAGCTGTTATCCAGGTACAGTTCTCTATTGCCTCTGCATCATAATGGCAAAACATTTTCTCTCACAAAAAAAGAGCTAACACGAGGCTCCTATTCTTACTCCAACACTTAATATCTTTTCCCTGAGCTTTGTATTCACATTTCCAGTTGACTGATCCAACACATCAGGGCTCTGAGCCCAGAAGTGGACCCACAATTAGGGTTTAACCTAGCAAGTTTTGGCAAACACTGAGGGCAATCCATGGTTACACAACGAGACACGATGAACTACTCTACTCACTGGGTAGGATTCGTCTCTCCTTAAACTCTGGATCTTGAAGACACCTTCCCATGAGCTCCTTTTAGTGTTGATAGAAAAAACCTATTGCTACTACTATCTCCCTACAGCTGGGATGAACTCCAATGTAGGAGTGCTTTGTAGGATACAGCCAAGCTAATACAGTTACTGCAACATGATTGCTTTGTGCTCCGAATATATCCTCCCTGTGCAAGATGCTCGAACTGGTGTGACTCCTTCCTCTGCTGAAAAAGAGCTAACAGTGAATAACTCAAGACGCTGTGAAGAAACAGCCTATGTCTGTGAATCACAGATCCCTCCAAAACTGCTTGGATGGGCAACTTCTGAAGTATTTCACTACAGTCCCAGACTCTGTGCATACTCTAGACTGCTTCTGTGTCTCGCATTTTAAATTCCCTGGAATTTTTCATACAAATAAATATCAGGAGAAAAGGACAATTCAATTTACATTTGGTGGGGTTCAAAGTCTCTGTAATTGAATGATAATTTGCCGTGAAGCATGGATGTGAGTCCTCATGTTTGCCTCTTGACCTGAAAGGATACGGCTAGTGAAAATGTCTAGCAGATAATTACTGCTGGGCTAACCCTGAGGCTTGGCCATTATTCACAGGTCAATCTCTCCAAGATAATTCCCAGGATAATATTACTGGGGAACACACTCCCCCTACATAATGGAACACCTGCCTCTGTCGTGAGAGCCCCAGGATGGAAAACTGAGCTTTACCTTTGGTCTCTTCATTAAGCGTTCTTGTAGGGCAAAGGATGGAACCAGCGAAAGGGAAGAATAAGGGAAAAGTCACCTTGCAGTAGAGAACCTGGGCTGATTTTATTTTCATTACTAATCAAGGCGATGACTTGTTATAGTATGTGCAAAGATGAGGAACACACATATTCTCATGTCATGTAGCAGGGTCAAGTGTTGCTGATGGAGAAAGGAAGGGGATTGGTTTGAATACACAAAATATTTGCTAGCCTGAAAGCATGAACTAATGGACCTTGCTGTAGCACATCATCCTCTTCTGTGCACAGGATTGTGCACATCTTTCACCATTAAAAGGAACACACCTTTCTGAGTACTTACAACACTGTGGGGAGAGAAACACTGTGTGTTTCTATTTGCATCCTACCACTTTGAATGCCAGAAATCATTTGTTCTTATAAATTCAGCTGTGGATGACCCAGAACAAAGATAAACATGTTGAAAAGTGACCTCAGAAGATCACTTAAAGTCATAGTTTTGTTCTCTTTTTGTCAAGACAAATATCCTACCAGGGTCTAGGAGCAGCAGTCAGATATATGCTGTGTTTCAGACAGGGTCAGGATGCTCCCTCGGCTTCTACAGCACTGCAAGGCACATGAGTATGCGCACAGGACAGACCAGGTCAGAGTCATGCATGGGGGTACTCCCAGTCTGCTTTATTCCCTTAGTAGAAGTGTAGGAACATGAAAGATCTCTAGAGGTCATCTAGTCCATCACCTTGCCCCAGGGCAGGCTTAACTACAGGGAGGTCACGCCTGACAGATGTTTGTTTAACTTGCTCTTATTATGATGGAAACTCGACAACCACTGCAGATAATCTGTGCCTGGTCTTTCAGTGTCCTCATCACTAGAAATCTTTCCTTCCAGTGTTATAAATCCTCCCTTGCTGTTGTAAGACAAGAAACAGTAAAGATCAACATCAGGAAGATGTACAAGGAGGGGTAAAGTTAATACCCAAGGCAGAGAAAGGGGAATGCATTAAAAAAACTGCAAGGGTCCTATAGGTTGATCTGCACTAGTTCATGTTGCAACTCTGAAAGTAGCACTAAAGAGGATAGTTTAGTGGTCCAAGTGCCAGCAATAAGAATAATAATTAATAATAAAAATTCATCTGGTCAAAGTTCAATGGTATAGTAAGGTTACAGGATTAGTCTGATCAGCAACATACAGAGGGCATAGGAAAAGGGATGTAAGGGTCTTAATTAATGCCACTTACAATGCTATTAATAATGTATGATTAACTATTTAAATATTAATATATTTTATTACTTTCTCTTATTTTGCCATATTACACAGAAGGCGAAAACATCATCTCTGCCTATAATAGCTTTTATGTAAATGTTACTGGTACATTTTCAACCCTGTATTGGAAGACCTAGATCTTGAATGTTCTGATTTACATTTTTATATATCTCTTTAATCCCACTTGTGTTAATTATGTCTTTCAGCTCCTTAGCTGAAAGAACTGGAAGTATCATATATATTAGTATATATTAACTAGTGGCGTTTGTGCATTGTTTATTGCTTTGCTTCCAATTTGTTCTGAACATAGAGCTGAATGAACTGGTTTGTTCTGGAGTAGCAATGTAGCATGGAACAACTCCAAAAGATACTAGTTTCAATTGGAAACAGTTGGGAAAGGGGAAATCAGCTGTCAGTCTCGAGTTACTACTACTGTAACTGGAAACAACTTTACAAGTACATTTGGTTAATTCATATTATTTTGCCAACACTTTGAAGTTACACTTTCCTCCCTCATTTCTTAAGTCAGCAAGAAACAGTTATTAAAGGCATCTCTTAAAAAAATGAAACTGTCAAGATGTGGCTTTGAAATCTTTGAAAAGACGCCTGTAACATATAATGCGCTATAAGTGCGTCTATTAAATCATAGCTTTTGCGGTTCTAACACAGAAATACCAGGAAAGAATTCTTTTCACATCGGATCAGTAGCTACACAATAATAGGAAACACTTGGGCTGAAGGTAAAAATTGGCTAGAGTACGCTCCTTCCCATCTGCTTGTTATCCTCAGTTGTAGGAGCAGAGCAAGTGACCCATAAATATGGGGGGCTTTAAATGACAGCTTTTTGTTTGTGATTGTGTCATGATGAAGGGTCTTGTTTTAACTTTGTAGAGATACTGTTCAGGAATTCAACATTCAATAGCAGCTGTTAGTAAAGAAAAGAGTGATGCTGAGAGAAAATGAAATGATTTTCCCAAGTTAGAAAAGAAAAAGTGTTCTAAAAATTAAGAATTTGCGGGGCATTGTTGTACTAGAAAATGAGAAACAGACCGAAATCAATAGAGGAATTGATCAATTAACTTCCCCTGTCCCAGGTAAATGAAATGCAAAGAGAATTAAAAGCGCTGCAAAAGACAATGAAGAGAAAAATCTGTTTGGGTGCACAAATAAATCCAAGAGGAGGAGACAGACACCAAAGCACAGTCTATTTAGTATTGAAAGGCACAAACCAAGGACCGAAAGGTAAAGCTAAACAAATTCACACCAGAAAGCAGATACAGATGCTGAACAGTGTTTGCACTTAACCACTTGAGTACTGTTGCGATAGGCATGGGGGCATCTCTGTCTCTGAACGTGCTCAGTGGGTCTCTGGAAGATAAGAGTTGCCCGCACAGGACTTCCTAGGCTCCAACTGGGAATGAATGAAATTCCATCATCCCCATTAAATGGGAGGTCAAGGTGGAAGAGCTAATGGTTTCTCTGACCTCAAAAAATCTTTGAAATTATGAAACCATTAGATTAGGTTGCTGATTTAATTGTCTGGGTCACTTGGAGCTGTGGGTTTTTATATAGGCTTTTTAATTTAATATATTGCTTACTATAGTTGGAGTAGATACAATAATTAACCTTCAGTTATTTTTTCAAGACATAACACAGCTTCTCTTTTAGAGAGATGAAGGCGGCATTTTTGTTTATCTTAAGCGCTGGTTGGCATTCAGTAACTACAATGTGAAACAAACGCCTTCAAAATCTATTAATGCCATTCTCTACACTCCATTTTCTTTTAAACATTTTGTCATCAAAAACATAAGTGAATTTTTAAATCAATTAAATATTTGTTAATTAAGAGCAATAAAGAAAAAATCAACTTATGTAATTACAAGTGTATGAAAAACAATGGAATTATTATTAATACTAAAGATTGGCATTCTTCCCAGAGCTGCAAGTTTCAGCTTGCCTCTTGAAAGCTAAATTCCTTCTCTGCAGTCCATCCAGCAAAATTCTTGGTGCTTGTTTTGTCACCAGGGGGTTTACAGACACAGGAAAAGTGGAAAGCTTTTGCAGCGATGAGCCTTGTAGCCTAACCAAATGAATGCAGTGATTCAAAATTCTTTAACATCCATTTTCTAGGAAAGATGTTTCGTAACAACAAAGGAAAAGCTAAATTGAAGCAACTTTTTAAGGAATCTTCAACAGTTTTTACCTGGGGTTGTATTTATAGATGATCTACTGAACCTTTAGGGCAAATCTGGTTGTATATAAGCTTCACTGAAATAAAAAATAAGACCAATCTATGAAATTGAGACTCAGATCTTGAGTTCAAGGTTGCTCAGATATCGGGTTTTAGTCTATCCTATCAAACAGAATCCAAATCACCCTCATTTTCATGACCATCCAGGCCAGTTCACCATTGAGAATTGATTTGTTAGTGCAAAATGAAGGTGTGATTGGAATAATGAGATCAAGTAGAGTCTGCTCAGTGCTGCTCCGTGATGGAACAGCATCTGATTTGTCAATATTCCCTTCTTGTACTGGCCTGTGCTCACCTTAGCCCACATGTAAACCAGAAGGTTAGAGAAGATCAACAGCATTGCTCTTACTTGAGAATGGAGAGGCAGTAATAGAAACCAAGAGTGCCCAGACTGGATGAGTGTGTCACTGCAAGTCATTAGCCTGAACACCTCTCTCACAGCACTATTTCATCAGGGATCATTTTCTATCACCAGTGCTGCTGTACTGATTCCACACATTCATAAAGGAAGAGCTGTGGGCAACTAAAGGAGCAAGATGTTGGCTCCAAAGAGAAGTGATTAGTCAAGTGGCTGGGAGAAAAGGTCAATGACATGAACAGCCAGGCTTAACACAGGTTTAATTGAGATCCTGTTACACAGAAGGTGAAGGAACGTGTTCCATTGTTTTATTTTGGCACAACCCATATTTTTATTAATTAAAAAGCAGTTGCAGAATGTGGGAAGAAATTCAGCTGCTTTTTTCCTTTGGCTCCCCAAACCAGGCTCTCATAGTACCTACCTTGGCCTTACAACCTCTCATTTCAGCTCTGGCCTTGCTCTCTTTGCTGTTTCCTTTTCTTTTGTTTGCTCACTTCTCTCTAACCCTTTTTTTCTGTGTTGTTCTTCCTGCTCAAATATATTTTTTCATCTCTCATTTTATAAATTCAGCTGTCTTAAGTCTCCCTGTTTCATTTTCTGGTGGCCAGCAGTGCTGGGGATCTGGTGCCTTTCACTTTGCTCCCTGCCTGTCAGCAGTACTAACATATGAAGCTTGATGAAATAAAAACAAACCTGCTGATAGGCCTGGCCAGGCAGTGCTTTGATGCAATTAAATACTAATTCAGATTCAGATTTGTGATGGTTTGCAACCAATCAAATCCCAAGGCCACTTTGTCCTTTAGATACAGTTATATAGCGCTGTCCTTAGCAGCAGAAAAGGCATGTGGCTGTATGTATTTCCATGATGAATCATAGAATCATAAAATAGTTAGGATTGGAAAGGACCTTAAAATTATCTAGTTCAACACCACCCCCACCCCCCCGCGCTACAATGAAGTTATGTTGTCTTCCTAAAAGTATCTCGGTTTCCCAAGGGGTCTGCTAAGAGACCTCCAGAGACAGTGGTGTTCTACTGCAGCCCAAATACTCATCCTGAATCCTGAAAGACCTAGCACTGTGTTTATTTCTTTTTCTAAAACAATTAGCTGTTGTTTTAAATTATTATAAAATGCTTGCGGAGCTGCAGCTCCCTGGTGGGACGAGAGAACTGCACATTCCCATCACTGCTTTCCTGCATTGTGCAGAACTATTGTTTCAGGCCTTTACAACCCAAGACGGTATTTCTTTACCTACATACCTTGGTCAATATTGCAGGCAGTTAGTTACCTGTATAGCCACACTTCTACAGAAACCAGTTTTCAGTTAAGCCTTTTAAAAAGTGTCATAACTCTCTGCACCTTATTCCCCTGTTGTAACAGGGAAGCACAGCAGCGGCAGCATGAGAAGTATATGGAGCGCTGGTAATTTATTCCCACTAGGAAGAGATGCATGTCTTCAACTACAGTGGTACAACGGAAGCATCACACTTTTGAAGCCTGTCAAGATCAGTCATCAGTCAAGATGCTCTAACCTTGGTCTCACCTAGACATGTTCCTGCTCAAACCACCACAGAATACTCCATTTGCTTTACAACAAAGTGTAAGAACCAGTAGAACTTTTTAGAGCCACTGCAAATACGCTAGTACTGATTCCATCTTGGTATTGAAAAGTTCGACATATGAGTGACTGTTAGAAAAACCAGGTTCTAATTTTCACTCCGACCTTCTTTAATCATATTTTTATTTAAATATTTTGTCACAAGCTTTGAGTCAAACCAGATTTTTTCCCATGGAAATTTCTGCCTTCCTGACCCTCTCTGCTAAACAAAGACTGATGATTCCTGGTTAACCATCGCTAAACAGAGACCCGATGATTCCTGGCTAACCATCCCTGCACATGCTTAGACATGATGAAATCTTAAGCTTTTCTTTGTTCTTGGTTTGTGTATGCCCGTGTGTATTTGTGCATGGTTTTAAAGACCTTCACGCTCATTCACATCTCCACTCACAAACAAGGAGGAGAAGACAAAACACAGATTTCAGAAGCTGAGAACCTCCCAGCAAAATAGCTGTCCATGCTCTGATATGCAACCTTACGCTGCGGTAAAAACATGCAGGTTTTCTGTGTGCTGACCCCATCCTTCAGTCTGGCTCCCTGTGCATCAATATCACAGCAGTCAACATGCCATCTATCACTACACAGATCCTGAAGAAAGACAGCTGCTCAATGTCAGTGTTCAACTCCTGAGTTAAAAAACACATTTGGGGAGTTATTATTATTTAATAAATATGGTTTGTTAATCCGGCAGGCTGTAATGTTTGAATTGAAAATGAATTCTCCTGTCTCACACGACTACTGATGGAAAATGCCATCATCAAAGATCCTGTTGCATGGGCTGGTAAGTAAATTGTTTTCTTGCGCATAATAATTATTCGGCTAGAGAAGATGCTCAGCAATCCTCTGGATATACACATACTTTCACCCATTGTTGCAACAGCCTGCTTGATGTACTTAAACTGAATCCTTATGAACTCCTATTGAAGTTGTGCACCAATGGTTTTAAATAGCAGCTACAGATAGCTATGTAGCAGTGTGAGCATAACTGAGTATCACGAAGCATAAGCAGTCCCAGATAATTAAACCGTAAATGTAATATACCTGTTTACAGGAACACCAGCACATGCAAAATAGCTTGGTATTTCACAGTACAGTGAAATGGAAATGAATGGCAAAGTCAGTAGGAATATTGGCTTTTATATATGTTCCAAGCCTGATGGTTGAAAAGTAGTGTGCATATCACTAAAACACTTCTACTAAATCCTTGGAAACTGCCAGTAATGCCATAACTATTTAACAGAAAGGAAACATCAGATGTTCAAAGGTTAAATATTTGCTTATTTAGGGTTTGATTATTGTAGAGAAAAGGCAAATCAATAGTCAGATGATTGTAGAGTTTGTAGCATCCTGCATATATTTTGACAACTTATTAGAAACAGGGTAAATATGATTTCAAATAGCACCCTCTCAATATACTCCAGGATGTTTTTTGCATATACTTTATGAAGCTTTTCTCCTGCCTTTGCCCCTTGCACCTATTAATATAGAATTTGCAATTTATTTGTCTTTATCAGCAGAGAAACTCAAGGATTGAAAGGGAACAGTTCCACAGTATCCTAGTTAAGATACAGCTTGGGATTTGTTTGCGTCCTTCCAGACAGATGCCAATTAAAATAAGGAGGGTGGGGGAAGGTATAACAAAGCAAAGGATTGATTGACAAATGCTATTGAACAAGTCTTCCTTCAAATATTTTATGAAAAGGACACTGGATTTCATTAAATTCTGTTTTCAAAAGCCATCTCTGCTGAAAAGAATGCATTCAGAGGAATTAACTGTTTCTGTCCTGCAGATCACGTACCATATTCAGAGTTCAGCTTCTCGTGGCAGGAGGCCTCTTCCCCTCTTGCCCTATCTGCAATAGGGAGATAAGAGGCAGGTGGAAAGGTCTTGCATCCTTATTATATGCAAATAGGAAAAGTATTTGTACACGGCTGGGTGCATTTTTAAGGACCAGCTTAAAATACGTAATTGCTTTATCTGTTGATACACTGAGGATTGTGCTATCAAGGCCAGATAGGTGGGAGAAAAGCACCGAGGAAATGCTTAAAATACCTATTTTGCAAGCTGCACAATGAGCCTTCTCACCGTGGAAACTTCCTTAACTCCTTCTAACTGCATGAAACTTCAAATTGCTCCTATCAGCTGAAGGGCACCAAAGAGCAATGGAAGGTGACATAGGAGAAGATTGAGGCTCCGACAACCCTCTGTCACAAACAGCCTTCACCCCCAGTTTGTGGGTGTTTTACTAATATATGATGACTGGGACTCATGCAGCAGGCAGGGATTTGGAGAGGAAGAAGAAAACTTTTCGCACAGTTGTAGTAGTTGGAGCCACCGAAAATGGCACAGATGTAGATACAGAGAGGACAAGACAACGTGCAATTCTCTACAGAGCAGTGGTCAAGAGATGAGCAGCCTGTCTACCTAGGTAAAACTGCAGCAAAACCTGAAGAGAAGGTACAATATAAGAATCTTACTGTTGTGAGGGTTGAAGAGGCTGAAATTGCTATTCTGGTTCTATGTAGAGTTACCTGTGAGGACATGACAGGTATAATGGATATTAACAGGGCTTCTATTCAAACCTCAGCCATGATACACACTCTCTTGACTTCCTACCTACAATTGTGCCTTCTTGTAATGCAGAAACAAGGAGAAAAGCATAAACATTCATTTCTCCACTCATGCTACAGGTAGTAAAAGCAAGCAAGGATAAAGGAATGGGATTGAGTAGACATGAGAAAGGTGGGAGCAGAGGGAAGGAAAATCCTGATGAGTATATCAGTGATGCCTGTACAGCCTATCTGTTGGCTGACAGTCTGGCTTTGGGTTGCTGCAAATCACAGTGCATTTTGAGTAGGAAAATTCAAGAATGGGAGAAGCCACTTGCCCATATCTTGGCCACTCGGGCAGTCTGGATTTGGCTGTGGTGTCCATCATATTGCTGTTATGAGCAACCTGAGTCGAGGACCCAGAAGGATTAACCTCCTCCTTTGCAGGGATATTCTGAAGTGGCTGATAACAGTTCACTTTACTGGTAATGTATAGCAACTGCACTGGTATTATATATGAAGGAAACTTACAAGGATGGAAAAGCCTCTAGCCAGGAATCTCATCCCACTTCTTTGCATGGGGATATCTAGTGCAGAACAGGCAGTGCTAAATCCCCACCATAAAAGTGATGACATGGAGAAAGGAAACTTCAGCTAATGCTTATCGGAAGCTAAATGTGAGTGTCAGCAAATTCAGCCAACCTCTCCTCACACTCTTTCCAGGAGTTGTCAGAGAAGGTGGATTTGTCCTTCTCTCTGAGAAGCAGACAGACAGAAAAACTCCCTGTCCCACTAAGACAACTGTAGCTACAGATGTACCTTTCGATAAAGACAAAGGTGTGCTTTCCAGATTTGTCTTTGAACTTTCTCTTTTTGATGGCTTTCATTCCTAGAACCATGAAATAATTCAGGTTTGACCAGGACCACTTGAGATCTGTAGTCAAGCCTCCGTCTCAAAAGCAGGTCTACTTAGATTAGGTGTTTTAAGTACTTGTCCTACTATTTGGATGGAGATTACCCAACAATCTGTTCGAACATGTGATTATCTTCATGTGGAAAAAGGTCAAAACCCCCTGTTTGATAGTTGCTATTTTTTAACCACTTTGCATCTATTAAACAATTTATTCTCTTATAGACTTGCAGTGGTAGTGACTTCAAGCCTGAAGCTACCACTTCAGGTAACTGTCTTGTTAATTCCATTATAAATATCTAATTTCTAGAGATATTTTTGGATTCTAGGAGTGCTGTATGCCTCATTTCACATAATGTAGCAGGTTTGCATCTGAGGAAATGAATTAATATGCAGATCTGCAAATACGCTTTTTTGCTTGTTCCACCTCTAAAACCAGAATCAGCTTTATTTGCTAGTCTTGTGGCATTCTATCCTTTTCCCAAATCCGTTTGCTAGATCATCATGCAGCAACACTAACCATGCATTATAGAAATGACCCATGTCTAATGAAAGGGGTAGTGTATTAATATATTTTGAACTAAAGAACGGGGTGCTGGAAGTCAGTGTGTATAGTGAAGGCTGAAATGGTCTGAGTATCACCTATTCACATCCTGGGCCCATTTTCTGGAAAGAATGATCATTTGACCTCTCCTTAACAAAAGGAACCACTACACTTCCCACAAACAGCACTTGCACTGGCTCATGGAAAATACTCCTATTTAGACATATTCTCCTCACAGAAACTCAGCTGTGTCAAGAGCTCCAACAGCTTGAAAAGCACTGTTAATAAACATGATCAATTATTGCTGCTGGTTCTTGTCTCCATCAACCCCCTACTTGTAGTAAGCAACAGATTTCACTTTTATAGGAGGTCTTTCAACCTCAGGGTCTTTGAGAACATGGCACCAGCAAAACAATAGCCTTGATTCAGTAGATGCCTTACAGGGATCCCATGTGTGTTTATTATGGAAGCTCAATGTGCCTAGTGTGCAACCAAAGATTATTTTTCTTCCAAAGGCCAAGCTTGCTTGGAATTCTGTTAATTAAATGCACCGTAGAAATGTCAGCCTTTACCCTTCTATATATATAGCATCCTTTGTCCTTCACATAATGATTTTAAAGTGTTCTTCAGACATCATTTGATAGAATAATAAGATATTATTATTGAATCTTTGTGTCTCCTACTGTCCCAGGAGCACTGACCTCGCTTCCCCAATACATAGGTCTGTCTACCAGGCTAATCACACTGATATCTGAGTAGCTCAGAGGAAACGCTTATATGGCAACGTTCTCTGCAGGAACTCAACACTGGCCAGAGGTACTGATAAGCTCCATTTATTGCTCCTGTGCATTTCTACAGTGTTATAAGCCTATTTCAAATGTAAATCCCCACCTTGGTGACATGTGGGGAGATGCATACATGGGTCAGGTAACTCAAATTCCCACCAGTTGTCAGAGTTCCACGTACAGGTAAGCAGTAGATGTGATTTACAATGAGAAAGTATCCATGGGGAGCCAAGATGAATGAATCCCCCATTCACTCTCTTCCAGCAGATAGGTTGCACTGATTAATGTCTTTGAACTATTGAATCACTATGGGAATAACCCTTCATTTATGTCCTCCACTTTCCTTTGCTAGGACAAGGTATTAACACTGTATGTTTTAGCTATGGACAACCAGATATTAACACACCTTCCCACCAGTATTATTTTGTTTTCCTTGACTGGTATGTTGTACAGACATAAATAGCCATTCACACAGCAAGGTACATGCAATACATCTGGCAGGGAATGGCTACCCCCAGCACTACACCAATTCTTAATATAATCTTGGCTTGTTTCCATAGCTGTCAAAAAGTCTAGGTTAGCTTGATAGGTCTCTTAAAAAGCACAATTTGTGGCAATTGAGTTTTTATTGCTCTTTTTAAGAAAGTCCTGACACTTAGGAGGGCTTTCTCCTACAGGAATGAGATATTTTAATAGCTGCTGAACAAATTATGATAAAGTAGCTCTTATCTGAAGATATGAGATATTTAATGGCATCATCAACATCCTTTGCACATCTGCATATCTGAGAAAATGTCCAAATATTCCATTTTACCACTCAGAAGCTTTTAATTTCTTTTCTTTTCTAAAAGGGAATCTGAGTGCTCAAGTGTCTCCTCACCACACTTTTCATTTGTCCTGAAAAACCTTGTTTTTCTCCCCTAGCACAGCGGAGATGCCTAGGCTATAGCTTCTTTTATTGAAATCTCTCAGTGAATCCCAAAACAAAAGGAAGCTTGATAGAATGGCATTATTGCTATACCAACCTCTACCAAATCAGTCATCTGCAGTCAGAAATCTAAACATTTCTTAAATACATTTATTTTAATAAAGACATATCAAGAACAATCTGCCTGTCACTGTTACAATGTGTGTTTTCAACAACTTGCCCAAAGCTGAAAGAATTCAGCCTAGCCTCATTACTATGTAAACACAATAACCTGAAATATGTAATTATAGCCTGGACCAAGGGAGGATTACAAGCATGGGCTTATTGTTCAAAACCAAGTGAGAATCACTACATCCGTGAAACATAAAGTTATGCTTGGAACCCTATCCAAGTAAAGACATTATCCTGCTCTGGATTTCTAAACCAAAAGCGCCGTAGGACTTTTAGCTTTTCCCTCACAAGTCAGGCCATTGCTTTACAGCTCTTCCTGATTTGGTTTTGTATTTTGAAGTACAGAGTTCCTGACTTGAAGTTGCAGAAATAAATTTAATTGTATTTCTAAATCTTTATCTATAGCTTGTTAAAGTCTGGGTATAAGTGACACTCTAAGAACATTTCAGATTTCCATTAATTTTCTTTTGTTCCCTTTGAAATACTTTGGGATGTACACTCATTTGTAAAATTGAGGTAGAGGATTCTCTGGCTGACAAGTTCTATTTATTATTTGTTAAGTACAAATGTCTCATGGGGAGTAATGCAGTTCGAACAGGCATCTTGTGCAGCATCATTAGATGAGTCACAAGAAGCAGATCCACGTGATCTTGTAAAATCAGGGGTGGTTAAGCTCATTCAGCAAAAGTGTTGGTGTAAGTCAACATAAAGCTGTCAGTTTGGAAGTCAACATTCAGTTTATATTTGTTGGGGAAAAAAGTGTTATCTTTGCTTGTATTGGGAGTGTGGAAGAGTTAAAAAGTGAGCACTGGTAAGCTATTTGGTGAGCTGGAGTTGCTGGTGAAACATAAGAGAATGGAGGCTCTACCATAAATAGTACATTATGCTAAGTGGTATACAAGCTGCCATGAAATTATATTTAGATTATTTCTTATATTTCAAATGAACTTCCAGAACAGCACATTAACATTGACAATGTCATTTGTTCAAGCTTCAGGAACTTGGGACCATTTCTCGTCTTGATTCAATCACTTTGGTTAAATCTCTTATTAACAATGCAGAAAAGAACGGATTTTCCAAGTGATCACTATTTATTAGACAATAAATTTAAAATGACACCACAAATACAATTTCATGGTTTGTGCTCTTTCCATTTCTTTAAAGAAAAAACAAGGAAGGAATCAAGAGACAAATAGTGATGCTTTAAAATATCATGAGGAATAGCTTGATTTATCAGCTCCACTTAAGTACAAACTCACATTGAAAGAAAATGACAAATATATAAATCCCACACCCATGACAAAATTTTATTTCTTTCTCTAATTTTTACAAACACATAAAAAAAATGATAGTGTACTTACATATTTCAGATCCTCATCTGTCTAAGAATAGAAAGCACTCAAGTCATGTGTCAATAACTCGGGTGGTCTCTTCTCAATCCCCTTTTTGTGTTCACCATCCACAAAAATCAGTGCGCCACTGCAATGGTCCAGCCATTCTCACTACAGAAAAGGAGCCAGGTTTTGTGTGTCAGAAAAGACTGGCATGGATTTGTAAAGGTTGTTTGCATGGCAGCTGTCAGGATTATCCATGTAGGATCCTTCATAAGTACAAAGACCAGCATTCTCCCTGTCTGGGAGCACTTAACTAAAGTACCTACATCAGAAGCATGTTCTCCCCAGGCTACCGTTTCATCACGCAGCAACTGGTATCTGTCTTTATCTCTGTATTGATAGGGGGAAATGTCTATCTACCTTCATATCTACAGGACAGCCATGCCCAAGCTGCCTTCTCATGCTTTGATCTCCCCAGGAACCTGGGCAACCAGAACAGAGTTAGGGCATCTTCCAGGCTAGTTCCTACCCAAGACATACAGGGCATGCCATCATCCATGGTGGCTAAACAGTTTAGATATGGTCTCAAAGGCTAAACAAGGAGTAGCTACACACAAAATATGATTAGAATTAAACTGGAACTAAGTTACTATGCACACATACTTAAATATGGAGAAAGCAGAAGTATGTTTTTTCATGGGACAAAGCATTAACAGCAATTGTTTTCTTCCTTTCTAAATTTCATGCATAATGCTGGCTACAAAGCATATTTATTTATTTTAAGATACCATTAAAATATTGAAGTTTTTCTAGACTTATATTGGTCTTCTTTAAGAAATTAGAGGAGAGAGACTCCTGTGTCAGACACCCGGATAAATCCAATTGTTTCAACATGCATAAAAAAAGTCTGTCATTCCCATCGTCCATAGTCTGCAGACACATGTTATATTTAATTTGGTAACATCCTGAGCATTGGGGGAGGGGGGGGGGGAGGGATATTTAATGGGGACTTGATGCCAATCCTCAATTTTGTAGGTACTTAAATTTCTATGCAAGTTTACTGGGAGGTATATTTGGTAACACCACGCTGTTTAATGACAACACTCACAGGTATAATGCGTGGTGCAGCAATGAAAACGAGCCAGTATATGATCTTGCTAAAGGCCAACAGCTTCTGATAGGTCACAGTTAGCATGGCCCTCAGTGTTATCCAAAAATGCACTTGAAAAACTGGGACTGTAGATGTGAGACATGGCATAGCAAAGCTGTACACAAAACTGCCCAGTGCCACTGGAGGTGCCCTAGTTGTTCTGATTGCCATTCAGAAAGACATGGGTTTCCTGCACATCCCGCATCATCTTTGCCAGTTTCTTAAATAAGTTTCAGGCACCAAAAATGGCTTTGGGCATGTCAAATTAAGTTTATTATAAAATTAATCATGTACTAAATCACAAGTTATGCATTGATAAAGGGCTCTTGAGATCCTCCCACCTCACTATTGCTACTCCCTATTTATAACGCCAGCACACCACCCCTTTCCACAAGTACTGCTTCAGGGAATGGGTTGCATACCAAAATGCCAACACTTTCATGTTATATGCTGTTTATGCACATGCATGCATGCTGTATCAGAGCCTGGATTGCGTTTTGTTTTTTTTTTTTAATTAATATTCTTGGTTTTTTTGTAAAAATTAAAGCAATTCCAAGATGCCATTATGTTTTGATTGTTAGGAGCTGACATAAATGGATTCCAGTAGAGATAATGCTGCAAATGTTGATCATGTTACAATTTGGCCCACCTACTGTCGCTTCAGGAAGAAGAGGTTTAAATATAAATCTCCTATTTTTAACAGAGTTAATATTAGTACTGAAGGAGGAGATGTTCAGCTGGGGTAAATAGTAGCTTCGCTGATCTAAGTGGCACTATGCTGATTTACAGCAGCAACGGAACTGTCAGAAGCAGTGCATCTTCTCTCCACCAGCAGCTCTATTAATGTATTTATAATATGAATTCTATAAGGAAAAGAAAAATCATAACAAAAAGAAAAGATGAGATTATTCAAAGGTATCTGGTAAGCCCTGACAAATTTCTGTGAGTAAATGAATGGAAATAGAGAGTCTGTGTCTTAGCCCACTAGATTGCTTCAAATCCCTGCGTTAAAATCTGCAAGTTAAATCACTGTTTTGCTTACAATGAGCAGTATATTCCAGATATAATTAAAATAAAGAAAATTGGTTCTGGATACCTCCTGATGATAAAAAATAATATTAAAACAAAACAAAACAAAAAAAGAACAAACCAACAAATGAAACCCCAAGGTATTAAATTAAAGTATTTTCTATTTACTCCAGGCATTAATTTATGCTTTTCTTTTTTGAAGTTGCATTTCCCAGGAGTACTGTAAGTAAGATTATTATAAAAAAATAAGACCAGAACTGTCAGGTTTTGTTACTAGATTGGAAATAGAAAAAAAATCTGTATTTGGAAGAACAATAAAAAGAATGAAAACTCCGTGATGTTTAAAACTCACCGTTGTAGGTGCCTTAATTTACCTTGAGTTATTAAATATTCTAGAGTTAGGTATTCATTTGGTGTGTCTGCTCCACAGCTCTTGGGCTTTGTAATACCATATAAACAAAATTACAAAAATCAAATCAGTTTAACCCAAAAGAAACTTTGCTTTCTTCTCAAAAACTCCAACTAAAGGACCCAAAGTTGTGTTTTGTTTTTAAATGTCTTTCTCTGTCTTTAGCTTAGGTGTTTAAGGCTCCATAACGAAGCATAGCACAGCAGGGCTGAGACTATGGGCTTTAGGGAGATTAAGGGTTGCAGAGCTGCTCACTTTTTCTCACATTAACCTGCCCAAGAAAGCAATTCCCTCTATAGCCCCCATGCCCAATCCCCATAAGTGGAGACATATGGCAGTTCTGTTATACAGAGAACACACTGTGGTAGTTTTATTGATACTGGGACTGCTTCGAAGCCAGTGTAAGTCTTCTCTGCTCAGCTATGAATTGATGCCATTGACTCTTGGCAAAGAGAGACTAGTCATAAAGTTGAATACTGCCCTTGCAGTATTCCAGTCAGATTCCTGTTCTGAATTGCCCTCCAGAGGAGCCTTTCTGCACTGACTCCAGGGAGATTTGGTGATTAAATTTAGGTGATTAAATTTAGGCCAGAGCCTCTGCCGATTTGGTGGGATTGATTTGCAATTGAATTCTTTGGTCTTTGTGAAAAGCTGGTCCAGAACTCTCAGAAAACCATCAGAAGTGGCAACAAAAGTGGTGCAAGCTGTGCATGGCCACCACTGCCTTCTCATCTGGTAGAATGTCAAGATGAGCAGCCTCTCCCTATCTCCCTCTTCTGCCTGTCCATTATCTAACTGAGGATGGTAACCATTGCAATATTTCAAAGCCCAGATCTGAACCTTTCCACATCGAATTAACATGAAATTGTTGGTTGACATGGACTACCCTGATTGGGGAGAGCTGTTATGTGCCTTGGAAAGACCTTGCAAAAAGGGGTTTTCAGCTCAGATTCTTGGCTAAAGGATGAAAGACATTGCCTGCGTGGCACAACATTGCATGCACACATGCACACAGCACTCGTTTCACATTTTCTCCTTCCCTCCTCAGATTTCTCTCCTCCAGCCACCAGCTTCTCAGCTAATCTTGAAACTGCAGGGAATTTCATTCTGTGGCTTGTGTTTCCTCCAAAAGCAGAACTGCAGGACCTCAGTTCCTCCCTAGAAATTATGTCTCCTTGAGTCATTATTCCCTCTCGGCCTCAGACCACTTCCTGCAATTTCAGAACCACTGAAAACATCAGTTTCAAATGAGCTATTAACCCATGAAGGTTAAACCAGCCAGGATCCACAAGTGTTCCTTAGACGCATATTCCGTTTCTTCTCTCCCTGAACTTTGGTTGAAATAGGACCAGAGAGATTCTTCTTCAGACAGGTTTTAGCCCATTTTAGAGTTGATCGTCTTATTGTTCATTGCTTTCTTTCACCTCCAGCTTTCTGCTGTAAACTACTATTTAGCAAACCAGCCTTCTTGAAGAATCCTGGTGACCTGTAAAAGCTAAAATGTTAGCTATCGAAACCCTTGGGTATATCCACAAATGACTGTGTAAGGCTGGAGGCACAATGCCAGATGAAGAGACAACAGACCCATTTATCATCAGTAGGAACAGGCACATTAATTGGCTACAGATACAAGTCCTGTCCTCCAGGATTAACAAAAATCTTCTTGATCCTGAATATACCACCAGAACATCCTTTATTAAATAAGATGAATAGTACTGAGGCCAAGGGTTGCCCTGTTTCAGCTGAGAAAGCTCAATTATTTATGGATACTTCACTCACTAAGACACCAACAGGTTACCAAGCCTTGCTAAGAGAGCTTTCTGGTCTATTGAATAAAGGTTATTACCCTACACATATGCATCTTCTGTATCAGGGAATCAACAGTAGAGAAATGGAATCATTTGAGTTTTGTAAAGCTTCCGGACTGGGGGACGGCGGTTGAACATTGGAACAGGCTACACAGAGAGGCTATGGAGTCTCCACCCTTGGCAATACTCAAAACCCAACTGGAGACAGCCCTGAAGTGTTGCAGCTGACCCTGCTTTGAGCAGTGTGGGTTGGACTAGGTGATCTTGAAGGTCCCTTCCATCCTCTGTGATATTCTGTGGTTATGAATCCTGAAGACAAAGCCACACAATCATATTCCCAGGTTTCTGTCCCTGCACTGTTCTTCCATGCACTCACACAAAAGCCAAAATACTCATAATCGGCCACTGTTGCCATCTGCCTTCACCATAGAAAGAGGAATCTCATCTGGAGAGACTCTGATTCCAATTTTCTTGTGTACTTCCCAACTGGGCATGTGGAAAAGGAACCAGTGGCCTTTGCTTGGTATCGTACCTGCAGAATTCCCTGCAGTTAAGTGAACTTGTCTGCAAAATAGGAACTACATGACCCTATCAGGCACAGCTGCCATGCAAATATTGAGTATTATTCCAGGCACATTGGAGTAATGGTTTTGTGTGTCTTTTCTCTCACCTTGGTAAGTCCAGGTGCAGTGATATAATCCAACAGCTGTGCAAAAAGATGGAGAAAGTAAAACACTGGTAAATTTAGGGGAGAATCAATCACAGATTGCAAGCAGTGGAAACTAAATGCTTCTATCAAGTGTAGTTTTCACCTACTTCTACTTCTGTTGGCAATGAAAGACCTATTTCATTAGAGGAGGAGCTCAAAAGTAATATTTTAATATTTCTTGAAAGGACCAGCAGGGTCAGGTCCATTTTGACAGCGCCAATGAAGTTTTGCACTGACACACTATTTCTGCCTGGTGGCCATGTGGTTCTACCATGGCTGCACTAAATACACATAGATATTGATGTTATCGACCCCCCTCCACGTAGCTTGCTGACTGTTTATGTCCATGACATTATGCGTTGATCCTATCACAAACTGGTTGATGAGAAACTTAATATGAGCCGGCTTCAGTGTGCGCTCGCAGCCCAGAAAGCCAACCGTATCCTGGGCTGCATCAAAAGGAGTGTGACCAGCAGGTAGAGGGAGGGGATCCTGCCCCTCTGCTCTGCTCCTCAAGAGACCTCACTTGTGTCCTGAACATTAAAAGGACATGGAACTGTTGGAACAAGTCCAGAGGAGGCCACGAGGATGATCAGGGACTGAAGCACCTCCTGTATGAAGATAGGCTGAGAAAGTTGGGGCTGTTGAGCCTGGAGAAGAGAAGGCTGCATGGAGACCTCAGAGCAGCTTCCTTCCTGAAGGAGGCTACAATGATGCTGGAGAGGGGCTTTTCATTAGGGACTGTAGTGATAGGGTTAGGTAACAGGTTGAAACTTAAACAGGGCAAGTTTAAGTTAGATATAAGGAAGAAGTTCTTTACTGTAAGGGTGCTGAGGCACTGGAACAGGGTGCCCGGAGAAGCTGTGGCTGCCCCATCCCTGGCAGTGTTCAAGGCCAGCTTGGACAGAGCCTTGCGTGACATGGTTTAGTGTGAGATGTTCCTGCCCATGGCAGGGGGTTGGA
The DNA here is from genome assembly GCA_017639245.1 of Myiopsitta monachus. Lineage (NCBI taxonomy): Eukaryota > Metazoa > Chordata > Aves > Psittaciformes > Psittacidae > Myiopsitta > Myiopsitta monachus. The sequence goes on along the minus strand of CM029919.1, from coordinate 93,968,600 downwards.
ACTGGATAAGCCTTAAGGTCCTTTCCAACCGTAGCTATACTATAATTCTATGATTCTATAAATGACATTTTCTCCCTCCCTTTATCACCTGATCTTTTGGTATAGGCAAGAGAATTACTGTTTTTTCTCTCTCCCCAAGGGGCTTGAGGACTTTGTTTCCCTGGAATGTTAGAAAATTTCCTCTATGCTTGGAATGAAGCATTTTGTTTGCACACAACACACACTACTGGGGAATTTTCAGTGCTGACACTGTCAGGCTGGCACGCATGCCTTATACCTGCGTAGCCAAAGGAACTGGCAGAAGGTTGGTGACAAAGGGAGCATCCCATGGAGCTGCAGGAGAACCGTCTCAACAGATCCAAGATTTCAGAGCCTGAAAGACACTGTGCAACAGCCCAACCGTAGCAGTGTTCAGCATTCAGCCAGAAGCAAGGCAGGTGTTTAAAACATTTGCCAGGATTTGGTGAGCTCGAAAGGGCTTAGTCTCCAAGCCAGAAATAAATCCAGCAAATTGGTGTAGGATGCTCTTATAAAGAGATCTAAGGGCAACTGCCTGGTGTAGGACAGTATCTATAACCTTGCTTCTGTGACTTTTTGATCGCAAGAACACAGACCTCTCCAAAACTGTCCCTTTCGGTACTCAAAGTAGGACAGCCTGTGAGAACAAGGCTGTCCCCTGTGAGGCAGGGCAATGAGAATGCACAATATCAAATGGAGTGGTAGCTCAAAGAGAAGGAGATGTGCTACCCAGCAGGTCTCCTTTGAGCATGGCTCTCCAGGACCACAGCATTTGTCAACTCAGGGCATTTGTTGCCAGGGGTCATTTTGTAAGAGACATGCAGCCATTTATTTTTCAGAGCTGCATAAACACAGGAGATATAACTCTAGCTGATGAGGTTATGGAAAAGGGAGTCAAGGTTGTTGAGCTCAGTATGTTCGACTTGTCAGACCTGGATCAGTCCTTCTCCCTGCTTGACAGCTCCATATTTCATGTCATCCTACCTCTAGTAGGCAAGTGACATACTTGGAGTTCTGTCTCCCATCTGAACTTGCTAAAGAAAAATGCCATTTTTGGCATCTTTCCTTCTTCAAGTTGGTGGAAGACAGAGGAAGAAGGATACAGGTCTTTAAACAACATTGTTCATTTATCTTCTTAAATCCTTTTCCCTGTGAGCTTTCCCAGTGCCTGCCCCTGCTCCTGCTCAAAATATCCCATCCCGCACCTGCGCAATATTGACATGATTCACAGTTCTTGTAAAGCAACGCTGAACCTGTCCAGAATATGTTGAGCCTCCTCCTTTCTACAAAAGAAATGAACTGTAGCAAAGATCACTGCAGCTAATCTGTCTTTGGACTCAGGAAGATTCTTCTGTGCTTCTGCATTTCAGAAGATGACCTTTATCAGATGTAAAGCCTACAAATACATTTTGACTGTGTAGAGCAGGCTATGGATATAGGGTTTGATGTACAAATGTAACAGCTTTTCTCCTATCATACATCAACCAGTACTGCACATATGCAATGTCACAGAAAGAAAAGCATAAAGTAGAGGGAACAAACATAAAAACCTAGTTTATAACTTGCCAATGGAGAAGAAGAGCCCAAGTAAAACAATTTATACTGAAGGTCCAATGGAGTACTGTGGAGTTTCTCTCCCTAGAGGACACAAGGAAAGCCAGGAACAATATTATCTCTCTAAACGTAAACATTGTCTGATAGAGATGGTGCTTCTGTGATCAGGCCAGCAAGAACAAGAGAGCTCTTTGCTGAGTATGCAACTGGCCTTACTGGTATAGAAAGCATTGTGCACACTGCTGCCCCAGGACATGATCAGGAGAACCTGAGACCTGCTTCAGCTTTCCAATAAAGTGAACAGGAGTTCATTCATCAAACCTGAGATTTCAAGGCTCAAAGTTAAAAAACCTTCCAGAGCTGAAGTCATTCCCCTCCTTCCCTGGTCCCTTTTCTGGTCCCTTCCAAAAACAACCCCACGATACGGTTTTTTTCTTCCCGATTGACTGAAATTACCTGGGAGTCAATTATCTTTCTGGGATGGAAGCCATATGCCATTTCACGTTCTTGCATAAGGTTAAGCTGCATATGATGAAACTGATCAATTAAATCTTGTGGAAAAAGAAGGGAGGGTGAAGCTTGGCCAGGAGTTCACGTTCTCATTACTGACAACCTAATTTAAGTATTGGACCATACCAAAATTCACTTGCCTACAAAGAAACAAAGGCGAGAAAGTGCTGCCTGTGTCATAAAATGAAGCTGGGGAACATTAAGGTGGGGAATAGCCATGTAAACAAGATGGAGACATGCACTGCCTAAGACTGGTAAGATTTCAGTGTGAGGTGTCCCTGACCATGGAAGGGGGGTTGGAACTAAATGATCTCAGGTCCTTTCCAACCCAAACCATTCTATGATTTGGGCTGTACAAAGGTTTAAAAACCCCAAGTTTTCTGTGTGTTTTTTGTTGTTGTTGCATGCAGCCTGCAGACTGCTTTGAACACAGAAGATACCCTGCTGACGTGCATTCACAGAATCCAGCTTCCTATGTGGGTCTATGCTTGTCACTTCGCTTTAGTCCAGGAACAGTCCCCTAAAATGCTGGTCTGAATTTCCAATCTAGCTGGCATGTGAGGTTGGTTCTTATCATTGAGGATGGTTTTGCTTCCAGCTAGAGTATAGAATTTTTTTGTGCCGGTCTGGCAGGGATAAAAGAGAAGAAGGGAAAACAGATGTGGAAGCTTGGAATCGAGTCTCACACTGGTAAAATTCCATGCACACAAAAATTGCAAGTGGAAATTAAATCTACAACCACACACAAGCAACTCAAGTGCGACTCAGGCTAAGGCCTGTTTGCAAATAGATTCTTGACTACCCTTAAGCCAATAACTTTGTTGCCTGTATCACTTAATTTCCTTGTCAAAGAGCAATTTTCTCTGCCAGTGAAAGCTCTGAAGGGCTTAGGTTGAATCTAGGGTAGCATTTCAGTGCACTTACACTTCCTCAGCATCTAGCATTTGGAAAGTGTGTTACTGAAAAGAAATAGGCATAAACACACACAGATGTCTACTGTTCGGGCTTCAAATAACCCTTGTAGAGAAAGAGGGGTGTATATATATATATGGGTGTGCACGTGTGTGGGCATGCATGGGAAAGCGAGCTTTACGTTTAATCTGAAGCCCACCTAAACAAAGATCTTAATGTTATCCCCTGGAATGAGGTAAGAAATATGATCATTTAGTTCCAAGACCTGCCTTAAACTACAGTTTTTGTAGCCCTGAATGAGCTGCAGCCAAAGTAAGAGAGATCAGATGAACTGCATTTAGAAGTGGTGCAGTGAACTGGTACAAGGGGAAAGTGCTTTTAGTGATCAATATGAAAACAGGGGGCTTTCATCTAACCACAGTGAGGATGGCAAAGAGGAATTTGGGCAATATAATATGGGATAAAAGGGTAGATAAGCTCTTATTTCAATCTAAAGACTTAATGATGCTTATTAAAAGGTTGTTACTTGGTTTCATGGAAGAATTATGGCCCTCTACTTCTCTCCTTAGAATGAATGACCTGACAGTGGAAGGCAAGGGTTTTTCAAGTACTTGGTCCTTGTTAAAGAGGTGTTGTTCTCATTTGTCTGTACCTTTGCCAAGAGATCAGCTCATGCAAGCAAACAATTCACATGGATGGTTTCTATTTGAAGGCCACTGCCTCTTGCCATGCACAATGCAATTCATCAGGCAGCACATTCATACAACAGCACTTGGGTAATAAGTTGCTATGAATTGATTCACAGAACAGTTGTTAATATTTAGGTTAACTTTACCAAGAAGTGAGAGCTCTGAAATAACAAAACTGGCCTTATGCTTAGGAAAACGCATTGGGCCAATGTCAAGTCTGGAGGAGACACATTGAAGTCAAAGAGCCTCCAGCAGGTGAGCTGGGCTGCATGTTTCTGCTGGGTAAATCTTTTCACCACTGCAGCACTTCATTATAGCTGCCATTTTCTTTATGAATTATTGCCTTTTTGTCAGATTTACCTCCCCTTCCATTTGAAAACAGTCATCTGGGGAACAGGCCAGCAACAAACCAAAACCTCCTGAAGGTTAATGTAGCAGTGACAACAGAAAAGCTGGCCTACCTCTTAAACCAGGGGGCTGAACCACTTGGTACTTCCTCAGCTACAAGGATCCAATCTGTCTGTATCTGAATATACTGGGGAGGGAGTCTTCATGAGGGACTGTAGTGAGAGGACAAGGGGTAATGGGTTCAACCTTAAACAGGGGAAGTTTAGATTGGATATGAGGAAGAAATTCTTTCCTGTAAGGGTGGTGAGGCACTGGAATGGGTTACCCAGGGAAGCTGTGAGTGCTCCATCGCTGGCGGTGTTCAAGGCTGGGCTGGACAGAGCCTTAGGTGACATGGTTTAGTGTGAGGTGTCCGTGCCCATGGCAGGGGGGTTGGAACTGAATGATCTTAAGATCCTTTCCAACCCTAACTATTCTATGATTCTATGATTCTATAACAGGCAGCACTGCTTTTCTGGCACTGGATATCAACAAAGTGTTTTCAACTAGATTTTTTTTGACTATTTAGTGCGCTTCAAAGACTTAATAGTTCTTCAGCAGTGACTAGGAAAGACAATTCAGATAAATTATTGCATCATAAAAGATAAAATCTATTAATCAGCTCTTCAGTTCATGTTAGGAAATCCCATATGGCATTTGAATAGAAGTATACAAGGTGGTGCTGGTATTCCTGTAGTTCTATAGTAAAGAGTAAAAGTCCTACCGTAAATTGTTACATGAATTCATACCATGATCATAAACTGTCCTTTTGTGGGATAAAGAACTATCCTCTCACTTATTGTAGAACAAACCATGGGAGATTAGATAAAATAGTTATCTAAAATAAGATAAACTGGACCAAACCTATGAAAAACCATGTTACTCCTGTATTCCACCTGAAAGCGTTTGCCTTACATGTGAAATGTAACTTCTCAGCTAACTAAACCTAACTAGTATCCAGACGGAGCCTCTGGATTGCAATCCCCTTGGGTTTAAATCCAAGATGTAGATTGAAATACCTTTCAAATTGTAAAATGGGGGAAATGTTTTTAAGTTCAATATTTTCAGACGTATAGAACATGTGAGAACTTTCCTTTAAAAATTAGCATGGCGTGGAATCCAGCAATGGCCAAATGAATTAAATTAAAGAGCCTTTCTTTTGTTGCCTTCCTTGAATAGTCATTTATGAACCAGAAAGTAAATGCACAAAGGATCTTAAATCACAGCCAATCACCCCGGAAAAACTTGTACACTCACTTCACACTACGAAACAATTTAAAACAGAACAACAGAAACAGGAGATCAAGTCCAACTTTTCTGGAACGAATTGTGCTTTGAATGGTGCTGGTGCGATGCCACAGAAGTCAATAGGATATGACCTTTGCAACTAATGAAAGAGGTCCACTAAATTCATCCTAGTGAGCTTAGCTGCGGATGCAATTTGCACATCCTATGCACAGCCTCTTGTTCCCTCTCTTAGGAGAAGTAAAGAATTTTCACTTGAATTATAAGCTAATTAATGTGAGAGACACCCTTTTACAGTAAATCCTCCTGGAAACAAGGACAATACACTGGTAACTGTAGTCCAGGTCTACATGAAAACTGATATAACCATGAACTTGAGTTGAAAGTCCTTTCACTGTGAGATGTCTTTGCAACTGAGCAGATTCACTACAAGGTGTAGAGGGTTGGCAAGTGTTTTAGAGTGTTGCCCAGTGAGCCCTAGGTATTGCTTGTGTGACTGCAGAGCAACCACGGAGTATATACACACCCTTGACCTCCTTCCCATCCAGAGCTCATCTGATCCCAGCCCTACAAATGATAGTGGGTTGAAGAAATTCCTGAGATGCTCACACTTTCAATTTATGCTGTGGCAGACATTCACCTGACAATTCTGTCAAACACACATTTGGGAAATGATTACAGCAATGAGTTTGTTTATTCTTTAAGAAACAGATTCAGCTAACAAGGGGAAGAAGGGGGAAGGAGGGGGAAGGAGGGAGGCAGTGAAAATAATGAGGAATTAATGTAACTATCATTACCCATAAATATTAAAGCAGATTAACAGATTCTGAGATAAAAAAGCAAATGGAGCTTCCACAGTTTAAGGTTCTAATAGCATTAAGGTTCTATTTCCTGTCAACTCCTTATAAGTTAATTGCCATTAATTTTTCATAGCTAAATAGCGGAAGAAATGAGATTCCTGTATTCTTGGCCATACACTCGAGCTGTGAAGGAAGTCCAATGTGAATGGAATGTGGTGAAAAAGCTTCATCACAAAATAATTGAAATCATAGCAGTAAAAGGCTTACTAATCCATACCCTTGCCGCTGTAAATTCTTCTCTACAATGGAACATATGATGAAGTATCTCCCTCAAAAGAGGTTTAAAAGCAACTCAATGATTTAGGATTTTTTGCTATTACTTGAATAAATTATTTTTTAAGCGAAACCTGTAACCATATAGCTTTTAAATACTATATGCTATATACCTATACATGATTAGAAATGCATTCTCTATTAGAAAGGCATTTGAGCTCAATGCAAGTGACAGAGCTTACCCCTTCTTTTCAAAGCAAACAGCTCACTGCTTCCTTCCCATTTTTACATTGATGCTGTTTTGTTCAGTTAATAGCAAGGAGGTTGTTCAAACCATCTTCTTTAGATACCTGGCTTGGAAATCTTGAATACTTTTCTCATTGGCTACTTATGGAGTTTTGGGGTCTGACAGACCCATATGGGCAAGCAGTCTAAATCAGTCTTTTCTACCCTGACCTTGATGTCACAGGAAATACATTATAAGATCTGTTATTCACAAAGCCTTTTGCATATTCAAAGCTTTTTTTTTTTTGGAAGACTGCATCACTACTACATCATCAACAAAATAACAAGGATGCAGGGTTTCCAGTAGCGTGAGTATGAGTGAACAAGCCCATTCAGTGCCAGGATAAATATTAACCTGTTCTGCTGAATAGAAAAGTGGGTACACATAGTCTATCATCAGATAAAAGGCAGTAGTCAATTCATCAACCTTGAATCCTAGAGTCATCGAGTGATTTGGATTGGAAGGGACCTTAAGATCATTTGCTTCCAACCCCCTACCACAGGCAGGGACACCTTTCACTAAACCAGGTTGCTCCAAGCCCTGTCCAACCTAACCTTGAACACTGCAAGGTCATCATGATACATGTAATACAACTAGCAATAAAGCAGTGACTCTTGCAGGATACCACAGATCATCAAGTGCACCAAATGTACAATCTGAAAATACAGGCTACTGAATTTCATTTAATTTTAATAAAAAAGTTACTTGTAAAAATGCCACAACAAATTATGCTCTGATGAACATTTTTATGCTGTCATCCCCTTTTAATTACGTAAATGTTTTTCACCATACACTGCAGAAAACTCTTCAAGTCACACTGGAGCAGGAACTTCATCCTGCTTTGCAGTTCAAATTTCCTTTTGTTTGACATAATCCCATCATGCCTGCCTTTGTCATCTTGGGATAACAGAAACAATCTTTTCCCTTTATCCTCTGAGTGCATGACTTTCTTTTTCCTACCAAGTCAGGTTGTTCAGCCCCTTAATGATTTTTGCTGCTGTTCTCGGAATTCCCTTCAATTTGTCAACATCCATCACTAGATTCAAGGTGCAATCTCATCTCTGCCGTATAGCAGGAAAATCACCTCCCTGTGGACAAAGGAATGAAGACTCTGCACATGCAGACCAAAATCAAACCATCCCTTTATGTCATCCTCTAGCTTTCCAGCAGGCATATATGTTATTTGCTGTCTGCTGAAACCCCAAGGTCTCCTTCGATATTTCTGCTTTCCAGGTATCTTTGTCTGACTTAATAACTGTGCTTTAGAAACTGTGCTTTAGATTATTTCCCTTTCAGATTTATTAGCCTACATTTTTCTAGGTCAAATCTCTTTTTGTTACTTCAAGCACATATTTCTGACATGTCCCATTCTCCTTGCACTATTTCCTAGTAATTAAACATAGCTTACTATTTTGAGGCAGAAGTTGGAAGGCCCTTACTAAGATTTGAGTAACAGTTGATCAGAGTAACTCAGTCCTTTTATCTTCTTATGGTTTGCCCTGATCCTACTGAGTGCTATACCCTTGTTCACTACTGTGACACTCATATTTTTATCCATGTGATTGACTGTACAGGTGACAAAAGGCAGCCCTGGAACTCTCTCTTATCCTTGGATGCTGTCCAGAAAGAAAAATGCAGCCATCCTACCTAACTTTTGGTATCTATAGCGTTGACAATCCACACCTGAACAAATCCAAACTTTCCCAGAATCAATGGAATAAAAAAGTGGACATAGAATCATAGAATAGTTGGGGTTGGAAAGGACCCTGGGATCATCTAGTTCCAACTCCCCTGCCATGGGCAAGGATACCACATGCTAAAACATGTCACCCAAGGCTCCGTCCTACTTGGCTTTGAACACTGCTGGGGATGGAGCATTCACAGCTTCTCTGGACAAGCTGTTCCAGTACCTCCCCACCCTCACAGTAAAGAACTTCTTCCTTATATCTAACATGTTGAAGTTACAATTAGTCTTCCCCTGAAATAAGCATTAAGACCGTGTTTAACAAACTAAACCCTCAAAGTGCTTGTTTCCTTTCAGTGGCCATAGAGACAGCCCAATAGACCTAGATGTGCACATGTAAACAGCTACAGACAACTGCAGACCATTGTAGACTTCTTTGACTGGCTTCAGGATTTACACTTTCATTTTTTTCTAACTACTAAAATGTAAAAGCATGAAAGCTTCTTTAGATTCTTTCCTCTTTTTTTGCACATCATAAAGCTTTTCCTCCGTGTAACTTCAGAGTGATTTTGATAATCCATGTTTAACAGTGGGTTTTACCCAGCAGATGTCTAGGCAGTTAAAGTACTATATGAATACGCTATCCTATATTCAGCTTTTGAATGAGTGGTCTAAGGAATTTATATTTTCTTACATTTCAAGCCCTTCAACAGATGCCTGCTGATGTCTTTCATCCTTTGTAATTGAATCTAAAGTATTCCACTATTCTGCTATTCATTATCAAATTGTATCCATCTCAGTGGCATTGCAAACACATAAAACTATTCATGATTTCAGTGAACAGTGGTAATGAAAAAAAAATAGAAGCGACACAAATAAATAAACCAACCCTCTTATATATTTACTGCCTTTAAAAACTCTGTTATGGGGGATGCATTTCTCTCTAGCGTATAAACATTGGTTTCCAAGTGTTTCTTGCCTTACTTTATTAAGAAAAGTTCAGATAGGTTACAACAACTATAACTGCATCAGTCAACAGGTCCACAAATTTTCAACTTCATCAATCTATTACAAACACAAGAGTTGAAGGTGAAATCTGAAATGACAGCCTGCCTTCTAGAACACTGCCATGACAGGATCCCTGAACCCCATTAAACCTGCCAAACACAAAGATACTTGCCCACCATATGATACTGTACATTAAGTTTATTTCAACAAGAGAAATCTCTTTAAGTTTTATTAGAGGAATAACTATGAGTTTTATTGTTTGTTTAACAACATGGAACATTCCATAAAGATCAGAAACCTTAATTACAATCCTCTACCTAATCCTCCAGGGAATTCATTGGAATGACATATTAAACTGTTTTTCCTGGTTCTAGGCATGGCTCTTCTGGTTTCCATTGCCATTTTCCAGCCATACTTTTTAGAAGAAATCATATCCAATGCATTAAGTACCTTCACAAGCCAGTGGGATCCTGTTCTCTCACTAGCCTCAAACATTTACATTTGCATGGTAAGCTACGCATATTTTTAACATCTAAAATGTTTCTTGTACAAGTTGTGGTAATAGTAATAAGTAACATAATATAGGGTGCTAAAATCATAGAATAGCTAGGTTTGGAAAGGACCTTAAGATCATCTAGTTCCAGCCCCCCTTCCACTAAACCATACCATCCATGAGCAATGACTATGCAGAAACAATGCCTTATTCAGCAGGTTTGTTCCTTCCTCTTACACTGTGTTTCTACTGATTTCCGTGATACTCTTTATTGTATAGCTGTCCTTGCAGTTCCAACATGGATGCAAACAAGAGTCTCTTCCTGTGCATGCCTCCTCAAAGCAACTGTTAATTATGCTCCAAGTAATTACACCGTTATAAACTAGTCTGCAGTGCAGGGGGTTGAATATCTATAATTTCAAGAGGAAGTATTTACCCAGGGATAATCAAGGGGAAATTATTCCTTTAAAGCATCAGAAAGGATGGAAGAATCCTGTTTGACTGTGAGACAACCTGTCCTGCTTAAAAAATAAAATCCCTGACGGAGAGTATATGAGCCTGCACTAGACTGACCTTCGAAATGAAAGGTATAGAACCAAATGAAAGCAGTGATGTTCATGTTGTGCATTTAGCTGCAATTGCAAAGCAATATTAATGGCAGACAAAGGCATCCGGATGCAGGTCAGAGCATCTCCTTGAATTAATCAACAATAGAATTACTGAAAGTACCTTGCAAACAATGATTTTATTACTGGAAGTGACCACTCTGTAGGAAACTACAGTAACAGTTTAACATTTTCCATGTGAAAGCGAATCACAGAACCTATCCACTGATGGTGCGCTTTGGGTGCTGTGGGCACTCAGTCAGCCTTATAAGAGTTTTAACAAAGGGACAAGTGTTTCCAGACTTGGGCTTTTTCTCAAGGAGTGAACATCATGGGAGACCAGAAGAAAGGTGTATATGGAGATGTTTCAGTGCTTTTCATATAACAATAATTAAACCGATTAATGTGCTTGCATTATTTTACTGGACAGCAAAATATGCTCATTATTTATAGATTTTGGTTAATAAATACATGTATTTAGACAATATTTTTCTCTCAGATGCAAAATTTAAATATAGTTGATCCGGAATAGTCAAGATTAGAGCAAAATCTTGACTACTAAAGACTAGATGCCTGCGGTTATCATGGGTGGTTCTAGGAAGCTTTAGAGCCACGATTGTACAGCCTTTAATTTCAATTAATTTGGATCTTAACTAGTATTGCTTCTTCATATATTAACCAGAAAATTCCTCTCCCAAGAACTGGTTTCTCAGCTTTTAGCTGATGAGTTGATAAAAATCCATTATTTTCCCCAAAGAAGGTGGCAAAGCATAGGTGGTTCTGGATGAAGCACAGCATGAGGAGAACATAACTCAATAGGACAATAAAGCAAGAATATTCAATTCAAAGTGGGAATGAAAGCATAAGGGTAGTTTTGGGGTGGGTTTGAATGCTTCCACCTCATGGGTTAAAAATAGAATTGGCTTAAGCCTGCAATCTGCTTTCCAAATATAATTGATAAAAATGAGTCATTTTTCAATATTTATTGCTATTTTTCTACGGCTTTTTTTCAAGCAAACCAGAAAGGAAAGAAAGGAAAAAGAAGAAATAATTAACACAGCAACACAGATTTTTTGGACCTCCTGCAGCTAACTGACAAAAACTTAAATAAATTGGAATGCCAAACAATAAAGCCAATAATATCAGTAATTATTCTAACAGACATGATGAAGCAGACTTGCAAGTGGGTGTCTGTTGCCATTTCAAAACCACAAAAAAGTAGGCTGCCAATACTGCTAAGTGAGAGGAAACAAATACACATGCAACTTCTCGGCACTGAATAGTAACTGGTATTTATTGTATTTAAGATCATTTTATCTGACTTTTCATTTAATTTTACTTTGCTCCTCATAGAGTGCATTCTATTAAATATTTACTATCTTGGTTAGGATGTCAGGCACACTTTACTGTCTTATTAGATTACTGCACAGTAGTTCATGTAGCAATTATTTAGGGTTGCTGAAGGTGGAGAATTAAATGCGGTGGAGTAAAATTGGAAAAGTGTCCTGGGTTGAGCAGTAGCAGTCATTGTTTCTTCTTCTTAGTAGCCTGTGCAGTGATGTGTTTTTGACTTTCAGCCTGGGAATAGCACTGATAACACCGATGTTTTCAGTTGCTGTTCAATAATATTTACTCTGACCAAGGACTTTCTGAGCCTCATGCTCTGCCAGGGAGGAGGGGAAGCCGGGAGGAAGCAGAGACAGGACACCTGACCCAAACTGACCAAAGAGGTTATTCCATACCACAGCACACCATACCCAGTATATAAACGGGGGGCAGTTACCCAGAAGGGCTAGATCACTGCTCGAGTAGGGCTGGGTATCGGTCAGCAGGGGGTGAGCGGTTGTATTCTCTTCTCTTGTTATTTATTTTATATTTAATAAAATAAAATATCTTTATTTATTTTATTTATATTAAATCTTTATTTTTACTGGTGGCAGCAGCAGTGGTTTGTGTTATACCTCAGTTACTGGACTGTTCTTATCTCAGCCCGTGGGAGTTACATCCTTTTGATTATCCTCCCCAACCTTCCGGGAGGGGGGGAAGAAAGGGGGGAGTGAGAGAGAGACTGAGTGGCTGACCGAGCTTAAACCACGACAAAAAGGAAGAAGTAGAGACAGTTAATCCAGACACATTCAGAAAACTGTAAACTATTTCCCAGGGAAGAGCTAGATCTTTTCTTCCTTCAGATTCTTTCAAATAGATGAGGTGGCCTGAAAACAGCTGCTTAATAATAAATATTCCTGCAAAGAAAGAATAAATCACAGTCTTGGTTGACTTGAAGCACAATGCTATCCTGCCATAAGCAGTGTACCAGGAGTCAGAAGACACATTCCAAGCTCTGCCACTGACTTCCTGCAAGTTTGCTGATGACACCAATATTGGTTGGCTCACCTTGGCAACTTCGCTTTCTTTTAAGACTCTTGCAATCTTAAGTCTCTCAAAGTGAAGGTCTAACTCCAACTGGGGCTTGTCATTGCTGCAATACAATATCACTGTTATTAGCTGGAGTGTAAATAATAAATAAATGGTGCATTTTTTAGCAATGCTCCCGCTCTTCATCTTGTACTACCTTATATTTTTTTTTACAGGACATGAACCTATTAAAGCAAGTCCAGATGAGGGCCATGTCAGCAAAGGGAACCTTTAGATCAAATACAAGTAAGAAATCCTTTACTTGAGGGTGATGAGACGCTGGAACATGTTGGATGCTGCTTGGAGTAACCAGGTTCAGCAGCCAGGCACAGAGAAGCTGTGGCTGCTGCATCCCTGGCAGTGTTCAAAGCCTGGTTGGACAGGGCTTGGAGCAACGTGCTCTAATGGGCGGTTTGGAACTAAATGAGCTTTAAGGTCCTTTCCAACCCAAAATGTAGGACCCCAAAAGTAGCACCTTCTATAAACAAACACTGAAAAATCACTCCCAAAAAATTATTTTCTTTCTCTCTATTAGTAATACAAGAAGCCCAAGTGATTCCCCTGGGAATGATTGCAATAGGTTGGTCCAGTAACTCACCAAGACAAGTGACCAACATAGACTTCTAGAAAAACAGGCAGGCAAGCATACTGAGAGTTGAGTCACCAAATATTTTCCCAGACCCCAATAAAATGGGATCTCTTCAGTCAGAGAAAGAGATGTTGTGATTAATACCTTTCAAGTGATATTTCACCATGATGTTGTTTAATTAAAACAGCCACAACCAGCTAGATAACTGACCTTCAGATGGCTAAATTCATCAAGAAGCAGTTCATTCTATAACCCCTGCATTTTACCATAGTTTTCTTTATTCCTGGGGGTATTGCATGACCCCCTGTTTTTCCACAGGAGAAGAAAGCTACGATGTTACAAGAGCTGTCAGCCTGAATTCTATTCAGTAGCCTCTGGAAGGCAGGAAGGTGGGATATCTCCCTGGGAGAGATTGGATCAAGTGGTCAGATTACTTGCTGGGAGAGTAGAGTAACTGAAGATTAAAGGCTGGAGGAAGAATTGAAGGATAGGGGGAATGAAAAAAAGATGTGGTTCCTTTCTACCCAGCAAGCAACCTTCCTTTCCAGCTGCGGCTTGGAGCCAGGACTCTGTTCCAAGCGCACCTCTGAACTTGGTCGACCACACTTCCCAGGTGGTTAATCTCATTAAACTACTTCTAATATTCCATTGACAATTGATAGTTTGTTCTGCTGATCTATAAACTCCTACTCCATGCAGTAGCTGTCTTTTCAATCATGGGTTGGAGGCTTTCCCAATTTTCAATTTCTAAAACCTATCCAGTTGTCTTATAAACCCTATTTTCTCCCACAGTTGCTTACAATAGGCCTGGTTTATACTTGTTTGATTTATTTTAAATAAATGCGGATTTATTTTGATCCCAATGGATCACTGTCATGACATGAATAATATCTTCAAAATAGCAACCAAAATCCCATGTATCATCATAAAAACACTCAGAAAATAGTAACACAGCTCTCCTGTTCTTCCGTGATAACTGGACCAATTCTCTTTGTATATTCTCCCAAATTCAGCATCATTTTCCCTCTGATCATACAAAACACTAGGAAAGGTCTGTTGGGAGAACAAGAGAAGGGTTGGATTTTCAGTGCCAATAAACAATCAAAGTTTTATGATGAAGATCACAACGGTGTAACCACCCCATGCACTTTCTACAGTTATTCTAGGGGACAGAGAATGGGATTTCCGTTTTTATTTTCCTTTACTATTTCACATCAAGGTTAACAGAAATCAATAGAAAATTCATCCTTGTGCTTGTAAAAGAAGATGAGATCTCCACTGGATACTCTACCAAGATGCTTGATCAGCTACCAGTTTTCTCACGCAAGGGGATAGTCAATGCCATGCTTTTGGGTGGCTCAACCCCTGCAGACCTTGTGCATAAGCCATCTGGAAGGAACCTGTGATGAAATATCAGCTGATGTTGATCTTGTAATCTTGTTGCACAGGTCTATGATCCTTTTGGTCAAATACCAACTTAATGGACTGAATTCTGAGCAGGGCAGGGTGAGAGTCTTAGTGCTGAAGACCAAGAATATCTGTCAGTAAATACTTCTGGGGGAAGCTGCTGGCAGTATTCAAGGAAAAGGCACGTTGTGGGGACTAAAAGCAATAGATGGGAGCAATGAGAGGAAAAAAGTGAGATGCCAAAGGCAAGAAAAAGGAAGAAAAGCAATAGTTTACAACTGCCAAAATGCCCAATCAGCTGTAGTCTGCAGCTCTGTCAGATACTTTAAATCCACATCTAGCGTCAAAGCTGAAGTGGAATCTGCTCAGTGCTCAGCATTACTTTTCATTAAAGAAAGTGGCTGCTGGGAGTGAAGTTGAGCAGGGAGAGGATCGAGGAAAGCTCAGGGAGAAAGAGGGAGGACTAGAAAAAAAGAGGCTTGATTTTCCTCTTACTTAAAGCAGTTAAACTTGTTAAATCAGCTGATTTCAGAAGAACAACCCCACATTTAGATCGATATGAGACCATGAGACCCAGTGTGTCCCAGAGGGATATATTTTATATGTACCATCATTGTATTCTTTTTTAGCCATTTTCATAGTAGCCAGAAAAGAAATACAATGAGGCAAGTAAATACATTGCTTTATAAAAGTAAGATTTAAAAAATAGAGCAAGTAACATGTTTCCCCAGAGTTTGCATTCACAGATCACTTACGGTGGGTTAATAAAGACTTGTGAATTTGTATCAGTGTAATATATAGGTGATAACACGGTAACAAGTATGCCTATTAACAGGTCACCCCCAAAACCACTAATTCGCTATATAATGTACAAAGGATGACTGCCAAATTTCCCATTTTGCCTTATCTAACAAGAAATGCCTCTGCATTTGCAATAGAGAGGCCCAGAGAGAATCATCAATTTAGAGGTAAATGTTATAAGGTTAGATAACCCAGCTGTACTAGTTTTAAGGGCAAACGTTTTGTATGATGCTTTGCTTATTGAGTAGCCACATAGTCTGCGATCTTAAAGGAGGTTCTGTTTACATGTGAAAGCATGAAAATGGCCATCAGGAAAAAACATACATATATAAACATAGTGTTGCCTGGCCCTTGACAGTTGTGGCTATGGACAATATATTACATACAGATGTACATTTTGTAATGCTTTCATTTAAAAGGTTTAAGCTGTTTCCAAGGGGACTGCTCCAGCTCCCAGACAAACAGCCGCTTGACAGCTCTCCTAGTGCTCAAAGCTCTCATGCAATTTTGTTCAATACACAAAGTGCCAGACTGAAGGAAATTGCTGTTCCTCATCTGATGTTAAGTGATTGGCTTTCTATCTTCATTAAATGTGTGCTATTCGATGCCTGAAAGACATTTTACCTTGTCCTAGAACGTGAACTTTAGCAGCTTTGTGAAATACCCAGAAGGGCTCTGTGGAAATAAGAAGAAAAATCCTGAAGTCCTGCCTGCCTATGCCCTCGGCCCTATTAAATCGATTAGAGCTTGGACAGATCAGATGTTGTCTCACTAGATGTACTGAGTTGCTCTTAAAAGTTGGTTTCTGAATTCAAATGAGATTTTATTCCCAAAGACCCCAATCTCATCTGCAAAGGTGAAATAGGAATGGAGAAAAAGGAAAGGGTGGAAAAGAAAGAGAGATTTTGGCTGGGGAGGGAGGGGGGAGGCTTCTATATGACTGATTACAAGATTGAGGTAGTACCAGGGAAGCATCGGTGGTGGTTGTGACTAGATATCTCAGTGCTAGCTGAAGTGCCAGGTGCCCTCCCTCTTATTTAATTCTGATGAGAATTATGGTACTTAGTTTCATTAAAAATGGGTTTTAGCCAGAATATCTGAAACCACCCACTGATTCCAGGGGCATGGTGGGATATGAAGCATCTTTCTTAATCAGCCTTTGACCAGGCATGACAAAGAAAGAGAGATTTGTCCCTCAATAGCCATTACAGAAATGAGCACCCTTTTATTTATTCTTTTCCCCTCCATTTTGGTAATAATGAAGAGCTGCTGCACCTCTCAAAGCTTGAAAACATGACTGTGCTGTTGAAAGCCACTATAATGAGATCTCTGTTTGAGAGTCAGGTCTGATCAAATAATAGACCTTCCCTGTTTGTGTTTAAGGATGGGTAAACAACTTCAAAGTGAATCCTAACCAGAAGAAATTGCACAAGCTTCTCACATTTGTGCAAGTGGTTTGTTCCAGTGCTATTCAAAGCTTCACTGGTCCGTGGCTGGACCTAGGTCTGATACAAAGGCACTAGTTATTTATGAAGAAAAGTGACTATTTACCCTGCTGACAATTCAGCATGCTAGAGAAAAACTGAAAAAGGCAAGAGCATTATGCCTTGTGGCGAATATAATCACCTTTGAAACACTGGATGGATGGTGGCATTATGAGTTTTTATCCACTTCTTCCTGTACTGCCCAAACAGTAAATGCCTGTGTGTAAAAGGGATGTAACAGCCAAAGCACCATTACTGGGAAAACAGGCCCTTTGGGCAGCTGGAGGAATAGCCTGCTCTAGACAAGTATGAGAGGACAAATTTGTATTGAAAAATCCCGGGAACAGAGTGGTGCCAGCATCCCCATGGAAATGACAGAGCGGCTTCCAGGTGGGAATAGTCCCCAAAATGCTTTAAGACCCACTACAGAAAGGAAGATTCACATATTTGTTGGTACACAAACATCCTCTTCCACCCTCTGAAAACACTGCAGCCTGCATCGTCTACATGAGTCGAGCACAGCCTACATCAGCCATAATAAACTCACAAGCTGTAGAGCTCTTCCAGCCCTGTGATGAGGTTAACGTTCTCTGGAGGCCTTCTGCACATTTGAAGACCTTTCCAGGTAGCTCCACACGATTTATCAAAGTGAATAGCTCAAAATCCAGCTAAATCTTGGCACTGGAGGATTTTGGGGGACAAATTCCTCTCACCCTAACCCTAAACACTTAGCTGATAGATTAAAGCATTTGGGGAATGGAAATAACCCATTGTCAGATGAAGGTGTTTCTGTCCACTGACTAAAAAGGCAGTCTAGAACAACTGAACTTTGAACATAATTGCTAGTTAGAAGCCAAAATTTAGACAGAATTAATCTTAATTCTTCCCCTAGTTAGATTTCCTGCAAGAAATCAACCACTGCACTTCTGAAACCACCTATAAACATTTAGTACCCTCAGCTGATCTACCTCATGCCATAACCATGAAATCAGAAAACCATACATCAAATATCCTACTTCTTTTAAAAATGAAAATAGCAGTAAAAATGCATTGAATGTTCGCATTAATCATTTCCAAGTTCAGCAAAAGCTGTATGATCTGGGAGATCAGGTAACAGAGCCCATGAAATGCTCCCAACAGGGGTCCAACAATTATTTGCAAAGAGGACAACTGACTTGCCTCTTTTTTTTTTTTTAATTAAAAAATGATAAATCAAAGAAAGAGTTGGGAGTTTTTTTGTTTAAATTTCAGGTCCCCAGTAGAATAAATATGGAAAACTGAGATTTAGCAGCTTGACAGTTTTCTGTATTCAGTGCTGCACAGGGGTTGGCTGCAGGAGAACCTATAGGAAAAAGAATGATGCTTTCCCAACATGAGCTGCACAGGAATGGGGATAAACAACCAGTCTGCTTGGAAACAATTCCAGCAGCAGTTGTGTGCCGTTATGAATGTACAATCCTATCTTTATATTCCACATGTGGATATAAATCGCCAGGCCTGCTCTGCACTTACAAATATGTCATACCTGTGAAATATTTTATTATATAAACAAAACAATGTTTCACTTTATATGGGCCAGTATTTCTATGCAGATCTGACATCAAAAGGGGTGCTATGCTGCAGCGTCATTATATCGTCTATCAAGAAGCTCAACCAGTGTCTTTCAGCATGCAGAGCTGGGAGACAGCCCCTTCCACTCTCGTCTTGAGACAAAAAGCAAGGCATATATTCCTTCTCCCCATGTCCTGTTATTAAATGAGGAAAACATCTGTTTCTTCCACAGGGTGGCAAATGTTTGTGAAGTTTTCAAAAGACTACATGAAATTATTAATGAAGAACATAAATATTAACGGCTTGATTCAACATGGCAATCATCTGTCTTCCTTTAAGACATTTAGCTATTCTCCATCACCACAATATCTGGAAAGAAGAATAAAATCCTCCATAATATTTCACGAGCAACCAAGAGCCATAGAAAAATTCTAGGACTTCATGGTGCTGCTGTGGCCTCCCTCTTTGACAATAATTCTTAGGTTTTAGAAAGGCGAATTTTCTCTTTTATGCTCTTGCTTTGATTTGTGGTTTTGATGGTTGATTGATTTTACCGTGTAACTTATTTTATTTCCCCGTTATTTGATTTACTGCAGACACAATTGTGAGGGGTAAAGGGCATGTCCACGTTCTGAACAAACTTCATGTTCTGCTGGAAGGATTTTTTTTCCCCTTGTGAGCACTAGGACATTTATAATGTGCAGGTAACTGTAGTTTTCCATTGGTCAAGACTTTGCATAGGTATGATGGGGAAATTGCTACAGTTATCAATAGCAGTGCAAAACCCAAAGATGGAGACATTATTTATCAAATGGAACAGATTACAATGAATTCCACTAGAAGCAATGCTGTAAAAGAAGTGTAAAATAGTGCTGAATCTAATCCCTGTTTCTTCACTTGCTCAGTACTAACTTGTGCTATGGGGCTGGGAAGATATCCACAAGGTTTTGCCGTCTATGCTGATGGAGGAGGGTGACATCTGAACTCTGCTTATCCCAGTTGCGAGGGCTGGACCTGGATATGCTACGTTCACATGGCTAAATTAGGCCACCTTCAGAGGTGATTTAAATTCACAAAACCCATTCATGACCACTGAGGCCAACTGATGTGGAACAGTGAGCTTCTAAGCTAGTAACCTCCGAAACAACACATATGCATAAAAAGAGCCTTGTGGGAGTGATCTCTGCTATTTTCTAATTCCTGCTCCAGACTCAGGAATTATCTGGGAGAGCACTGCTTGATGCAGGCAAACACCATGTCACAGATGCTTCTAACAGTACATCAGAAGAGATTATTGTATTCTAGTGCCTAGGACTGTTCCCAGACACTGTTTAATTTACTTGCTGGAGATAGTCTTAATGTTCCCATCAGTGAGATGAGCTTACACATCTACTGTAGAGCAAGAAATTATTCAGTACGTGCCCTGATTATGCCAGTGCAGGATGGGCTGGGAATATTAAAGTAGTTTTTAACCAGTAATGCCGCTTTTTTTAATTATTGAGAACAACTCTGCTGTTGTCACAGATAAAAGACAAAGGCTTGGAAGAGAAAATTGAGACTAAAACCCCACCACCACCATCAGCAAATCCAACAGGGGATTTGGAATCACCAGGTGTTTCTTACCAGATGTTCTCTCTGATGATACCATTGAGTGGATTTAACCAGAGCCAGAGGATAAATGTGAAAGCTACTGTTCTGTACCAATGCTTATCTGCACCTTTTTAGTACAAACAGCACAATTCAAGTAGAGGAGGTTAATGATTTCCACACAATGTAATCTAGTTTATAGATCTGTATAAAGGTTTTATGGCAACACTTGATTATGTGATGTCCCAAATGATTTATCAGAGAAGCTGATGTAAAAGAACAGCAAGAAATGCTGGGGAATTAACTATCTAATTCTTTCTGGGAAATAAACAAACACTCAGAGCCCTCAGGAAACTTGAAATCCGTCTGGTGCAGAAAGCAACTTGTAATTTGTTTGCCTTTGATGACTCTCCTTAGTCTCAGGTAATAGTGATAAATTCACAACTTGTGACAAGTAAAAAGAGGAGTGGGAAAGACTCAGCACACATTAAAGTCATTTAAACACACACAGAATACGGTGTCTACAAAGCAGGTTTGCCTCACAGTGCTTTACTGCTGAAAGTGGGGAGGGCTGGGGGAAGGAAAAGCAGGCTGCACAATGGACTTTGAAATAGCTGCTGATATAGCAAAGAGATTTCAAAGAAGCAGAAGACCAGGAACAGAATGGCAAACAAACAATGAAGATTAGCTGAGAGAAGTGTATCGTCCAAATTCCGTTTTCCTTATGTCATCACAATCAGGACTATCCCTGCTGCAGAGGTTACCAAAACACAAACTGCATCTGTAGTGATTTCTCTCTACATGACCAACATACAATGCCATGCTCAGAGCAAGAGCTTCTGCCATCACAAGTCATCAGCTGTGATTGTGGGTGAGGAGATCTCCCTGCTAATGAACTTCTAAGGATGAAGCCATACAGCAAAGATGGTCCATGGTTCAGGACACTCCTCTTTCAAGCGCTCCAGCAAATCAATGATGATCCTCTGCTCTGCTGTCTGGACAAGTAGTAACAGATTCATCCTGAATTGCAAGCACGTGAAGTATCTGAATGAGAAGTGCAGAGGTTCAGGTAGCTCCAGAGAGAAACAAAGGTCATGTGAGATGATGAAAGCTCAGTTAACGACTTTTAAGTCAAACATTTTTATAAGTGACCACTTGGAAAGTAAAGCAATATTCTTATGAGAATCAGAAATGCTTTTAGGCAAAAGATTTATAAATAAGGCTGAAAGCCTGACTATTGGGTGATGTAAATGCGCTTAAGACTCATCAGTTTATTGCTTAAAGCCATTGTGAGATGCAGATCTATTTCTGACTTAAAAGGCCAAAGGAGGCATACATAGCGGCATGCTGTCACTAAACACAGCTCTTGCATAAAGGGTACTCATTGAACCCAGAAGATTTTATCTAAGTCAGCAAAACTCTATTGAGATAGCGGCTTCATAGTTTTGGTCACCAGAAGCTACGACTACTCTGGATAAATTAAAGAGTGCCAAAAGCATGAGCATTAACCTGTGATTGTCCCCACTGTAAAACTGCTGATCTGGCTCCTGGCAGAGTTTTGATCCAGCACTTAAAACTAATTTTGAGGAATATTTCAGGCTTTCATGGGCAAGGCAGCATTCCTGAGAAGGTGTGTGCAAAGATTTAACTCTGAAAGAGAGTTTAGAAATACATTCCTAAATACTACAAGTTAGCAGGAGTAATTCTTTTGAGTATATCTGTGCTGGTAGAGTTAACTTCTTCATAATAGCTGGTATGGGGCTATGGTTTGGATTTGTGCTGGAAATAGTGTTGATAACACAGAGATGCTTTCACTATTGCTGAGCAGATCTCTGATCCCAAATGACCCAAGGGATATCCCACACCATAGGATGTCAGCTCAGCACATAAAGCTAGGGGAAGAAGGAAGAAGGGAGGATGTTGGGAATGATGGTGTTTGTCTTCCCAAGCAACCACCACGTGTGATGGAGCCCGTCCTGAAGATGGCTGAACACCTGCCTGACATGGGAAGTAGTAAATGAATCCCTTATTTAGCTTTTGTTGTGCACACTGCTTTTACTTATTAAACTGTTTTTACCTCACTTTTACCTTCCAATTCTCTCTCCTGTCTCATTGAGGGGAGTGATGGAGAAGCTGTGTCATGTTTAGTTGCCAGCTGGTGTTAAATCATGACAATATCCTTTGATTTAATCTTCATGAGAGAAAAGTAAGAAAACCAAATTGAACTCCAAGAGGAAGTGCATTGTCTTGGTCATTATTAATGCCTGAGAGACAAAGAAAGGGAGATTCACTGGAATGTGGCCAGCTCAATAAATTGTAGCATAAGTACAGCACAAGAGCAGAGGTTGGTGTAATCAACAGTAACTTGCAATATTAAACTTTTAAATGCCCAACAGTAGTGGAAATGAAACCCGCCAAAGCTGTTATGAGGAAAGGAGCCAATGCTTGACATCAGCCATTACTGCCTCTTAGCTTTCAGCACGCAGTTCATATAAACAAGAAGTCACAGACTCTGAGGTCTGCAGGACTTCAGAGTAAGAGATCTTCCTGGAAGAACTGCAAAAAAGTGACCTAGGGATATTCAGCCCTGGTAGGACAAGAAGTGTGTGTCAGCAGCATCCCTTTTCTTCTTAGAAACCCAGTAGAAGAAGGGAAAGACATTTTGCTTGTGCCCTCATATGAAAGCAATTCATTCTTGTATCATAGCAAAGGCTGCTTATACTAACTGTGCAGAATGGTGACAAAGCTACCACAACCATAGGATCATAGAATTGTTTTGGTTGGGAAGGACCTTTAAAGGTCAAACCACCCTCTAATGAATAGGAACATCTTCCACTAGAGCAGGTTGCTTAAAGTCCCATCCAACCTGGCCTTGTACATTGCCAGGGATGGGGCATCTACCACCACTCTGGGCAACCTGTTCCTTCATTATAAAAACTTTCTTCCTTATACCTAGTTAGAATCTAACTTCTTTTAGTTTAAAGCCATTACACCTTGTCCTATCGCAACAGGCCCTTGTAAAAATCCCCTCTCCTTTCTTGTCAGATCCTTTAGGCATTGGAGCTGCTCTACAGACTTCTTGGAGCCTTTTCTTTTCCAGGCTGAACAAACCTGGCTCTCCCTGACTTCATAGGAGAGATGCTCCAGCCCCTGAAGCATTTTTGTGTGGCCTCCTCTGGACCCACTCCAACAGGTCCATGTCCTTTCTAAATGAATAACATCTCTGCAATATGTCTACAGCTGATGCAGTATTATATTCTTGGCTATAAACTGTGATCTCACAGCTGGAGTTCTAGAAAAGATAGAAGGTGAACTTGTAACAGGACTTAAAGAAATTAAATAGGTGACAAAAATGGTTTTAATCAATCTTTAACGAGCAAATATTTGTCCAGCAGCTGCTCAAAGAAATACACTTGAAAAACTGTTAAGCAGTTTGTTGGATATCACAGACCAAATTGTGTATCCTCAAAACAATTCCAAAACCCAATTTGAATTTAAGTGCTTTTGTATGCATTTATGCACCCAAACACATACATATACACTTATATGTACAGAGATAAATAGTAGGAAAAGGCTGCTTCACTTAATGCTGTGAATGATACTTAGTGTTTACAAAAGACAAGAATTTGTGGCTCAAACTTGGAATAAAGCCATACTGGTTCAGTGTAAATTAATAGTTGCATGCCAAGAAATAGCTGGTCTGCTATGATGTTTGCAGTGGTTTATTGCCTGGATTAATTAACGATAATGGTTAAGAGAATGATAATCTACCGGCTTCCAAGGGGGAATTAGGCAGACTTCCCTGCTCAACAGAGTGTTAGAAGATTTGAAATATTTGAGGCACCAGAGGCTACAAGGAAGGTTTCTACAAGCCAATGCTCAAGCTGCCCAGTCCTGGAAATGTGTAACTAGAAGGTTTTCTGGACCTTAAGTGGATATGATTGCTTCATAATATACTTTTATTCCTCTGTGATTTCTGGAAGTTTAAGGTTCTTCAGAAAGCTATGCAATTCTTTTCTTTTTTTTTTCTTTTTCTCTTACTTTTTAATGCATTTTGAATATGTTTGAGGTTTAGTTGTCATTTTCTGTTTCAATCAGTTATGTACAGAACCAGTTATTTCAAGTGCTTGCCTAAAGTATCACTACATAACAACCATTCGCATTCTCCTAATACATTTAAATTCTTTATCAAACTGCATATCTTGAATTTCAAAACAGCACTGGATATATTCTATGGCAAATCAAACCCATTTCTTTTCCTTTGTGTATGACAGCAAACCCCTCACTTAAGCTTCCTGGTTCTTGGAAACATACCTGCATATCCTATAGTAACCGAGGAAAGCAGCCATTCATAGACTCAAGCATTTAAAGTCTTTGAGCCACAGATAAAAACAAGCATTTATGAATAAGGGCTCCAAAACTAAGGAATGAGATAGTAAAGCCACTTACCATTCTGTTTCTATTGTGTAACAACATTAACTTCACGGGAAAATAACATTCCTTCAAATATTTGTTAGAGGGAAAGTTTTCTGCTCCTGAGGCATGATCCCCTCCATGACAGCACCACCACACAACTCTGCATCTTTAATCTGGGAAGTATGAGACAGGTGTGGAGCCTATTTCTTGGCATGGACTTTTATGTTGATAAGTTCCCTCTATTTTTAATTTATTTCCTCCTAACAGCTGGTGCAGTAGATTTGTAAACCATTCCTGCAACTTTCTTGGATGAAAACCTTACATCCCTTCAAGGACACCCACAAGTCATGTATTGACTTGACAGGGGAGGCTGTCAGCTTCTTGATAGCATTTTCAGTCCCTTTAGTTTTATCCTCTGAGAAACAGTCTTTGTTATCCAAGAGAGGCTGTTCAGTTCATGTTATGACTGGCACCGATTCAGGCACTGCTCTTCTATTCCTTAATGCTAGCTGGTTTACATATCTGCCCACCCTTTCAGAAGCAAGGTCTGAAAACACAGCCTGAAAATTATTGGGCTAATTACATACACACATCATTTAAAGCCAGAAGAGTTTGCTGGAATATTTTGTTTGACTACATGCATGTCATAAACCGTAACATTTAAGCATTAAACACTATATTAATTTCAAACCTTCCTTTTGGCTAAGCTATGTAGATCTGGATTCATTCTACATAACACAAGGCACCCAATGAAATGTTCATTTTTGATCCTTCTTGGACTAGGGTCTATGGAAAGAAAGAAACCCTCAAGAGAACAAATAAGGCCAGCATATGAGTTGTCCTGTGAAAAATCCCTTATCATGCACATAAGGATGTAAACTTGTAGAAAATGCCTTGTGAAATACAACCCTGTGGCTACTCACAAAGGCAAAATAACCTCAAAGAAATTAACAAATAAATAAAGAACAAAAAGAAAAGTATTATTATGTCACTGTATGAAGTCACATTGCGTCCAATCCTCACGTATAAAATGCAGATGGATGAACAGTAGAACCCCTATGCCAAAAAGATGTGGAAACCAGAAATTATAAGGGAAATGCAGTTGATCAAAAGTACAGGTAAGCCTTCACATGAGGAACAACTAAATATACTGAGGCTCTTCATCTTGCTAGAGACAGCTGAGAAAGACTATGACTGAGACACATTCGGGATGTTTTCATGCTCCCCTTCAATACTAGAGTTAGCAAAAAGCAAATGAAGCCAGGAGGCAGGTTGAAACCAAAAGGAGGGCATTTGTGTGCACGTAGCAATGCAGCACAGCATGTAGTTGTGCTGTGGAACTGGCAAGTCCATTAAGATGAAATACTGAGCATTTATAATCTAACACTTCAGTTCTCCAGAAGTTTTTAAACAAATCTCACTGCTTTAACTACCGTGCTTCCTAAATAGGAAACCATTTGGTTATTTGAATCGTGCAGGAAGTATGAATGACAAAAAGTGAGTGGAAAAAACCTCACTGACGTGCAGCTATTGCAGCTCCAGGAACAGACGCTGTGTACACACAAAATAGCAGCTCAGGAGCGGCGATGCCTGGTGTTGGGCAAAGCAACATCTGTCTGAGAAAAAACATCTGGACTGCTGCAGCACTCAGTGAGAAGCAAAGTTTACCTGGAAAATTTTCCCTGGGGACCTGGCAAAAAAATGCTTACTATGTAGAGCTGTCTTTTTAGCAGTCCTGTATAACTGTACCTGAAATTATAAGGGTACTTTGAAGTGGCTATTGTAGATGCCTTTTCAGGGAGCTCTACCATTAGCATCACATCAACAGTATTCAAAACACTTCCAAAAGCCGTTTGAGGGACAGTCCCAAAGCGATCCTCACATTTTCTCAGCATCTGAGAGTTTGGATTCAGTCTCAGACATTCTCTACTGTACTTGAGCAGACTAAAATACTATACAAAGATGTAAGCCCACCCTCCCAGGTGTTCAGCAGCAGCCTGGTTGAGCTAGCTCATAAATTCAGAGTAGGGGGAGGCTGGAAAATGCTGCCTTCAGCTGGCAGATCTGAATGTCACGATGAATGGGACATATGTTAGAGAAGATTACAGACTGTTCTAACCTGTATGCGCAACTGGATCTAGGAAAAAAAAATTGCCTCTTTTTGCTTTTAGAGAACTGTTTGTGTGCCAAAAGGCACATACCAGAACTATAGCAGTTGTAACTCATTTCATATAAGCAAATTCTGCCTGGTTTGAAAGACTACAGTTGCTCCACGGCTGTGAAACACAACCTTTGTAAATTCAATCAACATGTTTTAAAACATATAGTGACATGAAGAAGGAAATGACTGGCTTTAGGGTATGTGAAGTATTGCAACCCTGTAATGTTTAAGAACAGATAGGGAAGAACAGCTAAAGCGAATGCATCAGCAGCTGGCTTATTTGTGCTCATCAGCTAGTGGTGATGGTCATGATCCTTCCCTGCATGCTTGCAGGTAAAAGAAGAGAGGTGATCTATAACATAAAGTCTGCTGGATCCAAAAACTGCAATTCTGATATGAGCTGCAATGTTTTCATCACCATATTGCATCAGTAAAGATGCTGGATTGCAGCAAGACATCTCTCTGTAATAATTCTGTAGCTCTCTGCAACTTCACTTGGTGATTGAACAGCTCTCCTGCTTTTGACCATCAACTGATGAGGGTCATCTGCCTAAGCAGTGAGACCATGCTTTTCATATCGACCATGATATCTGCTGAGATCAAACAGCAGAGTCACCTTTCATATCTAACTTCAGGTATCCAGAGTCATTCTTGGTACGACAAAAATGACCTGTGTCTTGTAATGAGGGATTTAAATTCATCCAGCAGGAAGTGAAATAAGATACATTCAAACTATGTACCAACATTTCAGTGATACAGCCCACGGGTAGTCCAGTCCTACTCCACACTCCACAAATGCTCACCAAGACACAAGACACATTGATGAGCCTACATCATGTGTAAGAGAGAAGGAAAGTTTCACAACCTTTTTGATGTCTAACACCAAGGCCACAATCCATATGCACAGTAACTACTCTAAATCCCTCTTTCATGTTGCAACTACGGCAGTAAGCAATTCAGATCATGACTACTCAAGTGTCGTGGTTTAAGCCAGTTCGCTCACTCACTCCTCCTTTTTTCTTCCCCCAGTCCCGGGAGCATGGGGAGGAGAATCAAAAGAATGCAACTTCCACAGGTTGAGATAAGAACAGTTTAGCAACTAAGGTATAACACAAATCACTGCTGCTACCACCAGTAATAATGCAAGAGAAATACAAGGAAAGAGAATACAACTGCTCACCAAGCCCGACCCAGCCAGTGCACCCCCCAGCAGCGAACCCCCCAGTGCACCATCACACCCTTCTGGGTCTCTGCCCTCCGGTTTCACATCCTGGACATGACGTGCTGTGGTATGGAATAACCTCTTTGGTCAGTTTGGGTCAGGTGTCCTGTCTCTGCTTCCTCCTGGCTTCCCCTCCTCCCCGGCAGAGCATGAGGCTCAGAAAGTCCTTGGCCAGACAAACACTACCAGGCAGTAACATAAAACACTGGTGTTATCAGTGCTGTTCCTGGGCCCAAAATCAAAAACACAGCGCTGCACCAGCTACCAAGAAGGAGAAAAATGACTGCTGCTGCTGAAACCAGGACATAAAGGCATCCAGACCCCAACCCATCCTATCCACTGAAAGAAGAAACCATGACACCCCGATTAAACATAGATAGTATGCTGTCTGATCTCATACAAATGAATCAGATTTACATGATTTAAAATGGCTTCCTGATTGTGATCAGGAATTAGCAGTCTTCTTTAAGCTAGAAAAAGAACCAACAAAAAACCATCAAAAACTAACTACACATCTCTGTTAAAAGTTATTTCACATAGGTCACCTTGAAAAACTGGAAATATGTATTTGACTCAATATATGTTAGACTCTAGCATATAGCAGGCTCAAGTGGTTAACCTAGAGACACACAGGAAATCAGTTGCAAAGCAGCGTCTCAGACACAGGGCCAATCTTCCCACTTACCTACAAACAGTAATTAAGATGCCCAGACACGTGAAGAAATGTTTTTTCTCAATCTTATTAAAATTCACCCATTACCAGGAACGCACTCTGTTAAATGCATGGTTTGCTCTAAGTGTCATGCTGTTGCATTTTACCTGGAATACTTAATTGTTTCCAAAGAATAGCAAATGGTTAACAGCTCTGAACAGGGGCTGTGAGCTCGCTCCTGTAAATCACTGCAGTTCCACTGGCTGCATTTAGCGACTGAAGATCTGGCTTTCCAGAAAGAAAAAGAAAATAAGAAATACACGCACAGGAAAAGCAGATAAGCTTTACACATCCTAAAAGGCAAATGTGGAATCAGCGAGTGGAGCAGCAACTAAGCTACAAAGAGGAAACTGTCTGCTGCAAGAGAGAGCGCAAAGTAACTTGGAGGCGTCAAAATACACAGGTGTAGCGATACAGCTTACTCAGGTTAATGGCCTGATATTATCACTGCTGAGGCCTGGAAAGCCATTGCCGCAACATCCGTTGCTGGCAGTGTTGATACAAACTCCACAGGGCTGGGGCTAGGGGTAAATTCTGGGACTCTGCATGCCAGGCTGATAAAAGGAGGGAAACCTATTTCAGTGCTTAAAGAATGGAGTGGCTTTTGGCGCAGGAGGTCAGACAGATACACGGGTAAGTTGGTGTACAGGAGCAAGCTCAAAAAGGACTACTTAAATGAAAACCAGATAAGGGCTTGGAACAAGATCCTACAGTCTATCAATGCCCTGGGATAGTGTAAGAGAGACACATGGGAACTCAGACATAAGGAAAGCAGGGCTTTTTTTTTTGTAGTGTTGACAATAAATATGTTTGTTCTATGGTAGAAAAAAAACCCCTTGGAACAGAAAGGCCTTGCAGGCTGATACAGGAAGAAAAGCCTGTTTGTGGTGAATACAATGGAGAATTTGTTCATGCCAATGCAAATCCATCACTTGAAAGCTGAAGTCAGTGTTTTGTCTCTTCCCTCCAAGAGACAGAGTCAACCAAATTGGGCATTTAATCCCCACACTGCTGGGGAAATCCATCTACCTCCCCCTTCATGAAAAACAGGAAAACTGAATGCTGTGGGTGTATTTCCAGAATCACAGAATCATAGAATAGTCAGGGTTGGAAAGGACCTTAAGATCATCCACTTCCAACCCCCCTGCCATGGGCACAGAAACCTCACACTAAACCATGTTACCCAAGGCTCTGTCCAACGTGGTCTTGAACACTGCCTGCGATGGAGCATTCACAACTTCCCTGGGCAACCCATTCCAGTGCCTCACCAACCTTACAGGAAAGAATTTCTTCCTCATATCCAATCTAAACTTCCCCTGTTTAAGTTTGAACCCGTTACCCCTTGTCTTCTCACTACAGTCCCTCATGAAGAGTCCCTCCCCAGCATCCCTGCATCTCCCCTTCAGATACTGGAAGGCTGCTCTGAAGTCTCCACGCAACCTTCTCTTCTCCAGGATGAACAGCCCCAACTGTCTCAGCCTATCTCCATACGGGAGCTGCTCCAGTCCCTGATCATCCTCGTGGCCTCCTCTGCACTTGTTCCAACAGTTCGATGTCCTTTTGATGTTCAGGACAGCAGAACTGCACACAGTACTCCAAGTGAGGTCTCACAAGAGCAGAGTAGAGGGGCAGAATCACCTCCCTCGACCTGCTGGTCACGCTCCTTTTGATGCAGCCCAGGATACAGTTGGCTTTCTGGGCTGCGAGCGCACACTGAATCTGGCTCATGTTCATTTTGTCATTGACCAACACCCCCAAGTCCTTCTCCGCAGGGCTGCTCTGAATCTCTTCCCTGCCCAACCTGGAGCTGTGCCTGGGATTGCTCCCACACAGGTGCAGGACCTTGCACTTGGCATGGTTAAACTTCATCAGGTTGGCATCAGCCCACCTCACAAGTGTGTCAAGGTCCCTCTGGATGGCATTCCTTCCCTCCAACGTATCAGCCAAACTACACAGCTTGGTGTCATCGGCAAACTTGCTGAGGGCGTACTTAATCCCACTGTCCATGTCACCAACAAAGATGTTGAACAAGACCGGTCCCAACACCGACCCCTGAGGGACACCACTCGTTACTGGTCTCCAGCTGGACATTGAACCATTGAGCACTACTCTTTGTGTGTGGCCATCCAGCCAGTTCTTTATCCACCGAGTGGTCCACCTATCAAATTGATGTCTCTCCAACTTAGAGACAAGGATGTCATGTGAGACAGTGTCAAACGCTTTGCACAAGTCCAGGTAGATGACCTCAACTGCTCTACCCCTGTCCATCAGTTCCGTAGCCCCATCATAGAAGGCCACCTGATTGGTCAGGCAGGATTTCCCCTTAGTGAATCCATGCTGGCTGTCACCAAGCACCTTGTTGCTTTTCATGTGCCTTAACATGCCTTCCGGGAGAATCCGCTCCGAGATTTTGCCAGGCACAGAGGTGAGACTGACTGCTCTGTAATTCCCCTTCTTGAAAATGGGGGTTATATTTCCCTTTTTCCAGTCGTCAGGAACTTCATCTGACTGCCATGATTTTTCAAATATGATGGACAGTGGCTTAGCAACTTCATTTGCCAGTTCCTTCAGGACCCGCTTAAGAAGGCTTAGGCCTAGCATGTACTGTATGTGCGCAGCATCCCACCAATGGCCTACTGCATCTTGCAAACCTTCTGTCATCTCTCACAAGAAAGCTGCTCCATATCTGGTCCTCCAGGATTGTTTTCTTCATTTCAGACTAAATCCTTAGCTAGAAATAGAGTTTATAAGTTCCTCTCTAACATATTTTAGGGTGTTCTTATTTTTATAGAGATTTCTAGCTCAAAAACCTCTTCATGGCATAGGGCACAACGAAGCACCAAGACCCAGAAGCAAAATGTATCTTGCAAATTTCAGGTGAAAATTCAGGAAAAGGAAAAGGATGTGTTTTTACTTTGGGCAGACCCCAAATCAGCAGCAGGATCAACAGCAAAAGCGTGAGAGAAATCTGTCTGAAATCACTACTTGGGCTGACAACTGCATGCAGGCTGTAGTTTGCCGCTGGAGCTGGGCTTTTCTGGGTTGCAGGGACAGGAAAGAAGGTCTTTGAATTGAGACAATGTTCTCAGACAAGTACCCAAGATATTATTCCCAACTTACTACAAGCTTAATACCGACTTCTTTGCTATCATTTGAGCATTCTCAGCTCTCCGTCTCTGAAGGGGTTATTGCCTGCTTTTCAGGAAATGAATTGGGGCTTAAATAATCCTCTGAGTTAAATAATTTAGGTGTCTAGAAGGAAAACTCAGCTTCTAAGTGTTATTTTAAAATTAATAAAGCAGTGAAGGTATTGAAGGAGCAGCAGAAGCAATAACCCTATCCAGACGCCTTGGTTTTGAACCATAGCAAAGGAATTCACCGATTTCAAAGCTCAAAAGGACCTGATCTCCCAGATAACAAACTGAAGACTCTACCATAGTATCCAGCAGACCTACTTCCAAATCTGATAGTACTCTGCACCCAAGACCTTTACATGTTGCATGCAGTCCACATGGGCACTGTTTCACAATGGGCAGCCAAGAGCCCATGTCCATCTCCCATGAGATAATTTCCAAAACGGTCACCCAGTCTGGTCTGCACAAAGCCTCCCCTTTAATATTAAGGTGATGAGCATTGCAGCAAATATTCCCTGAAGGGCAGATCTGCTAGAATCTGGCTTCACTGCCAACCCTAACGGGCCAGGTAGGGATAACTCTGCTAAACTTTTATTATCTTATGGTCATCTTCCTTAATAATTCATCCAGAAAAATGTGGGTGTCAGAGACAGGATGAGAGGCAAGTGATATTGGTTGCAAGGCAGCAGGGATCAGGAGAAGCCCAGGTAAACAGGAGGTCAGGACATGGGCGCATGGTTTTATGGGTGCATGGATGACAGGCTCAGAATGGAGAATTAAGGACGCAATGTGGTTGTGGAAGATCAGAGACCTGGAGGAGGAAACTTTCACAGGAAGACAGCTGCCAAAAGAACTGATGTCAGAGGACTGACTAATGGCAGATTTGGGGGACAAAAGGTAGTGGTATCATACCATATCATATCGTATATCACATCATGGAATGGTTTGGGTAGGAAGGGACCTTAAGGACCATCTAGTTCAAATCCCCCTGCCACGGACAGGACAACTAGACCTTCTGATCTGACATGTTGGGAAAACAAGAGACAGATGTAATGATGCAAATAGGAGTGAGGAGGAGAGAGGAAGAAAACAGAGGCCTTGAAGAAAGACAGACATAGGAATAAATTTTAAGCCAATGTGCAAATAGTAATAGGTAATAATAGTACTAAAATCTTGTTTGAGATCTTGTTGGTTTTTTTTTTTGCTGGGGGAACAAGAAACTTCAGGCTCAGGAGAAGAAGATGGGCTGGTTTATGACAGGTAAATCCCTGTGTAAAGGAACAGCAGGCTCTTTCAGCATGGGTTAGATTTACATCCTATACAAAGATATATCTCAAAATAACACCTGTATAAGAATACCAAACCATCAGTTGTACAAACTCAGTAAGAAACAAGCACAGAGACAAGAGCAGCTCCTGCCTACATCAGCATTGCCACTATTTT
Source organism: Myiopsitta monachus (assembly GCA_017639245.1). NCBI lineage: Eukaryota > Metazoa > Chordata > Aves > Psittaciformes > Psittacidae > Myiopsitta > Myiopsitta monachus. The sequence continues at coordinate 93,935,214 of CM029919.1, read as the reverse complement.
CATGGGTCCTGGGGAAGGACTAGAGCTCCAAAGAAGCTGCCTGAGGTGCAATACATGAAGGACACAGCATTATCCATTCTTGTCTGTTTGCCCAGAATCACATTCATCTTTCATAATCAGCAAGACAGCAGCAAAAGTGCCTGGCATAGCACCACATTTTAATTTTTCTTCATTTAATTGTGCTCTGTCCCATGGTATGGATCAACGAGCAAACAATAACATGCAGAAAAGAAACCAAGAGCTAGTCACAGGCCTGGCTGGGGACATTCAGTTCTTGAGTTGGGAGCAGAACCAGATCCACCTGAATGTGGGACTTGCTAAGGGAGGTGGGAGCAGTGTGAGGTTTTTGTAAGTAACTCCAAAAGAGGCCAAAAACTGAAATCTGAAAGAAATAATCTTTCAATTTCACATAGTGAGACATAAAAGTCCACACGGAGAAGCTGATTCAACTCTGAGCCAGCATCACACGTCACTTCATCCTCCATCACGCCCATCACGGCCACCACAGCAGAGGTTTACAAGAGCAGAGCAAGGCCAGGTTTCATTTTTTTCCACTCTAAGAAAAGAATCCTGTGGTTTACCCAAAATGGCTTTTCTGACATACCATTTCTTAATTCTCACCTGCTGCCCAAGAAAACAATGCCTGGTTTAACAGAGGATTTGTTAAGAAGACCAGGGATACTGTGGAGGATACACAAGAGTCAATCCTTTGGCTCACTCTGGGTAAGCAAAGAGCAGAAGGTGAAGTATGACCTGTCTTTTCTGGTTCCTTCTGATGGAGATGATTTCAAACTGTAAATAGAAATAAAAGAGGGTGGAAAACCAAAGAGTTGGCTGCTTCATTCTCTGTGTGTAATGTTATTCATTTAGTTGTCCCACTCGCACATTAGTTGTTGATTAGTGCTGACCTAGGTAAGTTCTCCCTGCACTGTCACTAGGCAGGAGAATTTCTCATTCTGTCTCCAAACTCCCAATGTAACGAGGCAGGATGTTGTCAAGTCAGTTGCTGATTTTCACCCATAAGGTGACTACACTACAGAGAATGGCACATTACAAGTTCATAGCTGGCGATGTCTGTAAAACACAGCAGGTTCCAGATGGGGTTGTGCAAGTGCAAGCTCACAGTCATCATATCCAGGGTACAATCATTCAGTTCCCTATCCCACTTAGCATTTGCCTGCTGATGGCTCTAGGGGTTGTCATTTAAAAAAGAAATGAAGGACCCTCATCAAACTATTCCTCTACTTCCATCTATCCAGAGGCAGAAACATGTCTGGAAAAATCCAGATCTGCAGAGAGCAATTTAAGCCTGTTGTTCTGATATTAAACTAGCAGCTCTGCATTACAAGCAGTCATTTAGTCTGGGGAGGTGAATGTGTGGTCAAGTAAGGTTGAATAATTCCTGCTTGATTTATGTAAGAAAGTTATTTTGTTAATTCCTCTGTTTAATCCTGACTCTTTCCCTGCAAATGACAACACTATTATTAATGCTAATTACTCTAGGCCAAGTAATATGCTCATCATAGAAGGAATGCCTTTGATGTATGCAAGTGACATCTAATGTGTGGTGCAAAATTTCTCTGTTACTACTCAATAAAATTATATTTGTGATGATTAAACACAGGAACTGGAACCTCAGACCCATTGAGTTAATGGCAAAACTCCCAGTAACTAGATGGGATGAGGATTGTTCAGTTTTACATAAATCCACTGATTTCACTATTTTTCACATCTGAGTAAGCAGGAGAATATGAGGCTGTGCCACTGCCACTGCCAAAGAGGTTTTTATCCCTTTTTATCCCTGTCTTCTCTGACCTTAGTTTTAAAAATCATATCTCTGCCTTTTTCACCCCATATTTGAGCCACAGTGCTCAAGGCATGAGAACATGCTTGCACCGCGTTACTTAAGAGACACAAACTGCTTCAGATTCTTATGCTGGGTCAGAACTTACTCCTCCTTTTTTGACTTTATACTGTTCCTAAATATCATAAATAGATGAAGCCAACTCTGACCCAGAATAGGAGCATTTTTACATCTTTTATTTAATAAATAAATACTTTAAAAATACTTTTAGGATTTACACTCCTTTTACATTGGTTTAAAAAAATCTGTTCCACTTAACCTCAACAATTTGGAGGCGCGCACCTTCTTTTTCAACCAATATTTTTTTTTATAGATATAATTTGAAGACTTGTTTATTTGGCATTCAAAATATCCACTATTGTGACTGGAAGAAGAAGTTTAACTAGAAAAAAATGGTTGGATAAAATCAGTTCCACGGGTCCCTTTGGTTGGATAAAATCACCTCCATTTCTACTCCAGCCATTTTATCACTATAAAATATCTGGAAATCCCAACTGAATTGTATAATCATTGAATGGTTAGGGTTGGAAAGGACCTCAAGACAGTCCAGTTCCAACTACCTGCCATAGGCAGGAACACCACACACTAAACCATGTCACCTAAGACTCCATCCAGCTTGGCCTTGAACACTGCCAGGGACGGAGCATCCACAACTTCCTTGGGCGACCCATTCCAATGCCTCACCACCCTCACAGTACAGAACTTCTTCCTTATATCCAACCCGAACGTCCTCTGCTCAAGTTTGAACCTGTAAACTAGTGTCTCTGCACTAGTGCAGGTCAACTCTATGGTCAACACACAAGGAATGTAACTCAGCTGGGATGCCCTTATCATTCCTTAAGTACCTTGAATAACCCCTCATGTGTTAACAGTAAGCCTAATGCTGCAGAAGGTATCAGACTTACTAGACAAATCTAAATATCAGCCGCACAACACAGGAGCTCAGTGTTTCCAGATACTTCAGTCCTACGATACGTGGACTTCCCATATCCACCAGGTACGACCAGTAAGTATGAAATGGGTAGGTTGAGTTTCCACATTGTGTGCAGGCCATCTGTATAGACTAAAAATACCCCAGAGAGGAAGTTTCGCCTTGAGCAAACTTTCACATTAACCAGCACAGCTCTAAACACAGCCACCTCTTTGCTCTGCCTATAAAGCTTGCCTGACACTTTCTGTTGCATAGCGTATAAGTAATGTCATGCTTCTATTCTCTGGTCGCATTGATCCACACTGACCTTTACAACTTCATCTTGGATGACCCTGCAGTTGAAGGTAAGACCTGTCTGCAGAAAAGCTAAGGAACCAGAGCATAAAGCAATGTTTTATTATGTTGTGACTACCACCATAACCTGACTGGGTGTTTTCATTGAGTTATTCACAGCTCAGGTAGGGTTTTCTTACCTGAGAGGTCACAACAGAACAGGAATCACTTCATGTAGCATTCTCTTTATCTTCCTTCCTACACCAATTCCTCCAAATCCTTTATCTTCTCTGAGAGGAGATTATTGTCTTGCAAGAAACAAAAATAGGGTGCTTCATCTAGTTTATTTTAATTACCATAACATTTAAAGAAGATACATGATTCCCTTAATCCAAAAGGCTAATGAATCATTTTTAATCATACAAAAATGCCATGTCCTGTAGCGGTAAACAGCCTAAAGAAAATAGTAGGAGTTGGAACGCATATGCTGGCTTGCTCTTTCTGTAGCATGAAGTAAATGCATCAGCCTGCTGCTGGCTCCTGACTGCATGTGCCTTTCTTAACTTCAGAGAAGCTACCGCTTTCTCCTCCACTCGCTCTTCTCTCTTTGTCCTTTGATTGCACATTCCAGATGGGTTCGGTAGCCAGTAATTACTTTTATAACTAGAACTCACTTGCAATGCATCAGGTTAATGTTAATGGCATTCTGTACAGACACTCATAATCTTCTCTCTGTTTTCTAACTTCTCTCCCATCCCAATGTAATTGTATTTTCTTAATACTAACCAAACAGTGATCTCTTATCTTCCTGCTTCTTTTGACAGCGGTATGTTGGGAGGAACAATTTACATTTTTCCAGGCTCTCTCCCCCTCCTTCGCTCTGTTTATTAAATCTGTATCTGTTATTTTTATGTCTTAATGCCAATGGATTTTCCTTTTAATTACAGCAATCTGATTTCAGTTTATTTAAATGCTGATTTATGTTTATGCTATCCCCTGGTATCAATTTCATTCCAACAAGATCCCAGTGTAACTTAATTACTTGTAGTCTTGTCATTCCAAGCTAATTCTAATTAAAACAGTTTTATTACTGCAAGGTATTAAAGATTAACCCCTCCACTGGTCTATAGGAAATGAAGTAATAAAGTCAAGGTGAGGAAATAGAAGGTTTACAAACCCAGAGAGAAGAGCACACAAAAATGGCCACTACATCTGCTTCTTTTCATCATCCAATGGGCTGCAATTGCCCAAGGTTCACAGTGCGGCTTTATTGCAATGCAGACATTGAGATGTCTACATCCCAATGTAGATATTGAGATGTGCTTATCCTACATTGCACCTATCTCCTCTTTTTCAACCCTCTCTGTAGGCAAGAGATGCAAAAGTCAGAGATGATCTTAAGGTCCTTTCCAACCTTAACTATTCTATGACTATATGTTTCTGTGCACATCTACCAACCTTTCCTCTCCATGTCGCCCTGTGTCCCTCTTCCTCCCCCTCTGCCTGTACCTCTCCATACGTACTCTCAGTTGCCCTCTCCTGCCCTCAAACTCCCCTTCATCACATATCCCACTCTGCCATTCCCTGAAAGCACACACTTATCCACAATCAAAACACACTGCTTTGATCCAATCCTCTTCCTTCTGTGCCTACAGTAGATGAGGATCTTTGTCCATACCTTGCCCACTTCTGCCTCTTGTTTCCAGGAGAGATGGAGCTGCAGGACTAACCAGCTTAAGCTTTTCATAGCAAGTGCTTTCCAGCCAAAGAAATGAATCCTAGGCTATATGTACTGAGCAATAACAGAATGTATTGCTATGAGTCTTCAAGCAAACTAGAAAAGTTAGTAGGACTGTAAAGCATCATCTGAGTGCAGTTATGTCCTGTGCAATGCTTGCAAACTTTACTTGTCACTACAGCACTCCCTGTAAATCCCTCTGACTGCAGTACAGTCAATGCACAGCCTGTGCCTCCCCAAAATCCCATCCCACCTCACACACAGCTTTACTTCCCCCACCTTACTACGAAGTTCACATTTGCAGAAATGGCAATAAACTAACCCAATTATTTTAAAGAGATACCCCGAATCCTTATTCTTTGATATTAAATAACTCATACATCTCTCCAGGCATGTATATCTATGCACATGTATGCAAATGGGCACAGTACTGTACTCAGGTGTTTGGTTTTCCAGCAGAGTTTTTCGGTTGGTTGCCAAGTAACTGGAACACTTTTGATACCTATGTGCAGAAGACATACTTAATTGTTTTTCATGTGCACCCAAATTAGGAGACAGTGAAGGCTAGTGTGGCTTTTTTCCCTGCTGATGTGTAAGTGACATCTGTGGGAACACAGAAAGCTACAGAGTGTGTCTGTCTGGGCTAATTGATTTATACAACGTGCCGACAGACAGATGTGAGCAAACACTCCCGACAAACAACATGATTATAAATTAGCTTCTTTTTATAGGAGGTAGGCTAAAAAACACACAGTGAGGATAAGTAATGGGTGCAGGAGACGTGTTATTTATTTTCTGCACCCAGTGAAGCACAGCAATTGTACTCGTGTTCTGTGGGCTGGTTTTCCATCAGGGGCTAGGAGTAAGCGAGAAGAAGCTGAAGAATGAGGATGGTTTCTACAAAGCAGAAAGCACATTGCAGTATTCCAGGGAAAGCAAGCTGCTAGGCAAGATGTAAATATGCCCTCTCTTGAGCTCTCTTTTTGATCTTCTGTTTTTTAGCTGAAGGAAGTGGATAGGTCGTGCTGTTATTGAGGAATTTCAGTGCTGTCTTGCTTAACAAAATTCCCTCCTACGCAGCCAGAGCAACTCAATTGCAGAATTTGTGCTTTAGAGGAGAAAGGGAGTGTGAATTTCATCACATTTCTTTGATAAGTGAATAAAGTTGTGCAATTCCCCTGAATTGTCTTTTAAGTCAATGGACTCTTCTGCTTTCCCCATGAGAAGAAAGGAGAGTGTGAAGCGGGGGTGAGCCCATGAGACAACTGAAGTTCACTATGTGGTTATGTGGATGCTGAGAGTACTCTTCAAATGAACTAAGTGCTTTCTGCAGTGCCCCCCCAAAATGAGACCCAAAAACCTCTCTAGACCTATGTTATTTCTGAAAATCAGTTCCACATACTATTGTCTAGATGTGAATTTAACTTCATTTCCCCATATATAAACAGGTAGAAATAAGGAATAGAATTGAAATTAACTGGATTCAAAGCAATGGGCGAAATAAAATAGAAGTAAGAAAAATAAACATGACAACAGATGACAGACTCCAAACTTATCCTGTATTATCTGTAATCATTAGTAAAGCAAGGGGAGAAATTAAAAATGAAGGTAAGGAAAATTCTTATCATCCCTCAAACTCCCACTATCCCCATCCACACCCCACCTGGGTTCTGCTGGTCCTATTGATGAGCACGTGACAGCAGCAGCAACAGGGAATAGCAGAGAGGAGTATGCTGTGCATGCATGTATTTTATACAGAGGGAGGGCTCACTGTCCATCATCCCAGCTCCAGAGGGAGATGCGATTCTAAATCTTTCCTCTCTGATGCTTTCCACTACAACGTAGAGAAATCTCAGACAGAGAGAGCGAGTGCTAAGTGCACAGGCCCAAGCACTGAAATAGGGAGAAAAAATCATTACTTGTCAGTATTAAGATTTACAGCCATCAAGGTCTGCTGTGAGGGTGGGAGCTGAGAACAGGCAGCTGATGCTGCTTCTTAGCTAAGACACAGCCTTCCTCCACTACCTGACTGTGGACAGGCAGATGATGGGGAGAAGGCCAGGGAATGCTCCTGCTACTCATCTCTTGGGGTGCTGCCCTTGGGCATAGCCATGTGCAAGGAAGTTAGAGCAGCAGCACTTGGCCCCAGAGCTGAGTAGGGCAGTGACCAGCCCGCAGAATATGGGGGGTCAGTGAGTGATTTTCATGACAAGAGAACTGAGTGCAGTAAGAAGAGGTTGCTGAAGCATTCCCTGGAGCTGTGGTTTCTGGGAGCAGAAGGGGGTTGATATAGAGGAAGACCCTTGCAAGCAGAGGTTTACTGGGTAGGGGTTCATGGGGTTTACCCTCCTGAAGTCAGTGGTGCAATGAGGTTTAGCGCTGGCAGTCCTGTTACCCTCTGTGGCATTCAGCTGCAAACAGAAGGAGCAAGTGCAAGCAAATTCTTCCTCCAGGTCCCAAAGCTCATGTGGATGCAGATGCTTGAAGTCCTGGCAGACACAACATGCCAGTGGGACACAGGACAGCAAGCAGTCCCTGGAAGATGATGCTAATTATTCTTGTCATTAAGAGCAGCAGGAAATGAGTCTTTGAGAGCAGCTTGTCTCACATACACACATGCACGCATGCACTCATGCACAAGCCAAGGCAGGCTTTAGGAGACGAGGCTGTTGCTCAGTGTAAAGGAAACTAAGTCAATATTATCTTTTAATAACAAATCCGAAAGGAGGCAAGCTGTCCCAAAGAATGAGCCAACAGAAAACATGATTCACAGGAATATGACAGATCAAGGGGCCTCAGCTGAAAAATTAGCATGTGTAAATATTTGGGCTGATGAGATTTAAATTGGAGAGACCATATTAGCAAGTGACATCCCAAACTTGAGTTATATAAAAAAGAACCTCCCCCAACCCAGGACTTGTTTCTCCTGCCTTGTTTCCTTGCACTTAAAGGAGAATGTTTTTATCTTCATGCTGTGAGAAACAACCCTTTTTTCTCCCATCCACATGCTTGCTTCTCACTTTTCTGATGACTGCTCCGAGTTTAATAAGCTGCTGTCAGACATGTGCAGTCAAAGCTCCGGGTTGTGGTGTTGTTTTCCCTTGTACTTGCACAGCACAATTCCAGTGGTGTCACTTCTACAAGGCATGATGCAACCCCTCACAGGAACGATGTAAGACAAAAGCAAGGTGTTTATGGAACACTGAAGCATCCCTCCCCTGCTGTGGGACATATGTGAAGGAGAAAAAACATCTCATGCAGTCCCTCTTCATCTTAAACTCACCTGCGTTTTTCCAAAGTGCTCCCTGAATGAACAGGTTAGGAAGGACTACGTTTTATAGACATGGAAAAGGCACAATTTACCCCTTATTTTTACCTTTCTAGATTTTTATTTCCCATGCTTTTGCATGTATAATGAAAAGGAATGGAAGCCAAAGCAGGAAATGTGACACAGAGAGAGAAATTAATTGTTTACTTTGTTCTGCTTTGATTTGGTTCTTGATCCTAAGGAGGGAGAAGGAGAAGCACAAGACAAGTTCTTTTATGGCCACTTTGCCTTGATTTTGTCTTTTTCCCTTTAATGCCACCAAAGCAGGGAATGGAGAGAAGCAAAGCTGGCAATTCCTGTGCTCCTGAGTAGGGTTAGTGTGTAATTTCTGAACTGAAAATCATGTCACTAGCCTGCTACATGAGCAGCATGACATGAGTTAGAGGAAGGCACTTGCTTTTGTCTTTCACAGAATCATAGAATCATAGAATAGTCAGGATTGGAAAGGACCTCAAGATCATCCAGTTCCAACCCCCTGCCATGGGCACAGAAACCTCACACTAAACCGTGCCACACAAGGCTCTGTCCAACGCGGCCTTGAACACTGCCAGCGATGGAGCATTCACAACATCCCTGGGCAGTTCACTCCAGTGCCTCACCACCCTCACAGTAAAGAACTTCTTCCTCATATCCAGTCTAAACTCCTCCTCTTTCAGTTTGAACCCATTACCCCTTGTCCTCTCACTATAGGTCCTCATGAAGAGTCCCTCCCCAGCATCCCTTCATCTCCCCTTCAGATACTGGAAGGCTGCTCTGTGGTCTCCACACAGCCTTCTCTTCTCCAGGCTCAACAGCCCCAACTTTCTCATCCTATCTTCACACGGGAGCTGCTCCAGTCCCTGATCATCCTCGTGGCCTCCTCTGGACTTGTTCCAACAGTTCCATGTCCTTTTCATGTTGAGGACACCAGAACTGCACACAGTACTCCAAGTGAGGTCTCACAAGAGCAGAGTAGAGGGGCAGGATCACCTCCCTTGAGCTGCTGGTCACGCTCCTTTTGATGCAGCCCAGGATACAGTTGGTTTCTGGGCTGCGAGCGCACACAGCAGCCGGCTCATGTTCATTTTCTCATTGACCAACTTCCCCAAGTCCTTCTGCACAGGGCTGCTCTGAATCTCTTCTCTGCCCAACCTGGAGCTGTGCCTGGCATTGCTCCCACACAGGTGCAGGACCTTGCACTTGGCATGGTTAAACTTCATCAGGTTGGCATCAGCCCACCTCACAAGCATGTCAAGGTCCCTCTGGATGGCATTCCTTCTCTCCAGTGTATCAACCGCACCACACAGCTTGGTGTCATCAGCAAACTTGCTGAAGGAGCACTCAATCCCACTGTCCATGTCACTGACAAAGATGTTGAACAAGACCAGTCCCAGCACCAGTCCCTGAGGGACACCACTCGTTACTGGTCTCCAGCTGGACATTGAGCCATTGAGCACAACTCTTTGCGTGCAGCCATCCAGCCAGTTCTTTGTCCACCGAGTGGTCCACCTATCAAATTGATGTCTCTCCAACTTAGAGAAAAGGATGCCGTGTGGGACAATTTCAAATGCTTTGCACAGGTCATAGAATCATAGAATCATCGAATCATACAATACTTAGGGTTGGAAAGGACCTCAAGATCATCCACTTCCAACCCCCCTGACATGGGCACAGACACCTCATACTAAACCATGTTGTCCAAGGCTCTGTCGAACCCAGCCTTGAACACTGCCAGTGATGGAGCATTCACAACTTCCCTGGGCAACCCATTCCAGTGCCTCACCACCCTTACAGTAAAGAACTTCTTCCTTATATCCAATCTAAACTTCTCCTGTTTAAGTTTGAACCCATTACCCCTTGTCCTATCACTACAGTCCCTAATGAAGAGTCCCTCCCCAGCATTCCTATAGGCCCCTGTCAGATACTGGAAGGCTGCTATGAAGTCCAGGTTGATGACTTCAACTGCTCTACCCCTGTCCGTTTATTATGCTTATCTCAATTGTTATTCAGTCTTAAGCCTTCCCTGGCTGCCATTTTGTGCTGATCAGTGTGCTGGACAGAAGAGAAGCTTATGAGCATATGGAAGCATTTGGCTGCTCACCCATTCTCAGGATTTCACCCACTTCTCATTGACTTTCAATGGCATCTGGACAACTAATGGCCACAGGCATTATTCAGAGCCTTAGCTAGATTACCCAAAAGTATGCAGGTTACTTTACAGTCTAACACACAAAAGTACAGGTTCCCTGCCTCCAGACACTCACACCCACTGTTAAATGCCCATCCTCAAGTGTGGAAAAAAGTCAAGCAAGGCAGGGAGGTTATGACAAGCCTAAGGCTTGCTGTAATGCTTTGGGAAGCGCAGGCTAGTACCATGAACATCTATCATCCCTCTTGCAGGGACCATCACCAGACATAGCAGGAATGGTGCTGAGCAGTCTGTGCTTTGAGATGCAGGAATTATTTCATGCTCTGCCACGGGTGTTCAGCAGCTTGTCTTGTCACTTAATCTCCATGCCATTTTTCTCTCTTAGCTCACAAAGTATTGGGAACAGCAAATGGCTCCAGTCGCCCATGTGCAAAGGGAGCTAATCTTTGAGGCATTGTCTGGAATCAGAGCTGGAACAAGCCTATGAGAAATAACAGCAACAAAGTATTTCTGTGCCTTCCGAAGAATTCTGTGGACTCATTTACACTCCGTAAGCTGACGGTACCCACTTGACTGAGCTGTGAAAGTGGCTGGCCTTGATTTTGGCAAGTTTGTTTCCTTCACAGCCCCATGGTTTCCGCACAGCAGAGGAAATGCTTTTTGAACAAGATGATCCAAACCAGAGGAAACCAGCATGTTGCATAAACAACTTTCTGAAACAGGGAAAAAAATCCCCCTATCCTAAAAAGCAGCAAGACCACTGCAGAGGTCAGAACAGCCAGGGCTGTAAAAGGCTTCTAAAAATCTATGTGCTGCTGTTGAATCGCTTTGCCCTTGTCTCCCCAGCTTCCCAGGGAATAGTATTCAATCATGAGTTTTATGAAGACGAGCCCGATGAAGCTTTGGTCTGCAGCATTTCTGCCCATAGTCTGAAACGCTGCTCAGGATGCCTTTAAAGATTTAAAAGGAATTCAGCTTTAGCCTTGCTTGTGTGGGATTCTGCTTTTTTTTTCCAAACCACAGAATTGCTGAGAGGTTTTAATACCTTTTCTGTTTTCTCCCTTCAAAGATTACGGATAGACTCATCACCTAATTATTTTGTTTCCATCTTGCAAACAAGATCTAAAGAATAAGATAGCAAAGGACATATCTCTGCTTGCATCTTGCAACATGCGTCCACTGACAAAAACATTGTACATAACAAAATCCCATATCAATTTCCTGTAACAGGGCACCCTGTGAAAGGGGAAAGGGAAAAGAGGAGACACTGTTAGACAAAGGCGGTATTGTGCTGTGAATGTCTGCAAAATGGGAACTTTCCTTTTACTGACATATGTAGTAATATTAATAAATGTTCTAAATATGATCGTAGAATCATAGAATCATAGAATGGGTTTGGGTTGGAAAAGACCTTAAGATCATCCAGTTCCAAACCCCAGCCAGGGGCAGGGATGCCTCACACTAGACCATGTTACCCAAGGTTCTGTCCAAACTTGCCTTGAACACTGCCTGGGATGAAGCATTTACTATTTCTTTGGGCACCCTGTGCCAGTGCCTCACCACCCTCAACATAAAAAGAACAAAAGTTGACACTAAAATATCCACAGAAGTTATTTAAGCAATCTTTCCCTGTAGTATACAAAAGCTAGACTTCTTAATTCTAAAATTCTGATGAATAAGTTGACTATAAAGCACAAAGAAAAGGTTCTTTGGATGCTTTTGTTTATTATTTCTTTCTTTTCCAAGTTCAGTCAAAACCAAAGAAAGCAAACATGCAAACTGGCATATTTTGTGTTAAGTTTCAATAGCCATCATAGTTACTTTTAAAGAAAGTTAAGAAAAACACTTGCTTCGTATACCATTTTAGTTGTCTGTGCTCCTTCAAGGACAGCTGGAATAATAACGTACCTGCTTCATGGTCAGAAAATAACCCTCTGCAAACCTGCTGCAATGTATTTTTTCCCTTCATTTCATAGGCTGGAAGCCATCAGCTTGTGAGAACCTCTATGAAGATCACAGGTTTAAGGCAGATATTTATTTTTTAGGTAAATTTACTTTTTTATATAAATTTATTTTTAAATTGGTTAATTTTTTAGGCTCTTCAGATATGTGATTCCCGGACTGTCTAAAAGAGATCAATGATAACACCCTGTGGCTGGCAGCAGAAAGATGGGAAATATTCTAAATGGAACAAAATGCTTCCCATATTCAAATGTTAAATAAGGTAATTACCATATCCAAAGTTAGATTTTCTACTACTGCAGATTGCATATATATGGAAAAGTGGAGGAAAATATAAAATCACTCTTATTAGACATGCAGTCTGAGGACAAGACTGTTGTAAGCACCATCATGAGATCCTGGAGGTCTGCAAAACCAGATAATGCATGAGGGACCCAAATCACAGGCACTTCAGAGTCTACTTAATATAAAAAATATTCTCCCTTAAATGTAAGGCTTCTAATAGGAAAGCAAAAATGGCCTCCTTTGATTTTGCAGCTTTAAGACTTGGAAACAAGAAAGCATCTGAACCTTGATTCAGGAAGACACAAGCAGTCATACCGATTTCAAAGGAAATCTCTCCACGTTAGGGCATCTTTAAGGCCTTAAAGACATCAGTGGGATTTCAGCACACATTTAAAGTTAATCATGTGCTTATGCATCGTTTCTGAAGTGGGCCCAGCAGCCCAATTGAGTCTTTCAGCAAGTTTTCAATCCGTACAGACCTCAGGATGTGGTTTCTTATTTTATTCACTCCTTACCATCTTTCCTTGAGATTTAGGCAGCGATGTGTGTGTTACTACTGAAAGAGCAGGATGAGAGATCACCCACTTCGGAAGACCTGAGTTCATGGTGGCTGGCTGTGCTGGGAGCTGGAGCTTTCTGCTATCCTAGATATCCCTCTATAAAGAGGATGTAGAGGCATCGGAGCCGCCTGTCTGATGCTCTCTATGGGCATCTCCACCTGCATGGACCTCAAATCCGTGCAACAACCAATCGCCTTTGTCTTCTCTTTATATAAAGTCTATACAAAGAAAAGGGTTTCTGAATCAATGGTGTTCCTGTAGCTTTTCCTCCAACAATTTTTTTGGTTTTGCTTATGTATTTTAAGTTGAAATTCAATTTCATTAAGTGTACAGGTGAGCTGCTGGAGTCTAATGAGAGCTGAGCATGGAAATACCTTTCCATGCTTTTACTCACCATTTCACCTGAAGATGATGCCTTTCAAGGTTGAAAGAAATTCATCAAGGGAAAAGGTGATGGGAAAGCCAGCTTCTTCCACTGCTTGCTGTCAACCCAGCAAGAAGTGAAATGAGCTGTCAGGGCACAAAGGGAATGCAAGAGGGAGACATGCAGCTCCATGCCTACAGTTCCTAGTGTATGTTCTCCCCTGAGCCTCAGGAAGGCATTATGGTGGTGCAATATGTGGCACTAATCAGAACGATGAACTCTGGTGCTCTGAACACAGCATCAAAAGGCAAAGCTTTACCTTCAGTGGTGACAATACAAAACCTCATCTATGCACAAGAGAATCAACGCCCCTGGATTTTTCTTACTGGTGCTGAGTAATCTCCTGTCCCATGGTGGGACTGAGTGCAGCACAGCACCTTCATGGACAATACGACCAGCTGCAGGTTTAATTAATAGTGACATACTTGACACAAAGGCCACCAACCTATGCCCACCCAGCTCCCAAGGCTGCAATTAACATTGTCCTTGCTACTCTGGGGACTCCCTCCTCAGCTTAGAAGACAGATCCCTTCTCCTCAAGACAAGCTTCCTTGCTTGCTTAATATCCCTTGTTCACCAGCAAAGCGCTTCAGTGCTAAAGTAAAATTAATAGTAGAGGCATTAACAGTAAATCTGATCATCCGTAAAGGCACTAAAGGAGCGGTTTAGAGCAAGGTGCACTTCACTCCCAAAGATGCAAGGAAGCATGCATTTCTGCTTTAAAATCAAGGGAAATAAGGATAGAAAGTTAAAATGAAAAATAAGGCTAAAAGGAATGATTGATAATTATTTTTTCTCCCCAGGAAATTGTTACCTGGAAATCTCATGGACAACGCAGCCACTTGAGTAATGAATAATGTAGACTGGTTTAAATGCAGTGGAATTGCCCTCTCCTCAGCTTTATTTTAATCTTTTGTGGCACTACAAGGGGCCTTAGAAGAGGTGGCCCTGTGACATGCTAATTTAGCAGTCCTCCAGCAGCTAAGCTTAATCAGCCAGTAAGAGCTGAAGCCACTATTTGCAGCAGATTTTTCGAGTAGGAACCTCCAATTCCCTTTTTGATGGCTAAACACTTGTTTTTACATCTGTTGAATTAACCATAGGGGGAAAAAAACCACCACCCAACAAACAACACTAACCACAAACAACTTAAATGACTAAATCCACATTGCTAATAATTCCCTAATTGCTAACCTACAAGTCCATAACAGTCCTGATTGCTGACTGTCACTCATGTCGTTTCATAAATGCTTGTTGATTTTGAAACTGTAATGATGCTGAATTAGTAAATGGATGGGGCAGAATGGTTTTCTGAGTCAGGGGCCCTACATTATGAATGGAAAGGTTTCCCATCTGTGTAGCTTCTGGGATCTCTAAACATTTAAACAAAAATTAATTCACCATCACTCAGAAAGCCCTGGGAAGTAATCAGACATTTACATTGCGCTGAAGTTAAAACCACAGCATAAACACAAACCTGATGGCTTGTCTCCTGCCACCGGGTCCACTGCAGCACGAGGCAGCATTAAGGCCAGAGAGCTGATTTCAACAGAAACTGATAGAAACCCATTTTTCTATAGAGCTGTGTCTCTGTAATTAATTACCAGTGTGTCTAGAAAGGTGCAGACTCCAGCTGGAGGCACAGTTTCAACTCTGTCTTGAGGTTACACTGCTGCGTTGCACGTGGTGAGCTATTACTGAGCCCCCCTTGCTTAGGTTGTCCATAGGGTCACCTTCACCTCAGGACCTGAACAATCTGTGGGACTGTTCTTTGACTAAGAAGAGAAGCGGTAGCAAGGGCACAGAGAAAAAGAGAAACATAATGCATAAGAGAAGAGCAGTGGGATCATATAAACCTCAGTTTGAAGAAATTAACCTAAAACTAAGTTCTATGTTCTATTTGTGCATGTCAAAAGTCTTGGCATATCTCATTTTTGCTGTTTTCTAACAGTGCAACCAGTCTGCAAGCCTAGAAGTGTGGTCTTTGCCAATGGACTCCTGTGACTGGGAAAGTGCAGCTGATTAGACTTCACTGCAGCAACAGGGATTTAATGCATTTCTCCCTTGCTGTAGAGAGCTTTCAAGAGAAGTGAAAAAAAAAAAGCTTTAAACACCTTCAATTTCTTTAATCAAATGATACTAAAGAAACCAGGACAAAGCGTGCACAGTCCAAAATTGATTTTCCTTTAATGAATAAAAAAATAAGCCAGTTGAGAGCACACCTTCAAGGAACCAGCTTGACATTACCTAAAATGATATTACAGAGAGGACAACTGAATTCTGGCTTTAGTTTGCTTATCTACACATCAACCATTTGATCATCTTCATGTCTCACAGAGGCGAAGGAACTCCAGTGGGACGAAATCAAGGTATATGCACCACAAATGCATCCAAGCAGTCATGTTATTATTTAACCATCTGGTTTTAGTGATCATTGTCCCAATGTCCAGGTGTGCTTTTGGCCAACCTGATATAGATGGAAAAATGGATTTCCATATGTAAAGGGTTGACCCGAAGCTCCTCAGGAGAAGATATTTATGGGGTTAAAAGTCTCCTTGTCAGGAGAAGCTAACAGCTGATGAATATATTAGCTCAATTCAACTCCAGTTCCCTCCTGACTATGCAAAGAGGATACCCAAGATGGGAATCAATTACCCCTCGTTCATGTGCTGCTAAATATTCAGATCCCGTTGGTGCATCTCCTACTGTTTGGCTCCAGTTCTCTTGCAGGTTAGCAAGGAAATCAGATGCAAATCACATAGGTGATTCCTCTGCGGGAGGACGGAGCTGTGGCTGCCAAGGAGGAGGCAGGCTGCCTTTGTGTTTTTCAGAGTCACATAGCACTTAGCCACACGGTTCCCATTGACTTTCAAATGGGAAATATGTAGATGTGAGTCAGAGTTATGGAAATGTAGCCTTTCACTGTATCATTAGTTTTTTGTTTCCACATGACAGAAACTCATGATTTATTTTGAATATTTAAAGTGTGTCAGTGCAGCTTTCTTCTGGGGGGGGTTGTTTTGGCGACTGACATAAGCAATCACTACAGTATGGGCAGTGCGGCACTAAGAAGCTAACACAGATGAAGAACATTGTAAAGGGGCCTATTTTGCATCTCATCTAATCTAATTGCAACATATGTAGTGTCCTTATAATTGTAGTGCAGGAATATGGAGGTGGTCACCCGGGTTGTGCTCCTCCCTGCTGGACAAATCAATTAGTCTGCGTGCTACATCTGTACAGCAGAAATAATACCTTAATCACAGGGAAGTTTTAAGCCTTTCTCAAGGCCTTATTAGTGCTCTGATATTTTTGGGTTCATTACAACATATTATCTAAGCCACTTACAGATATCAGCAAGCTTGCTACTATTACAGTTTCTTCGCTCACACCATCCCACCAAGCATCTTTTACTGGTATCTTGGCTGCCACGTGTGTCTGTGGTTTAAGACTGGGCTATGTGGGACACAGTCTGCAGGGTTTCCTGTCCTCTTGTTAATACTGAAGAAAACTAGAAATTAACTCCACTGAAAGCAAGGCTACAGCCAGCTTCAAACTGAGCCGCAGAGATGGAGGCTGCTGCAGCATCTCTTATTTTTTATCTCCTCAAAGTCTCATGCAATCCTGAACATTTAGATTTAGCAGAATCCCTTACCTGATGGTTTGATTTATCTTGCTGGAGCCTGCAAAGCAGTTGAGCTACTTAGGAACTCAGCTGAGATTACTCCTGAAAAGCACAGGCTGGTGTGCCTCACTGAATCATGACCTTACTACAAGAACTACTGAGGCCACCACATGATCTGGCCCATGAGCCAAGAGAGATCACTTCTCTTAACTAAGTTTTTCTCAAAGGGAAATTAATATTTGCATATTTTACCAGTTGTGTTAGACTTTGATTAGTTATAAGGAAGGCATAACGGTATCTACCTATAAATGATCTACTCACAAGTACCCATCTATATGTTATCTTACTATTCAGGATGCTTCATGGGAGCCTCTGCCTTTGTGCAGAACTAGAAATTACTGGCCTTATCCTTCTCTTAATTAAGTAAACATAAATCATGAATAGCTTCACTGAAGCCAGTGGAATTTCAGTGATGCCAGACTGCTGGCGAAAGGCAAGAAGGCCCTTGAATTTCATAGCTCTGCATTTAATATGCTCAGTCTAGGAGCCTTCAGGATGCAGCCCCTCCCTGCTGCATTTCAACAGGAGTCTGAAGCCAAGCATTTACAAAAAATAGGGTTAAAAGAGCTAAAAGAAATGGATTTTTTTTTCTTGGAGCAGTGCTAAATACTCATAAATGCAGCACATAACACACTCTTCCCAGTATGCATCTATTAAACAGAGACCAAAGGATGACCCGCTGCCACATGACCAGGACAGCTTGAAAACAAAGACGTGTGCCCAATAATTTGCTCCACATCTTGTCCAAGTTTACAGAAGCACTCGGTTTGGGATAGATATTTTTGGCAGTAACTCAGTAGTGCTAAAACTCTGGAAAAGCAGCTGAGTGAAGTGGTTTGCAGAGAAAACAGGCAGTTTTTTACCCATCTGAACTATTACCTGATCCGTCTGGACAAAAAGCTTGGGACAGCCTATGAAAAGAGAGTGAGATTACAGAAGAGGGATGAAATTAATACAGTCTGCTTGTCAGGAGGATCCCCCTTCCTCCCTGAAGCCTCTGCAAAAGCCACAATTTGTGATGACATTGAGCTGCCTTTTGGGGGGATCTTGTATTTCTTGGCTTCACAGGTTCCCAGATGCTTTTGTCTGGCATTAATATCTGTGATGACTGAGTCTCTTGCTCTAATAAGATATCATGGAGGTGGAAAAGAATTTCTGTCACTGCTGCAAGAAGTAAGCTTTATGTTCACATCCTGGAAACTCAGCTCTCCCTTCTCCTCCTGCAGCAATAGGGGAAGATTGAATATGTGCATGCAGGAGGCTGGATAGGTAGAGAGGAAGGGGGCCTGGAAGAAATGGGTGTACAGCTCCTGTTCCCACATGTGCCTGAGCCTCAAGGTGTTTATTATCACTGCTATCACTTAAAAGGCTTTTCAAAACATGTTTTCACCAGGGTTTTTTTTTCACTTCTCTCCATATTTTGTAATTTCTGCTAACTCCTTCCCTAGGGATAACAGCAGGGAATTTCTGCATAGGCAATCCTTTTGGAAAAAAGTAAAATATGGGCATGTTGGCAGCAATTTTGGTCACTGAGAGCCAAAGGTGCTGAAACAGAAGGAAGGAAAGAGGAGAACTAGTTTTCAGGCTCGGAAATGCTAGAAACATAATCAAAGGGTTTCCAGGCGCATAACCTAACTCTGTCTTTGTGTATGTGTTTTGTTATCCCAAACTGGAGAGGAAGATGAAACCAGTGTTTGCAATCTGGCCTTGCAGGTGCAGGCTGTAAGTTTCATCCCTGTGATCGCCACTTGCTTTTCATCCCCTCTTTCAGTCTTTATCCTCCCTTTCCCTGGTGATGACAAATGGGGGCACATAGAAATAGGGAAGAACAGAGTGAAGTGCTTCTCTCCAGCAGCCACTCGAACTTCGAGCAGAACACTAAAAGAAGCAGTACGAAAGAACAGAGGCTTTTTTTTCCCCCCACTTGCTCCTTGTTAAGCTTCACAGCTCAACAAGTGCCCTACTTTGACAGAGAAAAAGGAACGAAAATAACCACTCACTTCTCCAGCTCACTAATTAACCTTTTTTTACCCCTTTCTTTCCCTGTCTACATTTCCCTTTAGTGTTCTCTTTCCCTTTTCTGCCTTTTGTGAGACAAAATGGTGGAAGATGAGACAAAATGGCAGAGGGATAAACTGCCAGTAATTGGCAATCTTTCCAAGAATAGCATGTCCAGAGTATATGCAAAGGTGCTGCCTCTGTACTTAGATCATCCCCTTGACAGCAGGACAGGATAGATAAAATCAAACCAATGTTCAGAGATTTTCAGCTGCACTTCTCGAGTTTTGGCAAGCTTCTTTATTGTTTTTTTTTGGATTTTTTTCCAGTTGGGAAAGCGAAAGGACAGGGAATTTCAGAACATATGGTGATAGAATAATAAACTGATAAACAGACTCCTTGCAGGCTGTGTCCTTTGTTGAACCCAAAAAAAGAAATTAACAGGAATAGATTCATTATGAGAATGATAGATATAGGACATGGTTTCAGATAGCCAAAGAGCCACTGGAAGCGTCTTCAGCCTCCTTCTGTCAGAGCTGATGTACAATAGTAAAGTTCACTTATGACACATAAATCAAAACTCGGCATTGAGATTTGTCATTTTGCAGCCTGGTGTGTTCCCACTGACTCCTGTTGAGCTAAGCTTCTGGAGATCCAACAAATCATGGAAAAGACAGGTCAAAACTCAGTTTTACCACCAAAATATGTCTCTTATCTGCAGATATTTCTTTCAATTCTAAATATGAATCTATAAAGACGATAGCAAATACCAGAATCTCCTTGTTTACTGAGATATTCTGACCCTGCGGCCATCATCATAACCATGTTAATCTAAACTTTGGAAATATATTACGTGTTAAATTTAGCTAAGAACGAAATAATGAGCACTATCCCAGCAAGTATTTGGTTACCTCCTCATCTGTATACCATGAGGGGACACATGGAAGAAGATCTGTTGCTGAACAAGTTTCTTTCTTTTATTACACCAGTTGCCAGCACCCCTGAAGTTCGGAAAAATTAAAAAATGGGAAAAGTAATTAAAGCATGCTAGGCCTAATTACTTTCCTGCCTGTTTCAGCAGTGTTTTGTGGGAGAGAAATCATAGTACTTCAAACCCCCATGTCTGCATAGGAACTGCAATCCCCAAGCCTTCTGCTGAGTAGAAAGCTGGAATCATCTCTTGTCAACTGGACAGCCTCCTGCTTTCATCAAGAAACTTGACATTTTCCATAGCCAGCTCCACATGGAACTCCTTCCACAAGATACCATTGAGACCCAGGGATTTGAAGAGGAAAATAAAAATGAGTATTTATGTTCTCGACATATTGAGGATGTTGCGAGTTGCATGCTGGTTGCTGAAGGATGCTGAGAATATTTAAACTTAGAGGGTATATAGGCAGAAATAAATAAGATTGTTGGAAGGCAGAGGGTGGCTCATTCTTTAACAGTTCCTGTAACTACCTCTGGCTATTTTAGAGGTATAAAAGTTGATATAGAAAGGATCTGGAGCCATAATTAAGAAAACAAAGGAAAAAAAGATCTGACAAACTGTGGAAGAAAAGGGTAAATCCAAAAGGAAAGAAAAACAGTGGCAAAAACCCCAGAGAAAATGAGTGTAAAATGTCAATAAGGTAAATAACAGCAAACATGCAGTGTAGAAGAAATGCCTACTGGATTGGGGGGTTGGAGGTTTTTAGTTTGGTTTTGCTTGGTTTAGGGGTTTTTGTTGTTTCGGGTTTGTTTGGGTTTTTTTTCCCCTGAAACAAAAAGAGGTTTGAAGCCAAGAGAAGAAAAGAAAAAAAGTGATTGGAATAAGGGAAAATGAATGTTTCAGAAGTACTTTTTTCCCATTACTCAGTGCTTATCCGGCCACATCTGGAATAGTGCATCCAGCTGGGACCCTAACAAAAGAAGGCTGTTGACAAACTTCAGGGAGTCCAGCATAGGCCACCAAGGTGGTCAGGAGGTTGGAACACAAGATGTACAAGAAAAAGGCTGAGAGAGCTGCATTCGTTCAGCCTGGTTACTCAGCAGAGACTTCATTGCAGCCTTACAGCGCCTCTGAGCAAGTTATTAAGAAGATGGGAGCCAAGCAGAGGTGCATGATATGGAAGGATCCATCTGTATAAAAGGAAGAAGAAAATCTGGAATGAGATATGCAAGCCCAGATAAATGGTGGGACTTCCATCCTTTGGGATTTTGATGGCCCAACTTGGAGAAAGCCCTTAGCAATTTGGTCTGAATTCAGTGCTGACCCAGCTGTGAGCAGGAGGTTGGGCTGGAGACCCCCCAGAGTCCCTTCCAACCTACATGACCCTCCGATTCTATGATAATTTCAGCAAAGACATTTTAGATAGAGTAATTTGGGAGACGGAAGTGGTAAAAGTTGGAGAGAAAAGCTGTAGTTACTGAAACATAGGAGAATCTGAGCACAGGTCAAAATAGTTTAGCACTAAAATAGATGTTTGGAAAAGAAATAAAAGATTTTGAAGACTATAAAGGATGGAGAAGGATGTTGGACTAGTCAGAATTATAATCAGGGATTCTGTTCTTTCTGGAGTAAAGAATAAAGTGTTAGGTGAAAAGTGGGCAAGGTCATACCCATGTTTTCCTTTTGCTTCTACTTTTTAAATAACCATGGAGGGATAGAATCTCCACGAATTCTTTCCTGTGCCCCCCATTCTACCTTACCCAAATAATTTGGGTGCATATTTGGGTTTGAAACAAGTTAGCATACTTTGCACATGGATTTTAATGGGAATAGTTTACACAGATTAAATCTTTTTTGTTGTCATCCTTCCCATGGTAAAAAGCACACATACTACATTGATGAGTGGTGGTCTCTTGTGTCTTCAGGACTGCCATTAGTCTCTGTTATATGTGAAATAGGTAGCAAAAGAAGCCGCAAGATGTAGTTGAAATGTTTGGATGGGCTGCAACCAAAGTCTGGGCAATACTTGCTTAGCACAGGCTAGAGCTGCTAAAGGTGTTACCACAATACTACAAACATTGGTTTGATAACCGGCAACAGTTATAGTCCTCATTGCATTGGGGTCACATTCTGATTTCTTTATCAATCTCTGCACTTGACTCCATCAAGTCTCACTGCTCCACAGGGAACATTTGTAGATCAAGGTTCTGGATAAGTAAAACTTGCCTTTCCTGAAGGCAAAGAGAGATCCACCCACGCCAGTAAATGGTAGAGTGCTTGACGTTTAAAGAGAAAGTATGGCTCATACATATTACAAAATGGTAGCAGCTCTGCAAAACAAAATTGCTGTGATACTTCATTTTGCATCACCTAGTCTGTGTGTTCAATGGGTTAATGAAGTCCTGGAGTTTCATTCCTTGAGACAAAAACTCAATCACTAAATTTGATGCCGTGCTGTCTGCTTTGCAAGGCTTTCTACTACAGTTACTTTGCTGTACAACTAAGAAATGAAATCAGGAACAGATGATTTCTGTTCAGATCAAGAAAAGATGGTACTTCCCACTCTCTGCTGGACCTCCTCAGACCACTCCATGCATCCTGCTTCATCTTAGCCCTTCTTTCGTCTGCCATTGGTTAGTTACAATGAATGTATTGATAAGATTATGCTCACACAGAGAGCTGGTGAACCTTTAAGGGGACCCATTGACTGGCTTGAATAAAACATCCATAAATGCATATTCCTGAGTTCTCTGCAGCCGATTTGATCTTTTCAAGATCCACAATGCCCTGAAAACTATTTTGAGGCGTATTCCTGGTTGAAGAATCGTGGTGTCATACTTGTAAGCATAATATGTAATGATGAATTGTAATTCTAATGATAAAGAACTAATCACCTTCCCCAATACTTCTTTATTTTGTATAGCCACAGAAGCTCAAGTATTCTTCCCAAGAAAATAAAGGCACCTCCTGTACATGCTAAAGAAAATCCCACACATTTACTGACAAGCTCCCAATAATGTGTTGATTATGAGCAAACAGGAGCACAGGGAACTATGGAGGGACATCCACAGCCCTATTACCAGTCTGTAAGTCTTTCTCTAATTTGCATTGCTGAGATGAAGAGTCTAGTCTAAGTGATGTGCTTTCCGCTGTATTTAAGTCCATACTGCCAAGTCATGATAGAAGTAGCTGCCACTGTGTACGCAGGGGCAAGGGATCAGAGGCTGAAGATAGCAGTAAATATTTGTACAATTGAGTAGCCTCACACTGCTTTGAAAGGAGATGCCCTAAGAGCTTGCCACACTAAGACATAGATCCACCATATTTCTGATGCCTTTAAATTCAACATCTCTCTACGAGGTAGGACCTAGAGGCCATCTGCATTTTTGGAGACTTTCCCATGTCAGTTATTTCTAGGGATGCAAAGAACCTGGAAAGGAACACAGAGCCTTTAGTGCAGTGCAGAAAACCTTTTCCTGGGATTGCCTCCGCTTACACTTTATAGTAGGTAGTTATTATAGAGATTTAGTTACTCTATAGGCTCCAAATCTTACCCAGATGTGGACAGTGCTGACAGTTTGCCAGAAGCCAGATAGTGACAGAAAAATCAGGACAGGGTATTCTGTGCTCCTAAAACATACAGGGGTGATTTGCTGGAGACACTCCATTTCAGTACCCCATCTGAGAGCCACCTAATCTTTAACTCGTGAAGTTGAATAAAGTAGAAATGTTGCCTCCTGGGGTACATAGTCTACATGATTTACTCAAACACCACTGAAAACTCCAGGGCCCAAAATGTCTCATGACGGGCTGGATAGTGCATGCAGCCACAACTGCGGCTCTGTTCCACACCTTACAGCAGCAAACATTTGCTGTTCCAGAATGAAAACCAGCCACAGTTAAAAAAGAAAAACCTCACAAGCAAAGGACACGGGGAATTAAAATTAACTCAGCAGCTTCATTTGGCATGTGAGATTCCAAGGGATCAAGAGGAATTATATGAGAAAAATGCACAGGAGACATAGTGTGGATTGCCGTTCATTATCAAATTAGCACCTTTTATATCATGTTTCAATCTCCTCTCAGGCTTTGCCTTGTAATACATGTGATTAGAAGTGAATTAATGATAGCAATAATGTGCCAGAGAGTCCATTTTTAGTGACTACTTAAAAACAAAAATGGAAAAGGCACTTTTACAATCTTTTTAAAGAATACTTCAGTAAGTGGAGGGAGGTATACTAGAGACACAAAACTCCATGCCCATGCAAACACAGTGCAAGCACACAATTTCCACGCCTCTGCCTTTAATTGCATCTGAAAGTCATTGTTCCCCAAACAAAAGAAGCTGGGGGGTGAGAGTTTCATATTCCATTGTGTCTTTATCAACTTCCATCACTCAACATGAAAGAGGCACCTAAGTCAGTGGTGTCAAAAGATTTGCTAGTCTCTTACTGGTCTAGCTGTTAAGGTATTCTTTTTCCCAACTAATTTCAGCCATTCAATATTCCTCTGCCTCACAATATGATGCATTCACATGGTGCTTTTTCTCTGATGACCTTAAGTTCTTTAAGCAGTTTCTTTTCCATCACTGTGTTGCAGAGGAGATGCTCTGCAGAAGACACACAGTCAGACAAGTTGGTTGCTCGAAGTCTGAAGTCAACAGCTGAGCCAGTAACTACTATTCTATTATTATTATTATTATTATTATTATTATTGATATTGGAAGGTATAACTGCGTGCATTTTATTTCTATCCTCTGTTGTGCAGAAACACAAGATAAATGCACGGCATAACATTTGAAAGAACTATCCTCATCCCTAAGAAAGGACATTCTGGGCTGTTTTTCTGTTTTACCAAAATGAGTTAGACAAAAAGCCTTCTAGAAGGTAGACTAGCAAGGAAAAGCAATACTTATCACCTCATTGCTGTTGTTTGAAATGTATTGGGGACTATAGGGAATAGTGCTTCTTCCTATAAATGAGAAAACAGAAGATATCAGACAGAACAAAGTTATGTATGAATAAATCATACATGCATGTGTGATTTGATTTCCACCATGGCTTCAGTTGAAGGAAAATATTCATTTTCCTCTTTTCAAGTTCTTTCTTCAGCCCTCATTTTTTTTTAAGATATAAAGAGAAATAAGTTTATGATGTCCTCACCACACATGTGGATACTGAGGTTAGAAAGGAAGGTGACAAAACGAGCTACACTGCTACCCTTAAACAGGTGTTTCAAAGTTTAGTAGATCTCTGGATTTAGCAGAGCTTGGTGATGAATGGAATAATCAGGATTTATGATAAACACAAAATGCACACAAAACAGTCCCAGTTAAATCCCATCTGTTCCCTTCAGCCATCAGATGACACATTTTGCTTTCAAGCAGGCTGGTGGCACTGCCCAGTATTGCCCCTCTGCCCCAGTACCTCCCCCTTGTCTTTCAGCATCATTCCCCATGGGAAATCTAAGCAGAGAGTAAAAAGAGCTAATCAGGAGCAAGAGGCAGGGGACATCAGATATTCTGTGATGTGCCCCAATACGGATTACCTTCCTTCCTTTGTTTCACAGAAATAGGCATTATAACTGTTAATGAATAAGCCAACTGATAGACCAACCTTTTTTGCTTTTGGTTCCCTTATTTGCTTTTTGATTGAAAACTTCTAGGATATTGCTGTGGAGCACGAATACATGACACTGCTAGGATTATCCCTGGACTTTCTAGGAAAGGTCAGGCAGAAAGAGAGGTGCCTGACAGGCAAATTGGACCTTTGAAACATCTAATTAAGGATACTACGTTTGCATACTGATTTCAAGGTTGACTAGCTTTACCCATTGACTCAGTATGGACCATATGTAAGCAGCAGCAGGATATTAATCACAATGAGAGTGTGTTCTCCCCCTCTGTAGACTTGTTGTACTTGCCCTTTTTCCTAAAATATCTTCTATTCAGAGAGTTGAAGCATTATCATTAGAACCTATTAAACAGAAACAATGCTTTTCAATTGCTCTTTTGCAGTGTGAAGACAACATACATTCCGAAAGTAAAGAGCCATACAGGATTAAAGATGGGTTTGTACTGGTTTTTCTCCCTGCTTAGCACAGCACTTACTGTCTTTTAGATAAGCATCTCTTCTATCATCCCCAGAAATAAACTGAAGGTGCTTTTCATTTGGCCCTTCTCACTTTCCAGGCTTATCGTTGATTGAACTAATGTTCTCCTCCCCAATCCTCGTTTTAAAGAGTTGGAATGTCATATAAAAACTGAGAAACATTCTGGTTTGAACAAAAATCCTCCTCTCTCTATCGCTGTGAACATTCACAAACAGGAAAAAAATAACTTTCTCCCTTTGCTTTTTCTTTTCCAAGATTCACTGCTTATTCTTTAATCACACATACAGTGAACACAATTGTCAATTCCAGACCAGAGAGAACAGCTTAACACAGATTTTTTCTACATGATAGTGCTTGCATTTCCTGAAGTCTCCTAAGTGCAAATCTATTAAATTTGCCATTTTAAACACTATTCTTCATATGTGCAAATAGAAAAAGAAAGTACGCACATACTAAATGAAAGTGCATCCATACTAAATGTGCAAATGCAAACCAGATGATTGCTACCATAAGCATGACATGCACATAAATAAAATTGCATCTTGAAAATACATTTAAAAATAAAGTAACAACTAAAAAGCATTTCCATTTAAAAAGGAACTGAGGCAAGAATAGACATAAGGAAACAATGATATTGCACTGAAACCTGCTCTAACACTGCTCTGAATCCCAAATACTTTGCTGCTTTATGGGATCACCCCCATATGTAGAAATGAAAGAGAAAAAAAATCTCTTTACTTGTTCATTTCCCTTCCTAAGCGTCTTCCCCAGAGCTGTGAAAAAGGGAGGCGAGGAGGCAATATGTAACAAACTACAGTTCTGCTTTCCACACATGCCTTGCCAGAACGTGGTGCTGGGTCCATAAACAATTCTGTGTTCAAGCACTTAACTAACAAAACCACAGTGATGGGTGTGCATTCACTCCTGGCTCTACAGGCTTTCATGTGCTGGGAGTGGGGGTGGAGGAAGCTATCTCAGGATACCACACCACTGGTACCCACTCTGGCATCATTTCCACTGAAAAATTGCTTTGCCTTCTAGAGAAAGAAAGGCCAAAGATTTTGGCCCCTTCCCAGTGGGACAAGTTGAGTCTTGGAGCTTCTTCATTCTTGTTTAGGTCTCCAGATCTGAGGCGCACATGAAAGTTTGCCAAAGGAACAGACCAAGAGGAACTGAAACTTGTCTCCCAAAACATCCTGGTTTTTAGCCTTCTTCTATACAGACAAGAAGCACAATAAAAAAGACAAAGACTTTCCAGGCATTACAGAGATGGTGGCTCATACTTATCAGTCTGTTCCTTATTGCCTGTGCACCTCAGCAGCTCTGCCTCATGTGTGTAGGGTCTGATGATTCTTGTCTTTTTTGCACAAATTCTATTGTACAAATGTAATGAGGTTCCCCAGGCAGCTCATTTTAAGGAATTACTGCATTTTTCAAGCAGTTAGTCACTTGGTCTTCAAGGTCTAACGTTGTGCTTTGTGACACACCATGCAAAGCCTCTCAGTAAAAGCTGGAAATAGTGCCATGTTCTAGCACTTGCATGATGGGGAATGGAGCCTTTGAAGTTCCTCTGCCAATCAGCTTTCATAGAAATGCAATCTTCAGTCCCTTCCCACCAGTTTTGGATCCCCGTCATTCTTTTCAGCCATTTTTATGTCACCCCTTTCCTGTGTGCTAAGCATTTTCCCCACTGTCTCCAGAAACCTGCCTCTTTCTCCTTTCACTCACCATCTTACCACTTCTACCCCAGCTTATGCTGCTAATAAGGAAACAATATTCCCAAGTTGGAGACCTCCCAGTTTATTCTCCATTTATGGAGACACCTCTCTTACCCTCTTTTCTTTGGTCCTGTTGCCTGTCTTTCTGTATCTGCTCTTTTTCCTTTCCCCAATACATATGTTTTAGTTGACCCCTCTAATTCCCGCCCTTTCAAAACCCTTCCAGAATTCATGCTGGGAATCTGGTAAGTACTTCTTTATCGCCAAGCCTGCAGACAAAGTGGAAGTGGCCTGAATGAACAGACACGGGGCAAGTCCTTGATGGCAAACCATGAGACAGCTGCATGACTCAAAAAGAAAAATCAGTGGGGATGCTTTCTAATGAGATGAGATATATTTTATCCTGGTATAAAAATATATCCTTATAATTTCTTTAAGAAGATAGCCGAGGATCTGCCACTCCAGGATCTATCTGTCCCTGAGAAAAAAATGCTGAATATAACTAAAAAATTCACCATCATCCCACAGATTTTCAAAACGCCCTGGTTTGCATTTTGCATCTTTAATGTAGATGTAAAGAGGACTAAATTCTGTATACTTTAGTACCAGGGAATTAAACACTCAATTCAGAGTTTTATCTTCTTCTTTCTTTCTTCTTTTATTTTTCCCCCTAAAGATTATATGCAGCACTTAAACCTTCTTGTGAGATAATCAGACTTTTTGGTATTATTATTATTTATGTTTAACTCTTATCTGAAATTAGGAAGCAAACAGGAGCTGCTCTGCTGGCTCAGCAAGCTGAGGGGCTGCTGTATAGATTGGTTTGCACTCCAGGGACTGGAGTCTGATCTCCTTCCCACATAACCTATTTGGGTAGAAAAATCACAACCACTATAATGAGTAGCATCTTTATCTCCATGTGTCAGCTCAGAGGGTGCTCTTCTGGGAGAAAATTAAATGTGACCTTCTACTGTTGATGTGACACAAACCCACATATATCGCACAAGCTTCTGGATCAATGGCTGTTGCTTGCAGCTCTCTGATGTGCAGTGCTCCTTAAGGAGGATACAAGCCCCAGCACTTTTCTTTGCATATCCAACATTGTATTGGAGAGATTTTTGGAAGTGAGCAGAATATGACAAACATTTTGGGATATATTCTGCTCAGCACAAACTGGGTGAAACTCTGCTAACTTCAGTGTTGCCTTTGGGCTTAAGATGCGATGATGACAGCAGCATTCAGTTCCCATTTCCTATGGTAATAAAGCTGTTTGGTAACTTTACAACATCATGTGCTCCTCTGATCCTGGAACTACCATACAATTAAAGTTCATAGATATCCCAGCAACCACACTGTTCAAGATAACAGTATTCATTATGTGGTATATATCAGATAATTCTTCTGAAGTCAACAAAAGTTTGAAGAAGCATGAAAGAGACCATGAACCAAATCATTGGAGATCCAGACCCCACCTCTGCCTCTGTTCCTTCTCTTCTCATTTCATCTCCGGGTTTGTTTACTGGTTTTGGCTGGGATAAAGCCAATTTTCTTCATAATAGTTTGTTTCAGACTTGTGACCAAAACAGTGTTGATAAACAGTGTTTACTTCCTGCTGAGCAGCGCTTGCACAGCGCCAAGGCCTCTTCTGCTCCTCATACCACCTCACCAGCGAGTGGGCTGGGGATGCACAAGGAGTCAGGACAGCCGACCCCAGCTGACCCAAAGGATATTCCATGTACTGTATGATGTCATGCTCAGTATATGGAGCTAGGGGAAGAAGGAGGAAGGGAGGATGTTGGGAGTGATGGTATTTGTCTTCCGAAGTCACCATTACATGTGATGGGCTCTCCTGGGGATGGCTGAACACCTGCCTGACCATAGGAAGTGATGAATGAACCCCTTGTTTTGCTTTGCTGGCATGCACAACTTTTGCTTTACCTGCTAAACTGTCTTTGTTTCAACCAATGGGATTTCTCACTTTTACCCTTCCAGTTCTCTCCCCCATCCCATTCATGGAGGGATAAAGCGAATAGCTGTGGGGGGTTAGCTGTGCACTGGGGTTAAGCCACAACAACTTGATAGATAGAATTATTTTTCCTGTGTAAGAAGGTCCTACAGACCTACCATACATTATAAACCTTTTCTTTGTAACCTTAACCCTTATGGTCATTATAGTACAAACACTGAACTAACCTAATGACTCCCTATAACCGAAGGTGAATACCAGGTCCGCTATATGGCCTTCTGCCTGCATAAGGCAGAGCAACTCTGTGAAGAAATGGTGGCACAGTTCTGTTTCTCACAAATCTGCCCACAGAGAGGGGACAGAGACAGTAGAGAACAGTGATGGTCAGTGACTTGATAGCAAGTGCTCAATAAAACACTTTTCCATCATCTTTAAGAGAGGAAAAGAGCACCTCTTACTCTGAAGCCTGTTTCTCATTTGCTATAGCAGACTTATAACTGCATGAGAGACTATATTGTATTGTTTATCATGGATGGGTCTGTATGGATCAGAACTAAATTTCCAGGGTACAGGAATTCACT
Source organism: Myiopsitta monachus (assembly GCA_017639245.1). Classification (NCBI taxonomy): domain Eukaryota; kingdom Metazoa; phylum Chordata; class Aves; order Psittaciformes; family Psittacidae; genus Myiopsitta; species Myiopsitta monachus. The sequence continues at coordinate 93,904,731 of CM029919.1, read as the reverse complement.
GCTTGGTAATACTACTGATAGTGAACATATAATTCCTGTGATGTCAGAGGAGTCATACTAGCCTACAGCTGGACTAATGGGAATGAAAACCCATCCCATGGGTAAAGATAAAAAGATATATAGTATTAAATAAAAATAGTCAGAATAACTACTTCAGCCTTGGGCAATATGTTGGGTAATAGCCTTTGCTATTAGTTTTACTGATGAGAAATTTTACTCAAGGAGGAGAGGCTAAATTTCATGTGGAAGAATCAATTCTTGGGACAAAGGAAAATGACAAAGATAAAGGCAATGACAAATATGGCTGAAGGTATCACAGAGAAACAATTGCTTTTCACATTAACCATCCCCTTTTTAAATTGCCAGTGGCATTCTGTTACAGAAAAATAGGGTGTTTCTAAAATCAATGTATGAGGCATTTGGGGTCCAAATTTGTGAGTGTCCCTTAGAAAGGGAGGAAACTCATATCATTCTTCATTAATTCTTCACTTCCTTAAGTGCTTTGGGAATTATCTGTTAAAACAAGAATGCAGTGAAGGAAAACTAAAAGAATGTGTCTAAGTACATAAAGTTGGCCCCGTATCAGCACTGCCTGGAGTGTGATAAGGAAAGCTTTGCGCAAGGAGCAGGTATTTTATGATGTCACAATTACTGGTTTGATAATCAATTGTCAGGGGTTTCAAGCTGCAATGAATGCTACTGCTTGCCAACCCAAACACTAAGAAATAAGGCCTTGAAGCCTGCTGCATCCATGAGTTACTATTACTTGTATCTCGTGAAGCTCATGAACCAACGATCTGCTAAATGTTGCAGAGCCCAACAGTTTTCTGGAAGTGAATAAATAATGTGGTCTCATAACACTGAGTTTGCAGCTGCCACCTCAGCTCCCCAAAAGCCCATCCATTCCCATAAAGCCAAAGCCCTTGTCCCACTCTCTCCCTGCAGGAAAATGAAACTTTGCCTATCTCAGCCCTAATTGGGAGGACTGAAATGGGAACAGATGGAAATACAAATTGGGCAGGACTGGCGCTAGGAGCAGATCAGAGGCTCAGCTTCCATTTCAGTAACAGTAAAGAGAGGAGCTAACACGGCTTTCCTTTGTCCGTACTTCTTCCTTTGCTTGGGCATATGGATTTGTTGTCTTATTCTTCTTAAAACAAAAGATAACTCTGCATAATGTGAAGGCAGTGCCAAGTCAGAAAACTGAGAGAGCACTTGAGGCTGAAAGAAACAAATCTGGTGCATAATGGGACCCAACTGTTTGCACTGAGATTTCTCCAGATTAGCAATGGATCACAAGATTCAGATTAAATAAATACTATGTGTTCATATCTGTGCTTTCTTCAGTCTGAAACACTCAAAACCAGAAAAGAACCATCTTTTATTTCCAGAGGTGGCCATTTTTAGCAGACTTATTTCACTTTTGTATCTATTCATAAATTTCAGTTCAACCTAGATACAGTAGCAGGCACATTAATCTCTGCTGCTTTGCATTCTCTATCTCTTGTCACATATGGAGTACATAGGGAAGTAATGTGGTATCAAATTATAAGAGATTTGTACTCATTTTGTACAGATGCAGATTAATACAAAACACAAAAAATGGCAAACACCGCAGATGATTCTAAGAAAACTTCATTTTTTACATGTTCAATTTCATTAGACTCATATTTAGGGCATGTGAGTACCTGTGATTGAGTTCTTGATAAGCAAAAATAAACCCCCAAAACTGCAATGGTTCTGGCAACCAAAGCTCCGCTCAGGAAATGTGGTTGTCACTGTATCTAAATTGTGCACAGGATAAAGAAGAACCCCTCTAACCACATGGGAGATTGTAAGAATGAGGCGCTGAATAACAAAATACATGTATGTTATATATTCAGAAGTTATGCAGTTAAGAGGGACCACTAGCCAGACCTTTCATGTAATACACAATGGAGTGTGTAGCTGAGTTAATTCCAGCTTGAGCAAAAGCATATACCAAAACACAACAAAGCACAACATATTCCATGTCTAGGGAATCATTCTATTCCTCAAGTTGTTTCCTTCGCAGTAAATAATACTTAGCTTGCCTATTTTGCCCAGCTTCAGGTTCCTGACATCTTTTGTTGCATATATGCAGAAGAGCCCTCTCCCAGCGAATTTCTGTTGGCTCTGCAAGTAGTCAAAATGATTACATCGGTCCTTAACTTGCACTGTGAGGAGCTAAACAATTGGAGTTTCCCCTGTTGTTCACTGTGTGATCTGTTACCAAGCATTTAATCATTCTCTTATCTGCTCTCTGAATTTCCTCTAGCTTATCAACATCCTTTCTCTATCGCTGGTTCCAAACTAAAGTAGTATCTCAACAGCAGTTAGCCCATGCCAAATACTGAGGTGGGTTCACCGTGCCTACATGAGACTCCCCTGTTCATGTACACAAGTAACAGTTCCCATTATACTGAAAGGTCTTTTTTACCTAATTATCCGTCGTGCCAGACAAGTGTTTTGCAGTCTCTGAGTGCCTGGATAGGGTATCCCCAATGACAGGCAAGCCTTACTTTTTCTTTTCTTTGATATATGAGTTTATGTTTCGCTACATTAAAGAAGAGATTGCTTTCCTGTACGTAGCTTACCAAGATACTTAGATCTCTGTCAGTATCTCTCACTCTTTCATTACCAACTCCCCCAACTTTTAGCTCACCTGCAAACTATTGGTAATGGCAGCATTTTTTATCCCGGGTCACTGAAAAACATGGGCAGCAATGTAAATCATAATCCTGTAAGAAGTTAGCTGGAAAGACACATAAGGAAGTAAAAATACCCGTAATAACTTATGGAGAGAGACTTCACACTGTACTGGAACAATTCCATTTATGAATAAAACTTTAGTCAGAAGTAGCCTTTCTTAGACAGATAGGGATTGGATGTTGCTGCATTCAATATACTTTATGAAGGATAAACCCCATATTGAATTAATGTGTTAGGGTTATTAAGAGTCAGCTGACAACTGCAGATAACTAAAGACAAGTAACAGGAATACTGAAACCATTACACACTTACTCATCTCACAGAGGGGTCTTTAACCTCCTAGCTTTCTTCTTATGCAGTTTGATTACTAAAACAGTTTTCCCATCACCATAAATCCTTGGCAATACTGGATGCTGTGGCAACTCTGAAACTACACCCTTTCCTGTAAAACATTTTTGTGGACTCTTTTTTTTTTCTTGGTTGAAATATACTCAATGTCCTCCTGCAAAATACTACTTGGCAGTGCCTCTGTCTCTGTCATTCAGTCACTGTTTCTCAAGTGGGAAATAATATGCCTTGGAGTTATTAACAATCATAAGGAACTTTTTCAGAGAGTAGTTGGGGTGTGAAGAATATATACCAAGGACATCCATGCCATTCTTATGCCTTCCTACCTAGATGTTATCTATCTTATCAGTTATAAAGTATTTCTCATTAGGACCATCCGGATACAGAGCCAATAACAAGAAATGACAGGCAGCTACTGGCATTCCAGAGACTTTGAAAACCTAGAATTTGACAGGGGTCTCCTTACAAAGCGTGTCTCTGCTTTATTTTACAGACAAGAAAAAACTACAGTGCGTGGTCCCACCTGCCTGTCCTACATTAATGTTGAGAATATAAACTGACCTGAATTGCTGGCAAGAACCTAATTAGCATGGCTGCAGTGTGAGCAGTGCTTCCAACATAATAATTTATTAGCTAGAAATCCCTGGACCTTGGCCAATGCAAGCTTCCAGCCAAGGAGACCTGAAGAAGAAAGGAACTTAACCCACAGGATGTTCTGACTCTTAGCACAACGAGTTTTGACAAGGAACCTTCCTTCACCCTGTTCCCTGTTAAGTTAAATAGGAGGAGGAGAAAAGGGATTTGATACCTGCAGGGCTGCAGTGGTTATTTTGATTTCTATTAGTAAGCAGCTCCCTGGTGACCCCATCAAGAACTCCTGCTCTGTCCTTTATCAAAGACAAAAGTGGCATCTGCTTTGGATAGGTTCCCTAAATTTTGGCATGTTTGCCTCGGGGGTTTTCTAATTTGTCTTCATCATATCACCCAGCGCAGCTCGTAAGAAAAGATGGAGGTTTCCTGTGTTAACGTTTTCTAAACATATTTCCCTAGTCTTTCCTCTTCTCTGGATGGTTCCCTGAAAGGATGTCTAAACTAACAGTAATAGTTATGAGCAAGGTTTGAAAATATACAGGCTTTATCAACTTATTTGAGGATCATCCCATCCCTATGCTCGCCTCTGTTTCAGTTCAAAGAGATGCTCTTCTTTTCACATGGATGAATCTGAGTCATCCTGCATGGCCCTTTTAAGTGTTATGTGATTTGTGTGGTTTTAGTACATCAGTTGCGCCAACCAATCTGAAGTTAAAACTTTTAGACTTGGGGAGTCTTTCTCCACCTCACTGAACCTACTTCTCCCAAAACCCTCACTCAGAAAGGCAGAAAGCAAAGAGATTCCTCACCAAACAGTTAAGATAACTCTATGTTTTGATATTGTTCTTCACATAGTCCTTTTGTAAAACCAATGAGGAAGAATTGAGGCAACAAAGGGACTTGCTTTTATCTAGAAACTAAGGTATTTTCTCTATCTGCACTCTAATTAGCCTGCTTCATTTGGCATTTTCTGTCTCCATCCCAGTTTTCATGTGTAGAAAACATCCAAGTCATTGCTGATAAAACAAGCTGGAAAGTTAACTGTATTGTTGCTATCTATCAGCATATAAGGAGACTATATCTAAACTGATTTTATGTCATGGATACATAACACTTTGCTAATGTTAGATCTGAGCTAGTTTTGAAACATTATTTCTCTTTTAAGATGATACCTGAGATGAGAGAATGGAAAATTCAATGAGCAAGGCCAGTAACATAAGGCGATTTTGTACGCAGGTCTCTTCTACCTTTTTTTACACATTTACTGCCCTTTTTCCCAACAATGTCATTTTTTCCCTTTCCTAAGAGACAAAATTATAGAATCATAAAATAATACAATAGTTTGGGTTGGAAAGGACCTTAAGATCACACAGTTCCAACCCCTGCCACGGGCAGGGACACCTTCCACTGCAGCAGCTCCAAGCCCCTGTGTCCAATCTGTCCTTGAACGCTGCCAGGGATGAGGCAGCCACAGCTTCTCTGGGCACCCTGTGCCAGCGCCTCAGTACCCTCATAGTAAAGAATTTCTTCCTCTTATCTGTCTAAAACTTTTCCCTTTTAGTTTAAAACCATTGCCTCTTGTTCTATTGCTACAGGCCCTATTAAAAAGTCTATCTCAATCTTTCTTATAAGCCCACATTTTTAAGCATTGAAAAGCCACCATAAGGTTTCCCTGGAGGGAGCTTCTCCAGGCTGAACAATCCCAACCCTGAAATTATCACTCTCTAATGCACATGGGATCCACAGAAAGAAAATATACAAGTATTGTCAGAACGTCCCAGGACTCAGCTCTTTTGGTGAAATATAGAATTCAGCTAATTTTCAAATCTGACATTTGGAACAATGCACTAAACACAGCACATGATAGAAATGCTGGATCCTGCAAGCTCTTAACAGATAAATGGCTAACCATTTCCAAGTGGAAGTAACAAATCTCTATCTCGTAGAGAACATTGGATTTGTAATTGAGAAGATCTGGCAAATTCAGACAGGATTTTGTGCACGTGCTTGAAGAAACTGACACTTTTACAATCTGGCCTGCAATCGTCTTCAAGGATAGCATTGAAAGGATCAAAGTAAACATATGTAGGAACCTAATAAAACTAAATGCCCAAAAGACAGGTCAACCAGCGTTCTACTTCCCAGTCTGACTGCAAATGTGATTCCCATTCAACAATTTTGCATCAAGAATGATGGGCTGAATCTCTGTACTGCCCGGACACTGCAGTGATTTATTAAAGGAAGGGAGAATGAGAGACAGAGTTGCCAGGACACCAAAATGATTTGGCAAAGAGGAAACAGCTAAGAAGTTATTAGAAAACTTTTTCTATGGGCAGATAAATTAAGATGAAAATACAAGTGGCTTCTCCTGGGTCGGAAAACAGAGCTGCAAACAGATCCCCTCCTTTAATCTGCTTACTAAGGTTGAACTGTCACTTGAATGGCCACATACAATGGTACGCAGTTTAATCAGCACATTCAGAACTTTATCTTTCAAATTTCAGTTACACCTGATGCTGAAGCATAAGGAACTGGAAAAGGAGGGTTGGTAATCATGTCCTTTAATGATGCAGCAAGGAAGGGGTGTCTACAACAACCAAGGAACAGTGACAGAAAAGGGATTAGCTAACTTGCCCTGTGGGACACAATCTGCAGGTTGGGGGTTGTTCGGTGCCCTCCCAAGCTGTCTAGCACATATGCTGTAAAAACAAGTGTCAGCTAATGGAGCGTGCCCTTATGCTCAAGGAGAGAGCAAAGTGCACCGTGCTGCTTGTCCCTGTAGAATCAGGCTCTGTACAGTCAGAGACCAACTGCTCCAGACAGGCTGTGCTGAGTGTCCATCAGGTGTTAACTTTCAGTATCAATCTGTCATTGCTCCTTCATTTTCCCTCAAAGGTGGTCCTTCTGGTTGAGGGTTATTATCCCAAAATAAAACTTTCTCGGGTGTTCTCACTTATTAAAGGTTAATGTCTATTCTCCGCTTGTTTAGGCAGAATCAAAGTTGATCACAATCAAATTTCTCATTTATATGATAGGCGGAAGAATGGTAAACATGGAAGGAATGAACCAACTTGATAACAGATATCTTACAAAGCATACCTCCAAGAAATTAGCCTGAAATCTACACCATAGGCATAGGGTTAAAATCAGAGATGAATTACATTAAGCTTCCCTTGTTTGTCGTCCCAGATGCGAAAATCATAAAATCATGGAATCACAGAATGGTTTGGGTTGGAAAGGACCTTAAGATCATCCAGTTCCAACCCCCTGCCATGGGCAGGGAGACCTCACACTAGACCATGCCACCCAAGGCTCCGTCCAACTGCCTTGAACACTCCCAGGGATGGGGCATTCACTACTTCTTTTGGCAACCTGTGCCAGGGCCTCCTCAACTTCACAGTAAAGAACTTCTTTCTTGTGCCTAACCTGAACTTTCCCTGTTTCAGTTTTAACCCACTTCACCTTCTCCTATCACTGCAATCTTTCAGTGAGTAACTTCTTAGTGAGACAGGAATTACGGGACCTGGTCAAACTCCACCATGCAAAGAAGTCTAACAAGCAAAAAAAGACCATTTGTGGCAATATTCCTGAAGTTCCAGGATGACACCCATGAAACCCCACAGGTGGAATGATCTAACAGAAATGACAAACTGCTTTGAAAATGAAAAGCCCCACGTCGCACCAACCATGGCTAGAAAACAGGAACCAAAATGCTTCACCTCCTCCTGCTCTGACAGAGAAGTGGTTAATTGCCATATTTGGTGAAAAACGTATTTAAAAGCATAAAATTGGAGGTTTAATTATATTTGGTATGTGCTTCTGGCAGAGCTTCATGAAATGATCAACAATTATCTTTCTCATCCATCAAGTGCTCAGGGATCACACAAGGACAGGGAATTGGAATATGAAGTCTGTTGTGCCAAAAACACAAAATGTGTTGTTTCTCTTGTAGCTTTCTTCATTTTTTCCCCCATATTTTCCATGCACATCATTCAGATTAAACTATTTCTTTTCAGCATAGCTACTTTCCCACTTATCTGGAAGCAATCAACTCCACAAAACCTTTTCAACGTCAGACTTGCTACAGGAAGGCGCAAGTTTGTCAGGACACAGTGGAGTTTCACTGTAAACCAAGACCAAATTAACGCGTTCCCATTTAACTTCAGCACTTGATTAACCCAAAATGAATAAAAGAATACTGCTCATTGACATGCAAACCCATCTTTGTTATATTGTTACTCATAAAACTTCATGTGCAATGGCACAACTGTGCCAGAACGTTCAGACAACAAAAACCAGCTTAATTTCCGAGATTTACACATGTTCCTGAAAGACTGAGATATTTCATGCCTACAACCAAACTTTAATTAGAGCTAAAATTACAATACAATGCATCCCATCAAAGTAGGCATGCTATTTATACTGCTATATTTAACTCTTTGGTTGCCAGGTGCTCTGTATATAGAGATCACTAACATCCTATTTAGCTAAGAAATTCATCGCTGGGTGCTTAAAACACAGCTGGAGGGAGAAGCACAATATGCCATGCTGCAAATGCCATCGGAGAGATGTGTAGCTCATGAACAGTGTTTTCATGAATACAACTTGCACACTTATCTATTTACGTTCTGATTATTTCTCTTTGAGCTACTCAGCCTGTTTGTGAAAGACAAACAGTAGAAAGGCTGTTGCTGCAAACATGTGGATGCATTTAATGGGGACAAACATTACTTCAGGGAAGGGTTGGGATTTCTGTGGGACTCTACACAAGCCTAAGTATTTGGTACTTATACAGAAGGCCTAGCAGAGCAGTTATTTGCTGATTATTATGGGGAGATGTTTGGAGTCTTAGATTGAGGTCTGAGAGTTATTTAAATTCACCACATAACACGCACAGTTTTAGTTAACAACAGGGAAGCACACCAGTTACAGCCTGACCATCACAGATGAAGCACAACTGTCCCTACTATCACCATCCAAAACTGGACTTCCGAGAAGAGGGGCAATGTAATGGAAATGCTCCCTACCACTGCGCATTGAGTAGTCTCAACCAGCACAGAGAGAAAGTCAGTGCTTGCCAGCCACTTGGGAATCATCCTTGTCCAGGTTTTATTAAAGACTCTCCTCAGATAGATGAAGCAGGTGACTTCTGTGCTTGAAGTCAGTCTGCCACCAATGACCCTCTTCCAAAGCTATTCACTCAGGTCCTTTATATTTAGCTGGAATAAATCTGTACACAAAGGCATGGCAAAGAATGTTGCATGCAATGTAGAGGTGATACAGAGCACTATAACGTGGAACGTATAGCAAATATTTTGACCTGAGGAGCCAGCTTTCACTAGCCATGTCAGATATGTTATTACCGCTGCTTAGGTTTAAGGATCTCAAGATTATGTCAGTTGGTACCACTCAGATAATAATGATGGGATGCTTTGAAAACAAACCTTTATCTTCTATTTTTAAAGACAGAATAATCCAATGGTGATTCCAAAAAGTAAAAATTAGATGATCTGACTGTCCCAAAGCACTATTTTCAAAGGTCAGATGCATTGCTCATGGAAAGATGGAATAATAGCGAGGAGAAAACTGTGAAATATCCAGTATCTCCAATGGAAAAACAAATATCAGTTTACAGACAACAGAGGCACGCGGCATGGCCCCAATCTATAGGTTTCCTTTCAAAACTGGATGTCTACTTGCAGACATCAATTAAAAGCCCACGCATTAATTACAAAAGGAAAAAGATAAGAGTTCAATTCATTTGCTTCTATTGCTCCAGGTATTTCACGGCTGTCAGTCGGAAATTCTGAAAGAGGCCCTCATTGAAGATACCCCTACAAACAGGATAATTTGGGATTTAGGGAAAAAAAAAAAGAGGAAAAAGAAAAGGTATATTTCCCCCACATATGGTTCTAACAGATGTGGTTTTAAATTACCGCTGGGACATAATAATGTTTTTTGAATAGACTGAATGTTAAATAGTTGGCTCCTCCTATGTAACAGACACTAGCACTCGGTGGTTTTAGCAGAACACTCCCCATTTGTGCCTTTAGCTGGCATGTACTTCATTTTTCAGCCCACGCTGGTCAGTATGATTTAATACCTTGGCCTGATGTCCCCCTCACCAGCAAGAGAAAGGATAAAATAGGATTAAAAGAAATAAAACAAGACAAAACCAGGCAACATCTCCCCCCCTCAGCAGACAATGCCATGCTGCCTGCATTGTTCCTTACACAACTCCTGCATCCCTGTGATGGCAACTCACTGGAGAGGGCAGCTGAGGAAGGAAAACATTAAATTATTCAAAGCCACTATCATCAAGTCTGATGTAGGTATAAAAATAGTTACAAAACACCACTCTGTGCGTTTTCATTGGAGGAACTTTGGCTTACTTGGAAACATCAAGAAAACCTCAAACCTATCACCCTCCCAGCCTCGTATGCGCAATTAGTTTGGCAGTCGAGATGATATCCATTTCCAAATCAGCCTCCACATTCTTGTTTCTGCACTGGGACACAGTTCTACAGCAGGACTGAAAAAGTCTGATCCAGAGCCCATTAAAACCAACAGGAGCTTTTGAATCAACAGCAATGATGCTTGGATCTAGCCCTGGTTTAGGTTAAAGTGTCCCGGTGATTTGGGAAGTGAAGCAAGATTTGGTGTGACCATCTTTTGTTGTCTCCAAAAACCTTTGATGCTGGGAATGTCCACTCCCAAACACTCTGCCTGAGAGAGCAGTGCCTATTTTAAAAGGAGGCCTTCATGAAATATTCAAGGAAACATGATGCAAGGTGAGGGACTGTATAGCCTGAGTAAAGTTAACTCACAGGATTTTCATTTGAACAGAGGGGAGGAGCGAGAAATAAGCAGGAGTATTCACAGATGAAGAATATGTGTGTCCCACACATACATATTTGATCAGCAGCTTTGCTGGGGTTGGGTGTGGGGAAATCACATAATTTTTGGCCTTACATGCTCTGAAAGATGGGAAAAATATCCAAAGAAAAAGAAAAACAGTTAAACCATCTTCACTGTACAGAGCACAACACCACAGCAGCTGCAGCAATCCAGCTCTAGCATCGAAAGAGCTGGCACAGGTCCCTCCATTCCTGGTATTCCTCCATTTCCTCATGCCCAGTGCTGCCTCTCCCACCTTTCTTCCCTTGTTTCTGTTTCTGCTATCCCCTTCTTTCCTGTTACCATCTTCTCAACAAGAAACTTGCTGTCTGATAATCTCAGAAGACCCAAAAATCCAAAAAAAGGCAAAATAAATAGATGCATAGAATTAAACAAAACATTAATTACGCAGAAGGTATAAAATAATACAAAACTAAGTGACTCAGGTGTACAATAACATTGCTCCCCAGAGTCCAAGATCAGCAGTGTTTGGCACAAAAAGCCACAAACCAGATGACATTTTAAAGCATGAGGGGTATGCAGGGGTGTAAGCAACTGTTTGTAGCTCCTATATGAGTCATTCGTGCATCCTTTCAATCCCAAATAATATTGTGAGCAGCACCAGCAATAACAAACTATTAAAATCCAAGCCCTAAAGCAACCTCTATCCAGGTAGACCCAGATGCCTGTCAATAAACAGGGCTTTCGGTGGCAGACAGATGCCTTCATCTGTTCACACCTTGCAAGATAAAAGCAAACCCAGGAGAGTATCAAAAGTTTCCAAATCCTAGACATCTTTACAGGGCATCATGAACATGGAGTTTTGGATAGGAAGGAGTGAAATTTAGGAGATGGAGATGCAGGGGAAACACATGAGGCTTTTTGAAGTTGGTCCTTAAGCTGTCCCTTGGTTCAGGTGCTCCAGTGTGGATGAAGCAAAGGGCATAATCTGCTGTTTGAGGGAAGGGAGACTGCTCATTAGAAAGAAGCCTAAGAAAAAAGACTCAAATGCTGTCAATGAGAAGCAAAAAACATCTGAGCCACAGATAACTTCACAGTCAGATGTCACAAGGCAGGCAGGCTGGTTGTTCTCGCTTGATATTAAGTGTATTTTGTTGCTTGTATTTTTGTTCAGATTATCCCCAGGACAAGAATAAAAGTCAAAGTGAGAGCCTTTTTCATTGCTGGGCTTTCTGATTCCCTCTCAAGGCCTCCAATCATTACACCACAACCTACTCTCACAGTGATGAGTAACTAGCTGGGTGATAAAAACATCAGATGAAATTCAGTATCAATAAAAGTAAAGTAATGCATAAAAGGGAAAACCAATTCTAACAACGCATACACAATGTGGGCTCTAAATTAACTGTTACCACACAGGAAGGTGGCTGGGGAATCACGATGGGATGCCCTCTACAAATAATGGCTCTCTGCTCATGCCAGTAAAGTGTGAAGGGAAAACCTTGGGATATGCTAGGAAAAAAAGTAGACAGCAAAAGGGGAAAAAAATAACAGGATGATGCTATACAAGCTGATGCATCTTAATGCCACATGCATTTTTGGTTAACCCACCTCTAAAACATACAATAGAATTAACAAAGTCAGAGGGAAAAGGGCTGCAAAGATTACTGGGGACATGGAAAGGCTTTTGCAGGAAAGATGAAGTACAATGGGGATTTTCAGCTTGGAAAAGAACAACAAAAAGAGGGAGGAACAGACCCCTATTAAATCATGACGCCTATAACTCACAAAGTAACAGTCACCTAACAAAATTACAAAACTGTGAGCTTAAAGCAGAAAAAAAAAAAAAAGGACTTTTCCGTGCCCTGTATGACTCTAAATCTTGAAACATTTTGTTCTGGCCATCACAGCTACACAGTGGGTTCAAATAGAATCCAGCAGATTCTTAGAGGTCAATTGCTTCACTGCCTACTGAGCAGGATGTTTCGAAAGACTGTCCTGAAGATAGAAGAATGTCATGAAAAAGTTAACTTTGTCTTTTAATATGAATAAAATTAGGCTCCATATACGAACAATAAAACTGCTGTAAACAGTTGGCAACCCAGGAAAACGTCTCCTGGTTAATGAGACTAACGTAAAACCTCACCTCTATAAAGTGGTTTGTACCTCCTTCTTTCTCCCTTCTCCTTGGCATATGCTCCCATCACATTGACCCAATGTAAGTCAATAACTCAGCAGAAAAAAATCCGAAAGAGAGAGCCAATTTTCTCCTCTGTTGATCAATTAAATCATCACACATACCTGAAGGAGTGGAAGGACAGAAGCTGAGGACAGGGGACATTGCGAAGGAATGAGAGGTAGAGCGCAAGACCCCTCTCCTTCCATGGCAATGGGTCCTGAGGTTGGCTTTGATGTGAAACTCCAACCTTAGCAGTGATGACGATAATAAAAGCAAAAAGCTGATCAGATACAAAATAAACTCATCTGCTCATTGAGCCATAGGCTTTTCCTCCCCCCTTGCCTTGGTTTTTTGGCTGTGGTGTTGCTGTTACAACAGAACGTTGTTATACTAAACCAGAATCCTTCCTCCAGAAGGACCATGAACCCAAAAGGTGGGAATTTGTGCAACTGCCCTGTCAAAGCAACATCTCCAGAGATCTCGTTGGTGCTCATCCCATTCTACAAATCCTGCCGTGTTGTAGCACTTTGATGCGGCTGAGTGGGATTCTCATTAATTGTATTCACTTTTGTTTCCAGGAAGCTGGAGATTTCATCATCTGCTAACATATGCTGAAACGCATGTGCCAGTTTTATAATAAATTTCCCAATATATAAAAATATCTCTAAAACACACAAACACCAAATTAGTTTGTAACAAAAATCTCCAGTTATCTGTTTATTAGGGAAAGGCAGAGTCGGGAGTACTCTCAATGATGGGAAGAGCGAGGCATCTTTAATAATACAACAGCATTTGCAGTTTCTCATAACTATACTAAGCAAATTGTTTGAGCTGAAAATTTCCATGCCAGCTGTCTGCCTCGGGCTGAAGTTTTTTGGAGAAAATCAGTCAAAACAGTTCAGCAGATTCTGAGAACAAGGCTAGGGAAAAAATATGCTGTTTTACCCATGTTCAGAAAATGCCTTTAGCCTTCTCTCTGAAACCTCCTCTGGGATCTTTAGAAGAAGGACTTGAAATTTGCCTGGAAAGGAATTAGTTTTCGTTTCATGAATTTTGTGTGAATCTGTGTGAATTCGGCCAAGTTTAGACATCTTTGATAAAAACACGGTTGCCACATGCTCCTGGGTGCATTTGCACACATTTGTCAGCTTCCATCACTTAAATTTCTACCTGTGTGGGACTAAACAAGATGCTTTGTGCTGCGGGATGTGCCAGTCTGCATCCAAGTATCAGAACTAAAATCAGAGACACTCCTCAGAGCTCAGCATGATCTTCAGCCCAAAGGAGATGAATGTTGTTGGTATGCAAGACGTGAAGAGCAGGGATTAGAAGAATGGGTTTAGAGAATAGGGCTGGAAGAAGCAGGAGATGAGGAGAGGACCAGACTAAGTGAGAAGGATCAGGAGGGATCTGTTTAGGGGAGCAGAGTACTCTGTTAAACCAAGTAATGACACATACAAACACCAAAATGATGCAACGAGAAAAAGCTTTTGCAAGACTTAAAAGAAAGTAATTCCAACAAAGATTAGACTAACAGACCAGTAATAAGATTTAAAAGTATGTATCAGAGACCCAGAATTTAACAATGAATATTGCCTTCATCAAGTGTCCTGTCTGCCTTCATTACAATGGAGTCATTATTCACAAAACCATCTTTTATCCAAGCTAGCCTGGAGATGAAACAGTGAGAACAAGGAGTAGAAAATGAGGTCTATGATCACTGTCTCACCCGTTGCAGAGCTGGAAGGTCTGTAGTGACTAAGCAGAGGGCTGAGGAATGAGAACAAATGTGCTTCAAATTAAGCAGCCAACGACGGCCCAGCACTGTGGGCAACATCAGGCAAATCACTTCGACTCAGCATTTCATAGCTGTGCCAAAGCGAAGTGTGTTGCAACCTCTGGATGATCGTCTTGATAGCTCAGAGTCTGATGTGTCAAACGCCTACAACTGCAATTAAAGGTCATGTGAACTTCTCTTTGCTTTAGCACCGTAAGTAACCCCCAATCACAGCTCTGTCTGCAGGAATGCATCTTGATATCGGCTCTTGAGATTGCTCACTGCTTTCTAACACAAAAATCTATGCCAACACCAAAAAGCTGATCACACCTTAAACCCGGCTGCACAAAGGGCAAATTCCTAGAAACAGCAGCATTTGCTTGCTCCTGGCTGATGAGATACACCAAGCCCAACCAGCCACTACTGTGTGTATCAACAAGCAGAAAGCAAATTCCAGCATCTCTCACACTCCGTCAATTTTTTCCAACCACTTCTAACAGTTCCTTCTGAAGGCTTTTTGACTGACCAGACTTTCCCTTCCTATTCTTAATTACATTACATAGGTGGGGATAAAATGGTTTTCGGCATCCAAAGACTCAGCGGTAGATCAAAAGGATTTAGCAGAATATTGAAAACTATTCCGTCATAAAATGTGGGTGTTCAGTTCGTTTAGAAGTTTGGGCTATTTAAGTCCAGGAGATCAGTGGAAGAAATGACTTGGTGGCCTCTAGGACTTTGTTTTCACATGGACAGACAGTATTTGAAGACACTTCTGCTCAGGAGTTGAATCCTGTCTTCCCTTTCCCTCCATACAGCACAATAAAGACCAAGATTGATTTTATGCACAGACCAAATATTCCCCAGAAAGCACAGCCCTATACTAAAAGTTTTAGGCTATCTTAAGATTTTCAATGCACTTACTGGAATTTGAGGAGGAGAGGACAAATCCTGCGAGCCCCTATTGCATACATAACACAGGGTTGAATTAACACTGTTAACACGTTTGAATTAACACATTAAGACTTAACCCTTCTATTTTCTAACCTTCGATTGTTTAACTGATCAGCCTCCAGGATACTTTGAAGACATATGAGCAGGCAAGGGTTACAGCTTCTACTCAGTGCTTAAAGAGAAACTGCACTGAATAATCACCTAAAACCTAAATCGACAGGCAAAGAGACATCTCCTGCCTTCATGTTTGCGGTTGCTGCCTGGGTAGCACATCTGCCACTGGTACCTTGCCGGGAGGTACGATGTTGAAGCAGGATTCTGGACTGCAGTGGCTTTTCTAGTCTGTTGCAAATGCTACTTCACTAAAGCCTGAGGAGATATGAGTGAAATCTAATCAAATAATCCCCATTTAAACAGACTGATAAATGCAGTTCAGCAAGCTCCTCCACCTAAATTGACCATCATCAACTTCCCTTCCTTTCTTCTTCCTCCCTCTTCCCCCCCACCTCGCTTTTTAAAGGAACAAGGATGCGTCACATTGTAGAAAGCAAGTCTTACTTGGAGATGGAAACTTAACTGCCAGACCTATTTAATTTCATAGTGCATTTTTCTCCTCCTGCCTGCCAACACACTGGAAGGACATGGATTTCTGTGTCTGCTGCTTTTATGGGCATCTTTACATTGAGATCACCTCTGCTGATAACCAGCAGGAAAATATGTGACTAAGTCTGAATCCCCATGTAGCACAAACAGCTCAGTTCACAGCAGCCTGGTATAAAGGCATAAAGGTTTTGGTGAGTAAGGCTCAAGCTTTCCAGAAACTTGAACTTTCTGTAAGAAGCGTTTGTCAATCCGCATAGCCAAGGAAATGTGCCTTCCCATTCCGATTGCAACGCTGCCTTTCAAGACGCTCCAGGAAGAGTGATTCAGGACAGCTGGCAAAAAAAAGAACCCTCCAAAAACATGTTTCTAGGAAAATCATTTGACTATCAGTGCAGCAACAGTGAAATGACACAGAGGAATGCAAATCATATATTTACCCCTGAGATAAAGGTAAGTCCTATAGCCACACTACAGCACCACCCCTCAAGCTGTGCTGGTATAGTTAAGACATACAGTTTCTCCATCATTCTTTTTCCTTTTAATCTACAGCAAAGAGGAAATACATGTTTATCATCTCAAAACTATGTAATTACAAGACTTTTTCTCTGAAACACATTGATCAAGGGTCCATAAATACCCAGTTCGCTGGCAAGCGGCACACGTTCCTCTGTCAGAGTGCTCAGCAGTGCAAATGTCAGCTCAAAGTAGAAACAGAGTATTTCAGCTTTTAGTTACGATAAGGTATGCTGATAGACCTTGTAACAGGGAAGCTAACAGCCAGTCTTTAAATGTGAATTGACATTGATTTACAGAGTTTCTTTTCTTTAAATCAAACCGCAGAGTTTCAAGATGCTTCACTTTTTGATATTACAATTACACATTTCTTAAACAGAAAAGATTGCTTTAAAAAATAAAGTCTCAAGTGCATATGGAGATCAATCAGATCAAAGGAGAAAGTGATGTTAAAGAACGTATCAAATGAGCAAGTTTTTGTTTCCTCATCTTAATTCTTCTTCCCCCCTGCCCCATGAATGTTTAAAACTGCCTTGATTTGAAATCCTAATAAGAAATCACATATGTCATACAGCATTCCTGCAGCCAGATCTCTCCCATCCTGGTATAACTGCACTATTTGTAAGTTTTGATCTGGAAACATCAAGTTACGTAAGATCATGCTTCTGTTCTTTGCAAAGGCTGTGATGCTGTCAGAGAATGAACCAGTGAAGCGGGAACTTGAACAGAACTGGAAATGACTTTCCCAGGGAAAAAAAAGGTACTTTTGCTTCAGCTTCTCAGCTCTTTTGAAGTGCAAGAACTCAACGTTTTGTTCTGCTGAGCAGAGAAATGGTAAACTACCAGGTTAAAAATAATCAGAGCACGCTCTTAATTGGAATAATGTACATGTTGTAGAGGGAATGAAATAACATTTTAGTTATTGTGCGCACCAGGAAATCAATCAAATGAAATAAAAGCAAAAAAAAGATTCCTCACTTTGTAAAACAAAAGAGAACATTTTTCCCTTGTCAGTGTACTATCTGCTCACTCAAACAAAAGGGGAGCATCTAATTTAAATGAGTCAAGGAAAATAATTAAGCTACAAGGACTTAAAGAAAACACAGTCTTCCCAGTGCAAATCTCACTCCTTCCCCAAACCCACTGAAGCCAGAGCCACGTCTCCCTTCTTCCATCCTTGTAGTAAAATAAATCACTGCGGGGGGTATCTCCCTCCCTCCCTCCCCAGATAAAACTAGACGGAGCAGCTTCACTCTCTTCTCTCATCAATTTTCCCCTATCCCTTAAAATCAAAGGCGGCAAATTCTCACCAGAAAAACCTTTCTAAGCCAGGACCCCTTGTTAATGAAAAAGGAAACTACAAAGTTAACTTATGCACCTCCGTTTTCCTTTTCCCCCTTCCCATGCCAAAGACCAGCCTATGAACATCTTTCCCCACCAAAGACCCTCTTTCTCCGTGGTATTTTTTCTTCTGATCATAGACAGAAATGGCAAATAAATTGAAAATCTCTCCTTGTAAAGATGTGCACATACAGACACACATATGTACAAGGAAGGGAGGTACAGAAGAGGCAGGAGTCCCTGCAGGGATATAGCACATCTCAGTGCAGTGGTAGTAATCCCCAGTTTTGTTTATTTTGGGAGGGGGGTGGTGGTGGTGGTGGAAATAGAGTAAAACTGAAGCAGATTCTCTGCTAAGGCACCTCCTCTCCTTTCCCTAACCCAGCTTGGGGGTACAGCCCCTTTCCCAGCATGGACCAGTGCAGAGCATCTCAAGGGGATGTACAACCAGGTAACATTTCCCCATTCCCGGACACACACCAGCACCTCATGCTCCCGTCCTCATTCCCAAACCTGCCGGAAACCTGCACAGACCCTAATTTTCCTTGCCCACGCGCTAACTTGAGTGTCACATTCAGAAGGGATCATGGCAGCAGGCAGCCCTCACGGCCACAGAACAGCCTGCACCAGCAAGAACTGATCCAGCAGCATGGCATAAGCTGGGAGCTGGGAATTTAGCAAGAAAGGACAGCTCGCAATAGCCACAAAGCAGCAAATTCCTACAGCCTTGTTGTCACACAGGCAGAGCCAAGCAAGCTGCTTTTGAAGGCTTGTCTCACTGCAAGCCAGTGCAAGAGATGCGTCTTCCTGCCTTTATGGCTCCCACCACACACACCCCCTGCTAAATATACATATACATATACACACTCCTTGTTTTTCCACCAAAGCCTATAAAAGTGCTACAGGCTGAGACAGTAAGTGGGAGGCGCCCGGCTCCGAAGAGGCCAATGAAACAAATTAAATACAAATCACTGGCTCAGCTGCAGTTTTCCCCAGCAAATCAGGAGATGTTGGGGTTTGTGATGGACAATACTCTGCCCAAGCTGGACCCAGAGTGCGGCTGGCATAGTATATAGGTGGTAAACCTTGGGCAGTGCAGGCACATATGGTGCACATGTTGGGAGCAGAACACTTTCTATAGGAGGGGAGGGGCCACTCTACTAGTAAGCAGTTTTAGTAGGTTCAGTGAAGCAGGGAGAAATCAGGCTGGCATAAGCTGGGGTCTGCTGCGTTCCCCTGCCCAACTCCCGTGCCCCAGAGCACGGAGCAGCACAGTTACAACCAGTCGGGCTACAGCATAAGTTTACCTATAAGTGCAGGGGCAACTTCCAACTGCAAAACTTTGCTCTCGTTTTCTCATTTGAAGCGTCCCTCCCATTAAAAAGGACTTTCATGGGGAAAAGAATTAAAAAGTAAAAGAAATGCTGCTATAAACTTGAGACTTCTCTTACGAAAGTTAAGGAAGAAGATGGGGGAGAGATTATCTGATAGTTTGATGCAGGGGTTTGATGTTCAGGGGTTTTGTTTTAATCATACAGAATAGAACTTTCCCGGAAGAGCCATAAGCAAACGCATCCAAGAGGCAGAAAGGTCTTGTCTATCTAGTCAGTATTGCTCTAGCTCTGTTTTGGCTGTATGAAAAATGCTTTTCAGACTGTGGATCCCATCAGACTGTGGCATAAATATGGTTTTGGGGTTGGGTTTTGTTTTTTTTTTTTCCATATCATGTGCTTACACGGTTGTAACCGCTGCACATCTCTAAGCATGGCCATGGTAAAGAAGAGTAAATACACACTGCCTCTTGAATACTTTAAAAAGGAGGGGTTAATTCTTATATTTTAAAGTTTTGGCATTTGTCAACTACTACTTATTTCAAAGCAAAATATTTCAGATATTCTAGACCAATTTTATATACATATTGTTCTAAATCAAAACAGCTACTGAGAAATAAAAGCCCTTTGCTAGAGCCTGGTTTTACATTCAACAGCCCCAAATTTGTATTTGGAAATGCAAATTGCAGGGAATACAAGTAGAAGTCTGAACCACTGCATTTCTCCCAGGCACCCCAGCATCTTTCCTCCACTGATTTCCTACACTGTTTGGGGGAGAGCTTTTAACACTGGCAGGGCATGGCTGGAAGCAGGGCTTTAACATTTAATGCCTAAGAAACCAAATTGACACTCAAGTTGCAGCCAAGCGCATTTTTGCTTATGTTTTCTTGGAGGCAAACCCACCCTCTCATGTGGAAAATGGGAGACCCCTTCCCCACATCCCCGTCCCTATCACAGATCCAAATGTAAACATACACACACACACTCCCACCACGCACCACCCTGCAGCAGGACATGGGGACGGGGTGGCGGGGGGGGGGGGGGTCAGAGAGAGCAAAAGGAGCTTTATGCATATAAGGAATATCGCAGCACTTCTTAGTTTATTATTATTATCATTCCCTTCTTTCTCCCCCCCTCCCTCCTCCCTGCTTTTACTATTACATAAATATCACCGACTGATCTTAAAGCTGCATCCTTGCTCCAGTGCCACCAAATCTGCACTGCTGCCTTTCCTCTCTGCACAGCCCGGGGTGCGGAGGGAAGGATTTGGATGGGAGAAGCCACCCCAAACACACCCCGGAGCAAGGTCTTGTCAATCTGAAGGGTGCCCGGTCCCCGCTTGCCCCAGGCAGGAGCCTCCAGCAGCATCTTTGCCTCCTGCTGAATTGCTGCAAACTGTGTGGCGGAGGGCTGGGATGCGAGGGGAGGAAAGCAAAGGGATGGTGGGGAGGGAAAAACCCAGGGATTCAGGGAGCTTCTCCCCAGCCCGTGTGCCTGTCTGTTTGGTGGGAAGAGGGAAGGGGGGGAAGGGAAAACTGGAGGGAGGCGATCGCACAAATGCACTTTTTCAGAGCAAAAAAGCAAAGCTTACCATGTCTGCAGGCTTCCCCACACCGAAATGCCACTTATGTGTCCAGCGATCCCAAAGTGGGCAACTACAGGCAGGCAGCGGAGCTCATCTCAGCTCGGCGATGCACCGCGGCCACCCCCAGCAATAAAAACCCAAATGAAATTAAAAATGATAATAACAATAACAATAAAAAATTAAAAGGACCGGGTCCAGCTCCTTTCCTGGCAGGAATCGTCCCTGGTAGGACTGCCCAAAATAAGCAGCTGCAATCCAAAGGCTTTATTTAAAGCTTTCTCCCCCCTCCTCCTCCTCCTCTCCTTGCCTCGCTCGCTCTCTCCCTCTCTGTTACACACAGAGAGAAAGAGAGACACACACAGGTTACATGAATGGGCGGCAGGAGCCGGCGCTCCCGGGCTGGGAATGACAGGCGCACATGCGGCCCCGCTGCTCCGCACCGCCCCGCTCCGCACCGCACCGCACCGCACGGGGGTGGTCCGGGCAAGGGGAAGGCATGCGGAGGGGATGGGCATTGGGTGGGAGGGGGAATGGAATAGGGAATAAGGGCATGGGCACGGGCATGGGCACAGGCATGGGGTAGGGGAGGACATAGGCATGGGTATGGCAGGGGATGAGCACAAACATGGGCATGGACATGGGCACAGCATGGGCATGGGACAGGAGAGGCCAGGCACTGGCATGGCATGAATATGAGGAGGAGATGGGCATGTGCATGGAATGGATATGGGGAGGAGATGGGCATGGGGCAGGGGAGGACAAGCATGGACATGGCATGGATGTGGGGAGGAGGTGTGGGTGGGTATGGGCATAGACACGGCACAAGCATGGGGCAGGGAGGATGTAGGCATTGGCATGGCATGGACATGGTGGGGGGCACTGGGCATAGGCATGGGAGGACATAGACATGGGCATGACATGGACATGGGTATGAATATAGCATAGGCATGGGACAGGAGGACAGGCATGAGCATTGCATAGCCATGGCACAGGCATGGGGCAGTGGAGGACATAGGCATGGGCATGACAGAGATATGGGGAAGAACAGGGTGTGGGCATGGCATGGGAATGGGAGAGGATGGGCATAAGGAAAATATAAGATCGATGTAGAGAAGGGAAGGTCATATAGAAGGGATGGGCATGGCGTAGGCAGGGGGATGAGATGGACAAAGGCATGGGCATGGGCATGGGATAGAAAGGAAGTGGACATGGACTTGGTGTGGGGAGGGGATGGGCATGGGCGTGACATGGGCGTGTACATAGGTATGGGCATAGTGATGAGATAGGCTGGATGTGGACATAAGCATTAGAAAGGAATAAGGAGGAAAGGGGATATGCTTGGTTATGGGATAGACATGGGTTGGGCTTGGCCATGAGTTCACCACAGGCATGGAATCTGCATGGGGATGAGATGGGCCGGACACTGGATTCAGCAATTGAATGGGATGGAGATACGGATGGAAATGACAATAGGATGAAGAGCTTCCTCGGGTGGCGCCTTCATATCCTGGTTTGGGTGAGCCTCTCCCTCTTCTTGGGGATATGTAAAATAGAAGGGAAGGAAAACTCAGCTCCTCCCTTACCCCTACTTAGGCAACTTGCACAATGTGCTGCTCTTGGGGTTAGAAAGGATCAGCCACAGCAGTGACAGAAGATCCCATGATTATTATTATTATTATAATACGTGATTGTGTATTTGATAATTGTGTTGTTTGATAACTAAAATCAAATTCTCAGGAGGAAGGCCTGAAAGATTTCAGTTGCATAATTTATCATTACTTCTTGTTTGGGAGGAAGATCAATGCTATCAGTTGTTGCCTTTGAAATATTTGTGAGGCTTTTGGTTTGTTTTGTTTTTAAACTGTAGTGACAGGAAATCAGGGCTATTTAATGCTTCTGTTCACCTTGATCTGAAGTAAGAAAGGGTTGTGGTGTTGCTAAGTATTAGGCCCTGCTACTGCTTCATTGCCTGACCTTGGGCAAGTTCTGCATAACTTATCATGGCTTGTTGCCATTTACACTTATTTTTTTCATTCACCAAATAATTCCCCTTTTCTCTTTCAAGCCCCTCCTCATAATTTACTCTTACAAAACTTTCCAGCAACAGCCTCTCCATGGCTTCTGTTGGCACCACAAATCTCGGAGCAATACTGGATAAGGCCCTAAAACTGCGCTGTAAGAAGAGTGTTGAGCATAGCGGACTGCAGTACTTCACGCAGCATTTGGGCTACAGGGAAGTTGTCCTCTTCGTGCCATACCTTTAAATCAGCCAGGTGTAAGCTTGTTATGTTCTGCCTTTATTTCCCCCCCTAAAATTTCCATGCTTTGGGGAAAGCAGAAGGTAAGACTTTGTTTTATTCCAAACCCAGATATCAGGTTAAAAAGGCACACAGCAAATCAGAACATAATCCTAAACAGCAGAGCTCTCGACATAAAGGTCTGCTTTGCAAAATAGCTGCTGCTGTTCACTTATTTTTTGCAGTCATACATATTAAAAATGAAATACATTTGCATTGGCCTTATTGCCTCTGGAATATATTCCACATCAGGAATCTAAGACTCTAGACAAAGGTAATTTAGGTCTCCAGAAGGGCAAAGTTTAATTGAGAAATACATATATTGTTAGGAATAGACCTCATCCAAATTCAATGGTAATTGTATAAGCTTTTCAAAAATCATACAGTATGCAAGCTTCCAAAATTTCTGAACAAGAAACATTTCCATTTAAATGCCAAGAAGCAATTTTCCCTCTCTTGTTCAATACTAAATCAGTCACATGAGCCGTTTGCATTTGATTTGAGAAAGGAAATGGAACATCTTCACTTCCAATTGCATATAACTTCTGCTTTTTCTTGTTCTTAGTGCTCTTACTTGTTTGCGGCACTTTCCTGCAGTTTCAAATGCTTCCATTCAATCTGCCTGTTCACTTCAGCCATTTACGTATTTGTTTTTTAAACTGCAGCAGCATTATTATAAGGAAATGAGCAAAACCCAAAGTGTGGAGGAGAATGCTGTTTGTTTGAATTCCAGTTGGTAAATCCACGTGTAACAGATCAGCACTGTTTGTGTAATTGGCCTTTCCCTGTTAACTGAACTAGACAGTGATGCTCTTGGAATAAGGGAAAGAAAAAGAAGAACAATAGTAATTTAATGGCAAAAACCAATTCTGCTTAGGAAAATCCCCCTGTTTCAATTCCCAGTGAATTACTGTTGGTGCAGAAGCATGCTGCATACCAATCTGGAGCACATATTACGAAGATGTACATTGCCAATGTTCACCAGCCTGCCATATCATGCCCGTGTCCTGCACCACAGCAGCTTTGCATGGTTGAAATGCTCCTTGTGAACAGAGACCATTAAGTTAAACTCTCTTCCAAACAGTGTTTCTGCAGAATTTGTATAGAAGTTACATCAGTGGAACAAGCAGGTGATTGAAAAGACTAATGCATGAGCCTATTAGACCTTGTGTGCTAGGGAGAGCAAGGAGAGCAAGTCCTGGAGCTGCTGCTCAAATTAGGACTTAATAGTCCTGATGTCGGGCTGTGTTTCCATGCTGACATTTGCTCCAACAAACAATGAAAACACCTATCGTAAAGTCCCCATTCATCAAGCAAAAGCAAAGCAGCAACATCTGCTGTGGTCAAAGGTTCCTCGCTGAAGAAGGTGAGCAGCAGAAGTGCCTTTGGTTGGTTAGCTAAGCCCTTTGCTGAGAGGTGCTGCAGTAGTTGACAGCCACTGCTAAAGGGATTCTTTTTTTTCCCACTTCCAGGAGAGTAATCCGGAGGGAAAAACTCATATATTTTAATCAATGGAAGTGAAACCATTTGCCTTTCAGAGACTATAAAATAATACACACCCCAGGGTTCAATGCTCTTTTCTACTCCTCCAGAACATTCTTAAGGGGAAATCACTCTTTTCTTGATGAATGTGCAATTCAAATGTGGAAATATGCCATTCTTCATGCTTTCTCCATAGGGAGCGAAATGATTTCTGTAATTAAACCCTTTTTGCCAGCATTTCCTGATGAGAATAGCTGTTGCTTTTTTTTTTCCATAGTCAAGGGTAAAAGCCAGGTACAAAAGGGTTTGCAAAACCAGGTCTGGAGCATTCAACATTTAAGCCTCTATTTGAATTGGTCATTTTGGTTTAAAGTTGCATGAGGATGAGGCATGTGAGTAAGGGTTGAAGCTTAAGATTCCAGTCTGGCACTGCTGAAAGGATATGGCTGCAGGACAAAGGAAGATTATGGGTACCAGTGTTAGTCTAGCTATTAGGAATGATGTTAGCACTGAAAACACACAGCCCAGTCTTCAGCACAGTTTAGCAGCCCCAAGTGTGTAGCCAGGGTCCCTGTTAGGCTCATACTGAAGTCTGTACCGTGGCATCAATGCTGCACTGGTTCTCATGGTAGCTAGATCGAAGGAATCCAGCTTCTCTGATATATATCAGACTCTCACGGGCAGTGTAGACAAAACTGGAGTTAAAAAAGTTAAGCAGATGTGCGAACTTTTGCAGGACTCCAATGTGAAGTCCATCACAACTTCCTTGTCACTGTAGAATGGACCATGTAATACAAAGACATTATCTGTAAGGGACAGAGCTTTTAGCCACCTGCACAGTTGCAGAGTGAAACCTCATTCCTGAATGATGAGTGGCAGGGCAAAGACAGATGCAGATCTGAATCCTGAAGTTTCCACTCTGAGTTATATTAATGTTTTTCTGCCAAGCTTGTTGGGCAGGATGGTGGAGCAGAAATCACAGGGACTCTCTACAAAGAACAGGATTTCCCTCCTCTTCCTCCTCATTCTATGGATGCCTACAGCTTATATCAGCCTGCACTGACTCAGAGAGACCTCTCCACTACTGGTACTATCAGGTGGACTCCAGAGTGGGGATGGAGAAGCATTACCATGTATAAGGGTCTTTCCTTTTATAAGCTGATTTTTAGCAGGATGCTAAAGGCTGGAGAGGATCATTCTATTTTGACTGTGCCTTTCTTAGCATCTCAGTGGCTTTCAGGACTTAAGGAGGACAGAACTGAGCATCTACCCACAGTACTGGCTCTTATTCCCTCCCTTCTCTTGTTTGCAAAGTACCAGTGCCTGTTGTACCTGAGAAACCAGCAGAGGCATACAATGGAGCTGAGTCTGCTCCTCCTGCTTACTCAGGAAAAGTTCCCATCAAGTGGATTGGACATTTGCCTGAGCGAGTGTTGCAGGATTCGGCCCATATGCTTCTCAGCTCTTCTATTTGCATAGTGCGGAATATGCTTACAGTACAGTGCCAGTAAAACAAAACTATATACAGTAAGCACAGAAAAATCAAGAGCACAGTTAAGACCATTTGCAAACAGCAGCTGAGCTCTGCAGCTGACACCCAGGCTTAGAGCCCTGTCAGAGACCATGCTCTGTGGTGAGTAATATGTACAAGATGATTATTTATAGGCAATTAGGTGGAAGGTCCTGTAAGTGTATAGGTCTCTATTCTCCTTTCCCTAAGCCTATTATTGTCTTTTTTCCCTCTGCATTATTTATATTTTAACTCTGCAAAGGTGTCCTTTTGTTTTTCTCAACTGAGGAAAGCATTGCAGGAGATTGCTTTCGTGGAAAACAGTTGTTCTTCAAGTAAGTGCTCTGGTATTGTGTAAACGTGCTGCATATACCATGCACGCCCAGCTTCAAATGACGGATTGTTTCATTCATTCTAATGAAGTAGAATGACTCTTTTGTCTCAGGAAATTCCACTGATGTCTTATGAAGTAGGAAGATCTTCATCAAGAAGGTTCAGATCATATCCAGAAGAGTATAAATTGTTCAGAGGATCAGATTACACCTTTTCATGGGCAGATTTTCCCCTCTAAAAATCTAAAGCATTTGTTCTTTTTTAATCCAGGAGATAGGATAGAATATTTCTTAATCCACAGTACATGATAAAACAGCCATGAACAACTGTAATATAATACATCTTCAATACAATTGACCATAAGTATACTAGAAGAACCTCCAACAAATAATTACCCCATTATCACACAGTGACTTCACATCCAATTTTGCTCACTTCACTGTACAAAATGGATGGAATAGATGACTTTTATACTTTTAATAATAATGAAATGTTCAGGATTTGATATAGAAACCTGGCTACAAAGGTAATAGGTACATATAAGAACCTATTTAGAACAGCTGTGTGAATGGGAATTGCTGTTAAAGTGCAATGACATACTGTAGTGTATCAAACAGTATTTGAAATCAAATAAAACTTGGAAGACCAATCTGCACTCACATTCAAGCCATAATCTCATTGTGAAGGAGACTTTTTCTGATGAAAACTGCTGTTATAGACGACTGTGCAGTATTTCCTTATTCTCTGATAAGACCACCTATCTTGGCTAACTTTAAGTGACTCATTCTAGATTTATGCCTGTGCAATAGCAAAATTAACAGTCCCATTCTCATGCTAGATGCTCTTGGGAAATGAAAAGCCAGTTGTTCCACTCATAGACAGTCCTGGTCTTAGTAAAAGAACAGTTCTGAACTGGAGACATCTCTTTTCTCCTTTAAAGAATGACCTCTGAGACAGTAGAATAAAGCCCCCACTCTCTCAGCACCTTCACTTCAGGCATTTCTTCCCATGGATTGAGCCAACTGACCTTTGAGATGGCAAAGTAAGCACATTACTGTATGATTACAGAGGGAAAAGGTGAACTTGTGGTACCACACAGCAAATCTGAGTACTACTACTGCCTCTGACACACATTTTCA